>WOAB01000020.1:10245471-10870530 GCA_027886185.1 Rheum nobile
AGCATCTGGCTACCTTTACTGAGTTGATGGACACAGTGAAGATCCATGAAGTGTCCCAAGATGCGCTCAACCTGCGAGCTTTTTCATTCTCTCTGAGGGGCAGGGCCAAAGCTTGGTTCAAAGCCCTACCTCCAGGGTCAATCACAACTTGGGATGAGCTAGCAAAGGCATTCCTCCAGAAATATTTTCCACCGAAGAAGACTGCTGAGATGAGGAATCAGATTATTGCCTTCCAGATGAAAGATCAAGAGTCTCTCTATGAAGGGTGGGAAATATTCAATGAATTGTTGCAGTTGTGCCCCCATCATGGGCAACAAAAATGGACCCTGTTGCATGTCTTCTACAACGCTATTGACTATCCTACCAGACTAATCATTGATGCTTCAGCGGGTGGAAGAATCATGACTATGGACGTTGATGATGCTTGGGATTTGATCGAGGAAACTGCTCAACACTCTCATTATTATAGTGATCCGCGATCTACTACAAGTTCCAAGAAGCCTGCAGGGATGTATGAGGTTAGTTCTGACACACACCAACAGGCTCAGATGGACGCTATGGCACAAGAGATAAAGAGGCTGAATCTATTGGTGCAAAAGTCTCAAGCGCAGGGTGCAGGGCAATCTACACAGGTTGTTTCTGGTGTAGTCTGTCAGTTTTGTGGAGAGGACGACCACACCATATCATCTTGTCACCTATTTGCTTCTCAGAGTGAGTCCCAGGGAGAGGCCAACTACATGAACAACTTCAAAAAGGGCCCCAGGAACGATCCATACTCTAACACGTATAATCCAGGTTGGAGAAATCATCCAAACTTCTCCTATAAGAACAACCAGACTGCACTACAACCACCTCCTGGATTTCAACAAAGAAATTTCCCACCGCAGAACCAAGCCCCTGCCCACCTTTGGCTCGACTGTGATTACCTGCGTGCTTGCAAGTGGTTAGTGTGTGGTAATTCTGGTGATCACTTTCTGGCATTCGCGCAGTTAGGCAAACAGAGACGCCTCCCAGATCCTGACCACACCCCTACCACCGAGGCACACAACTTGTATTCTGGGTGGATTAACAGTGACACGTCTGATGATGGGGAGGATTCAGATGACGATGATATGCCTGATGCTCCCTCGCTCCCCGCTCCTCCAGCCCTCCTCCATGATGATGCGGGTCCCTCGCGTCCCTTTGCGCAGGCTGGCCCCTCTTCATCCTCCACCTATACCATGCCCGACTACACATCTGATTTTGCTCATCTGCGCGGGCATGTGGACTCCCTGGACACGAGGATGACGAGCTTATAACTATCGGTTGACCATATTCGGGAGCAGGTTGGCAGCCAACAGCGGATGACTAAGCTGATGTATCACCACATGTTCGGGTACCCCTTTGACCCGAATGCCGAGTACCCGCAACAACCTCCTCAGTAGACCTCTTTGGTGCGTTTCTTCTTCCTCTTGTTAATTTCCTTACATTGGGGACAATGTAGATTTTAGCTTGGGGGGGGGGGGGGGTTGACATTCATTAGTAGGATGACACGTTTCCTTTTGCATTTAGTAGTAGTTGTCCATATTTTTTTTTTTATGATGTTTGCATGCATTGCATTGTTGGATGTTGGATTTGACTTCCTTGTTTCTTCGCTTTGTTTGTTTCTCTTGCAACGCATGCTTTATGAGTCCCCTTAACATGTTTTGGTTGTTAATATTACAATTGCATTATGGGCATGATATGACTGATCAAACTTTTGACAATAACCTGAGCATGTGGACTTTGATTGAGATGTGTTAGAACCGATATTCTAGACAAAATGTCCTAGTGAGCTTGTTAGCCTTTCTTGGACTACAATTGCATAAGTCCTCTTACTTTCTTGTGTGGTCTCTCTTTGCTTGATATCTCTAGAACTTGCTTCAGTACCTCTTCGAGACTGCATCTAGGACTAATATGCATTATATTTTGATTGAGACATTATTTTTCATGAGCCTATATTTTCCTTGACCACCCTAATATTATTTCCCTCTGCTTGAAGCCCTCTGAGCCTTATAGCCTTTTTCTTTTGAAGCTCCACAAAGCAATCCGAGCCTATTATATATATCCTACCTATCCAGGGGATTGAATTTTAGTTTGCTAAGTGTGGACATGGACTAAGCTTGGGGGAGGAGCATAAATGGTGGGTGATCATTCATATGTACCATTTTGTTCAATATATATGCTTCCTTCTTCTTCATTGAAAAAAAAAAAATCTGAAAAAGAAAGAAAAAGGAAGAAGAAGAAAAGAAGTGCGTAAACAGAACGATGAACTTTGGGTTGTTATTTTTGAGCTTATTGTAAAATCAGTTTATGCTTGGTGTTATTTTTTGTGAAGTTCTTTTTCCTGGATTTAGCACCACATGGCCAAAATTTATCCATGCCCTATCAAAATACCCTGGCCCCATTACAACCCTATATATATGTCTCATGATTGTGTTTTGCATTATCTCTAGCAGTGGAGATCTAGATATTGTTGCAAGCTTATGGTAGTTAGCATTCAAAGGTAGAGAATTGAGCGAAACACATATCCTAAACACATGAGCGTGAGTGACTTTATATTTGTCTTGGTGAGGTCTAGAGTAGAAGAACTAATTTCATCTTGTCATTGATTGAGAAGCATGCTAGGAAGGAAGTTGTCATTTGTTTGGACTTTCATGGTCATTGTTCACTTGTCTCTTGGATTGAAACAACCTTAACATATTTTGTGGAATCATTGACTATGTACTTGCTTGAGGACAAGCAAGGGTTAAGCTTGGGGGAATTTGATGACATCCAATTTGTTACACGTCTAGGACATGCATTTGTGTTTAATTTGAGTTGTTTTATGCATTGTGTGTTGCATTTATAGCTAGTTGCATTGTTTTTATTCGTTATGGAGGTCTACTCTAGGAAATGTGTGTTTACAAGTACTTGGATGGATTTCTGGAGCTGTTTAAGGACACTGCTGGGACTTAGGATGTCATCCGAAGGGTAATGGGACGAGCTATGAGGAGTTTGGACCGGATTCCGAGCTGAAATGAGAAGTAGGGCAGAAACTGTGGAAGGCCGTGCAGTTAATCAAGAGCTCCACATTGAGGCCGTGCGTTTTACCGCACAGCCGTGCAGGCGGTGATTTCTCGCTATTTGCCTGTGCGTTTTTTGCCTTGCCTGTGCGGTTTTTTGCACAGGCCGTGCGGTCTCATTTATGTGTATTTTGGCCGTGCGTTTGACCGTGCATTTTTCGCACAGCCAAAGCACGGGCCGTGCAGTTTACCCGAATGACTTTATTTTTAGTATGGGTATAAGTATTTCGGATTTTAGGTTTTTCCGGACCTTTGGCCATTTTTCTAACTCTAGACCTAATTGTTTTGCCTCCTTGGAAGAGATTGCAACATTGGAGATTGTTCTACTGGATTCGAGACTAAGTTCATCTTCCTCTTTAATCTTGTTTATGATTTCCATCGTTATTATGTTTTCTTTGGTTGATCTTGCGATTATGTCTAGCTAATTTCCATATTTCTAGGGTTGGGGTGATCCCAACTATGCGTAGGTAGACTTGTTTGATATTTGTCTGAATGGAAGTCTGAAACTTTGTTGATTCATTCCTAGATGCTTTATGGCTAAATTAGCTTATGCGAATTGGATCCTATTAGGGTTTGCAACCGAGAGGTAAAAACGTTAATAGGTAGTCAAATAGGGTTTGAGACCGAGAGGTGATAACTTCTATTGGAATACTAGGAATTGAACCTGAGATTTTATTATTGCGAGAGCGTCTTAATTTCTCCTGTGGATTAATAACTATCATAGAAACCCTAAGATTAGATTGGATTCAGCAAGTCACGAGAGTGGATGTTGATTCAGTTTGACCTTAGATTCTAAGTGCTCAAGGGGTCTAGATCTTGATTAGCAAGTCGCGAGAGTGGATGTTAATTGAATCTAGGCACGTTTACTATCATCCGAGAGGAATTAGTAATTACCTAAGATAGTTACTTTCAACAAAGACAGACCAAGTTCAGACATTTATCTAGTTAAGTCTACTGAAGCATAGTTGCGGGGATCCCTTGCCTTGGAAATTTCCCCTCCATTGATTACAATCATCACTTGCATTTGTTTCTCAATTTTAGTCATTAGTTCAACAAAACTCATAATCTTTTGGCTTAGCTTACTGGTTTAAGATACAATTAATACTACATAGTCCTCGTTGGGAACGACACTTGAGAATACTACAACTGAACCCATACGCTTGTGGGTAGGTTTTTGTCCTATCATATATATAATAGCGTTGTTTCTAGCAGTATATACAACCTATTATAATATTCCTTTTTAAATCGTATCATTTATCAAATCTGTTCCCAAACGAAAATAATAGTTCATCCCAATTTAATTAACAATTAAATAATTGATAATTAATGGAAATATGGAATGATAAGCAAGAGCGAACCGCCAATTGCCTTAGATTAGACGAAGCTCAATGAAGCTCAAAGACAACGGGTTTCCGGGTCCGAAACGAGGATAGACTCGGATTATGGATTCCTACGAAACGACCCATAACGAACCCTAAGTTAGATTCGATAATAAAATATACGAATCTAAGGAAAGATGAACGATATCGAAAGAACGGAAATTGAAATCAAGATCACAAAGCCCAAGCCACAACCACGAGTGCCCAGGCACACCGCGGGTGCGGCGGCTATGCCGCGTGTGCGGTCAAGCTACATCGGTGAGACTTTCGGCGACACGATGAGGAAGAAAACCTCACCGGGGAAGACGACGGGGGCTCGACTCGTGGTGGCTCCGACTTTTGGATTCCTTGTACCACCCAAGCACCACCTTGAGAGCACCTCCTCCTCTTTTGAGAGCTCCGGCGACAACTCCGGTGAAAGCTTGCAAATTCGGCAACAATGGAACGAGAGAGAGATTTGAGAGAGAGAGAGATTGGGATGCCTTCCTCCTCCAGGTCCCCTCCTTTTATAGGCCAAGCAATGAGCTCAACCAAGCAGCTCCCCCACCGCCACACCACCTAAGCTCCGACAGGGGGTAAGCAGCTCAGGCGCACGACGACCGAAGTTCGGCGAAACAGAAAAGTGATGATGACGGCGCGGGTGCGGTGGGTTTGACCGCGGGGTGCGGTGAAGGCCAAATCTGACCGCGGGTGTGGTGGGTATGACCGCGGGTGCGGTCAAGGCCAAATTCTGCCTCTTTCGTCCGGGAAGAATTATGGGTATGGGTTTTATCCCCGGGTTAAATATATTCTTACTCGAATGAATATTCTAAGGCCCGAAAATACGTCGAATGTATTTTATTCCACTTAGGGAAATATTACAGAGATCAAGCATTTTGCAGAATGTCTGAACTTCTCTGAAATTAATCCGACTATAGTACGAGAGTTTGGAAAATTACCAAAATACTCTTTACTAAAAATGAGGGGTATTACAAGGAGCCCTCCTTAGGACCATGTTGAAATCCAACCCCAAGCGTTGGGAAGACTTACTTGCAATTATTGAGTTTTCTTACAACAGGTCTAGGCACTCCGCGAGCAAGCTCACCCCGTTCGAGGTGGTATATGGACGAAACCCGATGACTCCCCTCGACATGCTGCCACAACCTCTAAAGAACAATGAGCACCCTAGCGCGGCCAACCGCGCCGCTATGATCAAGGACCTGCATCAAAGAACGCGGGAGCAGCTGGAACGCCGCGCTGATCAGTATGCTACACATCACAACCGTGGGCGTCGACACATTATATTTGCCCCAGAGGACTTGGTGTGGGTGCATCTTCGCAAAGGTCATTTTCCGGCTAAGCGTAAATCAAAGCTGGCCCAACGCGGTGATGGCCCATTCCATGTGGGGGATGCTTCACATCCAAGTGGGGGAGGGTGATGCGCTCCTGCCCACCATGATGGACACCGAGGAAGAGGAAGCTATGAGCATTCGCTCAGAAGGGCCAATAACAAGATCGCGCGCCAAAGCCATCATCAACGCGACACAATCCATGGTTGTCCACGTCGTCGCCAGCCAAGGAACTTAAGAGACCACGTTCTCTCTCAAGCGCCTTCAACCAAGCCCAGAGAACGCGTTCTCTGTCATTATCCTCTCAAACATCCTTTGAATGCGATCTTTTGAATTGATTGCAATATTCTGAACATTAATTATTTTAGTTATTTGTTTTGGGGCATGTGTTCCACGCGTGTCACGTGGGCTGGCCCATTAAGCGATACTCGGCCCATCCGAGTCCCACTATGTACTATATAAGGTCATCTCGACCTTCTTTACTAGGTTACGTCATAATTTAATCTAAGCTTTTGTCGAGATCCATTTGCCTCCATCCTTAGATCTGACGTCAAACACCTCTCTTACTTCTCATCCCCATTCCTCCGCTGCCGACACTATGGCCTCCACTCGATCTTCTCGAGTCTATCTCCCTCCGCCGCTGACGCTACGGCCTTCGCTCATCTCTCGAGCACCCATCAACACCGCGTTATTCCACTCACGCGACGCGTTCCACTCATCCTATCACTGAAGTGACTCGTGCGACTTCCCACCAAGGTCATCGATCCGGCATTCACAAGCAGGAACACATCAATGTTGCATCCCTCATTTGACGAAAATACTCAAATATGGTTGACATTTGGTTAACTATGCGTAAGAAAAGGGGCCTCCGCGTTCTAAACCATCTGCGAAATATTTCGTCAAAATACACAGGCGGTGGGATTTCAGAAAAATAATCTTTGACTAGTTGTTGATGACCTTTTTCACGCTCTTGATCGATGTATCTTCGACTTCTTCTTGGTTGAGAGCTTTCACCCTTGAATAGATGTTGTGTTGCTAGAAACAGAGCTTCATTAATTTCATCATCAAGCTCATCAGATGATGAAGTATCATTTGGGTTCAAAAGATCCCAAATAATCTGATGTGGATCCATTTATAAGGGAGATATGAAACAATGAGTGATATTTTTACGAGAGTGAAATATAGGAGAGTAAAATTGGAGAAGAGGATGTTGTAGAGATCTTCTCCTATATCATATGTATATATAAGAAGAAAAGAAAATTGTGAGGTTAAAGCATCATTACAAACATGAAAGAATAAAGTGAGAGAGCATTGGGAAGAGCAACATTCAACGCATTGGGCAGAGCAAAAGTGAGAGCATCGGGCTGAACAAAAGTGAGAGAATCAGGTAGAGGAAAAGTGATAACATTGGGGATAGCAACATTCAACGCATTGGGCAGAGCAAAGCACATGAAAAGTGGGAGCATTGGGAAAATGACTATTAATGGTCTTGGTTTGACAAAAATACAGATCATCATTAATGGTCTCGGTTAGGGAAAAAGTGATAGCATAGGGTACATCACCATTAATGGTCTCGAGCAAAGCAAAATTCAGAGCATCATTAATGGTCTCAGGCACATGAAAAGTGGGGGCATTGGGAAAATGACTATTAATGGTCTTGGTTAGACAAAAAATCAGATCATTATAAATGGTATTGAGTAGAGAAAAAGTGATAGCATTGGGTAAATCGCCAACAATGGTCCCATACAGAGTGAAATTCAGAGTATTATTAATGGTCTCGGGTAGCGGAAAAGTGAGAGCATTGGGAAAAAGACTATTAATGGTCTTTGTTAGACAAAAATTCAGATAATCATCAATGGTCTCGAGTAGAAAAAAGTGATAGCATTGGGTAAATCACCAGTAATGGTCTTGGGCAGAGCGAAATTCAAAGTATCATTAGTGATCTCAGGTAGTGGAAAAGTGAGAGCATTGGGAAAAAGACTATTAATGGTCTTTGTTAGACAAAAAATCAGATCATATTTAATGGTCTCGGGTAGAGAAAAAGTGATAGTATTGGCTAAATCACCATTAATGGTGTTGAGTAGAACAAAATTCAAAGCATCATTAATGGTCTCAAATATAACTATTTTTCTTCCTATATATATGTGTTGGTTTAGAATAAGATCTTTGCACTTTCTCAATCCATTATATTACCAAAGAGCTTCTCTCTCATTTTCATATTTCTCATTTCCTTCGATATGGATCCAAATCGACCTTACAACTATCAAAATTCCTTCTAATTTTCTCACAACTTTTTGGATCTGTCTGAAGAACAAACAAACCATTCAGGGCATTATTGGCAAAATGTTGAAGGTTATCCATATGCATCCCCTTCTCCTAATACCCCGGGTTCATATGGAAGTGCTTCTATATTTCATCAATGGAGCTCACAACAACACATGCCGAGTCTTGATGATATACAAGTTATTCATGAACCAAATCCCACTCTTGAAAGAGCCCCTCATAAAAAAAACACTCGTCAAAAAGCCCCTCCTCAAAAAGCCTCTCGTCAAGGTGGTGAGAAAAGAAATAAGTAGAGTTAAGGTGAGGATTTGTTGTTGGCCAGTGCATGGGTTAACACCAGCACAAATATTATTGTAGGCACCAATCAAAAGTGCGACTTATTTTGGGATAGAGTGGAAGATTACTACAACACAAGAAGAGTTCAAGAGGATGACACTTGGGTTCATAGGCATTCAACCTCATTAAAATCAAGGTGGCACAACATGTCCAGCGACACAAAAAAAAATTTCGGTTGCTATAGACGAGCTGCAAATCGAAGAGCTAATGGGGAAAATGAGGTTGATGTGGTAAGAAATGCACATACTCTTTTTCGTTTGGATAATGATGTTGACTTTTTGTACGAGCATGTATGGCGTGAGCTCCAGAATGAACCAAAGTGGTGCACTTGGTTGGCTAGAGAGGGTAGAGGGAGTTCCCAACGATGAAAGTTGAATGACGCTGGATTTTACTCTTCAAGCTCCAATCCAGATACCCCTACTAGTGTAACTAGACCTGAAAGTGTTGCCTTTACTCCACATGAAGATGCTCCAGTTTGCCCTACAGGTATTGTTGGGCCTCAATTTTTCGGCCCATTAGATCGGCCCAATAACTTGAACCAAAGCTACCTTCTAGAAGATCCAGTCATAAACAACCTCCAGAAATCTTGGTCCGGTCAGTTCAGCCTCCAGAGATTTCAGAGCGACCAGTATACATCTAAACGACTCTCGTAGATCTCGGACGATTTTAACCGACCCACGTGCAGGATAACCTCTTCCATGAATCTCGGGCGGATTTGCCAACCGATTCAAGCCAAAAACTAGTATAAATATAGAGAAAACTATCTTGTAACGTGACATTGTCATTCTTACTTAATTCAAGTAGCTTTATACTATTATTCTACTCAAAATAAGAGATCATTCTTGTGCTTAGTCCGTTATTCCAACATTGAAGCGACTGGCGACTAAATTTCTGTATTTGATTAGTCTCTCATTCCAGGGAGATAAGTTTACATTACATTCCTTTAATCTCATTCTCTTGATTGTTAAGTTGATTTGGATTAGTTAGATATTACTCATCTTATTGTTGTCTAGTTGTCCCCTCTTTAAGCGATTCAGGTCGGTTCGATATTTTTCGCCCAAATCAATTTGGCGCCCACCATGGGGCATCTAGCCAATCAATGATCTGATCAACGATTCAGTCCACATCCAATCATGGCCAGTTCCGGGGATCCCATGATCGTCGTTGAAGAGCAAGTCACCCTGGTCGGAAATCAAGCTGAAGACGTCGTTAATCCGCTCATCTTGGACACCCGAATCCAAGAATTAGCAAAAAGCATGAGCATCCTCCAAGAGGAACTCGCTCAGCAACGCCTAAGAACCGAAACCCTAAGCATCCAATCTGAAGTTGAAATTGCAAGACTAATTCATGAAAATGAACTTTTGAAATCGCAGGTGAATTCGGCCGCATCGGTCCCAGAGGGATCAAGACGCATAGTCAACACTGAAGGCCTCCAAGCACGTCTCAACATGAATGGGGCAATCTCGACGCCCATGGCTCTGGTCACTCAGAGCGTCGTTCAACCCTCTGGGAGTCATCTTACTTTTGAAAACTCATACTTTGTACTTCATTTAGATTCAGTCGATTATACTTATCCAACTGTTTACTAACTTAAGCATCGGAGGACCGTTGGGCTCACACCCAACGGTCACCCTTTGATCTTTTCTATACTTTTCAAGTCTTTTCAACAGGAACACGACAAGAGGCCTCAAGACAAAATCAAGTTGGTCAACATACACAAAACACAATCACACATAGTGCTTATACATTACACGATCGATCGGTACACATGGAATAGAGGAACAAATACACGACACATTTTTACAAGACCTGTCCTGATTAAGGTACATGTCTTATACAAATACTACGACGCTCTTCCTTGGAACTACACGACATGTCACACACAATTACAAGTCTACTCGACCAAACGTCACACGACTTGACCAGGAAGCGACTGACGAGTGCACCTGCAAAACAAAGCAAATGACAAACAAGGAGCGGTCTCCTGACCCTTCGCCATCACAAGAGACGCCCTCAGCCGTCTTCACACGATTATTGGCTGTATTAAGCCGACTCTCAGCTTGAGCAATACATATGTCGGCCCCGTCGCCAGAACGCCTGTAGCAAAATCGAGATGAAGATCACGCCAGAAGAGAGAGAAGTTATAAAATCAAACCATCCCATCACTTGACGCTCTGGCCCAGTTTAATTTTGGGGCAATTGTTGGGCCTTGATTTTTTGGCCCATTAGATCGGCCCAATAGCTTAAACCAAAGCTACCTTCTAGAAGATCCGGTCAGAAACAACCTCCAGAAATCTTGGTCCGGTCAGTTCAGCCTCTAGAGATCTCGGGGCGACCAGTGGTCAGAGCAACGACCTCCACGGATTTCAAAGCAACCGGTACACAGCTAAACGACTCTCGCAGATCTCAGACGATTTTAACCATCCCACGTGCAGGATAACCTCTTCCATGAATCTCGGGCGGATTTGCCAACCGATTCAAGCCAAAACTAGTATAAATATAGAGAAAACTGTAACACCCCCAAATATTCCCTTGGAAAGGCATTACTGCCAGTGACCTCAGACGTTATGTCCGATGTCACCCAAGGCTTTACCAGTTGATATAAATCATCAAAGAACAATTATGATACAAAATATCATAACTTTCATTTAAAATCACTGTCTCGGCATTACATCCATAATCCGAAAGACAACCAAAATACAGTGGAAGACTTAATACAAGATATATTTAACACAGCGGAAGACTTTAAATAACCAACAAAAGGGGTCTTAATCGCAATGATCACCCGTCAAGGATCTCAATCTGAATAAACTTATCAAAAACATCGTTTGCGTCCATAGTCGCTCTAGCCTTCACGGGATGACAACTTATCTGATGTGCCGAATCGAACGGATGACACCAGCCAACCATGCAGAGAACAATTACGGTTGGTTAGTCTAATGAAAGACTACACAATGGTACAAAGCAGAGTGGTTCGAAGTAGTCGTATTAGGTTAGACTCATCGCTTCTCGGATTAAAATGATGACGATAGTCAACCACCATACTCCTACTAGAATATATGAAAAGACATGATCAAGAGAAGATTCTGGAAGACCGAGTCTTACAGCAATCAATCCCAAAAGAAGACTCCAACTGAAATGAGCCTTATAGAAAAATTATGATGAATGTTTGGGAACATTAATAATTACACACAAGCGTTAACATTAATACACACAAACGTTTTTAAAACAAGTTGGTGATTCGGTTTACAACCAACCTCACCGCTTAACGCGAGTCCAGATTAGAAAGAGAACTTTACTCTGACCCAAGTCAAGACGAGTTCTCCTAACTGCACTACTCTTAGCTGCACTACTCTTAGCTGCACTAAAATATGTATCACCGCACTTAACTTAATCACAATGCACCCAAACACGTTAAGCTCTTAGATCATCTCTACACCAGAAATATACCGTCGGGAACTCAATCCCTAAGGCGGAATTGACTCGGGAACTAAATCCCTAAAGTCGAGTCGGGAACTAAATCCCTAGGGGACTAAATCCTTAATTATGTGCATCACCGCACTTATCTTATCCACTTAATCATGGCTACCTTAAAATAGGAGAACACGCATCTCCCTCACAATTTCCTTATATACAAAATCTTAAAGTTCACCTCTTAATTCCTTACAATCCCATTATCAACTCTTAGTAACCTCGAAACATTACAACCTCAACTTCCTTAAAGATATTTCCCACAATTCCATTATTCATTAACATCAGAATCGGTCCTTATGCCAAATTCTAACTTAAGATCCTTTCGGTAATGACTTAACCTATTCCTTTACTCACTTTATAACCTAAACTTTCAAGATTCCTTAACTTTCTCCAGACATAATCACCATACTCTATGTTCCTCGAAACGGATCACATGAGATATTACTCTTAATTCCTCAAGATATCATTCTGGAAATGATTCATCCTCCTCAATGCTTATAACACAACTCACCTATGAAAGGTAACTCTTAATCTCTTAGAACATTAACTCCATACATTCACCCTTAATCACTTCATCCTCTAGATTACTTCTAGAGAGATTAATCGATTCCTCAATCACGACATCAACTTTATTCCCATACATCATGCCATGTAATAACTCTTACTATAACCACTTAATCACACTCACATCAACGTTAAGACTTTTAATATTATTAAGAGCAGCTACAAAGCTTTAAACCTTAGGGTGACAATTATGTCCACCCAATTAGTACAACTACCAAAGCTTATTAATTATGTGCTTAACTGCACTTATCTTGTTGATTTACAACACACACACACACACATTATAGGCTTTTAATATTATTCTGAGTAACAACGAAAGTTTAACTCACAGGGTGACAATTATGCCCACCCCAATACACTTACAAGGTGCTTAATTAATATTACCTCGAGTAACTACGAGGATTTACTCACAGGGTGACAATTATGCCCACCCCTATGAACTTACAAGGTGCTTAAATTAACTCACAGGGTGACAATTAAGCTCACCCCGATGCACTAGCTAAGTGCTTAATACACAGGGTGACAATTACGTCCACCCAATTGCGCTAGCAAGGCGCTTAAAACACCTCCTACCTTAACGGTGGTAGGAATCATAGGTCATGACCCTTAAATTATTCGGAAATTATCCCGATGAGTACCACGTTATAAAGAAACGACAAATCCTTAACTGAATTAGCGCTCCTACGAATATTAAGTTATAAAGAAATGACTAATCCTTAACTGGACTAGCGTTCCTACGAATACTCGTGCTAACTAAACATTTCAACACAGTAATAGATCACATAAAAGCCATCATGGACATTAACTTAAACATAGATATAATAGAACGACTAATCCTTACCTGGACTTAGCGTTCCTACAACCCACCTGCTATTCTATCATTAAGTTAACATTAAACTCACAACAATACCATCACGGTAATTAACACATATAATAGCGTTGCTCTAACAGATATACAACCTATTATAATATCATGATTTAAATCACCTTATTTATGAAATTAGTTCCCAAACGAAAACAACAGTTCACTCCAATTTAATTAACAATTAAACAATTGATAATTAATGAAACATGGAATGATTAAGCAAGAGCAAACCGCCACTTGCCTTAAATCCGCAGAAGCTTAAAGACGACTATGGGATTTCCGGGCTCGAAACAGGGACAGATCTGGCAACACAGATTCCTTCGGATCGATCCATAAAGAAATCCTAAGTTAGATTCGACAAACACGAGTACAAATCTACAGAATAACGAAAGGAATCGAAAGGAACGAAGCCCGATCGAAATCCACAGAAGCCAAGGCCGAAACAAGCCAAAAGCTTCTGGGCGGCAGTCGCCGCCTGCCTTACGGCGGGCGCCGCTACGAACTGCACCGAAAATGCGAGAAGAGAATCTCACCGGCGACGTTCGATTTGCTACTCCTTAGCCTTGCTTTGGATTCTAAGCTTTTTAAGGGCCTCCAAAGCTTCACTTTGCAACTGGAAGGAACACCAATGGAGCTCCGACGATTGATTGCGAGTTCTCCGGTGAAAGCTTGATTTTCCGGCGAGACGATTTGGGAGAGATTAGAGCTCGGTTTTTGTGCCCAATCTGATCCCAAACCCTTCCCCTTTTATAGCCAAAGTCAGGGGACAAGAAATGGGCAAGCCATGCAACGTGGAGGGCCGAGATCGAGTCGTCCCCCGGTCGCCGGCAAGCCCCTGCAACTAGCCCTGCACAGTGGCGGCGGTCCCTGCGACCGGCAAGAGGTCGCCGCCCTTATGGGTCTCTGGCGGCGGTCGCCGCATTCCCAGGCCACTTGACAAGTTGGTGCTGACAATGTCGGCTAGTTGGCGGCGGTCGCCGCTTGCCTTACAACGGTCGCCGCCAAGGCCATTTTTCATTCGTTTAAGCTTGGAACAACATGGCCTTAGCCCGGGATAAAATAATCGTACACGAATGAGTATTAAGTCCCAAAATACGTCGAATGTATTTTATTTCACTGAGAAAAATTATTACAGAGATCAAACATTTTACCGAATGTCTGAACTTCTCTGAAATAAATTCGACGTGTCATACGAGAGTTGGAAAAATTCCAAAATATCCTTATAAAATGAGGGATATTACAAAAACTATCTTGTAACGTGACATTGTCATTCTTACTTAATTCAAGCAGCTTTCTACTATTGTTCTACTCAAAATAAGAGATCATTCTTGTGCTTAGTCCGTTATTCCAACATTGAAGCGACCGACGGCTAAATTTTTGTATTTGATTAGTCTCTCATTCCAGGGAGATAAGTTTACATTACATTCCTTTAATCTCATTCTCTTGATTGTTAAGTTGATTTGGATTATTTAGATATTACTCATCTTATTGTTGTCTCCTCTTTAAGCGATTCAGGTCGGTTCGATCTTTTTCGCCCAAAACAGGTATAACGAATGCAAAGAAGAAGGGAAAACAAGTTGCTCAAAGTTCATGCGAATCCATGTAGGCACATTTAGAAAAAGTCAATAGGCTGATTATGCTCCAAACTGACAGAGATATGCAAAAACAAGAGGCAAAAAGAGAGACGTTAAAAGAACAGAAACCGATTATTGATGACTATGTTCGTACTCAGAATGACTACGTTCGTACTCAAAAGCTTCAAATGCTAACTCAACTTCTAGCATTCAGCGAGTTAAGTCCTGATCAAGAGATGATAAAGGCAGAATTGATGGGTGAGTTGTTTCCTAAGTAAAAATAACTTGAGATCTATGTTTTTAATTTTCCTAAGTGAGGAATAACTTCACATTTATGTGTCTCGTTTCCTAAGTGAAGAATAACTTCACATTTATGTTAGTTTTTATTCTAATTTACTTATGTCGTTTTTCCTAGTTATGTTTGTGAGCGTTGTATAATTTCACGTGTAATGTTGATGTAATATATTATTTCATGTGTAATGTTGTTGTAGTATGTTAAATTTTATGTTATATGTATTGTAATATATAAATGGTCATGTCTAATGTCTTGTAATATATTATTTTATGTGTAAATGTATTAATTTTCATGTTTTATGTCATCTAATATATTCAATACAATAGTTTATATAATACATAAATTAATTTACTTATAGTAAATACTAAAATCATTTTTTAATAATTAAAATGCTTATATTGTTTATTTTTAAAGAAAACTTTTTTCATAAAAAAATATATACACAATGGGTGTCTATGGATAGCTTAAAATAAAATAAAAATACTAAAAATATTTTTTCCAAATCAATTTATTTTTTTGAGCTGAAAAACGTATTTAAAATAGCATAAAAACAACCCCTTTAACCATTTTTCTCCACCCTTGATCAGCTTCAGATCCAATGGCCAAAAAAGCACTCCTCTTCCTTCACCAAAAGCTGCCATGTGTCACTGGGTTCCGTTTGGACTGCTTTTTTTCACTGTCCAATTATGCGTTGAAACGGCGTAGTTTTGGCTCGATTCAAACAAAATAAAATAGCAAACCAAACATAATCTACTTTATGATGTTTTTTAGGAGTTTCTTACATGACAACCAATGAGTTGGTTTTTTAACATTTTGCAACTGTAGCTAAAAAATATAATGTTTTAAAATTCTAAAAATCCACTACTGTGGTTGCTCTAAGAGAGAAAAAACAGAGTGTGAAGAGGACGTCGCTCTTTAGTTTGTTGAAATTTGTTATGCTAATAACATAAACGGAAATTTCGCCTGATAACCCTGAGTTTATGACTTTTTCGCGAAATACCCTAAGGTTTTGAAAATTTCGCCGGGTAACCTTGAGTTTTTGACAATTTCACCTGATAACCCTGAGTTTTTGACTTTTTCGCGAAATCCCCTCAAGTTTTGACAATTTCGTGTGGTAACTCTAAGTTTTTTTTATTTTTTCGCCGGATACCCCTCCATCCATTTCACTTAAAAAATATTAACTTTATTTTTTTTGAGAAATACCTAAATCATTAAATATAAATGATTTTATTTTTTAAAAATAAACCCTAAACCCTAAAAAAGCTTTTAGGGTTAAAGGTTTAGGGATTTAGGTGTAGGGTTTAGGGTTTATGTTTAGGGCTTATGGATTTATGGTTTGGGGTTTAGGGATTTAGGTTTAGGGTTTTGGGGTTTAGGGTTAGGGTTTATGGTTTATATTTCCGCACTTAAAATAAATATAAACCTTAAATATAAACCCCAAACCGTAAACATAAACTCCAAACCCTAAACCCCTAATCCCTAAACATAAACCCTAAACCCTAATCCCTAAATCTTAAACCTAAACCCTAAAACCCAAACCCCTAAGCCCTAAAAAATTAAAATTAATGTTTTTTTTAAGTGAAATGGATGGAGGGGTATCTGGCGAAAAAATTAAAAACTCAAGGTTATCACACGAAATTGTCAAAACTTGATGGAATTTCGCGAAAAAGTCAAAAACTCAGGGTTATCAGACGAAATTGTCAAAAATGCAGGGTTGCCAAACGAAATTGTTAAAACCTTAAGGTATTTTGCGAAAAAGTCAAAAACTCGGGATTACTAGCCAAAATTTCCGTAACATAAATTGTCTCTCTTTTAAATTAAAAGAAAGTTATCCGAATAGCAACGAACTAGAGAGAAAAATAGCTCCAAAGACTGAAGCTTAAGAGGAAGCAATTATCGGAACGGTAGTTGGTGTTAATTTGTAAATGGGTGTGAATGTAGGATTAGGAAAGTAGATTAGTTTAAAACTTTTCTATGTAGAATTGAGCATATCTTATTGTATTTGCAATTTTCACTTAAATCTCGGTAACTTATTGCTTGTCGCTGCCCCAAAAAATTTATAAGACAAGTGTTGGGCCCAACATACTCCAAAGGGATCGGAGCAAGCGAGTTGGGCCGAGGTCCAAGCGAAGTCGAAGGCCATAAGAGACAAGAAGGAAGCGTCAGACACTCCTCAGACGCGTGGGATCCGACCAGCTACGAAGATCTCGCCCATGGCATTAATTGCTTGATCGATGGCAACAACAATAGCATTAAATACAGAGATTATGCTGGCAGTCAAGAGCAAATCCCGAAGATCTCGCCCAGAATTAATAGAAGATATTGCAAAAGATAAGTAACAGACACAAGATAAGATTACCATATATAGATCACAACAAAGCAATCGACAGAGAACACGTCTGCATCCAACATCCGATCACTTACCCTAAAAAGAACTTACGAGTACACCCGCTCTAGTTGAGTCTCCCCGGAATATTACCCGACCGCTGCCGGTCGAATCACGGAAACACCTGTCGGACAAGACGCGATCATTTATTCTCTAAGGATAAGTTGTACTTTGATCTGATTCAATCATCAATAGATCTATAAATTACCTTGCTATTTCGCATCCATTCTTTGCTTGTTGATTGTCTATTTGGTTTGGATTGATTTTATTTATTATCCGATCGACTCGTTACCCCATCTAAGGCGATATAGGTCATCTGATCTTTTTGCCCCCAAAACAATTTGACGCCCACCGTGGGACAACTTGCCGATCACCATCTCAAAACCTTCCAACCATGACTATCAACCCACCTACTGGTACTAAGGATCCACGCCTCGAAGACGACACCCAAACTCAAGGAAACACAACCGAAAATCCTACTCCAAACCAACTCTAAGAGCTTGCCCAAAAAATGACTGCCCTACAAGAAAAACTTGCCCAGCAACGCCAAAAGACCGAAGCCTTGGCTACCTTATCCACCCAATTTGAGGCCGAGATTGCACAACTAACCCGTGACAATGAGTCTCTTAAGTCACAGGTACAATCAATGGCTTCTGGATCCAGGCGGATGCCCATCCATAACAACGTCCAGACGCGTCTTGACATGGATGGCGTCGACCTGACCCCCCCCCCCCCCGAGCATACGGCGTCCCAGACATACTAAGGGGACCCGAATCGATGAACCACAGGTTACCAATTCTCCCGACATCCTGGCCCTCATCCAGCAGACGCTCAGTCAGCACATGAAGACACTTGACGATCGCATCGCTAGAATTCCCGGAGTTCCAAAGCCGATCGAGAAGGAAGCGTCGGGCGGATATGAAGAATCTCCATTCACCGGAGAGATCGCCAGGGTCGAAATCCCAAAGAAGTTCCACCTTCCTAGCATGGCGACATTCGACGGCACTAACGATCCAGATGATCACATTTCTCTCTATAAACAAAAATTAATGACTACATCAATTCCAAGGGAGAGACGCGAGACTGTCATGTGCAAAAGCTTTGGCAAGACTCTCGCGGGTCCCGCACTGACCTGGTTTATGCGTTACCCAAGGGAGTGATCACCTCGTTCGCAGATCTAGTCAATTCCTTCAAGATCCAATTCGCCAGCAGTCGGAGGCTTCGAAAGGCAGTCGAATGATCTCTATCGAATCACCCAAAGGTATAATGAACCTCTCCGAAGCTACCTTAATAGGTACAATAAAGAAAAAGTCGCAATTCCCCATTGCGACGTCACCACCGCCATCGAAGCTTTCCGACAAGGTCTGATCAAGGACAACAACCTCTACAACGAGATCACCAAGTACCCGTGCAAAAGTTTCAAAGATTTCCAAGCCAAAGCCATGGCCGAGGTACGTTTGGAAGAAGATCGCGAATCGCGAAAAGCGTCCCATGGACCCGAACAATCCGATCGCAAATCCTCTTCCGACAACCGTCGAGACATACGTCATCACCCCTACCCTCGTAATCGAAATGAGCAGAATCAGGTAAACTCCTTCCAGGACAGGTCCCAAGACTGTAGAGATGGTCCAACGTTGCCTCCCAGGGTTCAATCTTACAACTTCAGTGTTTCCGTGTCGGAGCTCATCAAGAGTTTCGACAAATATGGAAGAGAAGTAAGATGGCCCCGAAAGAGCGACCAATCGGACGTCAAAAAGGAAATGAGCAGGTGGTGTGAATTCCATGGTGACCACGGTCACTCAACAAACGAATGCATCGCCTTACGTAAAGAGGTCGACAGGTTACTCGCGCAGGGGCTCTTGCGTGACGTAATCTCGGAACGAGCCAAAGCTACCATGGAGCGACGAGATCAGGTAAAACAAGATAAACCCCCGTCTCCTATCCATACAAAAACTATCAATACCATTTCAGGGGGATCAGACGTATGTGGGAACACATACTCCGCGGCCAAACGACATGGAAAAGAAAGCAAAGGCAGTAAGCCCGAAACGCCAGAGTTTAGACAAACCAAGGTCTCTGACCTCCCAACAGTCACGTTCGACGAGTCTGATGCCGACGGGTCGGAAAACCATCACGATGGTCTGGTAATCTCTTTATCTGTCGGGAACTGTTTGATACATAGAGTACTAATCGATACAGGAAGTTCGACCAATCTCTTGACCTTCGACGCCCTCAAAGGGATGGGTTTGGGCAAAGATGACCTGATCAAGAAATCGACTCCACTAGTCGGATTCAGTGGTGAAGTCAAACACACTATCGGCGAAATCATTCTTACGACATACGCCGGGGGAATAAACCAGCAGGTGAAATTTCTGGTCCTAGACTGCCCATCTCCCTATAATTGCATTCTTGGCAGGCCATGGATACATGCTATGAAGGCGGTACCATCGACGTACCATCAAGTCATCAAGTTCCCTACCAAGTGGGGAGTCCAAGAAATCAAGGGAGACTAGAGGATGGCCAAGGAGTGCTACGTCGCCTCCATGAAAAGCGCTGTGGAGCATAAGGTCGCATAGCAATCACAGATCGGCGAAGAATCTAATCGATACTTCGAACCAGAAATGGAAAAGCTTGACGAGATCGTACTAGATCCTTCAAAGCCAAACCAAACGGTAACGGTCGGGTCGGACCTGGACGACTCGACCAGACAACAAATTTTGGATTTCATCAGGTCTAATGTTGATTGTTTTGCATGGTCACATGAAGATATGGTCGGTATATCTCCAAACATTATTACTCATAAATTGAACGTAGATCCAACTCACCCCCCTATAAAGCAAAAGCGCAGGAAATTCGCCCCATGGCGAAACAAGATTGTCGACGGCGAAGTCAGGAGCTTGCTGGAAACAGGAAAGATAAGGGAAGTCAACTACCCCGAGTGGCTGGCCAACGTGGTTGTAGTCCAAAAGAAAAATGGCAAATGGAGAGTCTACATCGACTTCACCGACCTCAACAAGGCTTGTCCCAAAGATTCATTCCCACTTCCTCACATCGACGCCATGGTCGACGCAACGGCAGGACACGAAATGCTATCCTTCATGGACGCATTCAGTGGCTACAATCAAATCCTCATGGAACCAGAAGACCAAGAGAAAACGGCATTCGTCACCAGTCAAGGTATCTATTGTTACAAAGTAATGCCCTTCGGATTAAAAAATGCAGGGGCTACTTATCAGCGACTAGTCAATAAGATGTTCAAAGATCAGATTGGGGACACGATGGCAGTCTACATAGACGACATGCTGGTCAAATCAAAAAAGAAAAAGGACCACATCGACCACCTCTGCGACAGCTTCGAGGTACTAAAGAGATATAACATGAAACTAAATCCTATGAAATGCTCTTTCGGAGTGTCATCAGGAAAGTTCTTAGGGTACTTGGTAACACAAAGAGGAATAGAAGCCATCCCAGAACAAGTGAAAGCCATCATCAGCCTCCGATCCCCTCGGTGCGTCAAAGACGTGTAGAAGCTGACAGGTCGGATAACAGCTCTGAACAGATTCATCTCAAAGTCATCCGACAAATGCAAACCCTTTCACGACTCTCTCAAGAAGAACAAATCCTTTCAATGGACGGAAGAACATGAAGTTGCATTTCAGGACCTAAAGAAATACCTTGCCAGTCCCCTGTTGTTGACCAAACCCAAAGACGACGAGCCATTATTGTTGTACCTGGCAGTATCAGAGTCGGCTGTAAGCGCAGTTCTAGTCAGAGATAAAGACGGCAAGCAATTGCCGATATACTACGTCAGTCGAACATTACTACCAGCGGAGACAAGGTACTCGTCGTTAGAAAAACATGTACTATAATTGGTAATGGCATCGAATAAACTCAAACCGTATTTCGAATCCCATACTATAATTGTCCGCACTAACTGTTGGGCCCAACATTCTCCAGAAGGATCGAAACCAACGGATTGGGCCGGAATCCGAGCAAGGTCGAAGGCCAAGAGAGACCGGAAGGAAACGTCGGATGCTCCACAGACGCGAAGGATCCGACCAGTCCCGAAGATCTCGCCCAGGGAATTAAATGCGCGATCGATGGCAACGGCTATGGCATTAAACACAAAGATTATGCTAGCAATCAAGGGCAAATCCCGAAGATCTCGCGCAGAATTAATAGGAGATATTGCAAAAAGATGAATAACGGACACAAGATGACAATTGCCATATATAGATCACGATGAGGCAAGGAAGAACACACACGTCTGCATCCAGTATCCATTGGATTCCTTTGAAAAGAACTCACGAGTACACCCGCTCTAGCACAGTTTCCTCAGAATCTTGCTCGATCGTTACCGGTTGTATCACAGAAACACCTGTCGGACAGGATCCGATCCTTTGTTATCTAAGGATAAGTTGTACTTCGACCTGATTCAATCATCAATAGATCTATCAATTTCCTCTCTATTTCGTATCTTTTCTTTGCTTGTTGATTGTCTGTTTCGGTTTGGATTGATTTTCTATTATCCGGTCGACTCATTACCCCGTCTAAGGCGATTTAGGTCGTCCGATCTTTTCGCCCCAAAACAATTTGGCGCCCACCGTGGGGCAACTTGTCGATCACCATCTCAGAACCTTCCAACCATGACTATCAACCCACCTACCGGTACCGAGGAGCCACGCCTCGAAGACAACACCCAAGCTCAAGGAAACACAACCGAAAATCCTACCCCAATCCAATTCCAAGAGCTTGGCCAAAAAATGACTGTCCTACAAGAGGAACTTGCCCAGCAATGCCAAAAGACCGAAGCCTTGGCTGCTTTATCCACCCAATCCGAGGCCGAAATTGTACAATTAACTCGTGAAAATGAGTCTCTTAAGTCGCAGGTACAATCAATGGTTTCCAGATCCAAGCGGATGCCCGCCCACAGCAACATCCAGACGCGTCTTGACATGAATAGCGTCGAACTGACCCCTCCAAGCGTATGGCATCCCGGACATGCTGAGGGTACATCTCGAACTCCTCTGGTCAATCCATTTTTAACTAACAATGTTACTTTCTCCACACCGATCCGGTCAACAGAGACTCGAATCGACGATCCACAGGCTACCAATCCCCCCGACATCATGACCCTCGTCCAACAAACGCTCAGTCAGCACATGAAGGCACTTGATGATCGCATTGCTAGAATTCCTAGAGTTCCACAGCCGATCGAGAAAGAAGCATCAGGCGGATTCGAGGAATCTCCATTTATCGGAGACATCGCCAGAGTCAAAATCCCAAAGAAGTTCCACCTTCCCAGCATGGCGACACTCGACGGCACCAACGATCCAGATGTTCACATTTCTCTCTATAAACAAAAATTAATTACTGCATCTATTCCAAGGGAGAGCCGCGAGGCTGTTATGTGCAAAAGCTTTGGCACGACCCTCACGGGTCCCGCACTGACTTGATTTATGCGTTTACCTCAGGGAATGATCGCCTCATTCGTGGATCTGGTCAATTCCTTCAAAATCCAATTAGCCAGCAGTCGGAGGCTCGAAAGGCAGTCGAGTGATCTCTATCGAATCACCCAAAGGTATAATGAACCTCTCCGAAACTATCTAAACAGGTACAATAAGGAGAACGCCATGGTCGACGCGACGGCAGGACACGAAATGTTAACCTTCATGGACGCGTTTAGTGGCTACAATCAAATCCTCATGGAACCAAAAGACCAAGAGAAAACGGCATTCATCACAAGCCAAGGTATCTATTGTTACAAAGTAATGCCCTTCAGACTAAAAAATGCAGGGGCTACTTACCAACGACTGGTCAACAAAGTGTTCAAAGATCAGATTAGGAACACCATGGAGGTCTACATCGACGACATGTTAGTAAAATCGAAGCAAAAGAAAGACCACATTGAACACCTGAGGGAAGCATTCGAGGTACTTAAATGCTATAACATGAAATTAAATCCCACTAAATGTTCTTTTGGAGTCTCTTCAGGGAAATTTTTGGGATACATTGTGACACAAAGAGGAGTAGAAGCCAGCCCAGAACAGGTCAAGGCCCTCTTCAATCTCTGATCCCCTCGATGCGTCAAGGACATGCAAAAGTTGACAGGTCGGATAGCAGCTCTGAACAGATTCATCTCGAAGTCATCCGACAAATGTAAACCCTTTCACAACGCTCTCAAGAAAAACAATCTTTCCAATGGACGGAAGAGCACAAAGTTGCCTTTCAGGACCTAAAGAAATACCTTGCCAGTCCCATGTTGCTAAACAAACCCAAAGACGACGAACCATTATTGTTGTACCTACCAGTATCGGAGTCTGCCGTGAGCGCAGTACTGGTCAGAGAAGAAGACGGCAAGCAATCGCCAATCTACTATGTCAGTCGAACGTTACTATCGGCAGAAACAAGGTACTCATCGTTAGAAAAACGCGTACTATCACTGGTAATGGCGTCGAATAAACTCAAACCATATTTCGAATCCCATACTATAATTGTCCGCACTAATCATCCCATGAGAGCAATCATGAGGAAACCTGAGTTCACAAGACGGATGGCCAACACATCTCAGCGGCTATGACATCGAATACGAGCCCAAAACAACGATCAAGTCGCAAGCCCTGGCTGACTTTGTGGCATACTTCAGCCCGACCCTAGAACAAGAAGCCGCCAAATAAACGACACAATTACTCACAACAGAGGAAATGGGTAAGTAGGAGCTCCACACCGATGGTGCGTCGAACGCTAGAGGATCAGGGCTAGGGGTCGTGCTGAAATCGCCACAAGGGGACATAATAGCCCATGTCGTAAGATGCAATTGGGACACGACCAACAACGAAGCTGAATACGAAGCACTTATTTTCGGGCTCATCTTGGCGCGCGACCTAGGGGTCCGAGAGATTGAAGTCATTTGCGACTCCCTCCTAGTCGTAAATCAAATACAAGGGTCGTACAACGCAAAGGATGACATAATGATAGCTTACCTGGACGTGGCCAAGAAGCTGATCGACCAATTCCAAACATTCGACATCAGGCAGGTGCCTAGGGATCTCAACTCTCAAGCTGACGCACTAGCCAATCTAGGGTCCGTCTTGGACCGAAAGGAATTTCCAAATATCCCACTGGCACACGTCAGGACACCAGCTCTTCCAAAAACATATAAGGAGTCGGTCGCACCATTGGAGGAACTTGTCGCGATGGAGATAGGCAACCGGCCGGAAGAAGACATTGTCAGCAATCATGACGACTGGACGTTACCTTATATCAAATGGCTAAAAGACGGCGTCCTACCCAACGACAAAACAGAGGCAAAAAGGCTAAAGGTACAAGCACTTTCTTTCGATATTATAAATAACATCTTGTACAAAAGATCTGTCACAGGGATACTCCTACGATGCCTCAAGACTCCAGAAGTCGGACGTATCTTATAATCGTTACATGAAGGAGAATGTGGGAACCACACCGGCGGGCGAAGCCTCTCGGGAAAAGCCTTACGAAACGGATACTACTGGCCCACGATGAATAGAGACGCAATGGAGTACACCAAGAAGTGCGATGCCTGCCAACGACATGCACCCGTTCCTCACCAACCCTCAGAACTACTACATCCGACTCTAGCGCCGTGGCCCTTCATGAGATGGGGGATGGACATCGTCGGAAAACTCCCACCTG
Organism: Rheum nobile; assembly: GCA_027886185.1. Lineage (NCBI taxonomy): Eukaryota > Viridiplantae > Streptophyta > Magnoliopsida > Caryophyllales > Polygonaceae > Rheum > Rheum nobile. The sequence goes on from WOAB01000020.1 coordinate 10,270,710, forward strand.
CGTCGGGTCAACGAGTCTTCTTCCTTGCCATGACGGACTACTTTTCTAAATGGATCGAATCTTAAGCCTACCGAGAGGTAAAAGATCAACACGTCATTTCATTCATTAAACGCAATATCTTGTGTAGATTTGGCGTCCCATCAGAAATTGTGTGCGACAATGGCTCCCAATTCATCAGTCATAAGACTCGAGCCTTTTGCGACCAATGGAACATCAAATTGGTCACCTCTACCCCTCGGTATCCACAATCTAACGGACAAGCCGAGTCTAGCAACAAAATCATCATCAACAACCTCAAGAAATGCCTCACAGGGGCTAAAGGAAAATGGGAAAGCAAGCTCCCGTTCATTCTCTGGTCCGACAGGACCACTCCAAAGAACGCGACCGGACAGTCACTGTTTTGGGGTGAAAAGATCAGACGACCTAAATTGCCTTAGACGGGGTAACTAGTCGATCGAATGATAAAAAACAATCCAAACCAAGAAAGCAATAGATAAACGAAGAATAAATATGTAATAGCGTGACGGTTTTATTAGATGTCGTGTTTAATCAGACTGAATCATGATACAACTTATCATGATAAAACCAGAGATCGAGTGGGACTCGACCAGTGACTTGTGAGTGGCGACCGGCGGGGGTCAGGCATAGGAAGTTGTTCGAGAGCTAGATTGAGAGCGAGAGTGCTATTCTGGTGTGTTTTCTGAGTAAGAATGCTCTTTCTGTGTGTAATTGTGTAGTCTTCTTCTTATCTTCCTCGTCGTCCTGATATGGTAAGTCTTTTACTCTTGTGATCGTTTATGCTTCGGCCGAATATTCCATCTTCAATGCTCGGAGTGATGGTGAAGGTTGTGCCATTAAATCTCTGCGTTTATGATGGTTTGAAGGCAGTGGCCGTTGCGTGATCTAGCATTTAATGCTTGGCGAGATCCTCGCGATCCTATCGAAAGGCATTCGACCAGAGACGTCTCGTCGGATCCTCTGGGCTTTCTTCTTCGATCTTCCGATTGGAAATGGGCTTGGGCTCGACCGATTTGACCCATCTTCTCTGGAGAATCTAGGCCCAAAAATAGCCCCAAGTTGCTATGGGCTTACGGTTTAGGCAAGTTGACCGGAATCCATGGCAACTTCTCTAGATGCGATCTCCACCTTCCAATTTGGCGCGTTTGCTCAGGGCTATGTGGCGCGTGATCGAGGCATGATGCGACGCCTCTGCAGGCCTTCACTTCCCTCCATAAATTCGTAGCAGAAGGAATCGATTACTCTTCATCATCTTCCTTTGCAAGTTTCTGGTAAGCCTCTTGGTTTCTCTTGCCATAGCTTTCTGATTTCTCTTAGTCGTAGCTCTCCAATTCTCCTCTTTTCCCGTTCTAGAAATGGTTTCTCTCGAGGATTTTGAGTCGTCGAAGACACTCTCCGATTCTCATGAAGGCAAAGCTCCTCCTCGTTTTATTTTGAAGGAGTCGGATGCATTGGTTAGCACTATGTCCCAAGCGGAACTGGATCAGGTGCTCCAAGTCGGAGGTTTTCCGCCGGAGACGGTTGCCAGGCTGCCTAACCCAGACTAGAGGGCCAATGCTCGCTATGAGGGATGGGTTTGCTTCTACTCTTACACGTTTAGAATAGGGCATAGGTTTCCTTTTTCCCCCCTTGTCAGGGACTTCTTATCTATGTTGGCGCTGGCGCCATGTCAAGTAATGCCTCAGGCGTGGAGAGTACTTAGGGTTTTAGACCTTGTGAATGTTCAAACTGGGGATGATTTCGACTTCGACGCCCTATAGTACAACTACTTCATAGGATCGAAGAGTTCCTGTCACGTTCAGTTGCGTGTCCGACCTGGTCGGAAGCCCTTGGTGCAGAGCCCTGATGTTAACGACTGCGGATGGGGGTCGAAGTTCTTTTTCGTCGAACGCTCTTCTCTGGAGAAGGAGGGAGAATGTCCGTTTTTGTTGACGGAGTGGCGAGTCGATAGTATATACTTGTCTTTTCTTTCGTGTATTTGTGTGTCTTAACTCTTGCTTTAACTTTTCTTTTTTGTAGTCCCCGAACCAGAGGATCTAGAAGTGAGTAGCCGATCAGAGGGCTTGTCAAAGATTATGCTTGAGATTCCCGCGTCTGAAAGGAAATTTGTGAACGTCAACTTGCTGGCGACGACTCCTGCCTCACAAGAAGATATGTCGAATGTTTCTTCATCTCGTGCGAAAGGTAGACTTTCGGCTTTAGGAGTCTTTTTATTGTTTTTCACTTTGTCGTGTACTTTAGGATTTCTCCTTTTTTGTTGTCCTGTCGTGTCAGGTTCCTCTGGTGGTCGGTCGAGTGCTCGCCTGAGGGTGGCGTCGGGAAAAAGCTTGATTGCGCAAAGGAAAGCAGCAGCCAAGGCAGCGTCGAGCAAACCGGATCTGATTGACCTGACGACTACGGTTAAAGTTGGCTCTAAGAGGAAAGCGAGCGCTCGTCCTGATGATGTCAAGGCGGAGGACATCCCTAAGAAGAAAGGAGCGACCGTCGAAGGGGTCGGCAAGATCGGTGCCGTAGGGCCGTCGATCGTTGATCTTTTTCGCGCTCAAGAACCGACTTTGAAGTCGGAGGTCAACGACGTCTCTCCCCTCGACTGCATTGGTGAAGCGGGGTGCTCCGCGTGGAAGGTGAATCGTCTTTTTGTTTGTGTCTTTTTCTTTCGTTCGACCATATTTTCTGATCGTCTGTTGTGTCGTCGTGTGAGATTGTAGTCTTTTCAGTATCTTTTGGGGGCATACTCTGGCGTCAAGGCGATGGTCACCAAGGCCGAGGAGCGGACTGCTAGGTCAGAGTCCGACCTCGCGTCCTTGAAGACTAAATTAGAGGGAGCGGAGAGTCGCTGTCGTGAAATCGAGCGTCGCCTCACCAGGGAGTTGAAGAGCTGTCAAGGGGAGTTGGTCGCATGTCAGAGGGAGTTTGAAGAGTGTCGGGCAAGCGTTGAGGAGGAGGTGAAACGGGCTCGGATCGTCGATGGCGAGATTGCTGGCGATGTTGGGGCCTTTTATGCTGTGAAGTCGCGCATCAAAATGATCGAAGAGTTCAACGAATGCAAGCACGGGCTATGGGACCTAAATGCGGAGAAGGAGACTCTGGATTTCATGTTCCCAAAAGGCAATCCTGGTCAGGACTTGTTCTGCTTAGCCGGTGTCGGCGAAGAAGCCGCGGATGAGGGCGTCGACGAGGACGAAGCCCACTCTGGCGATGTTAAGCCGACCGATGAGGTAGCCCCATTGGAGCCAGTCCCTGCCGAAGGTAATGTCGTCGTCCCCGACGCTTGATTCATTTTCTTTGTGTATTTTGACGTTGTTTTTCTCATTTGTGTGTGGGTTTAGACATTTGGTGTTTTTGGATACTGTGTGTTTTGGCGACATGTCCACCATCACGGGTCGCAGAATATTTCTGTTTGATGAAGTCCTACAGATGTGTAGGCAGACAATGTGGTTTGGCGACCCGTCCACCATCGCGGGTCGCGTATTTGTATAAAAATGCTTTTATTTCGATGCAATTGTGTGTTTACATATAGAGTCATATGCTAGTCTGTTTCATACATGTTCGTCAGACTTTCAAAGAAGTTGTCGACGACGTTTTGTATTTTGTGTGCGTCGGTTTCACCCGTGTGCTCCGTCGAGTGGGGTTTCACCGTATGTATGTATGTAGAGCAGGCCTGCGATGTGTTTGTGTATGTGTTAGTCATGACATTATGTCGGGGAGGTAAGCAATTTGTTTATTGCGTAAATGTAACAAGGTGTTGTACCTTGTGTTTTGTGTAAGGCAGGCGGTGTACCGACATGCCTGGGTTGTCATCTCCCCGTGTTCCGATCGATCGTGTAATGTAAGCGCTATATGCGGATGACAAGATCCATTTGCGGATGACTGGGTCCAATGTAAATGTTGTTCTGCATTTGTGTTTTTGTAAGGAGGAAGTCCTCACTTAGTGTCAGACGATGATATGTAAAAGAAAGTAGCGATGTATATGCGATAGCATGCGATATGTAGCAATGTATATGCGATAGCATGCGATATGAAGCGATGTATAGAATTTGTGTGATGTTTTACCTCATCGGTTCAGAAATGGTAGAGCTTTAGATGTGTTGCGTTCCAACTTCTTAGGATCGGTTGTCCGTCTTTGTCTTCTAACTGATATGCTCCTTGTCCGACCACTTCGGTGATCAAGTAAGGTCCTTCCCATTGTGGTGCTAGCTTTCCGTCGGATGGATTCTTGGTGTTCTGGAAAGTTTTCCTTAAGACCCAGTCTCTGACCTTGAATGCCTTAATTCGAACGTTCTTGTTGTAGCTCCTTGCGACTTGTTGCTGGAACCTGACCATCCTGATTCAGGCTTTCTCTCTGATCTCGTCCGCTGTGTCCAGATTGTGTCCTAGTTCGACGTCGTTTTGTTCAATTGTCTGAAGGTTGCAGCGAGCAGTCGGAACCAGTAACTCAACCGGGATGACCGCCTCACTCCCGTAGACGAGAGAGAAAGGCGATTTCCCGGTCGCGTTCTTTGGAGTAGTCCTGTCGGACCAGAGAATAAGTGGGAGTTCGTCTGCCCATTTGCCTTTAGCCCCGGTGAGGCATTTCTTGAGGTTGTTGATAATGATCTTGTTGCTGGATTCGGCTTGTCCATTGGATTTTGGATACCGAGGTATGGATGTGACCAACTTGATGTTCCATTGGTCGCAGAAGGCTCTAGTCTTATGACTGATGAACTGGGAACCGTTGTCGCACACGATTTCTGATGGGATGCCAAATCTTGAGCCTTTTTGCTTCTGTCTTGTCGTCGGGTAGAATGTCGTCTTTTAACCACCTGATGTAAGGTAGCATCCAGTCGTCATCGGCGTCGATGATGTCCTCTTCGGGTCGGTCGCCTATTTCTATGGCGACGAGTTCTTCAAGTGATGTTGTTAACTCGACGGATGTCCTTGGGACGGCTGGCGTCATGATGTGGGCCAATGGTATATGTGGAAATTCTTTCGGGTCTAGGACGGATCCTATATTGGCGAGTGCGTCAGCTTGGGAGTTAAGGTCCCTGGGTACCTGTCGGATGTTGAATGTCTGGAATTGTCCGATTAGTTTCCTGGCTACCTCCAGGTAGGCTACCATTCTGGTATCCTTGGCGTTGTACGACCCTTGTATCTGGTTTACGACCAACAGGGAGTCGCAGACGACTTCGATCTCTCGGACCCCTAGATCGCGAGCCAGGATGAGTCCGAATATGAGTGCTTCGTATTCAACTTCGTTGTTAGTTGCATCCCACTCACATCTGACGGCTTGAGCTATCTTGTCCCCTTGTGGTGATTTCAGCACGACCCCAAGCCCCGATCCTCTGGCGTTCGACGCCCCATCTGTGTGGAGCTCTCATGTACCTGTCTCGTCTATCGCGAGTAGTTGTGTCGCTTCTTTAGCGGCTTCTTGCTCTAGGGTCGGACTGAAATCGGCCACAAAGTCGGCTAAGGCTTGCGACTTGATCGCCGTCCTAGGCTCGTACTCGATGTCGTAACCACTGAGGTGTATGGCCCATTTGGTCATTCGTCCTGTGAACTCGGGTTTCCTCATGATATCTCGCATGAGATGATTAGTGCGAACAGTAATAGTATGAGATTCAAAATATGGTTTGAGTTTATTTGAAGCCATTACCAATGATAGTACGAGCTTTTCAAGTGACGAATACCTCGTTTCGGCTGATAATAGCGTCCGACTGACGTAGTATATTGGCGACTGTTTTCCATCCTCCTCTCTGACCAGTACAACGCTTACGGCCGACTCTGACACTACAAGATAAAGAAATAAGGGCTCGTCGCCTTTAGGTTTGGTCAGTAACATGGGACTGGCCAGGTACTCTTTGAGGTTCTGGAACGCTGCTTCGTGTTCTTCCGTCCATTGAAAGGACTTGTTCTTCTTGAGCGCGTCGTGGAAGGGTTTGCATTTGTCGGATGATTTGGAGATGAATCTGTTCAGAGCTGTTATCCGACCTGTGAGCTTCTGTACGTCTTTGACACATTGGGGGGATCGGAGGTTGATGAGAGCCTTGATCTGTTCTGGGCTGGCATCTACTCCTCTTTGTGTCATCATGTATCCTAAGAACTTCCCTGACGACACTCCAAAGGAGCATTTAGTAGGGTTTAGTTTCATATTGTACCTTTTGAGCACCTCGAAGCTGTCGCGCAGGTGGTCTATGTGATCTTCTTTCTTTTTGGATTTGACCAACATGTCGTCGATGTAGACTTCCATCGTGTCTCCGATTTGGTCTTTGAACATTTTGTTGACTAGTCGTTGATATGTGGCCCCTGCATTTTTCAGACCAAAGGGCATTATTTTGTAACAATAGATACTTTGGCTGGTGATGAATGCTGTTTTTTCTTGGTCGTCGGGATCCATGAGGATCTGATTGTAGCCGCTGCAAGCGTCCATGAAGGTGAGCATTTTGTGCCCCGCTGTGGCGTCGACCATGGCGTCGATATGAGGTAGAGGAAACGAGTCCTTGGGACAAGCCTTGTTGAGGTGTGTGAAGTCGATGCAGACTCTCCATTTGCCGTTCTTCTTCTGGACTATGACCACGTTGGCTAGCCATTCAGGATAGTGGACCTCTCTGATTTTTCCTGTTTCCAATAAGCTTCTGACTTCGTCGTCTACTATCTTGTTCCGCTTGGGAGCGAACTTCCTGCGTTTTTGCTTGACAGGGGGATGAGATGGATCCACATTTAATTTATGAGTAATAACATTTGGAGATATTCCGACCATATCCTCATGCGACCATGCGAAACAGTCGGCATTGGCCCTGAGAAAGTCGAGGAGTTGTTGTCTGGTCGAGCCGTCCAAGTCCGACCCGACCCTTACCGTTTGGTTTGGCTTTGAAGGGTCTAGTGCGATCTCGTCGAGTTTTTCCATTTCTGGTTCGACGTACCGACTAGGTCCTTCGTCGCTCTGTGGTTGCTACGCGGTCTTGCGTTCGACCGCATTCTTCATGGAAGCGACGTAGCATTCCTTTGCGGTCTTTTGATCTCCTTTGATTTCTTGGACTCCCCATTCAGTGGGTAATTTGATAACTTGATGATATGTTGAAGGTACTGCCTTCATAGCGTGTATCCACGGCCTGCCAAGAATACAATTATAGGGAGACGGACAGTCTAAGACTAAGAATTTCACCTGTTGGTTGACTCCTCCAGCGTATATGGTTAGAATGATTTCACCAGTCGTATGCTTAACCTCGCCACTGAACCCGACCAGTGGGGTCGACTTCTTGATTAGGTCGTTCTCAGTCAAACCCATTTCTTTAAGAGCATCAAGGGTCAAGAGATTTGTCGAGCTCCCTGTATCGATTAGTACTCTCCGTATCAAGCAATTTCCAATGGACAAAGAGATTACCAGACCGTCGTGGTGACCATCCGACCCGTCGGAGTCAGACTCGTCGAAAGTGACCGTCGGAAGGTCGAAAGTTCTCCTCGGCTTGAATTCCGATGCTTCGGGCTTGTCGCCCTTGCTTTCTCTGGCGTGTCGCTTGGCCACGGAGTACGTGTTCCCACATATGTCCGATCCTCCTGAAATGGTATTGATAATTTTTGTATGGACAAGAGATGGGGGTTTGTTTTGTTTTACCTGATTTCGGCGTTCCATGGTAGCCTTTGCCCGCTCCGAGATTACGTCGCATAGGAACCCTTGTGAGAGCAGCCTAGCGACCTCCTTTCGTAGGGCGATGCACTCGTCGGTCGAATGACCGTGGTCGCCGTGGAATTCGCACCATCGACTCATGTCCTTCTTGATATCCGGTCGGTCGCTCTTTCGGGGCCATCTTACGTCTTTTCCATACTTGTCGAAACTCTTGATGAGCTCCGACACGGAAATGTTGAAGCTATAAGATTGGACCCTGGGAGGCAACGCAGAACCGTCTCTCCATTCCTGTGACCTGTCTTGGAAAGAGTTTACCTGATTTGGTTCGTTTCGAGTACGAGAATAGGGATGTGGACGTCTGTCTCGACGGTTGTCGGAGGAATGTTTTCGATCTGATGGATCGGGTCCGCGTGAGGCTTTACGCGACTCACGGTCCTCTTCCAATCTTACCTCGGCCATAGTTTTGGCCTGGACATCTTCAAAGCTTTTGCATGGGTACTTCGTAATCTCGTCGTAGAGATTGTTGTCTTTGACTAAGCCTTGTCGGAAGGCTTCGATAGACGTTGTGACGTCACAGTGGGGATTCCCACTTTCTCTTTGTTGTACCTATTAAGATAATTCCGGAGAGGTTCGTTGTACCTTTGCGTGACTCGGTAGAGGTCACTCGATTGTTTCTCGTGCTTCCGACTGCTGGCGAACTGACTCTTAAAAGAGTTGACCAGATCCGCGAATGATGCAATCGTTCCCTGAGGCAAACGCATAAACCAAGTTAGTGCGGGACCCGCGAGGGTTGTGCCAAAGCTTTTGCACATGACGGCCTCGCGGCTCTCCCTTGAAATAGATGCAGCCATTAGTTTTTGTTTATAGAGAGAGATATGGTCATCTGGATCGGTGGTGCCGTCGAACGTCGCCATGTTAGGGAGATGGAACTTCTTGGGGATCTCGACCCTTGCGATTTCTTCGACGAACGGGGATTCTTCGAATCCGCCGGACGCTTCTCTCTCGATCGGTTGCGGGACTCCTGGGAGCCTGTTGAAGCGATCGTCGATCGTCTTCATATGTCGGTCGAGCGTCTGCTGGAAAAGAGCCATGATATCTGGCGGATTGGCAACCTGTGGTTCGTCGATTCGGGGCCCAACAGACCCGATCGGTGTGGAAAAGGTGACATGGTTAGTCGAAAATGGACTAGCGAAAGGAGTTCGAGACGTACCCTCAGTGTGTCCAGGACGTCGTACGCTCGGAGGCGTTGGCTCGATGTTGTCCATGTCGAGGCGTGTTCGGACCCCGCCGTGGACGGGCGCGTTCCTAGATCCTAAAGCCCCTGATCGTACCTGCGACTTAAGAGACTCATTTTCACGAGTTAGTTGCGCAATCTCGGCTTCGGATTGGGTTGACAAAATGGCTAGGGCTTTAGTTTTTTGACGTTGTTGGGCTAGTTCCTCTTGAAGGGCAGCCATTTTTTGAGAGAGTTCTTGGAACTGGGTTGGAGTAGGATTTTTCGGTTGGGTTTTCTGTAGTTTGGGTTTCGTCTTCGAGACGTGGTTCTTGATTGTCAGTAGAAGGATCGATAGTCATGGTTGGAAAGTTTCGGAAGGATGATCGGCAAGTAGCCCCACGGTGGGCGCCAAATTGTTTTGGGGCGAAAAGATCGGACGACCTAAATCGCCTTAGACGGGGTAACTAGTCGATCGAATGATAAAAAACAATCCAAACCAAGCAAGCAATAGATAAACGAAGAATAAATATGTAATAGCGTGACAGATTTATTAGATGTCGTGTTTAATCAGACTGAATCGTGATACAACTTATCGTGACAAAACCAGAGATCGAGTGAGACTCGACCAATGACTTGTGAGTGGCGACCGGCGGGGGTCAGGCGTAGGAAGCCGTTCGAGAGCTAGATTGAGAGCGAGAGTGCTATTCTGGTGTGTTTTCTGAGTAAGAATGCTCTTTCTGTATGTAATTGTGTAGTCTTCTTCTTATCTTCCTCGTCGTCCTGATATGGTAAGTCTTTTACTCTTGTGACCGTTTATGCTTTGGCCGAATATTCCATCTTCAATGCTCGGAGTGATGGTGAAGGTTGCGCCATTAAATCTCTGCGTTTATGATGGTTTGAAGGCAGTGGCCGTTGCGTGATCTAGCATTTAATGCTTGGCGAGATCCTCGCGATCCTGTCAGAAGGCATTCGACCAGAGACGTCTCGTCGGATCCTCTGGGCTTTCTTCTTCGATCTTCCGATTGGCAATGGGCTTGGGCTCAACCGATTTGACCCATCTTCTCTGGAGAATCCAGGCCCAACAGTCACCATTCTCACTCGTCTACGGAAGTGAAGCAGTCATCCCCGCCGATCTATTGGTTGCAACAGCTCGTTACAGCCTTCAGACGAACGAACAGAATGACGTCGAACTAGCACACAACTTGGACACAACGGATGAGACTAGAGAAAAAGTCAGGATTAGAATGGTCAAGTTCCAGCAATAGGTCGCAAGAATCTACAACAAGAACGTCTGAGCCAAGGTCTTTAAAGTTGGAGATTGGGTCCTTAGGAAGACATTCCAGAACACCAAGAATCCGATTCATGGAAAGCTCGCACCTCAGTGGGAAGGACCCTACCTAATCAAAGAAGTAGTCGGACAAGGAGCATATCAATTGGAAGACAAAGACGGACGACCAATCCCGAGAAGTTGGAACGCAACACACCTAAAGTTATACCACTTCTAAGCTATTAAGGTAAGGCGCTAAACGTCCTTTCACCTATTGTACATTACTTGTTGTCACAAGCATAACTCTATTTCCTGAAACTGAGCATTTACATCTAGTAAGGACATTTTCCTTGCAAACCTAAGTACAAGACGACATCAATATACACACTGGATCCAGTCACAAACAAAAACGCTTATACTACATTTACACGATCGATCGGAACACGGGGAGATGAACAACACAGGCACGTCGGCACACCGCCTGCCTTACACAATACATAAGTTTAAGACACCTTATTACATTTACGCGATAGAAACATATTGCTTTTCCTCCTCGGCTTAAAGTCATAACTAAACATAAACACATACATTTATAGGCCTCCTTCTTCACATACATACGGCAAGCCCTACTCGACGGAGCACATGGGCAAACCCGACATACAAATCAAAAGCGTCAGCAACAAAATTCTCTAAAAAAGTCTAACGAAGTGTACGAACACACAAATGTACGATCCTTTGTAAAACAGATTGCATTAAATAAAAGCCTAAGCATTTTTTACAAATATGCGACCCGCGATGGTGGACGGGTCGCCAAAACACATTGTTCGCCTACACACATGTAGGACTTCAAATCATCCACAAAACACATTCTGCGACCCGCGATGGTGGATGGGTCGCCAAAACAGAAAACATCCTACCCACACACATGTGGGACTACAAGTCAAATACAAAAAACAGTCAAGGGTTAGGGTTCGCAACATCACCTTCGGCAGGGGCCAAGTCGGGAGAAGGTTGGGGCTCAATTCGCACGCTGTCACCAAGGTAGGCCTCGTCCTCACCTGCGCTTCCGTCCAAGGATTCCTCTCCGACGCCGGCCAGACGGAAAAGCTCCAAACCTGGATTCCCCTTCGGACACAAGAAATTCATGGTCTCCTTCTCCGCCTTCAAATCCCAGGTACCTTGCTTGCCCTCTTCGAACTCCTCGATCATCTCAATACGTGACTTCAACGCATAAAAAGCGCCTACGTCGCCCGCAATCCGACCATCCTTGATCCTAGCCTGCTTCACCTTCTCCTCGACACCCGACTGACTCTCTCTAAGCTCCTTCCGACAAACGTCCAAGTCATCTTGGCAATTCTTCAACTCCCTGGCAAAGCGGCGCTCGACGTCCCTACAACGGCTCTCAGCTCCCTCCAACTTGGTCTTCAAATACGTCAGGTCGGACTCTGACCTAGCAGCCTTGTCCTCGGCCTTAGCAACCATTTTCTTGACACTAGAATATGCCCCCAAGAGATACTGAAAAGTCTGGAAAAAGACAAAACTAATCAAGGTTTCACCCAACTACGAGAAAGAAAACAAACAAACCTGAGATAGTCAAGATGACTTACTTTCCACGCAGAGCACCCCGCTTCACCAATACAGTCCAAAGGAGAAACGTCGTCAACTTCAGACTTCAGAGTCGGGTCCTGAGCATGAAAGAGATCGGCAATCGATTGACCGACCGCATCAATCTTCTCGACTCCACGAGCAGCCGTCCCCTTTTTCTTTGGAGTGTTCACCACCTTCACATCGCCAGAAGAGGCCCCTGCCTTCCTTTTCGAGTCAACTTTGGCCGGGAGGGACGACTCCGCCGGAATCGATTTACTCGACAAGGCCCTAGCCGCCAGCCTTTGCTCTATAAGCCCTTTCCCGGACACTCCCTTCAAACGGGCACTCGACCGACCAGCCGGAGATGCTGACACGACAAGACAAAACATAAAACACGAGCATACGAAAGAAAAATAAATACACAAGGTGAACGAAAAAACTCACACTTGACCCGAGAAGACGAAACATTTGACATGACGTCCTGAGTGGTGGGGGAAGTCGACAACAAGTTGGCGTTCATAAACTTCCGCTCTGACGCAGGGATACTAAGGATGATCTTCGACATGCCCTCTGACTGAGTATCTACCTCCAACTCTTCAGCCTCAGGGACTACAAAAAAGAAGAGTTAAGCAAGGAGTTAAAATACATAAGACATGCAAAGAGAGGTCAAATACATACTCTCAACTCGCCACTCCGACAGCAAAAACGAACAGTCACCCCCCTTCTCTAGAGACGAACGCTCGACGAAGAAGAACTTCGACCCCCATCCACGGTCGTTTACATCTAAATTAAACACCAAGGGCTTCCGACCCGGACGAATACGACACTGGACGCGAGAAGAACTCTTCGACCCCAGGGAGTAGTTGTACCACAGGGCGTCGAAGTTAAAACCGGCCCCTGACTGGACATTCAACAAGTCTAAAACCCTAAGGATCCGCCATGCTTGCGGCATAACCTGACATGGCGCAAGCGCCAGGGTTGCTAAAAAATCCCTAACGAGGGGAGAAAACGGAAACTTGTGGCCAATCCTAAACGGGTAAGCATAAAAACAAACCCATCCCTCGTAGCGAGCGTCGGCCCTCTCGTCCGGATGCGGCAGCCTCGCGACCGTCTCAGGAGGAAAGCCTCCGACTTGGAGGATCTGCTCCAACTCCGCCTCTGACAAAGTCCCCGTCAGAGCGTCTGCCTCCTTCAGAAGGAAAAGGGGGGACCTCATTCTTGATCGAGTTTGAGCGAGTAGTAGACGATTCAGAAGACTCGCTGGAAAATATTTCCAAAATAGAAAGAGGGGGAAATCGAAAAACAATTTTTTGAGACCTAGAGGAACCTACCAGATGAAGAAACAAATGAAGAAGATGAAGCCAAATCGTCAGAAGGCTGATTCGAATTTATGGAGGGAGTCGGCAGGTTGCAGAAATATCCCATCGTGCCACGGGATTATCGCCACATAGCCCTCGCATGTCGCGCCAAAGATCGGAAGATGGAGATCGTGTGAAGGGAAGTTGTTTGGACTCCATCTCGCAGCTGCCTTGAGCCCAAAACAATTTGGGGCTATTGTTGGGCCCAATAATCTCTAGAAGGATCGAAACCAATGGATTGGGCCAGAATCCGAGCAAGGTCGAAGGCCAAGAGAGACCGGAAGGAAACGTCGGATGCTCCACATACGCGAAGGGTCCGACCAGTCCCGAAGATCTCGCCCAGGGCATTAAATGCTCGATCGATGGCAACGGCTATGGCATTAAACACGAAGATTATGCTGGCAATCAAGGGCAAATCCCGAAGATCTCGCCCGGAATTAATAGGAGATATTGTAAAAAGATGAATAACGGACACAAGATGACAATTACCATATATAGATCACGACGAGGCAAGGAAGAACACACACGTCTGCATCCAATATCCATTGGATTACTTTGAAAAGAACTCATGAGTACACCCGCTCTAGCGCAGTTTCCTCGGAATCTTGCTCGATCGTTACCGGTTGTATCACAGAAACACTTGTCGGACAGGATCCGATCCTTTGTTCTCTAAGGGTAAGTTGTACTTCGACCCGATTCAATCATCAATAGATCTATCAATTTCCCCGCTATTTCGTATCTTTTCTTTGCTTGTTGATTGTCTATTTCGGTTTGGATTGATTTTCTATTATCCGGTCGACTCGTTACCCCGTCTAAGGCAATTTAGGTCGTTCGATCTTTTCGCCCCAAAACACTAACCATCCCATGAGAGCAATCATGAGGAAGCCTGAGTTCACAGGACGGATGGCCAAGTGGGCCATACACCTCAGCGGCTATGACATTGAGTACGAGCCCAGAACAGCGATCAAGTCGCAAGCCCTGGCTGACTTTGTGGCAGACTTCAGCCCGACCCTAGAGCAAGAAGCCGCGAAAGAAGCAATACAATTGTTTGCGACAGATGAAACAGGAAAATGGGAGCTCCACACCGATGGCGCGTCGACTGCTAGAGGGTCAGGGCTAGGGGTCGTGTTGAAATCACTACAAGGGGACAAGATAGCCCAGGCCGTAAGATGCGAATGGGACGCAACCAACAATGAAGCTGAATACGAAGCACTCATATTTGGGCTCATCCTGGCGCGCGACCTAGGAGTCCGAGAGATCGAAGTCATTTGTGACTCCCTCTTAGTCGTAAATCAAATACAAGGGTCGTACAACGCCAAGGATGACAGGATGATAGCTTACCTGGATGTGGCCAAGAAGCTAATCGACCAATTCCAAACATTCGACATCAGGCAGGTGCCCAGAGATCTCAACTCTCAGGCTGACGCACTAGCCAATTTAGGTTCCGTCTTGGATCCAAAAGAATTTCCAAATATCCCACTGGCGCACGTCATGACACCAACTGTTCCAAAAACATCTGAGGAGTCGATCACACCATTGGAGGAACTTGTCACGATGGAGGTAGGTGACCGACCAGAGGACGACATCGTCAAAAATAGTGACGACTGGACATTACCTTACATCAAATGGCTGAAAGACGGCATCCTACCCAACGACAAAACAGAAGCAAAAAGGCTAAAGGTACAAGATCTCTCCTTCGATATTATAAATGACGTCTTGTTCAAAAGATCTGTCACAGGGATACTCCTACGATGCCTCAAGACTCCAGAAGTCAGACGTATCTTACAGTCATTACATGAAGGAGAGTGTGGGAACCACACCGGCGGACGAAGCCTCTCGGAAAAAGCTTTGCGAAACGGATACTACTGGCCCACAATGAATAGAGACGCGATGGAGTATACCAAGAAGTACGATGCCTGCCAATGACACGCACCCGTTCCTCATCAACCCTCAGAATTCCTCCATCCGACTCTGGCGCTGTGGCCCTTCATGGGATGGGGGATGGACATCGTCGGGAAACTCCCACCTGTGTCGGGTCAACGAGTCTTCTTCCTTGCCATGACACACTACTTTTCTAAATGGATCGAAGTTGAAGCCTACCGAGAGGTAAAGGATCAACACGTTATTTCATTTATAAAATGCAATATCTTGTGCAGATTTGGCATCCCGTCAGAAATCGTGTGCGACAATGGCTCCCAGTTCATCAGTCATAAGACTTGAGCCTTTTGTGACCAATGGAACATC
This sequence comes from Rheum nobile, assembly GCA_027886185.1. Classification (NCBI taxonomy): domain Eukaryota; kingdom Viridiplantae; phylum Streptophyta; class Magnoliopsida; order Caryophyllales; family Polygonaceae; genus Rheum; species Rheum nobile. The sequence continues at coordinate 10,286,003 of WOAB01000020.1, forward strand.
AAACTGGTCACATCCACTCCTCGATATCCGCAATCTAACGGACAAGCCAAGTCTAGCAACAAAATCATTGTCAACAACCTCAAGAAACGCCTCACAAGGGCTAAAGGAAAATGGGCAGACGAGCTCCCGTTCATCCTCTGGTCCGACAAGACCACTCCAAAGAATGCGACGGGAAAGTCACCATTCTCACTCGTCTACGGAAGTGAAGCGGTCATTCCCGCCGAGCTATTGGTTCCAACGGCCCGTTACAGTCTTCAGACAAATGAACAAAACGACATCGAGCTAGCACACAACTTGGACACAGCGGATGAGACTAGAGAAAAAGCCATAATTAGAATGGTCAGGTTCCAGCAACAGGTTGCAAGAAGTTACAACAAAAATATTCGAGCCAAAGTCTTCAAAGTTGGCGATTGGGTCCTTAGAAAGACATTCCAGAACACCAAGAATCTGATCGACGAAAAGCTCGCACCTCAGTGGGAAGGACCCTACCTAATCAAAGAAGTAGTCGGACAAGGAGCATACCAATTGGAAGACAAAGATGGACGACCAATCCCGAGAAGTTGGAACGCAACGCACCTAAAGTTATACCACTTCTAGATCAGCAAGGTAAGGCACTAATGTTCTTTCACCTACCATATACTATTTGTTGTTACAAACACAATTCTATTCCTTGAAACTGAGCATTCACATCTAGTAAGGACATTTTTCCTTACAAACCTATGTACAGGATGACATCGACATACACACTGGATCCAGTCACAAATAAAAGCGCTTACACTACACGATCGATCGGAACACGGGGAGATGAAAACCACAGGCACGTCGACACACCGTCTGCCTTACACAATACATAAGGTTTAGACACCTTATTACATTTACACAATAGAGACATATTTCTTTCTTCCTCGGCATAACACTAAGTCATGACTAAACATAAACACATATATTTGCAGGCCTCCTTCTTTACATACATACGGCAAGCTCTACTCGATGGAGCACATGGGCGAACCCGACATACAAATCAAAGGCGTCAAACGACAAACTTCTCTAGAAGAGTCCGACGAAACATACGAACACATAAAAAAGTTCGACCCTTTGTAAAACGGATTACGTCAATAAAAGTCTAAGCATTTTTTACAAACATGCGACCCGCGATGATGGAGGGGTCGCCAAAACATATTGTCTGCCTACACACATAGGACTTCAAATCATCCACAGACACATTATGCGACCCGCGATGGTAGACGGGCCGCCAAAACAGAAAACATCCTACCCACACACAGGTGGGGTCACAAGTCAATTACGAAAAACAGTCAAAGGTCGGGATTCGCGGCATTACCTTCAGCAGGGGCCGGATCAGTGGAAGGCTGGGGCTCGAGCGGCACGGTATCGCCAGAATGGACCTCGTCCTCACCGGCACTTTCGTCTAGAGATTCCTCTCCGACGCCGGTCAACTGGAAAAGCTCTGAACTAGGATTCGCCTTCAGAAACAAGGTATCCATGGTCTCTTTCTCCGCCTTCAAATCCCAGGTCTCTTGCTTGCCCTCTTCAAACTCCTCGATCATCTCGACACGCGACTTCAACGCATAGAAAGCGCCTACGTCGCCTACGACCCGACCAACCTCAATCCTAGCCTGCTTCACCTTCTCTTCAACACTTGACTGGCACTCACTAAGCTCCCTCCGACAAGCATCCAAGTCATCTTGGCAATTCTTCAGCTCCCTAACGAAGCGGCGCTCGGCGTCCCTAAAACGGCTCTCAGCTCCTTCCACCTTGGTCTTCAAAGACGCCAGATCGGACTCTGAAAAAAGGACAAGATCGAAACAATCAAGGTTCCACTCGACTATGAGAAAGAAAATGAACAAACTTGAGATCCGCCAAGACAACTTACCTTCCACGCAGAGCACCCCGCTTCGCCAATACAGTCCAAGGGAGAGACGCCATCAACTTCAGACTTCAGAGTCGGGTCCTGAGCATGAAAGAGATCGGCAATCGATCGACCGACCGCGTCGATCTTCTCGACTCCACGAGCAGCCATAGCCTTTTTCTTTGGAGTTTCCACCACCTTCACATCGCCAGAAGAAGCACCTGCCTTCCTTTTCGAGCCAACTTTGGCTGGGAGCGACGACTCCACCGGCGTCGATTTATTCGACGAGGCCCTGGCCGCCGCCAACCTTTGCTCTATCAGACATTTCCCAGACACTCCCTTCAAACGGGCACTCGATCGACCAGCCGGAGACGCTGACACGACAGACAATACATAAATCGCAAGCAGACGATTAAAAAATACATGAGTCAAACAAAAACTTACGCTTGACCCGAGATGACGAAACAATCGACATAACGTCCTGAGTAGTGGGGGAAGTTGACAACAAGTTGATGTTCACAAACTTCTGCTCCGACGCGGGGATACTAAGGATGATCTTTGTCAGGCCTTCTGACTGAATGTCTACTTCCAACTCTTCAGCCTCAGGGACTACAAAAAAGAAGAGTTAAGCAAAGGGTTAAAACACATAAGACAGGCAAAGAGAGGTCGAATACGTACTCTCAACTCGCCACTCCGACAGCAGAAATGAACAGTCACCCCCCTTCTCTAGAGACGAACGCTCGACGAAGAAGAACTTCGACCCCCATCCATGGTCATTCACATCTAGGTTGAACACCAAGGGCTTCCGACCCGGACGAATACGCAACTGGACACGAGAAGAACTCTTCGACCCCAGTGAGTAGTTGTACCACAGGGCGTCGAAGTTGAAACCGACCCCAGACTGAACATTCAACAGATCTAAAACCCTAAGGATCCGCCACGCCTACGGCATGACCTGACACGGCGCAAGCGCCAGAGTCGCTAAGAAATCCCTGATAAGAGGGGAGAACGGAAACATATGACCAATCCTAAATGGGTAAGTGTTGGGATCGGAAAATCGACTACTCGTCCAATGGGCATCAACTGTCTGATGCAACCGTCAGACACATCAGACCTGTCGGACGCGAGCCATGCGACCGTCGCCTGATTCCTGGACACAACGGACCAGCGAGATTTTCTCCTTTAAGTATAACAACTCCAAGATCTCCAACGGCTATATGCATTATTTCAGCCATCAAGGAAGGAATCAACCATCTTTAAGAGAGGATTAAGGCTTATTAAGAGGAGATCAAGCGTAATTAATGAGGAATCAAGGAGAGATCAAGAGCATTTAGGGAGGGATCAAGCAAGTATAAATAAGGCTCTAGGAGAAGCCTCAAAGGACACTCTACGACATTCTACAACACTCCATTCTACTACAACCACTTGTACTCTCATCGTCAAGACTCTCATTTTTACATATTCTATCTTGTCCAACGTTGTTTAGTCCGACCGACGCTTGTAGTCTGGTCCGACCATCTCGTCTTCTTCGACTATTCATGTTGTAACCTTCTTCTTCCTCTCTTGCATCACAAAAACTACCATTTGTAATCACTTATTCTCATCAAACGGGGTAGATTTATCACCCTAACTATCGTTACCCCTCAAATCAACGGAAAGAGATCGATTGGTCATTTTCCGTCCAAAACAGTAAGCATAGAAACAAACCCATCCCTCGTAGCGAGCATCGGCTCTCTCGTCCGGATGCGGCAACCTTGCGACCGTCTCAGGAGGAAAGCCTCCGACTTGGAGGATCTGCTCCAACTCCGCCTCCGACAAAGTCCCCGTCAGAGCGTCTGCCTCCTTCAGAAGGAAAAGGGGGGCTCATTCTTGCTCGAGTTCGAGCGAGTAGCAGACGACTCGGAAGACTCGCTGGAAACCATTTCTAGAACAGAAAGAGAAGGAAATCGAAGAGCAATTTTTCGAGAAACCTAGAGAAACCTTCCAGTTCGAAGAGCAAAGGAATAAGATGAAACCAAACCGTCAGAACTTAATTCGGATTTATGGAGGGAATCGGCAGGTCGCAGAGACGTCCCATCGTGCCACGGGATTATCGCCACGTAGCCCTCGCCTGTCGCGCCCAGATCGGAAGGTGGAGATCGTGTGGAAGAAAAGTTATTTGGACTCCATCTTACAACTGCCTTGAGCCCAAAACAACTTGGGGCTATTGTTGGGCCCAACATACTCCAAAGGGATCGGAGCAAGCGAGTTGGGCCGAGGTCCAAGCGACGTCGAAGGCCAGAAGAGACCAGAAAGAAGGGTCGGACACTCCTCAGACGCGTGGGATCCGACCAGCTCCGAAGATCTCGCCCAGGGCATTAATTGCTTGATCGATGGCAACGGCAATAGCATTAAATACAGAGATTATGCTGGCAGTCAAGAGCAAATCCCGAAGATCGCGCCCAGAATTAATAGAAGATATTGCAAAAGATAAGTAACGGACACAAGATAAGATTACCATATATAGATCACGACAAAGCAATCGATAGAGAACACGTCTGCATCCAACATCCGCTCACTTACCCTAAAAAGCACTTACGAGTACACCCGCTCCAGTTGAGTCTCCCCGGAATATTACCCGACCGCTGCCGGTCGAATCACGGAAACACATGTCGGACAAGACGCGATCCTTTATTCTCTAAGGATAAGTTATACTTTGATCTGATTCAATCATCAATAGATCTATAAATTACCTTGCTATTTCGCATCCATTCTTTGCTTGTTGATTGTCTATTTGGTTTGGATTGATTTTATTTATTATCTGATCGACTCGTTACCCCGTCTAAGGCGATTTAGGTCATCTGATCTTTTCGCCCCAAAACAACAAGAAACTTTGAGATCGAGACTTACTAAACATATAGTTTTGGCATATAAAATGTAATGGATTCTTACGCTATTGTGATTATCCATTGAGTTATCATAGATATATTGTAAATTGCTCTTTGACCGAGTAAATTAAAAGAGATGATGTTCATGTATACCACACAAACCGAGATGTACTTAAAATGAATTGTACATCCCCAAAACCAAGTAGCGAGTTTAGGGTCTATTCGGTAAGTAGTGAATAAAATCGAGTGGAAGTGGAAGAAAGTTGAAGTAGGAGTTGAAGTGGAAGTACGAGTTGAAGTGGAAGTAGGAGTTGAAGTGGAAGTACGAGTTAAAGTTATAAAATGACTTGTTCGGTAAGTAGTAATTACGAGAGTTGAATTTAGGTATTTTTGATGTGTAATTACCAAAAAGGGCATTAACAATTTGAGAATTTACTAGCATTGCCGAACATGCATCATCACCATGGAGGGGGCAAAAACAAGATTGTCTTCCACTTCAACTCCAAGAGTAACTTACCATGGGGGGAGGGTAAGGAAATTGGTGGTAAGGGAGATGAAATCACCTTTTCCTCCACTTCCTTCCACTTCCATCAAGCAACTTCCACTTCAACCAAACTGATTGCCGAACATGTCTAGGTGTGTGGTGATGGAGATGAAGGAGGAGCTTCCACTCCGCTACTGCCCCCGAACTGATTGCCGAACGAGCCCTTAGTAACGGTCAAAACCCATTACATCTAAGCGCATGCACTCACAGTTGATTTTCTTGTATTACCGGAAGTGCGGAGAGGAGCTTGTGACACACAAAGACAACTGACCATTGTCATATTCTTTCATCAGTTTTTTTTTTTTAATATAAGTTCATCTCATATTAAAAGTGCTTAGATATCAAGACTAACATATAAGTTGGTGACTATTCGTTTTATTGTTAATTGATTTTTGTAAGAAATCATAACGGAATGTGTACTAGGTTTATATATTGGGCTTGTAAGCGCATCGCGGTCTTCCAATCTATTGGACCCTAGGATTTTTACATGGTATTAGAGGATGGCCACCCACATCCGTTTGTTCAAGTGTCAATTGGACCACAAACCCATTGCATGCCCGTTGCACTTGTAGGGATATGATAAAATTTAAGTTAATCCCACATCGGAAGTGCTTGGATATCAAAACCTAGTATATAAGTTGGTAGACCGCTTTTATTGCCATTTTTTTTAGAAAGGAACCACACTGAACATGTAAGTACATGTGCGCTCGTACACGCACGACCCCAGTCTATTAGACCCTTAGATTTTCACATTTTTGGATTGTCTTTGTTTTTAGGGATTGAACCCAAATTTTGTTTTGTTACATGGCAAACATTAGGCTCCCTTATTAGGTGAAGGGAAAGCCTAAATCATCACATCAGATGATTTTTACAAGAGATTTACATATAATCTTAGATATCGAGTTCATTTTTAAGAACTCGTATCTAGCGTTACATAGATGAAGAGAAGACAATCCTTGCGCTGTAAAAGTGCGGATGAAACTTCTGACCGTAGACGGGTTGATGTCATGAGTCGCAAGAAAATCAACAACTCTGTTGGACTCTTTTTTAACACTAGAAAATTGAAACATCGTTGAAGTGATTAATGTAAACATTGAATATCTGTATTAACTGAATAAATTTCTCATGATATTTCTCAAATGCCTTTTAAGGAGTTGATGATTGTTAAGTTATCACCCTCTATAACTAGATTGTTAATACCTAAAGAAACAACTCTATGAACACCTTCTAGTGTTGTATATGCTTCAGTATACAAAATGTGCAGATTGAGTATTTGTTTTCTGTCTAAATAGATGACATCTTCATTATAATTCCTTATAATAAATCCAAAATGAAATAATTGGTCACTACATTTGGAGTCGTCGAAGTTTTATTTTGAGTCTAAGAACCTCCGCGAACTCAAATACTTTTTGTTCCCTACTACTCATCGATACATACATTACTGTTGTTAATTTTTATATAAATCGACATTAGAACTCTACAAAACCAAGAACATCGTATCAAAACAGAAACAAACAAAATCTACATTGATGTATCTAAACACCGCTAATCGAGTAAGTTATAAGGTTTTTTTTAGTGTGTGTCCGTGGACACACTCCAAAAACTCTATTTTTAGCAATTATGTTTTTAACTATTAGTTTAATTTTTTTTTCTAAGGGTTTATTCATTCTCTTTTAGGGAATATTTTAAAAATAATTTTCATGTTAGAATGTTATTATGAGCTTGTAAATTGATGTTTTAATACCATTATCATTAAATATTACTCCATCCGTTTAGTTTTAATTGGCGTTCTAGGAAATTTCAGACAAAATAAGAAATCGGTTTTTTCCGAGATTATCCTTATAATTAGTGATTAATTACTGCTTTATTATTGATCATAAAATCTAACAAAAAAACTTAAAGAAAATTAGAAAATCAAAAGTTAATCTCATCCGTTTACTGGGAAAGAAAATTTTAAATTACCAAAACAAAGATTCGGAATTGCCACAAAGATTCAGAAAATCAAATGCTTTATTATTGATCATGGGGAAGCAGTTAATAAATAATTGAGAAACCAAAAAATAAAAATAAAAGAATTACTAATATGAGGGCAAATTTTGAAAAAAATTTGTAAAAAAATCTAAAATGACAATTAAAACTTACCAAAGACTTAAGCCTAGAATGTCAATTAAAACTAAACGGAGAGAGTATTATGAGCTTATAAGTATAGTGCAGTAAATACTTGTAATTTGATGTAAAGTAATTTCACTAGCTAGTACGGAGTTGAGTATAACACAAGTCTTGACTCTTGAGGGTCCCTCAAGGATGTTCAACGGTTTCGGTTTTAGACCGAACCGAACAAACCGAACCGATTTAATTCGGTTTTCGGTTTTTAAAAAATCACATTTCGGTTTTCGGTTCGGGTTCGGATTTTTTCGGTTAAAACCGATTTTAAAAAAATATTTAGTTTTTACTTTTTTCCAATAGAAATTTCAGTCTTAAGTATACCCTGTTCGGGTTTTTTCGGTTTTTTTTTTGTTTTTCGGTTTATTTCGGTTTTTTCGGTTTAAAATCGGTTCATACCTTTTTCATTGTTCGGTTTTAACCGAAACCGAACCGGTTATATTCGGTTCAAAATTTTTACAATTTTTGTTCGGTTCGGTTCTAAATCGATGAACAATCCTATTGAGGGATGTATTTTTGATAGATGTCTCAAATTCGCTAGAAATCTGGGTGGTCCACTAGTCTTCCATAATCCATATATATGTAGGTCGATTTCCACATTTGAATGAACAATTAGTGATCATTATAATGGATGAAAACGTGTGTGAAAAGGGACAAAAAGAAGAAGAGATAAATGAAAAAAGAGCATATAAGCAGCTAGTGTTTTGCAGTGCCTACAACTTTAGACTTGCGAATTTTGTTCTTTAGGCGCCGTATCAACGCCGCCTTTGTTTAATCAAAATTAATCTTATCATGTTCGTTCATGCTATCATTACCGTAATCTTAATGCACCAATATTGTAATCAAATACTCCGTATCCATCACTAATTCTTTGGAAAAATTATCGAAATTTTCTTCAACTAGCATCAATATATTGGAGTAAGGGTTTCTCATACAGAAAATTCATGTTTAAGGTTCGAAAAATTCTGTTAGATGTCTATACATAAAATTGATATAGGTAACCTTCACAATAAAAAAAAACTAACGACATGAGTGTAATAGTTATAACGGTTTTTTTATTCTTAGTACTTAGGGTATAGATTAATCCTTTTTATTTTGAAAACTATTTCCTAAAAGAGAATGCTTAAACCCATCTAAAAAAAAATTAATCTACTATATAATTATTAAAACAGAATAGTGACTGCGCCATGTGACACCCGCAGAATGAGCCTGAAATTTACACTGCCACGTGGCGCCTCTGTATTCAATTTGCCACGTGTCGCCCTCATATTTTTTTGACAGATATGTCAAAAAATGAATAAAATCAAACAAAATAAAATTACTATCTATAATAGCCGAATTTGCACACGCTCCCTAATTATTTTGATCTATTTTTTCCATAAATATTTTAAAAATGTAATTTTACCTTTTAAAATATGAAAATATATAACAAATATTTGATTATTTCCTAATATACTATACATATTGGTTGGTGATCTTATGAAGATCAATATCGTGACTTCTGAAAATGGAGTGAATCAAAATCTTAATTTTTTTTTCTTACATAGATTATGAAGGGATCAAATAAATCTCACAGTTTTCTTTCATAAATACTTTAGAGACATAATTTACTTTTTTAAGCATCTAAATAATAATCCGATAAACAAATTTCGTGATAAACAATTCGTGCAGGGCACGAGAATTAAACTAGTTTCTTAAAATGATAATATCTAACCACAATATTCTAAAATAAGGTTCTTAACCTATGCATTAGGTACATAGGTTAGAAAAAGAGAAATAGCACTCCAAACCCTACTTTACTAATACACTTGCACTTTTACCCTACCTTTTTTGTTTTTTGCAAGACTATCCCATTCAATTTTTTATTCCTTTGTTTTTACAAAAATACCCCACAAATAAAAAGGTAAACTAAAATTTGAATTTTCTTTTGAAAAAATAAATATAACATAACAATAAAATAATAATAAAATTTTAATTCTAAATAATTTAAACTTAAATAAAATTTGATTAAAATTTCAAAAACTAAAATTTTCACTTTTCAAAATCTCTGTCTGCCTTCTCTTTTCAATTGAGTTAGAACACCCTAAAATTTCCCAACCCAAGCACGAGCCCTCACACATTTTCTCTGGCTTCTCTCTACAATTTCCGCCTCCTCTCAAGCCCTCACGATTGCTTCCGGAATCGCCTCCTCTCAAGCACGAGCTTCCGGAATCGCCTCCCAATCCAACGAGCGGCCGACGGAGAGACGAATTCGCTCCCCCTCATGCCTCCTCCGCCGCCGGAGAAGCTTTTGGACCCTTCGATTCCACCGCCAACGAACATCTCACACCTTGTATTCGGCATCTCACACCGCCGGAGAAGCTTTTGTACCCTCCGATTCCACTTTGTATTCTGGCCGAAGCGGAGAGAAGCTTCTGGAGGCGCCGTCTGGCTCCACAGCCGCGTCCGCACGACCTCCAAGGACGCCGCTGTCCTCCTTCCGATTCGGATCTCCGCCGACACCTCTCGCTTCCCGTACAGCAACCGGAAGGGCCACCGCTGCCATCCGGATCTCGAGAATCGTGTCCGAGATGCTGTGCTTAGGGATGAAGGACGTGCAGTGGTTCATCCTCGACGACGATGACACCGTCTTTGTCACGGAGAATCTCGTGAAGGCTCTGGCCAAGGTCCTCGGCGATTGATGTTGTTGTTTGATATATAACAGGCAGGAGCAAAGGGTCCAAGACAACCCTGGCATGATTTGCACTGCAGAGTTGAGGAGCGATGGAGAAAGGCCTCAAAATGGTACTAGTTTGACCATGGCTTTGAACTGCAGAGTTAAGAATTGCATTTCCCTTAATTTTTAATCAGAAGAAGAATTCTGGTTAGATTTTATATGTCTCAGTTTGACCATGGCTTAGAATTGGAGATTGATTATTTATCTATCAGTATATCTTTCCTGTAATGATTTTTTTTCTGCAAGTGAGTATTATGACTTTACTTAGCTTAAGTATGCATGTTATATACTTCAGGTTTGTAATGATGTGTCGTGCCTTGCTTGCTTTCATAGATTTCTGCTACTTAATAATTGGTATGAATTGTCATAAATAGATATATGGTCTCATGATCTGTCTTTGAACAGGCAAGTATTGGATGAGGTAGAAATCCGTGAGCTACTTATTGATCATGTTGGTCACCGCTGCTGCTGGGGTAGTCGTCCAGCCCGCACATAGAAGATACATTCTGTGAAGGATTGCAATGTTTATGTGGGCACTCTGGATACTTTTATAGAGGAGAGGGAAATCATAAGGGAGAGAGCACCTTACTTAGGAGGCAGTATCGATGGAAAGGATAGTGGACCTGAACTTGGAGTCTGGGAATTAGATCTCAGGGATCAATTCCCTGTCCTGTTTGTACCCCAGAAGGAAACCAAGATGAAAGTTCCTCACTCAGAAGTGATCGAAAAGTGCTCAGGTACATCTATAGTGATTGTGAATCAATTGCTCTATTGCCTATGAATAATATTTGTCTGTCTTGTGTAGTTTGTTAGTATATTTATATATCAATTTCTGTCATGATATAAATTGGAAACAAAATTATAGCTTGCGAAGGACATGGAGATGCTCTTTGTTCCACCTGCAATCCAAATCTAGAACCTGGTTATTATAAGGAAAATCAAATGGCTTCATGTCCTACTTGTCATGGAAGAGGTTGTATAGGTGACAGGATATTATGCAGAGTTTAATGTTGTCTTATTTCCTTAGTACTTAGTGTCTTTAATGTTGTATAGGCACTTTAGTTGCAAAGAGAATTATTTTGTTTTGTTTTAATGTTGTAATCCCTCATTAATGAAGTAATAAAACATATAGAATTATCCTGTCATATATTAAGAACTATCCTGTCACCAATACTCATCCGCGAAAATAATTACAAACTTGAAACATTATATTTCAGTGAATTAGAGAAAAAATCAGTGACAATAACTTGTTTTACTTGAGTCGATGGAAAAATTATCACTTGGTGACAAGAGATGTAAGGTTTCAAATAATATTACCCTGGTTGACAAGATAATTTTTAGTTTATGACAGGGGTTTTTAGGTTGAAAGTTCTAGTTATAGCGTTTGTGACTTTTCGTCAACACATTTTTAATGCACTTGCAATTTTAGTAAGTTTCCGTTCTGTTGACAACATTCTTTCAGTAAGTTTCAGTTATGTTGCTGATATTAAAATCTTACCAATCTCATCTCATCATGTCATTACTTACTCCTATGTTGGTTAACAGAATGTTGCAGCACAAATATTATCTTGCATCAAGTACTATTTGCTATAATCTTGTCTCCAGCATGTTAATTATAATTAAATGAATGCCCATATTGTGAAATTTACTTGTATGAGAGTTTGCTTTTGTTTGAGTTGATTAGTTCAACCACTAATTTTTTGATAATGGCAAACTTTTGTTGCATTTGTATGCAGAAACCTATTGTCCCTGTTGAGTTATATAGAGACGTGTGTGACTCGCAGCTTATTGGAGTGTCTGGGTACTCAAGAGAGGTTTTCACTAATTTATTTTACAATCTTTTTCTCGAATTATAACCTTTGTATAAGCAGTTATGGTGTGTAGCACAAAGGGATAAAATGCAATAGGAGAAACCGACAAGGATTGTTGTTGATAATAATCTGGCTGAAAGGAAAGGAAGAAAAAGGAATAGGTGACAAAAAATTGTTTGTCAAAATCCAGCTGTTCAATTTTTTGTAGTGTTGACGACACGTATCTAGCTTGGAATGTAATCATTTTATGTGGGTAAACGCAATTGCTTATAGTGCCTAAGGGTAATGTTGCCACTTACCATACTTTTGACAGCTGAATGAGCCAACAAGATTACTTGAGTCAGTTAGAAGAAGACCTGAAGGATAAGATCAAGAAAATGAGCTCATTTGACTAGTACAAGCATTAAGTTTTGTTGGGTCAAGAAGGGTCATCTTGATTGGACTCCTGTACAACTGATGTTTGCATAGTTTAATGATGCCTTATTGATTAATCTCTCACTCTAGTGTCTTTTAATGTTGTATAGGTGACAGGATATTATGCAGAGTATAATGTTGTCTTATTTCTCAAGTACTCTAGTGTCTTTAATGTTGTATAGGCACTTTTTTTTTTGATAAGGTAAGAATTCGAAGATCAAGTCACATCTGACAAAGATCTTCGATAGGCCGTAAAAGCGGCAGCCGGAACAAACCGGCTAGAAAGAAACAAAGTATCAACATACAATCGAAGAGAAAACAAACAACACCGAAAGGAGCAAGAAAATAGGTAAACGGAAGAGAAGGGCGCAAATACGGGTTGGAAGAAACCAACACGGTAAAGCAACAGCCGAAAAGCATATACAAAGACACTCTCTGGAAGTGCAACCGTCACACCTGGATCACGCTTCGTTTCTAGAAGCCAACGGGAATCACATAACCACGTCCTCGATCTCTTGCCGAAACAACAATCTCTAACCAACCTATCATCAACAACACATCAGCAGAAGAATGTATCTCAAGGTGTTAAAGTTTCACATTTCAAGACTTAGTCTTCTAGTTTTATGTATCTCAAGATTCGAGCAGCATGGATCAAATAAGGAAGGTCTCGAGAGTAATCATTCAGGTTCACATTTTTCTCAACCTTAGTGGGGCTGATATCGAGTCACATAATTGCTCCAAATTTTGTTTTGTCATAATAGAAGTTCATTGTAAAAGTAGAAATACAAATTGGAGGTTTAGTGCCCCCTTCGCAGAGAAAAGCAGAATACACACCAACCCCACACAAAATCAAACAAGGTTCCACAACAACCAAGGCTTGTTTTTCCTCAGCCTTAATGATGAAGGGTTCAAAGGTTTTGGGTCGATTTCAAGGTCTCGAACAAAGGTCATATCACAGAAGTTAGAATATGTTGTCAGTCCAGTCATTGTTCAAGAAAGAGTAAGATTTTAAGAGTAATAGTTCACTTGCTCAAAGAAATCATACATAAGAGGATAATAACTAGCTATTGAAGAAGAGAAGGAAGAGACGGAAGGGACCCACCAAGTGCACCGGAAAACTCCAAATCGAGGGCATAGCCCACCATCATCGGAGTCTCGGACCACCGCCACCCTCTCCCTAGGCCACAAATTAGCCATCTTCTCTAAAATCAAGCAAATCAAGAAAATGGAGGTCGCCGGGAAGCCCATCGAGACGCCGGAGCGTCGAGACTCCAAAATGCCCCCACTGTTTTCGTTCAGGGTTTCAGTTGTTCCACTTGACTTTTGTTTGGTAGATGAAGGATCGGTTGAAATTTTTGATATGAAATTTTTGGATCTGAACTTTTGGGGGAAGGAAGCGGCTGAAAGGGATAGGGATAGGGATAGGGTTTCGGGAGCTCGTCGCCGGCACCAAGGCAAGGCATGAGCCGCGACCGAGGGAGTGGGATCGGGGGTTCGAGAGATTTGAGTTGTTATGGAGGCATTTGGGGGTGGGGTTGGGCGCTGGCGGCGGGGGGTTTAGGGTTACATTGGTTGGGAGCGTTTTTATAGTAGTATAGATTTAACTCTTCTACATGTACAATGTTGTATAGGCACTTTAGTTGCAAAGAGAATTATTTTGTTTTGCTTCAATGTTGTAATCACTCATTAATGAAGTAATTAAACGTTAGAATTATCCTGTCATATATTAAAAACTATCCTGTCAGCAATACTCATCTGCTAAAATAATTACAAACTTGAAACGTAATATTTCATTGAATTGAAAAAAATCAATGACAATAACTTGTTTTACTTATGCCGATAGAAAAGTTATCACTTGGTGACAAAAGATGTAAGGTTTTAAATAATATTACCCTGGTTAACAGGATAATTTTTAGTTTATGACAGAGGCTTTAAGGTTGAAAGTTCTAGTTATAGTGTTTGTGACTTTTTATCAACAAATTTCCTGCTTTCTATTTTATTTAAAATAATTTTCAAATGTAATACCAAAATTTCAAAGTATAAAAAATAGTGTTAATGGCATTTCTTTTATGACGGAAAAATACTCACTAAGTGACTAGAATGATATATACATAACGTAAACAAAAAGTACAACTTATTTCAACTCTACCAAATATCTTTCTTTACCATTGTGTTTCTGTTATACATTATACGTAGATAGTTATATAATTATACTATGTCATTATTTCTTACCTTCACCGAACAACATGTTATACATAGATAGTTATATAATTATCCTGTCACTAGTGTAGTGACTATCTAATGTCACGTAATATTTAGTATTTTATGATAATATGTGTAATATCTGGTACTTTATGAAACATGTTATTTGTTTTTGTTTTATGTAATATAGTACTTTATGATAATGTTGCATAATTTCAAACCATATTAAAGACGACAGGAGAAGTCAGTGAGTATGACATGATTTGTTATGTATTTTCTTCCTATTTTAATCATTCTCTTCTTCTTCCTATGTGATAAGGACTGCCACTCATGTTAGTTGGTAGGATTATTTCAAACCATATTAAACATGTCATGATATATATGGAATCATGACAGGATTGTGTCATATCAATTTAATCCAAACTAGTCCATATTGAACCCGTCAGGATATATATGAAATTATGACAGGATAGTGTTAAATCCTATGAATGCACGAAAACGAATATGCAAATTCATTAACGAAGAAAATTACATCAACTACTTTCGACTAAATACCAATTCGAACCACACAAATTACATTAACTACTTTGAGAGCGGCTGAAAAAACTAAGTAGTTACATAAAACAAGGAGGAGAGAAATGAGAAAGTGGGCGATGAGACAAATGCAGAGGTGGGTGGAGGTGGCACCTGAAGATCTCACCATGAAAGTGCCTCCAAAGCTTTCAATCCCACCAAAATTGGAGACCATTTTGGAAGAGGAATGTTTGACTACTCGGAATTATTCTCACAATATGCAAATTCCTAGCAGTTTTAATGGCAAGAGCAGGACTCGGCTCATGGTTGTTTATGAAGTATTTTGGAATGCATTTTAGTGTAGTGACTATCTAATGTCATGTAATATTTAGTACTTTATTATAATATGTGTAATATCTAGTACTTTATAAAGCATGTTATTTATTTTCGTTTTATGTAATATAGTACTTTGATAATGTCGCGTAATTTCAAAACATATTAAAGAAGACATGACAGGTCAATGAGTATGACAGGATTCGTTATGTATTCTCTTCCTATTTTAATCATTCTCTTATTCTTCCTATGTGATATGGACTACCACTCATGTTGGTCGGTAGGATTATTTCAAACCATATTAAATCTGTCATGATATATATGAAATCATGACAAGATTGTGTCATATTAATTTAACCCAAACTAGTCCATACTGAACTCGTCAGGATATATATGAAATTATGACAGGATAGTGTTAAATCCTATGAATGCGCGAAAATGAATATGCGAAATATCATGAACGAAGAAAATTACATTAACTACTTTCGACTAAATATCAATTCAACCAATTCGAACAACACAAATTACATTAACTACTTTGAAACCGTATCGACCATGACTTGTTTCTGTCTTCGAAGAAAAGAAAGTTCACAACAAAAAGTCATAAGCGCCTCCACCCATTTCTACGAGGGTGGCATTTCTGAAAACTGGTTGTCGATGGCTGAAAAGGTAAGAGACATTTGGTGGTTCATTAGTCAACTTTATAATTTTAACAATTGTGAACAGGACAAATGGCAAGTGTCTCCACCCATTTCGTTACGGAAGATATGTCACACACCTCATTTCTTCTACATTGAAATTTTAGTGTCACATTAGAAAGTTATCATGTCATAGACCCGCAATTATCGTGTCAACCCATATCATCGACTAATAATTTTCCTATTAATGTGAACCTTAACTAAGTTCTTATTTTTCTGTCATTGATCGATGATTTTCATGTCAACCTAAGATTGCACTTTTTTATTTAGTTTAGATGAACATTGTGTTATCTAGTACTTCAAGAAAATACATAAATTTATTTAATGTGTGTACTCTATATATTTACTTGAATGCAACTAGAAATTATCAATGATAATTATTTGTTTACTTGACAGGATAATTCACAGTGTTTGATAGGATAATTATCTCTACTTAGTTTCTTTATTAGGGGGTGATTTGTTTATTAGCATCAACTAATAATATAATGCTAAGTCATATGTTTTGAACTTATTTTGAATTTAAAAATAAACATGTAAAGTAGTATCTTCTTGGTTTACACACAAACTTGGGGGATAATGTCAATTAAGAAAAATATGGAGTAACATAGCAAGAGTGAACTGTCACTTGCCTTGGATCATGACGAAGGTTAAACGGTGTTTCAGAGATGGTTGCTTTCGAAAAGCAAAACGGCTCACTGCTTTATTACGGTGTTTCAGAGATAGTACTGTATGAAGCATGTTATTTATTTTCGTTTTATATAATATAATATTTTATGATAATGTCGCGTAATTTTAAACCATATTAAAGACGATAGGACAAGTCAGTAAGTATGACAGGATTGGTTATATATTTTCATTCTATTTTAATCATTCTCTTCTTCTTCCTATGTGATATGGATTGCCACTCATGTTGGTCAGTACCATTATTTCAAACCATATTGAACCTGACATGATATATATGGAACCATGACATGATTGTGTCATATCAATTTAACCCAAACTAGTCCATATTAAACTCGTCAGGATATATATGAAATCATGACAGGATTGTGTTAAATTCTATGAATGCCCGAAAAGGAATATGTGAAATATCATTAACGAAGAAAATTACATTAACTACTTTTGACTAAATATCAATTCAACCAATTCCAACAACACAAATTACATTAACTACTTTGAAATTGGTTTCTTTGCTGCCATCAGGTGAACTCTCTTTACTTTTCCAAGGCTTGCTGTGATGGTTCCCATACTCTCTTTACTAATCTTGTTTTCGTGTAGTGTGAGAGTATCAAACAAATTGCTGTGATGGTTCCCATACCTCTTCACAACTAGTGATGATGTGGTTGAACTCACCCCTAAACTCGCCTTTTCAACAGTGTTCAGGTATGCAGACTCTTACACTCTACTCATAAACAAAGTCTTTATCTTTTTATTTTTTTGAGTAGAAAACATAAAAGCTTCATTACTTGGCCTCAACCTGCAAAATATCTTTGCTAAACTGTACCCATTGCATTTTCATTTTCAGTCGATCTCTTCAACAATTTGCATCAAACTTTCCAGAACCAAGCAAATTCGCAAAATTTCTGCTCTTCTCACAAGACTCTAGCGGTGAATTACAACATGAGGGAACTCAAACTTCCCAATTACAGACGACAGAAACAGAATCCTCTCCGGTGCCTCCAATTACAGACGATGAAACAGAATCCTCTCAGGCGCCTCCTTCATAATCATGGAACTACATCTCCCCCTCCTCTTGTTTCGTATAGGAATCATGCGTTGCATAGGCCGTCTTCCCGAACCCAAACAAGCTCACCCTCTCACAAACCCCAACCGCCCTAATCACCGCCTGCATCCCTGAAGAGTAGTGGAAACGCTTCCCTGCGTGCGCCGCGCTCCACGCCTCCAAGCTCCTCTTCCCGCCGCCGGAGAGCCACCTCCTCATAGAATAGTACTTCACGATCCTCGCGATGAGGCGGTCAAACCTGGGGTCGGTGACGAGAAACTCGCCGGTGCCGGTGGCGTTGCAGTTAATTTGCTGTAAATCTTGGTTAGATGGTTTTGAGTTAATTTGCTGTTAATTTGCTGTAAACCCCAACCGCCATCAACTAATAATTTGCTGTAAACCCCAACCCAAACAAGTAAATGAATTTGAGTCAGTTTGGGTTTAGGAGGGAAATTTAGGAGGGAAAAGTTATGTATTTGAGAGGAAAATTTAGGAGGGAATTTTGAGAGAAAATTTTGGGAAAGAAATAATAATTAATGATATTTGTGTACTTTTTTGTTTTCCTTTTCTTTTCTCTAATTTCATTGATTTAATTTATTTTTTAAATTAAAAAAAAAGATTTAATATTTTGCAAAAATACACTAAATGGTGTATATATGTAAAAAAAAAGTCAAACTGATATTTTTGCAAGTCACTTTTTCGTTTAGAAAAACCCTAGTTATAAAACTAACTTTTAAAGTCATTTAAAATATTCTCTCACTTCAAAAAAATATTAAGAGTTTTTATTGTAACTATATCATTCTAAGTCTTAATTAAGTTTAATTGTATTTATTTTTTATAGTAAATCTCTTGTAGGTTTTGTCACTTAACCGAAACAAAGTTTCTTAATTACACGGATATGTTATTTGAAAGATTTTCTATGACAGCCGGCCAACAAAATAGTGGGTATAGACATCTGGATACAGACTTTATCAAGCCCATATATAGTTACAAATTAAACACAATGACTTTATCAAGCCCAAAGCATCGGTAAACATGTTTGGGCCTGTACAACATTAAACCTCCGGTACTGTATGAAAAGTTGGAGGCATTCATGAAGACTCTAACTAATAGAATTTATCTCAAGTCTAAGTTGTATACTTACAAGATGGAGGAGGGAATTTCACTCCGTGACTACATCAACAAATTTGATAGGATAATTTCAAATTTGAAGGATATTGATGTGAAGGTTGAAGATGAAGATCAAGCTCTTATGCTTCTGCTTTCTTTGCCGAAATCGTACGAGAATCTTGTTCAAACATTAATGCTTGTGGGTGATACACTGACTATGGATGAATCTAGAACGGCACTTCTAGAAGATGATCTACAGAAAGTGGCAACTAGTGGTATGAGTGCTAGTGTGAGCAATGAACAAGCACAAAGTTTGTTTGCGAGAGGAAGGGGCAATGACAGAGAAAATAACAAGAGGGAAAAGTCTAGATTGAAATCTAGGCCTCTAGCAGAAACTTGTTGTTACAAGTGTGGTGAGCTTGGGCATTGGAAGAAGGATTGTCCGAATAAGAGGGTACAATGGAAGAACAAAAATAATGTTCGAATAAGAGGGTACAATGGAAGAACAAAAACAACAAGAATAAGGGAAATCAAAATTTGAAGCACGGAGCTAGCGTCACTTTGGATGAATGGGGTGCAGAATGTTATTCCGTTAATAACAAAGCATATGAAAATTAAAGCAACTGGATTCTGGATACTGGATGCTCTTATCATATGTTCCCAAACAGGAAGTGGTTCACTTCCTATAAGGCCATGGATGGTGGACTCGTTTTGATGGGTAATGACCATGGTTGTAAGACGGTAGACATTGGTACAGAATTAAGATGCATGATGGCATTGTTAGGACATTAATGGATGTAAGACACGTCCCTAATTTGAGAAAAAATGTGATTTCTCTAAGTGTTTTAGAATCAAAAGGTTGCAAGCTAATTGGAGAGAACGAGGTTCTAAAAGTTGTTTGTGGTTCTTTTCTAGTGATGAAAGGAATTCGTCATGGACACTTGTTGGCAATACAGTTACAGGCGATGTAGCGATTGGAACTAGTGGAAGTAAGAGAAACGCAACAAAGTATAATAGGCTTTGGCATATGCATCTTGGACATATGTTAGAAAAAGGGTCTAAATTTGCTTAGTAGGAAAGGTTTGTTGAAGAACATGAAGAATCCTTGCATGGAGTTTTGCGAGCATTGTGTGTATGGAAAAGCACACAGGGTTACATTCTCAACAAGCAACCACAAAAGCAGAGGAGTATTAGACTATGTGCATACAGATGTTTGAGGTCTGACTAAAATTGCTTCCAAAAGTGGTTCTAGGTACTTTGTCTCGTTTGTAGATGATTACTCTAGATATGCTTGGGTGTATTTCCTTAAGCATAAGAATGAGGTATTCGAGACATTCAAACAATGTAGAGCAATGGTTGAGAACAGAACAAATAGGAAGCTGAAAACACTAAGGTCTGATAATGGTACAGAGTACACATATGGTGCTTTCAAGAAGTTTTGTGATGAAGAAGGCATTATTCGTCATTGGAAAGTTAGAGACACACCACAACAGAATGGAGTTGTAGAAAGACTGAATCGTACACTACTTGAGAAGGCTAGATGTATGCGCTCCAATTTCGGTTTGGGCCGTGAATGGTGGGTTGGGTCGGTTGCCACAACTGCTTATATTGTGAACCGATCTCCACATTCGACATTGGATGGAGACACCCCTTTTAGGGTGTGGTCAGGAGAACATGCAGATTATGGAAAACTTAGAGTATTTGGATGCATCGCTTATTATCATGTCAAGGATAACAAGCTTGATAATAGGGCTAAGAAGACAATTTTCTTGGGATATGCAAGAGGAGTCAAGGGCTATGGTCTTTCGTGTTTAGAGGATTCTAACTTTATAATCAGCAGGGATGTTACTTTCGATAAGAACTCCATGGTAGCTTTATCAAAAGCAGATGTGCCCAAAGGTGGTGATGTTGCAACTTCAAAAACTCAAGTAGTTTAGATAGAAACAGTCACTGCGACAGTGGTACAAGCGATTTGACTCTTTCATGCTTAAGCATGGGTTCTCCAGAAGTGATTATGATTGTTGTGTCTACATTCAAAAGCTTCATGAGGATGATTGTATTTATCTCTTATTGTATGTGGATGACATGCTTATTGCTTCCAAAAGCACGGTGGAGATAAATAAGGTGAAATCTAAACTTAGTAGTGAGTTTGAGATGAAGGATATGAGCACTGTTAACAAAATACTGGGTATGGAGATAAGAAGAGAGAGGTCAAATCAAAAGTTATTCTTGAGTTAGAAAGGCTATATTGAGTGGGTACTTGTGAGGTTTGGGATGGAAGATTGTAAACCAATGATTATTCCATTGGCTCCACACCTCAAACTCTCTTGTAAAGAAGCTCCCACTACAGCGGAAGAGAAGGAACACATGTCACATTGTCACATGTACCTTATGCCAGTGCAGTAGGCAGCTTGATGTACACTATGGTGTGTACACATCCCGATATCTCACAAGCTGTGAGTGTTGTTAGTCGGTATATGGCAAATCCGGGAAAGACACATTGGGAAGCTGTCAAAAGGATATTACGGTACTAAAAGGGTACTATAAACACAGGGTTGTGCTTTGGTGGAGCTACATGTCTCATAAACGGATATGTTGACTCAGATTACGCTGGAGATCTAGATAGACGACGATCTACTACTGGTTATGTGCTTAATGTATATGGTGCTCCAATTACTTGGTGATCGATGTTATAAGCTACAGTTGTTTTGTCCATAACAGAGGCCGAGTATATGGCTATTGCAGAAGAAGTAAAAGAAGCATTGTGGTTGAGGGGTCTACTAGATGATTTGGGTGTTCAACAGGGTTGTGTGAACTTGCATTGTGATAGTCAAAGTGCCATTCACTTGGCTAAGAATCAAGTTCATCATGCTCGTACAAAGCATATTGATGTCAAATATCATTTTGTGCGCGATTCCATCGAGGATGGAGATATTTTTGTAATGAAGGTACATACAAATGATAATCTAGCAGATATGTTGACTAAAGTTATGACAAGTAGCAAGTTTCAACATTGTTTGGACTTGCTCAACATTGGCCCGTGTTAGTTTTCCCAATAAGGGTATGGCTCTTTGGGGTGGTATGGGGTGAGGTGGAGACTATATGAAAATTGGTACAACTACGGTTGGCTTGATCCCGGTCAAAGGGTACATAGGAAGTCATGGTTAGAATGATGCAACCCAGATGGTGAAGTTTATTATGGATGCTTATGGATTATTCTCGTATTCGTCCAAAATTTGAGGCTTTCAAATTGTGTACGAGGTGGAGAATTGTAAGTATGCTATGTTTAATTTGTGGATGAAAATACCAACAAGAAAAGAGGAAGATGTTTAATTTACTATTGGTGAAAACAACAACTAAAAAATAGGAGAAATACGAGATTTCTATTTTTTGTGAATGGTGATTATTGATATAATCACTCTTATATAAAGACACCTGAGAAGAAGAAGAAACATCATCTTCAAAACGGAGAAACACAAAGTGAGAAAAGAATTCATCATCAAGTAAGAAAAGAGAGACCACAAAGAGAGGTTTATTTCATTGTAAGGATATACTCTTTTCTAAAAATGAACTTGTGGTTTGTACAAGTCGTCAACTTTCCCTTCATATAGTGGAATATTTCACCCCGAGGATGTAGGAAATTTGCCGAACCTCGTTAAATCTTGTGCGTCTATATTAATTTTTCTATTGTCTATTAGTTGAAGCTTCCGCAGTGACTCACATAGACCTTTTGCTTGCTCCAAGTTTCCTTTAAAGCTCCTTAGTCAACATAGATTGCCAAACATCCAAAGCACACCCATCACCCGACCAAGTCACAAAAACAAGCTTTCGCTACAGACACAATTATCACGGTTTCGTGTTTTTGCGTAGTATTTGCGTTGACTTGGATAAATTTACACGATCCCGGCAATAAACATAGTGTTTTGGTGTGTTATTACACGCTTCTGGAAGAACTAAGGTAAAAAGTTGCTAAATATACCAAAGTTCAATAATTCTATTGTTGTTAGATGAGTTAGATGGGTTAAGTTACCACGATTTTCAATATACCCGTGGTGTTTCTGCGTCGTTTTACCACAACGCTTAGTGAACCAATGTAAAATAGGTGACACATATGCCATGATTCATTAACTTTTTGTTGTAAATAAGTTAGGTTGGTTGAATTACCATGCTTTTCCTATACACGTGATGTTCCAGGCTTTCAACATCTTTTTATCATGGTGCTTTAAGAACCGAGGTAAACCAAGTGCTAAATTACCATATTTTTAAGCAATCGTGGTGTTTCAGTGTCTTTTTGGCTTCCTCAATACGTTTTTGGAGACACTACAAACCCTAAAGAGTACGCACCAACACCAGTCTTCGATTCTCGTTCAGGCGGTGATCTTTCATTAGTTGAAGCATCAATTATGGTTCCAGCACCAACGCTCAGTTTTCATTCCAGGCGGTTGGTCGTGCATCGGGTTAAGCAATCCCAAATTTAGGTCGATCGATTATGTTCGGATTAAGTGTTCCAGCCCTGCGATCTCGTACAGTCTATCGTTGATTGTTTTCCAATCTGGGGCTTCATCCTTGATCTCGTAGAGTCTGCCTACAACTTTAGCCCTGCGACCTACGTGTCACCACCTCAATTATCCATATAATTTTACATTATTTTTTAAAATCAGGTATATATATTTTAATTCTTTCCAATATTAGCCATCTACCTTAATCTACCCTGATACAATATAAATGAGAGTTCATGTCTTCACAAAATATTGCGCCACATGACACTTTTTACAATCACCATTTGTCTCGCTCTCCACCCAAAAAATTATTATTATTAAAAAATGTTCAAAATTTTGTAAAACTTCACTCCTCCCATTATTTGTTTTATCATTTTTTAACCACCCAAAGTACAATTTAAAATTGAACTCATTTGAACTTTAAAAAATATATAAACTATAAAAAAAATTCCATCTACTCTAATACAATATAAAGGATATTCCATGTCTTCACAAAATATTGTGCCACATGACACTTTTTTGCAATAACCATTTGTCCCACTATCTCCACCCAAAAATTAATTTTCAATTAAAAAATGGTTAAGATTTTGTGAAACTTCCTTCTTGCCATTATTTGCCTTTTGTTTTATCATTTTTTTTCTTAACCACCCAAAATACCATTAAACATTGAACTTATTATAACTTTAAAAAAGTATTTTACCTATAAAAATATTTGCATTATAAATAAAAGAATAAAATGATATTAGGGTGAAATCGTACCACACAATCCGATTTAATATATGTCACATATTATTTATTGATATTTTATGTTTCAATATATAATGTGTTGGAAGAAGGTTCTCTCAAGGAACCTTAGGTGTTTTGATGATGATAAACACCACGCATTTGATGGTTTGTTCTTCAGTATTGTTTCATGGAACAACAAAAAGCATGAAAGTGATTTGGAGAAGTTCCAGGGAACAATGGTTGTGACTAATGGATCAGTCATCTTAGAGAACAGTGGGAACAAGAGCATTAGAGCTCAAGAAGAAGAGAATGAATGAAGATTCCAGGGAACAAAGAAAACAGAGCAAAAAAAGTTGTCACTGTTCCCAGCGAGAAGGCAAATCGCGAGATATTGCGTCTAGAGACGTTCAAACAAGGAAAGGGAAGATTATATCTTGCAGATAATGGGTCAGAATTACCATGGAGAATAAAGAAGTATTTATGGAAACAAGATAATGTCAAGTTGGAAGATATTGTTTGTGGTATTTTAGGATATTGCTTGATGAAAAGATATAATGTTATTTATGGGATAATATATCAGATTAGACCATAAATAACTTATATTTTCATTCCTTTGGAGACCTATAAATACAAGACATTATCACCCTAGTTTGACATGCTTCCAAGAGAGATAGAGGAACATCCAAGAGAGAGACGACATGAAGAGCTTTGGAGGTTTCTAAGTAGTCATTGAAGAGCAAGAACACAGCTTGAAGTTCAAGAGACGAGTTTCAAGAATGTTGGTTCAAGGGAACGTCTGAACCGTTCCTACGTCAAGGAGAGTTGCTGTCTTTAGGAGCTTCGTAGGGGAAGTTTCTGAGGTGAAGAATGTAACTTTTGTGTGATTTTGAGTTTGTTGTGAGTTGATAATACGTGCTAAGGGTTGTTAAGCTTAGAGAGTATTCTAGTAGGAAAATCTAGTTTACGTTGGAGTTTTGCTTGACTTGTATAGCTCGTGTTTATCAATAAAAGAAGTAGACTTTGAAATCCTCATAGGGTAACACCTAGAGGTAAAGGATTTCCTTGTCAACAAGTGGGTTGAATTGGTTTTCCTCTCTACGTGATTGTGTTGTTATTTGTGATATTCTGTTGTGCAAAGGTATCGTTCCCTATATAGGAACAGTACTTTACTTTGTTACTAACACTTAGTTTCGATCCAACATAATGTAAACATAAAAATAGTATATTGATTTATCATAATAAATTTATTGAAAGAGAATAAGTAAAGACGTCACATTAAAAGCCTTAATTAATTTCATATTGTTTTAAACATTATATTTTTTTGCATAAATAATTATTTATGAGCTTTTACTTATTATTATCATCTTATATAGATGAATAGATATTGCATGTAAACACATTTATCATACTATCATCTTATAGTTTTTATTTTGATAGATTAAACAAGATTTTTATCTAAAAGACATCAACATTAACCAAAATATCATTTAAAAACGATTTTTATTTTAGTAAGATAGTACAAATCTTATTTTAGAAAGATTGAGTTGGGTATTATATATTTAGATATTAAATTTTTTTTAACGGGTTTAAGCGTTTTCTTTTAGGGTAACAGTTTCCTTAAAATGAATTCTTTAACCTATGCGGCTATACCATTAGTGCATAGGTTAAAAGACCGTTTAAAAAATGGTTCGCTAGTAATTTATGTTTTTATATACATAGATGATGATAATGTTTTTTCATCTCCTTAATGATGGGGGTAGATGTTTGAACTGATTGTAGTTGGCAATGTTTTTTTTATCTCCTTTCTTTTTTGATTGAGCCTCATTTTATATCTCTTCACCATTTGCAGGTTGAAAGTTACATTTTCTAATCTCCATATCTTTATTCAAATTTTGTTTATATTTCATTTTTTTGATAAAGGTGCATTAAGTATAAGAACTATAACAGAAATAATTTATAATTTATTTAGTGTTATATAAAATCAAAATTTTCTAATTATAAATTTCATTAATTTATTCTCACTTCCTTCTACTTGGGAAGGACTTAAATGAATTGTTTTAGTTTTGGTTTATTATCTTTTCTATTTTCTTAATATCTTTCGAAGTATTTATTTTCCAACTTAGGCAGCAAGAAGATCGAGCTAGTAACACACTAGCACAAGTTGTATGCTTATGAAATAAATTGCACTATCTAGTGACATGTTCAATCGTGATATTTAAAAGTGAAACCTTTTTTTTCTCTACAATACTTATATTTATCAATTCTTCCACCTCATTTCCATAAATTTGTCTATGCTGGGAAATAATTTAATATAGTTACATGTCAATCTCTTCTCATTTCATGATCTAATATACTTGAACTTTTGTAATGATGTAATCATTAATTTGTAATCATATAATGTTCATTCGTATATAAAATTTCTCTTTCATTCGATGTCTAACATAACTTTAAAATAGGTGGCGCGTACATGTCACGGAGTTTAAACTAGTTACTGTTACTTTCGATTTTAGCAATTACATAATATTATGATTATGATGATTTTACTTTCTCTTTTACTATAGATATGCTCTTTCTTTCCTTTAAAAAATTATATTAACTTTTTAGTATGACTATGCTTTTAACAAGTTATTTGTTATTTAATAAAATAAGAATAAATATAATTTGATATCTCTACCTACTTATTATATGATATTATAATTAAAACTTATATTACAATACTTAAGTAGTAATCGACAAAGGTCACATGTCCCCTATTATTAAGTCACATAAACTATGACATGTTTCGTTTCCACAATTTACCACACATATCATATAATATATTTTATTATAATAATAATTAATATGTGAGGAGCGCTCACATGAAAACATGCTTAGTGTGTTTAATGTTGACGATCGTTCACCGCACGATTGAAGAAATCAACAGACGAGATCAGCGAGTCCGTTCCCTTTCAAATGGACGCGCGTATGGAGTAAAATTAGAACGGTGGCATTTCCGTGATTTTGTCAAAAACAAGAAGGAAAGATAGAAAAGCCCCACCCGTTTCTAATGGTCACAAAATGAAGAATAAACTCTAGTTTCTAAAGTTGTTGCATGTGGAATATATGTAACATGGATGATATTTAGCATCTGAATATGTGAAATAAACTCTAGATACGAGGTTTTACGCAGGCCTAGGAAGCCAGGGGATTGTGCGAATGCTGGCCACGTCGAGCTCATTGCAATTTTAAGTAAACTTTTGTTGTTTCAACTGCATCATGTTTCTGGTTGAACTGTGGGATTGATCTATTTAACTTGATGATAATGTGGTTCATGTTGTTTTAGGTTTAGGTTCATGTGTAGTCGACATTAGGTTCATATGTAAGGTTCATGCTTATCCATGTGTTTTATATATATGAGTGGGGGGTATGTTCATGTGTAGCCTAGGGTTCATCTTCTGAATTGAATACATGTTTGCATGTGCATGATTAAAAGAATCACAAAATTAATTATGTACACTATGAGGTCAACGTGTGGTTCACGTGGTTTACATTTGGGGTTCATGTGTACTTTACATTAGGTTCATAGATATGGTTAAAGCTTTTGAAGATTCTATTATGAGTTTCATGTGTTTTATATAACATGTGCATGCCATTTTAAGATTTTATTCTTACGGGATTAATGCGGTGTGGTCTTTTATGTTATCAACTTGTGGTTCATGGGGTTTACATTTTAGGTTCATGTGTACTCTACATTATAATCACATATAAGGTTGATGCCTTTGGACATTTTTTAAGAAGTTCATGTGTTTTATATATCATGTTCATGTGTAGTCCTTGTGTAATTCATGAATATATGAGCTGATATGGAATTTTTTTATTGATCATGCAAATACATTTTTTAAAATTTCAAATGGTTTTGCACACTTATTATCTAAACGCTTCTATATATATGTTTGCAGATGATATACCTCTAGCAACATTAGCTTTGCAAAAAGCTAAAATGAATGCAAAAAAAGAGGGAGAAATGAAACTAGGGAAGTTCAACAAAGACGCAAAAGCTTAAGGAACAAGACTATAGAAACAAATAAAGATAAGGAGGAGTCATCAAAGGCAGCGAGGGATAAGGAGGAGTCCTTTGACAAGTCTGTTTCAAAAGAGATAGAAGACGACGGGGCGCAAGATTGGCTAACCGGTTTTTGGTGGTACAAGACGTTGACAAAAAGTAGGTACTTAGCGCACTTAAATCAGCCTAATCTGATGTCATATCATCAGAACTCGGACACAACTAGACCCATGAGATAAATCACATCTCTGAGCAACTGTGGCAGATGAAGACACTGAGAACAAGAGACAAAGTATAAGTATTGAGGTTCATACACAACTAAAGTGAGGTTCATATTTAGTCAAGGAAGGTTCATGTAACGAAAATGATGTTCTTGTACTACTGGTTTTCTGCATTTAACACGTAGGGATCCCACTTGCACAACCTAACACAAATCAATCAATGCAGAATAACACAAAAAAAAAACACAAGGCATGAATAATCGGTAAACAACACAAAAATCGAAGAGAGCAATGGATGAACAAAAAACATTATTTTTACACAACTTGAACCAATATATTAGGAACAAAACACAAGGGGGGAATTTGTTGCAAATTCAGACAACAAATCAAGCACATACATAGGGAAACACATTACATAGAAGAACGAATCATCAAAACAAAGAAAAACAAAAAATGCAAGACGAAATCGAAGATGAAGTACAAAACGAGGCATAATCAAATGCAAAGCAAGCAAAACGCAAAGAGGAAGAGCCAGCATCAATGGCAATTTCACGAGGAGAACGCGGAGGAGGAAGACGAATGAACGGTAAAATGATGAAATTACCCCTCTATTTTGCAATGAACACGGATGTTCACCATATTTAGCGAATGAACACATATGTTCACATATTTAGCGATATTCACTACTTTACAACTAAAAAATAAAGAATTTGCTAGTGTTTCTATTCTTGTGTTTTTGTTTTCTAAGGTGACAAACATGACATTTGGGCATAAGGTGATGAGCATCTGGGCATAGAAATGGGGAACATCTATGCACACAAGTGATGAACATCTAAGCCATATTCACAACGAAAATTGATGAACGTATAGGAGAAAAACGATAAACATGCAGTCATAAAAAATGATGAAGATCTAGGTACAAAAGTGATGAACATATGTGCATGCAAATGGTGAACATTTAAGTACAAAAGTGATGACCATTGAAAACATGTTTATGGAAAAAATGATGAACATATAGTAGAAAAGCAAGAGTATGCATGCATAAAAAATGATGAACATATAGGTACAAAGGTGGTACCAGTGGAGGAGCCACATGGGGCCCACTAAGTTTTTTTCTTAAAATAATATTTTTGTTGTATTTTTTCTTATTTAAAAAAAAATCATTGTGTTTATTTTTAATTTTTTTTTTCTAGAAGCATTATGCTTATGACATATTAATTTTTTCCTGAGAGCTCACTAGTAATTTTTTAAAATTATTAGTTAACTTTTGAAGAAATTGATTTTAGTTGAAATAGTACCATGTCTATTTTTTGATTTTTTTTATGAAGCTAGTATTTCTTACATGTTGTAAGTTGTAACAAATACTCTTGAAAGAGTTTTTTCTGTTATGAAAGTTCTCAAACAGTTGAGTACGCAATCGACTTAGAAATAATTTGATAAATAATTGCGAATGTTGAGAAAGATGTAATGAAATCTATTTAATTAGATTGAAGGTATTATTGTAAGAAATCATAACATGACACATCGAAAAATGTTATCTAATTTAAATCTTATGTAATTAAAATTTATATTTTATTACTTATTATAATAATAATTTAATTTATCCTGCACTGGACTGAAATCTTGCGTCCGCCCCTGGGTGGTACTTGAACATATGGACATGAAAGTTGTGAACATTTAAGGACATAAGTGATGAACATTGAAAATATGTTCAGAGAGAAAAGTGATGAACATACAATAGAAAACAATGAACATGCATGTATAAAAAACTAAGAAACATCTAGGCACACACATTTTTCCAAAAAATGCGTATAGTATGACAACAATTTGATCGTGTCGTTTTTTTGCTCTTTTAATGAAAGTCTAATTTTGGTCGCTTGTTTCTCATATCTAAATGGCCGACGCGCGTTCTCGTTTCTTTTCTAGGAAAACGTTCTTATATGATCATTCTCGTACTTATAATTATATTAACTATACATATTCACTTAAAATAATTGTTATTAATAAATATAATATATACACTGTAAAAACGTGTGTACGTAAGGCAGGTAAATTATGCTAATATTTGTAAACTAATATCAGATAAATCAACCCTTACTTGAAGGAGAAGATAAACATTAGATGACGAAACAAAATATAGCAAAGTTGGTAATTTAAGGAAAGTTGTCGTAGAAAAAGGAAATAGTTTATTAAACTTGGTAAAGAAGTAGAAAATTTTAGGAAACTTTGAGATTGTGTGGGGCCAAGCCAACTTAGCCAAGGATTGGATTGGTTGATGACATCTTGTACGGATCGGAGTAGTCTATATATACACGAAAGATTGTCCCCTTTGGAATGCATCAAATCCACATCAGATACAATCTCTCTTTCAAAACCCTGCTTTTGTTTCCATCTAGTCTCGATACGCAGTTCATCGATGGAGAATGGAAACGGTTTGAGATCGTGGTGGGAAGCCACAGAAGAAGACGGCGGCGAATTCATCTTCCAGAAGGCTCCGTTGTCCACGCCGGCGGAATCGGTCGGGAGCAGCTCTACTACTGGAGTTGCTGATGACGAGGACGACGCTACTACCTGCAAGTACTGCTGCTGCAAGAAGAGGGCTTTTGATCGTCGGAATCCGTTTTCCAGATACGCCGGAAAGAAGGACGATGACGGCGACGAAGGAGTAGTGGTCGCCAGACCAACTTTAACGGCTCAAGCTTATCGCCGACTGTTTAAGAGAAGACGTCTCGCTCTCCACTTGAATTGATTCATCTTCTCTGAACAGGGGAAAGTTTCTTTATTCATTAGTTTTTCGTGTTGTTTTTCTTTTAAATCCAACTCATATACATGTATTAGTATTAATTAGTACTGAGACTTTATAGAAATCAATCGAATTTGGTTCTTGTTTTACAATTTTACGTCTTCAATTGGTACTTCCATTAATTAGTACAGAGAATATATGGGCATTTAATCTAACCAAATTTGGTTCTATATATCCTCTACATAATGAATATTTCCCCAGTAGAATTTGAGGTCGTTTGCTACCATAACAAAGAAATTAAAAAGAAAATAACGCCTTACTGACGTATGTGCTGGTTTAAATCTTTTTTCCATAAAAAAGAATTACAAAAGCGCATAATTCAGTATATAAGATGATTTACCATGTCACATTCCATATACAGTTAAAATTATGAAGGCGAAGTAGGTAAAGCAAGAGAAGAAATTAAAAAGAAAATAACGCCTTACCGACTTAACCTTCATGTAACCATAGTGGTAGGCCTATGCCCTATTTAAGGTGTGTTAAGGCCAGGTTTTGGGTTATTCTCGTAAGTGTGTGATTATACCATTCTAAACCGAAAACCATAAGTGCATGTTCTTGCCTTGAACTCTAGAGGATTCATTTGTAGTATTCCATATCAGATTTTATGTGACCCTAAGACACTTCATCGGTGTCGAATTACTGATTTTGGAAAGTGTCTCACACAATTATTCGATATCCAAGTTAAGTCTGAAGTTTGATCAAGCACACCACCCGTCTACAACATACCCAAGTGTTGTGTATTGGCTTCTAAACTGCAAGCTCTTTTGTCTACTTTGCTAGTGAATGTTTGATTTCTCCTTTTCAAAACTTGCTACGCGTGCAGGGGTATTGTGGCCATTTTGAAAATACAGTTCACGGTTCTTACATGTTTAACATAAGCGTGTAGGCACACACTTAACTTAGACGCACCATTTTTTTTATTTTTTATTTTCAAGTTTAAAATCACACGCTTAACTTAGGCGCACCATACTAAAATATTTTTTTCAAAATTGCACTTTTTCCCCATAATCATGTAGAAAATTTCAATACGAGTCCGTACATATAAAATTCGTCCAAAACGGACATCGTTTGCCCCTCCAAAAGCCCAAAAAACGAAGCCTTCCTACCCATTTTTTTTACAATTTGATGTCCAACATATAGCGCATTGTAGTGAAAATTTTTGGTATTTTCTGCATTTTTCTACTATAATTTTGTATAAAATTTTAATACGAGTCCATACATTAAAAATTCATCCAAAACGGATATCGTTTTCCCTCCAAAAAACGAGAATAAAAAACTTTAGAAACTATAGTATTTAAGTAAAATATTTTGTAATACTTAACTATAATGTGTATTATAAACTTATGTATTATAGTTAAGTTTATGAACTTATTACTTATATAATATAGTTAAGTATTAAGTAATAAGTACGAACTTATTACTTATAGTTATATCCAATTTGGTTATATCTTATGGTTATATCTTATAGTTATATACTATGGTTATATCCTTTAGTTATATCCTATAGTTATATACTATGGTTATATCTTATAGTTATATATTATGGTTATATCCTATAGTTATATATTATGGTTATATCTTATAGTTATATCCAATTTGGTTATATCTTATGGTTATATCCTATAGTTATATACTATGGTTATATCTTATAGTTATATACTATGGTTATATCTTATAGTTATATCCAATTTGATTATATCATATTGTTATATCATATAATTATATATTATGGTTATATCTTATAGTTATATCCAATTTGGTTATATCTTATGGTTATATCCTATAGTTATTATCTATGGTTATATCCTTTAGTTATATCCTATAGTTATATACTATGGTTATATCCTATAGTTATATACTATGGTTATATCCTATAGTTAGGTATCATATCGTTATATCCTATAATTATATACTATAGTTATATCCAATTTGGTTATATCATATCGTTATATCATATCGTTATATCATATAATTATATACTATGGTTATATCTTATAGTTATATCCAATTTGATTATATCATATAATTAAATATTATGATTATATCTTATAGTTATATCCAATTTGGTTATATCTTATGGTTATATCCTATGGTTATATCCTTTAGTTATATCCTATAGTTATATACTATGGTTATATCCTAAAGTTATATATTATGGTTATATCTTATAGTTATATCCAATTTGGTTATATCCTATAGTTATATACTATGGTTATATCCTTTAGTTATATACTATGGTTATATCCTATAGTTATATCTTATAGTTATATCCAATTTAGTTATGTCTTATAGTTATATACTATGGTTATATCTTATAGTTATATCCAATTTGGTTATATCATATCGTTATATCCTATAATTATATACTATGGTTATATATTATAGTTATATTCAATTTGATTATATCATATCGTTATATCATATAATTATATATTATGATTATATCTTATAGTTATATCCAATTTGGTTATATCTTATGATTATATCCTGTAGTTATATACTATGGTTATATCCTATAGTTATATACCATGGTTATATCCTATAGTTATATATTATAATTATATCTTATAGTTATATCCAATTTGGTTATATCCTATAGTTATATACTATGGTTATATCTTATAGTTATATCCAATTTGGTTATATCATATCGTTATATCCTATAATTATATACTATGGTTATATATTATAGTTATATCCAATTTGATTATATCATATCGTTATATCATATGATTATATATTATGATTATATCTTATAGTTATATCCAATTTGGTTATATCATATAGTTATATACTATGGTTATATCCTTTAGTTATATCCTATAGTTATATACTATGGTTATATCCTATAGTTATATATTATGGTTATATCTTATAGTTATATCCAATTTGGTTATATCCTATAGTTATATACTATGGTTATATCATTTAGTTATATCCAATTTGGTTATATCCTATAGTTATATCTTATAGTTATATCCAATTTGGTTATATCATATAGTTATATACTATTGTTGAATTCCTTAGGTTTTGATGATAACAAACATTCAACTAATCTAGTAACTAAGTGTTTCAGGATCAAAACAGTTGTCACAGGGAACCATAAGCAGCGAAGGATTATAGAGGGAACAAAGCTTTCTCTACATGATTTGTTACCTCTCAAGGAACATCAGTGACGAACACCAATCAAACTGCGAATGGATTGGAAGATATCCAGCGTGAAGATTATGGAAACTATCATGGAAGATCACGCGGTCAAAGATAAGAGATTTCGGCTGGAAGGATCTCGCCGAATGAGAAGATATGGAGAGAGAAGCCGAATGCGTTATCTTAGGAAATTGTTCCTAAGATAAGGATATTTGGAGAGAGAAGATTGTTATCTTTAGCCGATTATATTATCTTAGGAATTCCTCCCTTAGATAATGTAAGCGGTTAAAATAATATTCTTCAAATCATTGTGGATCTTCTTGTTACCAAGTTTAGAAAGATTTTATCTTGTTACGATTAGGTTTTAGTCGTGGTGTATTTAATAGGAGTGTGGATTCATTTCTATGCACCAATCGACGACGATGAACTGAGAGCAATTTGAGAAGAAAAAGAGAGTGAAGTTGTTTGTGAGTCTTAGAGGGTTGAGTTCGTATTCACCGTTGTAGAGGAGAGTTTCAAATCTAGGTGGGAAGTCTAGGGTTTGGAGTCCATGCTACAAGTGTAATCGAACAAGAAATCAATAAGACAAGTAGACGCTTCAAAATCCTCTCAAGCGAGAAGCTTGAAGGTAGTGGTTTTTCTTTGATTAACTAGTTGGCTAATTAGGGTTTCCACTATACATCGTGAGTTCGTTCCTTATCTTTCTTGCTATATTATTCCGCTGCACCTTCTGTGTGAACAAAGCCTTTGTTCCCTCAGACGTAACTCTAACGATCCAACAACTATGGTTATATCTTATAGTTATATCCAATTTGGTTATATCATATCGTTATATCCTATAATTATATACTATGGTTATATATTATAGTTATATCCAATTTGATTATATCATATCGTTATATCATATAATTAAATATTATGATTATATCTTATAGTTATATCCAATTTGGTTATATCCTATAGTTATATACTATGGTTATATCCTTTAGTTATATGCTATAGTTATATACTATGGGTATATCCTATAGTTATATATTATGGTTATATCTTATAGTTATATCCAATTTGGTTATATCCTATAGTTATATACTATGGTTATTCATAGCGCTTAGGGTTTAGGGTTTTGGAGGGGAAAACGATAGTATATAAGTATCTTATATATAGTTACACATTATGGTTAAGTATTACGAACTTATTACTTATAAAGTATAGTTACACATGTTATAGTTATGTATTATAGTTAAATATTACGAACTTATTACTTATATACTATAGTTACACATTATGGTTAAGTATTACAAACTTATTACTTATAAAGTATAGTTATGCATTATAGTTAAGTATTACGAACTTATTACTTATATACTATAGTTACATATTATGATTAAGTATTATGAATTTATTACGTATATGATATAGTTATGTATTATAGTTAAATATTTTGAACTTATTACTTATATACTATAGTTACACATTATGGTTAAGTATTACAAACTTATTACTTATAAAGTATTACGAACTTATTACTTATAAAGTATAATTATGCATTATAGTTAAGTATTACGAACTTATTACTTATATAATATAGTTGCTAAAGTTTTTATTCTCGTTTTTTGGCTTTTGGGAGGGGAAAACAATATCCGTTTTGGATGAATTTTATATGTACGAACTCGTATTAAAACTTTATACAAAATTATAGTAGAAAAATGCAGAAAATACCAAAAAATTTCACTACAATGCGCTATATGCTGGGCACCAAATTGTAAAAAAAATGGGTAGGAAGGCTTCGGTTTTTGGTCTTTTGGAGGGGCAAACGATGTCCGTTTTGGACGAATTTTATATGTACGGACTCGTATTGAAATTCTCTACATGATTATGGGAAAAAAATACAATTTTGAAAAGAAAAAAAATTAGTATGGTGCGCCTAAGTTAAGCGTGTGATTTTAAACTTGCAAATAAAAAAATGGTGCGCTTAAGTTAAGCGTGTAAGAACCGTGAGCTGTATTTTCAAAATACCCACAATACCCCTACGCGCCTACATTAAGCGTATAAAACCACACGCTTAAGATAAGCGTGTAAAATTGCGTCGATATAGACACTATTTCGCGTGTATTTAGTCATTGCCTATATTTATCAATGGAATATTTCCACCAAAAAAAAAATCAATGGAATATTTCTAGCAGAATGATCTCCCCAAACAAACTTGATCCCTCATCCATCTTCGAAAGCTCCTTATTCATGAATGATGATAGTCACACATCGAAGCTTAACAAACCTGGAAAATTATGTCACAACTTTTACTTATTGAAACTAATGTCACTGCAAATAATCCAACTTGTAGCTACTGAGTAGTGAGTACTACCCATTAGATACACTTCCATTCATCAATCCGGAAATGATAAAAAAGATGGGAAACAAAATTGAATCATACACATCATAAAATCACATTATAAGGGGGCAATTTCATCAATTTTGCTACCAACACCATGTTGTTGGTTATCAGCTTTATCTCATCACCCCCAAATTCTTCAAGTACTCCACTCCAATCTCTTCAACTAATTTCCCTTACCATTCGACTCCGTCTTCGCCCTTTTGGCCCCTCCAATCTTCCTGTAAAGCTCCTTGGTCTTCAACGAAAGCCAGACGTCCAGGACGGACCCTACCAAGCACGTACCCGCCAAGATGAAGAAGCAAAGACGGTAGCAGTGGGCCCCGTAGCACTCGTTTCCTCCACTCGAGGTGGTGGTGGCCTCCGCATCGTACAGGTATCCAGCAAGAAGGCCCGAGAAGAGGAACGAGCCGATGGGAAGGTTGAGGACTAGCACGTTGTAGAGGAGACCGTAGTACTTGAGGCCGAAGATCTCAGAGGCCGCTGGAACGGAAACTGCAAGACGAACACCGTAGCAGAACCCCACTACGCACGATCCTATGTATAGACACCCTGGAACAGCGAAAGCCAACACTACGAATCCGCCTGCCATTATTATTTGAGACGCTCCGTTGAAGATTGGTCTTGGGGTCAGATATTTCCTGCACAAACAAGTCACACGTAAGCACAAGTGTACCGTTAAATCTCCATTTTTAGGATTAGCATTTTATATAAAAAAGTGTATTCTTGTAACAAACACTTGTTAAGCATCCCTACTAGTGAGTGGTACATGTTAAACTTGGTAATATGAGCAGGGTTAGCAACCAACAAAGATGTTTGAATAAAGCAGGAAAACTACCTAAATTGGCCATAAAAAACATCACTCTGATTAATGCTCAGTATTTATCAAAAGAATAATTGGCCAGTTACCTAAAATTGTGGTATTAAAAGGCTGCTAGGTCCACAAAAGTATCATTCAAAAAGGTTATCCAACAACCAGTCCTAGAACAGCCAGTTGATCTTTATTTATGTTGATTTCATATCTAATCAGAGCATTAAGATTACATAATGACCTGCCACAACTTCCATCAAAATAAGCATTTGAACCAAAGCACATCCTTTATCTAAGATAATTTGGTATAAACCATATAACCTGCCACAACTTCCATAAAAAAAGGCATTTCATTGCAAGAAACTCAAAGCAAGCCAAAAAAGGAGAGAAGTAGACTCACTTGATACAATACTCCGAAACAGTCCCAGAAATTATCCTTCCAAAGAACCCTGTAATGCTAAGGAGCGACACGAATATGGACACGTCCGAGTAGCCAAGGGCCGTCCCCATCTGCCCCATGTTGTTCATCACCATCATACCGGGGCCCACTCCGCACAAGAACGAGAGGAACAAGATCCAGAATTCCTTCGTCTTGAACGCCTCAAACATCGTGTGATCTTCCCCAAGAACGGGCTGCGCTTCCTTAACCTCTCCAATCACAACCACCTCCTGTGTCACAGCTTCTGCAAGAACCACTGCATCATCCTGCACTTCAGGAACCAACAAAGGCTCGGTAACCCGATCCTCAACATCCGAGGACCCGTCCCGTGAACCGAGCCAGCTCTTGACCCCAGTATAAGCTGGAATGGCAAGAGGAGAAGCTAATAAAACCATTAGAATACAACAGAACGCTATATCGAAAGCGTGCCCTTGGGAGCCCACAAAGTCATAGGCCAGCAGGTACAAAGCCACCACAACAGCCACAGCATTGAACATGTTGAAGTACTTGGATTCCTCCTTGTCCTGTGCGGATGACGTGGACGGAGGAACCTCGCGCAAGAACACCATTGCAGTGATGCAAACCGCGAATGGCGCGAACGTGAGCATCAGCAGGAAATCGGAAGAGCTGTCGGCGAAGAGGGCGTCGCAGAGATCGGTGAAGATAGCAGTGCTTAATCCCACGTAGCCTTTGAGGATCCCTGATACTGGACCCCTGCTGCCCCTGAAGTTCCTGATACACGTCACCAAGATCGCTGTGTTCATCCATGTCGTACTGTTGCCTCCCATACACATGAATATACACATCTGGGGTCACATGAATATCCAATATTGCATCAATTACAATACCAAATCAAAACCCTAGAAAAATTAGAAAAGGGGGGAAAACGCACCGCCCAATAAGGAAGAGTAATCGTCTTGCTAACGACAAGCCACTGAGCACCATAGCCAATGACGCCTTCAATGGAGCCGATTAGGAGGAGAATCCAGGTGGGGAAACGGTCAGAAGACAAGCCAGCAAGAAGGCCAAAAGCCTTGCCGACGTCCTTAGCGACGGAGAGGTCGTTCAATTGGACCTGGGTCAGATTCATGATGCTCTTGAGAGCGTCGGAGTAGTTTGAGAAGGTGTAGTTGTTGCCGGAGATGGCCTGAACCCAAACCGCCGTTACAAACCCCAGCCATTTCATGGTGGTGGCGGTTTGCAACCCCATTCTCTTGATTTTTTTCTTCTTGATTTCACAGCAACAAAGAATGATGAGAAATTGACCCTTTATATATATATCATGGGTTTTGTGTGGTTAAAACTATTCAGGAAGTTCCCAGCTACCCGTCTGAAGACTTTGAATTGAAGAATGCAAAGTGGAATGCGGTGAGACAGGAAATTGCGAGGGTGGTTCTCGGGATGATGGGGAAGTACTGTAGGAATCCGGCTTACGTTTGGCCTCTAATGTCACGTTTTGTCAAAAGGGAGAATGACTGGTAAAACTTTTTTTTCAATTCCAATTATTGTGACTTTGTTGTGAGCACAATTATCAACAAGAATTTGATGAGTGCACGAGTAACATGAGTTACATGACTATACTTGGAGTAAATGTCATTCTAATCCTTGAATATGGACACATACTCCCTCCATCTAAAATTACATGTCTTTCTAGTTATAAATTTTTATTTAAAAATAGTTATTTTTTAAGTTATTTTGATTACTTTTTTTCTAATTTAATCTTAAATATTGTATTAAACTTTAAAAAGACATGTAATATTAGACATATGGAGTAATATTTTAGGGAACAAAGATTATGAAAGTTTAACATGATATATTCATGTGTCCGGATTCAAAGACGAATTGATATAAAGTAATCAATTGTCCCAAAATCAAAAATTTGAATTTATATTTTGTCCGAATTAACATGATATAAATAGTTGTAACTTATATATTTACTTTCAATTAATCTATTTTGAATACTAATTATATTAAGGGTTAGGTTTACATGAGGACGCGTTCACCGACTAACGATACGTTTTATGAACACATATGATACACGTTTTTAATAAGTTGAAGAGCACAAAAAACAAGTATTTTGAACACATAATACAAGCTCTATGAACACACAAGTGATCATAAACGCACGCATAGTATTCATTTTCTTAAATAATAAATGAACACATAGTATAAAACATAGACACATACAAGTGACAATAAATGCACATACAAGCAAATATTTATACACACATGGTATAAAGTATAAACATAAGAACACATAATGATAGGACAAAAACCTACCCACAAGTGTATGAGATCATTTGTAGCTTTTCAAGTATCGTTTCTACGAGGACTATGTAGTATCGTTTGTATCTTAAATCGGCAAGCTAAGCCAAAAGATGGGAATTTTTGTTTAACTAATAACTAAAATTAAGAAACAAATGCAAATGATGATTGTAATTGATTGAGGAAAAGTTTCCAAGGTAAGGGATCCCTGCAACTATGCTTCAGTAGACTTAACTAGATAAATGTCTAAATTTAGTCTGTCTTTGTTGAAGGTAACTATCTTAGATAATTACTAATTCCTCTCAGATGATAGTAAATGTGTCTTAACATCCACTCTCGCGACTTGCTAATCAAGATCTAGACCCTTTGGGCACTTAGAATTAAGGTCAAACTGAATTAACATCCACTCTCGTGACTTGCTAAATCCAACCTAATCTTAGAGTTTCTATGATAGTTATTAATCCACAGGAGAAATTATGATGCTCTCGCAGTAATAAAATCTCAGGTTCAGTTCCTAGGGTTCCAATAGAAGTTATTACCTCTCGGTCTCAAACCCTATCTGACTACCTATTAACGTTTTTAGGTCTCGGTTGCAAACCCTAATAGGATCAAATTCGCATAAGCTAAATTGGGCATAAAACATCTAGGAATGAATCAACAAAGTTTCATATTTCCATTCAGACAAATATCAAACAAGTCTACCTACGCATAATTGAGATCACCCCAACCCTAGAAATATGGAAATTAGCAAAACATAATTGCAAGATCAATCAAAGAATTCATATTAACGATGAAAATCATAAACAAGATCAAAGAGAAAGAGAAACTTAGTCTTGAATCCAGTAGAACAATCTCCAAAGTTGAAATGTTCAATTCAGGGAAACAGCTAGGTCTAGAGAGTTAGGAAAAGTGACAAAAGATCCATCCAAAAACCTAAAACAAAGTATTTATACATATTCTAAAAATAAAGTCATCCGGGTAAAACGCACGGCCCATGTCTTGACTGTGCGAAAAACGCACGGTCAAATGCACGACCAAAATCCTATAGGTGTGAAACCGCACAACCTGTGCAAAAAACGCACATGCAGAATGAAAACGCACAGCCGTGCAAAAAACGCACAGGCTAATTGCGAGAAATCACCGCCTGCACGGCCGTGTGGTGGAACGCACAACCTCTTGAAGGAAATTCAGTCCATAACGCACGGCCTCTTATTTTAGCTCAAATCCGGCCCAAACTCTTCATGGTTCGTCCCGTTAGCCTCCAGATGACATCCAATGTTCCAGCAGCATCCATAGACAGCTCCAAAAATCCACCCAAGTACATGAAAACACACATTTCCTTGTGTAGACCTCCATAATAAAGAAAACAATGCAACTAGTTATAAATGCAACACAAAATGCATAAACACAACCTAGATTAAACACAAATGCATGTCCTAAACGTATAACAAATTGGATGTCATCACATAACTGATAAAAAATGAAAACACAAGCAAAAATTTATGAACACGCATTTCAATAAGTTGAAGAACATATAGTACAAGTTTTATGAACAAGTAAATGTTTGTTAATGTGCTTATATGTTCATACATGTTTGCATATGTGTTCATACATGTTTGCATGTGTTCATACATGTTTGCATGTGTTCACATGTCTGACATGAATGTGAATTACAACACTATACCACATATCAAATCTTTGCCCATGTGTTCATACATGTTTATCTACGTGTTCATATTAGTTCGTGTATATGTTTATATTGATATGTGTGTTCATATGTTTGACATGAATGCTTTACCTATGTCTTCATATATAAGTAGCTCATATGTGCATTTCATCTATATGTTCATATGTTTTCGTCTATGTATTCATGTATTTGTAAATATGTATTTATAATAATGTCTCCATGTGTTCATATATTTTTTATTGTGTTCATGGGATTACAATTATGTGTTCATATGTTTTTTAACAGACCAAAACACAAAATTTTTAATAAGTTGAAGAACACATAGTTGAAGTTTTATGAACACATAGTATAAGTTTTATGAACACAAGGTACAAGTCTTATGAATACCTAAAAAAATTGGGCATGCAAGATAGGAAAAATAAAATTTGGGCATAAAACAAATTTTGGACCAAAAAAAAAAAATCATGACTGGCGATAACTGATTTAATCAGTCATATTAACTAGTCAAACACCTTAAATGAGATCATATGCAGAGACGGATCCACGTAGAGACCAGGGGTGGCAACATGCCCCCACTCGAAAGAGCGCATAAATCACCTTTTAATAAATTCATATTTTCGGCCATTACTTCTAAACTCATCAAAGAGCTAGAAATCACCTTCACTCCTCACCTGAATATCCATCTTCATTTGATTATTTCTCTTATATTAATATGGATGTGAAGGTTTTCGTATGAGTTGAGTCGGATGAAATTAAGGTTTAAAATCTCAAATGTCTACGTATGTAAGTAAAGTTAGAGAGTCGCTTGCATATTTAAGCCTATCTTTTGTTTTGCCGTATAAATATGAGTTTGGATCATATGCAGAGCACTCTTTCCATGCGGACGTGCGGAGCATGCACTTTTGCGTCTTATTTGTGCATTTTAACGTCTTATTTGTGCACTTTTAAAAAAAAAAAAAAATTTATTTTTTCTTTTTCAAATTTTTTTCCAAGCATTTTTTAAATTTTTACAAAAGTGCACAAATAAGGCCCAAAAGTGCACAAATAAGGCCCTATAGTGCATGTCCGCACATCCGCACGGGAAGAGTGCTCCGCACCGGAACCGCACTCGTATAAATATTAGCTAATATTTTTAACAAATAAGGTACACGTATCGATTAAAATATTACCTTGTAGAGCTTGTTTGGTTTAGATTTATTAAAACGATAAGAGAAATAAAACAAACTTAGTTTACTAATCTATTTTAATATTATAATACATTAATTAAAAGTTGCATCTTAACTTACAGTTTTAAAAACAAATTCGTGTGCAAAGAAAAGATAGGATAATTAAAAATAATATCATCTAAAAGTCATCCTATTATATAACAAATCTCGAGTGTGTTAGGAAGTGAACTTTTGGGAACTCCAGTTCCCTACCTAGTTCCCTTCCTCAGTTTTTCTAGTTTTGATAATGACAAACACCTTTGCTATTAATATTTTCATTAGTGTGACAAATAGGGAACTAAAGAATTGGAAAACACAAGACAGAACCACTAACGCCAGACTTGGGAACTGGCGGAAGGAACTGAAGCT
Source organism: Rheum nobile (assembly GCA_027886185.1). Lineage (NCBI taxonomy): Eukaryota > Viridiplantae > Streptophyta > Magnoliopsida > Caryophyllales > Polygonaceae > Rheum > Rheum nobile. The sequence goes on from WOAB01000020.1 coordinate 10,329,567, forward strand.
CGCAGACGCCAGAAACACCATGGATAAATTTGTGAAGGGCGGCGGCGAGCTGCTAGGGTAGATCTTTAGTTATGAGAGAAAACTATGTGATCTTATCCCGTTTCCATATATTTTAGGAGTTTAAAAGATTATCTTTATGGAAACAAAATATGTAAAATCGGTAAAGATTATATTTGGTAACAAATTTTATCTTTAACGATTACTTTTGATTATTTTATTTGTGTGATTCGGTTATTGTAGATTTGCTTCCTCTAGTAATTAAATCATATAAATAAAGTAATTGAAACTCTCTCATTCTCAACACATTCATGAAGATTTCCGAGTGCTGTGAAGAGTTTGTGCCGAGTTCTTTGAAGAAGAACTAAGTAAGTTGCTTGCTTGTTGTTACTTGGTTAGGTTGAACTAAGTAGAGAGTCTTTAGTGTGTCTAAGACTTAAATCTGTGTGTTCTATTCTAGTTGATTGTAACCGAAGTATTAATACAAGAAGTAGACTTTGAAATCCTCTTACAAGAGAGGTAGTGGGTTTTATCCTGGATAATTAGTTGGTTATTAAAGGTTCTCACTCTAAGGAACTTGCCTTGAATCTGCTATTGTTTTACTTATTTCGCTGCTTAGGAACTGGACTCCCAGTTCCCTCGATAACTAACAAGTACGATCCTACAATTGGTATCAGAGCAGGCGCTCTAGATTTGTGTTAGTTTACGGATTTCAAGATGTCTAGTTCAAACGAATTCAGCCTAGGAATCTTCATCAACAAACCCCACATTCGTAAGAAGGGAGAAGAAGAATGGTGGGAGAAGTGCATGACCAACTACATCCAAACCATGGACTATCAGTGCTAGCGCATGATAGAGAATGGTGATGGAGTCATTCCTAAGGGCTTAACTGAAGACCAATGGAAGCCCAAATACAACACCATCAAGGAGAAAAATGCTAAAGCTCATCAACTTATTCTCAATGGGTTGACTAGAGAAGATATGGACAAGGTGATAGGAATCCCAACTGCTAAAGGGATTTGGACCGCTCTGAAGGAGATGCATGAAGGAAGTGAGGAACTGAAGCAAAGTAGAAAGTTTTCTCTAGAAGGAGAATATCACACTTTCGAGATGCTTGAAACTGAGAACATCTCGCAGTACCATTCCCGCTTCACAAGGCTTGTCACAAAACTCACCAACGCCGATGTGGAACTTGATGAATGGTCCAAAGTCCTTGTCATCATCAACGGTCTCAACTCTAAATTCAGCCTCATCAAAAGAGTTCTGAAGACTACTCTTGGAATTCAAGGTCTCCCCTTAACTCAAATCATAGGGAAACTTGAAGTCGAAGAAAGAGAGGCACTCAAAACAAGTTCTGCCAAAAAGATGGAGAAGGGAATTGCCTTAAAAATCTCAAAAGCTTTTTCCAGGTTAGAAATGGAAGAAGAAAACTCCGACCTTGAAGATGAAGAAGATGAAATGACCTCCCTGGTCACAAAGCATATCAGAAAGCATTTCGTCAAAGGAAAGTTCAAGAAAAGCTTCCAAAAGAAGGATCTCTCTGAATATCAATGCTATCAATGCAAAAAAAGAGGACATCTGGCAAGGAACTGTCCTAAGAACTCCAACGACGACGACAAGTCTCAACACAAAAAGGCTCTCTTTGCTACCTTCGGAGATGATTCAGAAGACTCCGAAGAGGAACTAGAGACAAAGGGAACTACTAGAGGCAGATGTTTAATGGCCAAGGAAGATTCAACAGAATCCGACGACTCTGAGGTATCTTCTTCTGACCTTACTAAATCTCTTCTTGAATATGACAAAAAACAAATGGTCAAGATAATTAAGAAACTTGGAAAGGAAACTAGTTCCTTACAAGAGAAACTGGAAGAATATGAAGATGAAATCTCTTGCTTAACTACTGAAAACTCTGTCTGGAGTAAGAAACTTGAGGATACTGAGAAATTACTAGCTAATCTTCTAAGAAAGTGTGAGTCTTGCAAAAATGTCAAAAAGGAACTCATGCATGCTGATAAACCCCCAGTTCCCATAACAGACTCTGAAAATAAGACATCCTCTATGCTTGATGAAATTATGAACAAACTTGATCATCTCACTTACTCTATAAATGAGAAAACTGTGAATCAAACTGTTTTTGTTAAGCAACGTCACGGTCTTGGTTACCCTGATAAAAACGATTCTGTGGAAACGTGCTCCGCTGAGAATGAAAAGCTGAGAAGGGAACTGGTAGAGAAAAATGAGTCTCTCAGCTCTGCATTACAAAATTCTTGAGACAAAGCCCATTTCTTAGAGGAGAAGGTAAAAGTTCTTGAACAGAAGCCCAAAGAGAACCAAACTTGGTTCAACGGTCAAAACGCTCACAAGATGTATGTTGCCCAAGCTCAGGGAACTGAAGTTAAGAAAGTTAACTTTGAGCAAAGAAAACAAGAAAGACCATTCCGACCTGGTCATGGTAAGTATGGTCATGTTGTCTATAATCGTGTTTGCTGGCATTGTGGTAAGAATGGCCACTATATTCATGAATGCATTCACAAGAAAAGACAAGTGGAAGAAAATACTAGGAAAAGGAACCATAAAATAAATAACAAGAAAAGGATACATACCATTAATGATTTGAATGATCCTTATTATTTAGTTCCTGCTTCTAACCCACAGACAAGATTTCAACCTTATTCGCCCAGAAAAGCCAAGCTTAGCTGGGTTCCAAAAGTTTGAGTTCCCTTGTGCAGGACGAAGTGCGACAACAAGATAAGTGGTACATAGATAGTGGATGCTCGTGCCATATGACCGAAAACAGAAAGAAAATGTTGTCACTTCAGCAACACCGAGGAGGAACCATTTCCTTCGGCGATAAGAGAAAGGGAATAATCTGTGGAACTGGAAGTGTGAATCTCACTGATCACATTAAGATAAGTAATGTTAACCTTGTTGAAAATTTAGGTTTTGATCTAATAAGTGTGTCACAGCTGTGTGATCAAGGGGGAAATGAGGTTCGCTTTACCTCAAAGGAATGTTTCGTGGAAGATAGACAGGGAACTGTGATCCTGAAAGGAAAAAGGTTTAATAACGTCTATATCATTGACCCAAAGTTCATTCCCAAAGAAAAGCTGTGTCTCTCTTCCATTGACGATCAAACAAACCTCTGGCATCAACGACTTGGTCACGCAAGCATCAAGTTAATTCACAAGCTGCATCAAAAGGAACTTGTTCGTGGTCTCCCCAAAATCAACGCTGAGAAGTCAGAAATTTGTTCTGACTGTGTTCAAGGGAAACAGGTTCGTAGTTCCTTCAAGCCCAAAACTCTGGTGAGCTCTTCTAAACCTCTGGAACTCATTCACATGGATCTCTGCGGTCCTATGCGAGTTCAAAGCATTGGTGGTAACAGGTATATTCTTGTACTTATTGATGACTATTCAAGATTCACTTGGACCTTATTTATTAAATTTAAAAGTGAAGTCTTTGATAGGTTTAGCGAGCTAGTTCCCTTGCTTGAAAAATCCTTAAATGTATCTATTCGAGCCATTCGTTCCGATCATGGAACTGAGTTCGAGAATGGAGATTTTCTAACCTTTTACAGGGAACGTGGAATCGATCACAACTTCTCAGCTCCCTACACACCACAACAGAATGGGGTAGTTGAGAGGAAGAACAGAACCTTGGAGGATATGGCTCGCACCATGCTTATCTCCAGTGGACTTTCTCAATCCTTTTTGGACGGAAGCTGTTAATGCTGCTTGCTACATCCTCAATTGAGCTATGCTACGCCCCATGCTGGACAAGACCTATTATGAGCTTCTTCGCGGCCGAGTTCCTAACATTGCTCATCTGCGTGTGTTTGGATGCAAATGCTTTGTTCACAACAATGGCAAGGACAATCTTGGAAAATTTGATCCACGCAGCGATGAATGAATCTTCATCGGATATGCCTCAAACAGTAAGGCATACAAGGTCTTCAACAAACGGACTAAAAAGGTAGAGGAAAGTATTCACGTTGTTTTCAATGAAAAATTGCCTTCAAAGTCTGTGCAGGATCCCTCAGTTTCCTCGGACGATCCTTTTCAACGACCTAGTGAAGACTCCGATGATGAAGCACCCTCCAAGCCTAACTCACCTCCATCCCTTGCTGGTCCACCCAACCTGACTCCCTTGATTGAACCCAAGGAGTCGTTGTCCACAGAAAGCTCCCCAACTCCTCCCACTCAACCAGACACTGTGGTTTCTGACCCAGTTCCCTTGCTTGACCCAGTTCCCACTGACACATCGCCTCAAGTCAACCCGACTACACAAGGAACTGACTCTGCTCCACCCATCGCCCCTTCCTCTGCTCCCGTCCATATAGAAGCTGCAACTCCAGGGACCGACGCACTGGCCTCAAATAGAGCCAAAAGAACAATTAAGTCCTCGGACAGGTATGGATATGAGGATATGAATTTCTGTGCTTTTAATGCTTTTCTATCCCTTATAGAACCCAAGAACATCACAGAAGCACTGAAGGATGTTGATTGGATCATTGCTATGCAAGAGGAACTTCACCAGTTCGAAAGGAACAAAGTCTGGCGACTAGTTCCTCGTCCTCCTAATCGTCATATAATAGGAACTAGATGGGTCTTTCGCAACAAATTGGATGATTCAGGTGCAGTATCAAGGAACAAAGCTCGATTGGTTGCTCAAGGCTATAATCAACAAGAAGGGATTGATTACGATGAGACATTCGCCCTTGTAGCAAGACTGGAAGCAATTCGATTGCTCATTGCTTATGCGTCCCACAAAGGCTTTAAGGTCTTTGAAATGGACGTGAAGACTGCGTTCTTAAATGGCATTCTCCAAGAGGAAGTTTATGTCAAGCAACCTCCAGGATTTGAGGATGATGATCACCCTGACCACGCGTATTTCCTGGACAAGGCCCTTTACGGCTTGAAACAAGCTCCCCGCGCTTGGTATGATCGCCTGGCCCAGTTCCTAACTGCTAATGGTTATCGCCGTTGTGTGATTGACAAGACTCTATTCATCCTGGAAGTTAAAGGTGAAATTCTAGTGGTTCAAATCTATGTCGATGATATTATTTTTGGTTCCACTAACTTGTCTCTTGTAGAAAAGTTCAAAAATCTAATGAGCAGCGAGTTCGAAATGAGTATGATTGGGGAACTCACATTCTTCCTGGGATTACAAGTCATTCATAAGGCCGATGGGATCCAAATCCATCAACAGAAATATCTGAAGGAACTCTTGAAGAAGTTTAAAATGGATTCTAGCAAGTCTATCTCTACTCCCATTTCCTCAGCAACTCGTCTCACCACTGATCATACTGGTCAAAGAGTTGAGGAAAAACTCTACCGTGGTATGATAGGATCTTTGATGTATCTAACTGCTAGTAGGCCAAATATTGTGTTTGCTGTTTGTCTATGTGCCAGGTTCCAAGCTGATCCAAGAGAATCTCACTTAACCGAAGTAAAGCGCATTTTTCGCTATCTGAAGGGAACTGGCGACCTTTGTCTTTGGTACCCCAAAGATTGCCACTTCAACCTTCTTGGATATACGGATGCAGACTATGCTGGGTTCCTAGTTGATCACAAGAGCACTTCTGGAATGGCCTAGTTCCTTGGGCCCTGCTTGATCTCTTGGGGCTCTAAGAAATAAAACTCTGTGGCTCTTTCCACTACTGAAGCCGAGTACATTGCAGCCGCTGCATGTTGCTCCCAACTCCTCTGGCTCAAACAACAACTTGCGGACTTTGGTATGTCTTTTGGTCCCCTCAAAATCTTATGTGACAATACGAGTGCTATCAACATAGCTAAGAACCCTGTGCATCATACTAGAACCAAGCATATTGACATTAGGCATCATTTCTTGCGTGATCATGTTGAAAAAGGGAACATACTCCTAGAACATTGTAGGACGGAAGATCAAATTGCCGATATATTCACCAAAGCGCTAAATCGCGAACCCTACGAGTCCTTAAGATTGCTTCTAGGAATGATTTCTCTCAACTAGTAGTTCCAGTTGCCATTACTAGTTCCCTTGCTTTGCCTAGATCTGATCTGTTCCATGATTCCACTGAAAATATTGATGATATTTGACTTTGTGCTGGCCTTGCATGTCCTGTAACATTGATTCTAAAGCATGTTCTAAATTATGGCATGATCACATTTTCTTTTCATGATATATCTTGTGCATGTCTACATCTCTTTGGTTAGCCTTCACATAGTCAGTTTGATCACATCTATCCTATATTACAAGCCGAAATGATGATTGACTATAAGCCGTTCCTAAGCCTGATTACATTGCATAATTCCTTATGATCCTTTGTTTAGTCCACACTGGAAATTATCTGTGTAATGTCTGCCTTCCTAATTTTATTAATATGGGTACGTACTTTTCTTGAGTGTTTGCTTGGTTCTCTACATCAAATGTATCCATATTTCCCTAGTTCCGTGTCATTCTCTGAGGAAAGGAACTGGGCAAGCCGCCTCAACGGCCAGATATTTTGAACTCTGCTCTCTGACTGTGTCCGCTTCCCGAGATCAGTAAATGCACTGATGGCCGTCTCTCCCTCAGCCGAATTGAAGTTAAATTTTGATGTGACTGCTCTGAGAAACTCTTGATGAAGATGATCATGGATACTCTATTTTCGAAGATCATGTGGCCGTTGGGATATTATCTAGTTCCCTTATTTGAAAAAGATCTGACCACGATTTGATTTGGATAGATTTTGCTTGGTATTTATATAAGGCAACAGGGGCAGACCTAATTCGGCACCGATCTTCAATTCTCTCTGCTCTCCTCCAGAAAAAATTTCCTCTCTCCCAGGAAATCTCCAATCTTCCCCTCTCCCAAACCAAACCTCAACAGTCATGGAACCCCAAATTCCCAACTACACCGAAGAGGAAATTTCCTTCATAGAGGCTCTTCGAAAATAGAAAGCTGCACAGTCCTCCTCTCAGGCGGCTACCCCTCCAAAGGCACATTCTTCAGTGCCCCTTCCTACGCCGGAACCCACTCAGACGGCGACCTCCCCGGCAAAAGAGCCAAGCAAGTTGGCCTCCTCGGAGCACACCCTGTCGAGGCCATCCTCCCCAACACCGACAAAAGCGGACTCCTATCACTCTTCTCCCTCTCAGAAGAGCGCTCCTATCGATGTGGATGCATTCCCGATGCCGACCCCCTCTCTCAAACAACCCGGCGATTCCCAGACGGTTGCTGGCCGCGTCAAGCGTCGTGCCGCAAAGGGTGGTCAAGGCATCCCTCCTCTCCAACTTGAGGAGATGCCACAGGCGAAAAGGCTCAAGCTTTCCTCCACTTCCAAAGGCAAGACAACCCTAACCTCGTCCCCAACTCCCTCCTCTCAAGTTCCCAAGGTGAATGCTGCTTTGGCCAACCGCCATATTCTGGAGCCCCTCATCGTTGGCGCAGAATTCTGGGACTCTGCTGCTGATGACTATGTCATTGCCGCCTACGCCAAGCTACAACTCCAGGGCTGGGACTCTCTTGTTCCCGCCCCATTTGTTGTGAATGAGGACATGGTACGTCTCTTCTACCAAAACCTGCAGTTTGTCTCTGTCAAAGATGACCAGCCTGCCAATGACGCCCTCCTCACCTGGCGTGGTAAGATCTTTCCTATTTCTGCTGCTGTGATAGGAATTGTGATCGGCCTGGAGTCTGGAGAAGGCTTTGGGGTGATTATCAAACGGAACTGGCCAGCCAAGCGCAAGGCCGCCATTCTCCGTACTGTGTTTGATGGGAATGCTCCCTCAAAAGGCCCCCTCCTTACCAAATACCTGGGCCTTGACAAGAAAATCCTCCACACCTTCCTCATCAAGAACATCACCCCTCGCCAAGAAAAGCGTGACACCATTGCCGTCTCCGATGCCGTTTTGATGGAGAAACTTCTCTTGGGAGAACCTATTGATCTCCCTCGCATTATCCTAGCCCACATGCAATTCTGCAAGTCCCACACTACCCATGCCCCTACCCTCACATCGTCAAGAAGCTGCTCACCAGCCTTGGTCTCTACCTCGCTGACCTTCCAGAGACCCACTTCTCTCGCATCCTCACTATGACTACTGTGAAACGCCTTGCTCAGAAGGCACATGTTGATGAGATGTCTGAGGTTGAGGAACTTGAGGAAGAGCTGCTTCCTGGTCAGTCTGATCCGCACCTGGTTCCTGACACTCATGTGCTGCTTAACAGTTTGGCGCACATTGAGCATGCTTTGATCAATGGTTTCGACAAGGTGGCTGCTGCTGTGGAAAAAGGCAGTAACTACACCAATGAGATGGTGGTGGAGTTGTGGAAGTGTACCGCTGCCTTGGTCAAAGAAATCGAGAAGCTGGTTGATGGCAAGATCAAGGATGACAAGGAACACAGGGCCCAGGGCCAAGAGCAGTGAAGGACAACATCTAGTTCCCTATTCAGTTGACACGGAACTTGTAATTCCCTTAGGATCCCACTTCCATATTATGATCCCTTTTGTGTGTCTCTGAGTGTTTTTATTTTTCTTATTATGATGCTTATGTAGTTCCTGTCCCTCTTATATCTAATGAACTTATTTTGTGCTCCTTGCTCTGTTTATTCTGTGCTTTAAATCGTTATTACGGTGCCATTTCTCTAGAGTTCAACATTAGCTCATTTATCTCTCTACGTTTTCTCTGTTATTCATCTAACCGATTCTTTTCGATGATGTCCAAATGGGGAATGAACTTGGAAATCTGGAACTGATAGGCTGAAAGGAACTCTGACCCAGTGGTTACATTAAGGGGGAACTAAGGAACTAGATCTGATGTTAAAGGGGAATATGCAATTCACTAATGATTATTCTGCATCTAGTCATGTTCTGTTTTTTCATCACACATATTTTCATGCTTATTTCGATATGCCAGTTCTACATGTGTGTCATCATCAAAAAGGGGGAAATTGTTAGGAAGTGAAATTTTGGGAACTCTAGTTCCCTACCTAGTTTCCTTCTTCAGTTTTCCTAGTTTTGATAATGACAAACACCTTTGCTATTAATATTTCCATTAGTGTGACAAACAAGGAACTACGAAATTGGAAAGCACAAGACAGAACCACTAACGCCAGACTTGGGAACTGGCGGAAGGAACTGAAGCTCGCAGACGCCAGAAACACCATGGATAAATCTGTGAAGGGCGGCGGCGAGCTGCTAGGGTAGATCTTTAGTTATGAGAGATAACTATGTGATCTTATCCCGTTTCCATATATTTTAGGAGTTTAAAAGATTATCTTTATGGAAACAAAATATGTAAAATCGGTAAATATTATATTTGGTAACAAATGTTATCTTTAACGATTACTTTTGATTATTTTATTTGTGTGATTCGGTTATTGGAGATTTGCTTCCTCTAGTAATTAAATCATATAAATAAAGTAATTGAAACTCTCTCATTCTCAACACATTCACGAAGTTGAAGATTTTCGAGTGCTGTGAAGAATTTGTGCCGAGTTCTTTGAAGAAGAACTAAGTAATTTGCTTGCTTGTTGTTAGTTGGTTAGGTTGAACTAGGTAGAGAGTCTTTAGTGTGTCTAAGACTTAAATCTGTGTGTTCTATTCTAGTTGATTGTAACCGAAGTATTAATACAAGAAGTAGACTTTGAAAACCTCTTGCAAGAGAGGTAGTGAGTTTTATCTTGGATAACTAGTTGGTTATCAAAAGTTTTCACTCTAAAAAACTTGTCTTGAATTTGCTATTGTTTTACTTATTCTGCTGTTTAGGAACTGGACTCTCAATTCCCTCGATAACTAACAAGTACGATCCTACAAAGTGCAATAAGGAAAATATATCTACGCAAAACTGCAAAAGCTTGTATTAATACTAACTCTGAAGGTTCGTGTCTTGGACAATATGTTATCATTAAATAACTTTCATGAATCTTTATTTATTAATTACTATCAAATGAAAAAGTAGTATTCATCTATTATATAAACATAAAATTGGTCCACAAACGATCCGCATCGACTTTTATTGAGATTTGATTTTTGTTCTAGTTCGAATTTGAACCGATCCTCCCTCATAATTAGAGTTATAAAACACATTATGAATTTAGTAACTTTTACTATGTTAATGTATGAATTTGTAGAATTTACCCGTATTTAATGATATTTATCAACTTTACTAAAAAAACTCTCGTCATGCCGACATAGCAAGTGTAAATGAACACGAGTCTTATTTTGGGTCTCTATCAATCGTATATGCCAGCGGGCTTATGGTTTATCATCAATAACATCAATCATAAATGAATGAAAGCTATAGTACGGGGTAGTTTATAAAGGCATAAGCTACTTCCACATATTGGTGCGGTAGACACCGTTAAATTCAGTAATTTTTTTTAAAATTTTTTAAAAAGAAACGGTGATAATTATCATTTTTTATGATTATTTTTTAAATTTTTAAATAATAACGGTGACTATCACCGTTAATTTATTTTTCTTTTAAATATTTAAATAGTAACGGTGATAGTCACCGTTGCCTAAAAAAAATAGTAACGGTGACTATTAGTCTATCACCGTTGCTTAAGCTTTAAAAAAGGAAAAGAGGTATGGGTCTTCAGACCTAGAGGCTAGTAACGTTGTTTGATACCGCTGGAAATCCAGCAACCCAGCTAGCACTAGAGGCATGGTTGGGGGCAGGAGGGTATGGTTCATTGACGTGGGTGAACAGTAAATTAGGACTTTGGACTATAAAGTCATGAGTTATAAGCGGTGAAAAATCCAGCCCAATTTCACTCTCATTTTCTCTTTCAAACTAAAAAATCGAGAAGATTAAAGAGAGATTAGCCTATTTAATTTAGAATTTAGTAAAATTAAGTTATTCCAATTGTTGTATTATGTCGTGGTCCAGTGAAGATGTTGGAAAATCGGCTCAACATGTATGTAAATTAAATTATATCAATTATGTATGCAAATAATATGTGAAGTTGAAATTTGTGAACTAAGTTTTATTTGTCCTTCTAAAGTTTTAGTTATGTTAATAGTTATTTATCTTTTATCAATTTTGGTCAAGTTTAACTTTATAATCATTAATTTTAGACTTAAAGCCTTTATAGTTTACTTGAGTGTGTTAAATTTTTATGTACTCTTTTAGATTAGGTAAGTTGTTGCTTTGATCTGATGCTTTTTTGGATTTAAATTCCCAAATTGATTGTTTCGTGATTGTAATCTGTAGTAGGATATAATGGCAAATTTTTTTAGACATTTTATGGGTGTTCTCAAAATTTCGTGATTGTAATCTTTTAGATTAGGTAAGTTGTTGCTTTGATGTGTAGTAGGATATAATGGCAAATTTTGGTGAAAAGGATGAGGTGGTTATAGACATTTTATGGGTCTTATCTAATTTTTTTATGTACTCTTTTAGATTAGGGAAGTATATATTTAGCATCGATTTTTCTAACCTATGTCCTAAGGGTATAGGTTAAGATCCCTTATATAAAAAGTTTTGATTATATGTTAAGTTTTTAGAATTTTTTATTTTTTTAAATGGGTTTATCCTTTTCTATTTAGGGTTTATTTTTCTTAATAGGAATTCTTAACCTATGCCCTAAGGGCATAGGTTAGACAAACCGATTTAACATATATAAGAAACGGTTTTTCTAGTGTGTGTCCATGGGCACATGCTAACAAGTTAAATTTGGAAATTATATTCAAAATATTCCCTAAAAGAGAATGGATAAACCCTTAGCAAAAAAAAGTTAACTAATGGCTAAAAAAATTATTGCTAAAAATGGAATTTTATTAATAAAAAAAAAATTATTATAGTGTGTCCATGGACACACACTAGAAAAAACCTATAAAAAATGACAGAAAAGTATGTATGAAATTGTAAAAATGTCATATAACATATTTATAGACAATTTTGTCTTATTTATTTTGAGTGTGTTAAATTTTGTCTTATTTATTTTGAGTGTGTTAAAATTTGGAGTGTGTTAGTAAAATCGAACTAATTAATTTCAAATTCGAACTAATTCTGAGTGTGTTAAATTTAAATTTAAATTTTGAGTGTATTATTTCCTAAAAGATCGAACTTAATTGAATTTCTTATCCTTTTATTTATTTTGGCAATCGGACAAAAATGTCCTTGGACAATATTGAGTGAAGCTTATCTGAATCATACCATACCTAGCCAGCCCCTTTTACTTTTTCTTTTCTTTTCTTTTCTAGAAGAAGATAAAGAATAAAACACTCATCATATTAACTGAAAATACCCTAGTATGTGTGGATTTAATCCAAACTCGTCTTTTTGGAGTAAGGTATATATAAATTCCTTTAAATAATACTATCTCCTCATTTTGATTTTTGTTTAAAGAAAAGGAAAAACACGGACAAAAAAAACCAAGCCATACTTTGCTAAGTATTCTTACCGTAATGTGAAAGAACTGTAAACTTAATTGAATTTTTTTGTTGACTAATAATGGGAATAACTTTGTATTTGTTTGATAAATGTCTTTATAAATATTTTTTTATTCATTTTTTTTTTGAAAATGTAGTTCTTGAAATGCATAGATTATACGAGAGGTCGTTGTACATGATTTAATTATATATTTAGTTCACAAAGTGTTACTTCAAATATATTAGTGTTAATTTTTTCGGAAATTTCGTCTGATACCCTCGAAGTTTTATATAATTCGCGAAATGTCCAAAGGTTTGAACATTTTCGCGTGGTATCCCTGAACTATTGTCAAAATTTTGCGAAATATCCTTCCGTCTTAATATCGTTACCAAAACGTTAAATCCTTAAAAAAAGGGTCAATTATCGGAAATCACCCGTCCAATAGGGCACATTGCCTGAAACCACCCGAATAACGACTATTTACCGTAAACCACCCGTATATCCATCTCCGTCCAACACATACCACCCTACCCCACTCTCCGTCCATTAGATCGTTAACGTAATTACATATTTAAGCCGAACTTTTTATTTTCATTCAATTTCTCCACAACTTCAAAACTTGGGTCAAAATTGCAATTAAGCCAAAAGTGAGGGGGCCCGATCGGGCACTGTTCATCACCCCTAACCTCAGCCCCAGCCGAGCTCTCCTCCCTCATCCAAGCTCGTCAATGGCGGATCGGGGCGGGTTTTTGAGCTCGAAAAATTCATCCAATCCATGGGCATTTAAGAGGGGATAATCCCGCATCAAAATCGGGCAAAAGCTACACCCGAAATCGGGTTGAAGACAACCTCACCACTACGGACAACACCTCGACGGAATTGGGCAAAATTGAGGCGGCTCCGGTGGTTGCACGACGGCATAGACCTGGGGTTTTTGAAGAGGATACGTCGGCGCTTCAAATGGTTCCGGAATCGTCCCTAACCAAGCTCGAACAAGCTCGAATTTCCCTCTCAAACACTCGACAATGGCAGAATTAGGGTTCTAAGCTTCAAACGAAAAATTGGATGAATTGGTGTTGTACTTGGGGGAGTATTTATTAGGTTTTGAAGCCTTTAATTCTCTTGACAAAATCCCGATATTATCTACTCCAAATTCAATGTGTGTAATCCGATTTTGAATTTAACCGATTTAGCCCTAAATGACAATCGGTTGAATGTGGATAAAATTTGTGAAATATTCGCAGCCTTTAAGTCGATTCAATCCACCCATTTGATGCGGGATTATCCCCTCTTAAATGCCCATGGATTGGATGAATTTTTCGAGCTCAAAAACTCGCCCCGAACCGCCATTGACGAGCTTGGAGGAGGGAGGAGAGCTCGTCTGGGGCTGAGGTTGGGGGTGATGAACAGTGCTCGATCGGGCCCCCTCACTTTTGGCTTAATTGCAATTTTGACCCAAGTTTTGAAGTTGTGGAGAAATTGAATGAAAATAAAAAGTTCAGCTTAAATATGTAATTACGTTAACGATCTAATGGACGAAGAGTGGGGTAGGGTGGTACGTGTTGGACGGAGATGGATATACGGGTGGTTTACGGTAAATAGTCGTTATCCAGGTGGTTTCAGGCAATGTGCCCTATTGGACGGGTGATTTCCGGTAATTGACCCTAAAAAAAATAAACCCCTCTCCACTTACCCCTCTCCCCCGATAATTTTTCTGGGCACAAGAAAAGTTCTCCCTCAGCCGCCATTGGAGAGGAGCTCGACCCCGGCGGTGCTGGGTCGTCTTGGCGGTGGCTGGTTGTCGCGGTGGCTGGACATTCGAGCGCGGTGGCTGGGCATTCCGAGCTCTCTCTGTCCAACAATGGCGACCATTCCTCTCTCTCTCGCAATCCCAGCCACATCCCCAATTTCCAGTCTCCCAAACCCCTCTCCTTCCCTCTCCGGCGTCTCTCTCTTTTCCCGCCGCCGCCCTCCGCCATGGCCATCGAGAAGGAGTCGATTCCACAAACACCAAACCCCTCTCCGTATCTCCGCCTTCAACCTCTCCACCCCTGCCGACATCTCCTCCGGCGCCGCCTTACTCCAGATCTGGACTCGGATCGCCGACGACTTCCTCCTCCTCGGCGACTTCCTCTTCCTCCACCTCGGCTTCCGCCAAGCTCTCATCGTCTCCTCGGCTTCCACAGTAACCTCCTCGTCTCCTCCTCGGCGATATCTGGCGCAATCTTCGCCGGATCTCTCGCGCCGACGGTGAGGCATTGGAGAGGAGCTCAAGTGCCGACAGTGAGCTAACAGAGGTGGCCGGTCATCTAGCGGAGGTCGCCGGATCTTCTGCAACTTCAAGTAAGATTCCTACGAATTTGAGTTTGAAATTGGATTGTAATTGGGGATGAAATTGGATTGTAATTGGGGATGAAATTAGGGTTGAAATTGGATTGAAATTGGAATGAATTGTGAATTTTGGGTTTAAATTCGCGATGAAATTGAAGGAATTATTCTCCTCTGCTTACTTGATTTCATGCTTAATCCAGATTCATTAAAGTTTGGTTAACTTTTCAATTTTTTTTTGTTTTTGCCTTTTATTTTTTTGTCAGTTAACGGATGAGGCAAAAAAATTAACAGCCTTTTAACGTCAAGGGTATTTGGCAAAAAAATTCAAAACCTCAGGGGTACCACGCGAAAATGTTCAAACCTTTGGGTATTTCGCGAATTATGCAAAACCTCAAGGGTACCAGGCGAAATTTCCGTAATTTTTTTGAGTACTCGATTTAATTAGAGTTAATTTTATAATATTAGACATGTTAGAAAGTGTTGCATCATTATATATTTTGTGTTATCTCATATTAAATTAAAATATTTGAAAATAGTGACAAGATTTTACTGCCTACTTCTAGACGGATTACAATTGGCCAGATCGTCGGTCCATGTTAGACCGGGTACGTGAACAAGGAACTAGACTGAATGTACATGGTGTTGACTATCCAGAAATCATGGGAGCGAAAAGTCATACTGGCGTGCGAGAAGTCGGGAAGCTATTGGTCGTTCAAGGATGTATTGATACGAAAGACGCGTACAAAGAAGAGCAACTGTCCATTCGTGCTGAACTGGGTGATGCAGAAGGACGGGTCGTGGATGTTGTCGGTGGTCTGCGGTACACACGATCATGATCTTGCGACGAGCTTGGAGGGTCATGCCTATGTCGGAAGCCTGACTGAGGAACAAAAGAAGCATGTCGAGGCGTTGACGAAAGCGTCCGCAAAGCCGAAGATGATTATGGCCTTCTTACGATAGACCTATGACATAGTCTTTACGTCGAGGAAGCAAATCTACAACGTCCGACAACAATTTCACGCAGAAGAGATGGATGGTATGTCGGTAACTCAGTACACCCTCTCGTATTTAGGGAGCTTCGGTTACTACGTCCATCCCCGAAGGGTTCCCGGGCATGACGATGTGGTTCAAGACTTGTTCTGGGCTCACCCCCATTCCATTCACCTGCTGAAGTTGTCCCCTTACGTTGTCATCATGGATTCGACATACAAGACAAACAAGTTAGTAGTTCCGATATTACAAATTCTGAGCAATTTTAGTCATTACTGTAATGTGGTTAAAATCGTTTTTAATACTATCTTATAAAATGATTATAGGTACAAGTTGCCCCTAGTTGAGATCGTCGGCTTTACGTGCACGGGACATACCTTCAACGTTGACTATTCTTTCATGGCACAGGAGAACATCGACCACTACGAATGGACACTCAGAGAGTTAGCACACTTGTTCGCTATCGTCGATAAGAGGCCAAAGACGATAGTTACAGATCGAGATTTGGCCGAGGTCAAAGCTATAGGCCATGTATTCTCCGATGCCCAACATCTACTTTGTTGGGTACATATAATACACAATTGCAAGACTTATTTCCTCACCTTGATGCATAATGCCAGTCTAGCAAATGCGTTCATGGGAGCGTGTCGTCTACTGTTCAACTCGAAA
Organism: Rheum nobile; assembly: GCA_027886185.1. NCBI lineage: Eukaryota > Viridiplantae > Streptophyta > Magnoliopsida > Caryophyllales > Polygonaceae > Rheum > Rheum nobile. Next base: position 10,345,892 of record WOAB01000020.1, read on the forward strand.
TCCGAGTATACCTATTACGTGCGCCTCAATGAGATGCAACAAGGAGGCTTCACTGGTTTTACGAGTTACCTTATGACTACGTGGCTTGCCAAGTTTACTGTCATCTCAAATACTTATTTTCCCAAGTTTACTTGCCTAAATATCTGGTTGTCTTTTGCTTCTTCATGTAAGGAAACAAAACTCTTTCGTTTATTGTCATCTCAAATAATTATTTTCCCAAGTTTACTTGCCTAAAGTTTGCTTATTTTCGTGTAGGACTGGATTTGGAGCTATTTCCAAAGTTTAGGGGTCACTTGAATCTGTCTCAGGACGACCCGAGAAATAAAGGTCCACTGGTGGCCCACATTGATCCTCGATTGCCGAGAGAAGAATGTAGCATCAGGGTCAAGGAAATGAGGCTTGCACTGGACTTATTACGACCTGACGAGGTACTACAATTTCTCTAATGAGAAGATAATTTCATTATTCATTTTACATTGGTTTTCATTTAAATTTATACGACACAAGCTCAAACTCTTATGTGTACAGGTCGTATGGATTCCGTGGGACAATGTCGAACAACATCACTTTCGCACATCGTTGTACAGAGGAACCCTGAGGTGCACCAATTTCAGTGAACCTTACATGCCTGATCGAGTGACTCGTCAATTCGGTAAGGTTCAATCGATTCTTATTGACCCGATTTGCCCAGAGAGTAGAATCAGAAAAATGAACCTCAAGAGTTACAAGGCGGAGTTCTATCCCACGGACGACCATTGGGATGACTTGCCCAACTACCGATCCCCGATTCTGATGCTACCCAATTGTACCATAAGCACGCAGACGGTGGATGGCTACCTTTCGTGGTTCAAACCTCTTTCCCATCCTTACATGTATGCGGATTCCAAGAATGTGATGAAAAACGAACGTCCCGTGCCCACATAAATAGAATCTGTTATCAAAATTAACAATATACAGGGGATAGTTAACGAGACCCTGCACCAGTTGGATACAATGCCATACATGAATATCGCAGTAGTGGCGCTTAAGCGGATCCAAGCGCTTGAGAATGTCCAACCGGTTGAAGCTCCGGTTGCAGAGGCTGCTGAACTAGAAGGATATGTCCCAGTTCCCGAAACACAATACGAGGAGCACAAGACACAGTATGTGCCAGTCACAGGTCCAAGTACAGGTGGAGGGTATCAGGCTCCATACTTCGGCCAAGGATTTGGGCAAGAATTTCAAGGCCCACCGTTCGCACCGTCGGTTGGAGGTCCAAGCTTTGGGCAAGCATTCCAAGGCCCATCGTTCGCATCGGCGACATGAGGTCCAAGCTATGGGCAAAGATACCAAGGCCCAACGTTCGGAGTGCCGACAGGGTTCGGGGGCAATACGGGAGACGAGTGGATTCATGGATTTACTTGGGTCTGGCCAAAGGTACTGGCAATACGAGGAAGGGTATCCTCCATCGTACGGGACAAGTTTTGGGCAAGGGTATGAGGGGCCGTACGGGAGAGGGAATGAGGGGAACAATTGAATATCTTTTGTATAACCCTAAATCCAAATTTTATGTACTTTATTTCAATTAGTATTTTCATTTTCCTTTTCCTTTCTATGTAGTATATAAATCCATAATTTAACTCTAACCCTCGCACAAAATCACTAATTTTTTAAACGATATAATTTATATTTAAAAAAACATTTATTCAAATGTATGAATTTTCTTATATTTTTCAAATATTCGCATAAACACTCATAAAAATAATACCCCAAAAGAATAATATCACTTAATTTATATTTAACAATTTTTAATTTTTTTAAAAATTTAATGGCTTTTCAAGCCGTTTCTTTAAAAAAAAATTATAACGGCTTTTAAAGCCGTTACTAATATAAAAAATGAAAAAAAAGTGTAACGGTGATAGTCACCGTTGTTAATTTAAAAAATGAAAAAAAAGTGTAACGGTGGTTTAATTTAAAAAAATAATAATTAAGTAACGATGACTATCACCAATTCACCGTTAAAATCAACAACTTATACATTTTTTAACCCGATGAAAGTAGTAATCCCCTTTATACTATGGAAAACCAAAGTGGTTGTCTTTTTCACATGAAAATGACATTAAAAAATAATAAAAATTTTAGATAAATAGCTTTTGGGTGGGCCACGGATCTGTATCCATATACTCCGTATATTTCATTGTTTTTGTCTATTCCGCCCTGTCGTTGTTTTGGCCTTTGTAAACTTTAAAATCTTGCAAGTTGCGACATCGATCGTTCACAACACCGTTGAAATTACAACGTAAAATAGAAAGGGAAAAACAGTAAAACCCTAAACCCAATTTCATCAATTATTGAGGCATAATATACAGAGGTCATTAAGGTAAAGACCGATGTGAATAAAGTTGAGAAGTTCTCAAAATTTCCAAATGATAGATTTTAATAAGAATATTCACTAGAAAATTATATAAAAATACCAAACTTTTAAAATTTTATTTTCAATATATTCCCATACTTCTTATTATTATATTAAATATATTCAAATTACTTCTTTTTTTCAAAGTTAAACAAATACGTACTAAACATATATGTTACGTAAAATGGTACTTGAAACTAAAACTCATGAAAGTAGGCTATTGGGTATGTTTGGATTACAAACCATAATATCTTATTTGTTATAATAATGTCAAATTTGAATTAAACCTGAAATTTAAAGCCAAATTTAACATTATAATGCTAGATAAGACACTATAATTTATAATCCAAACATACCTAGTCTACTACACATAATAGATCTGCTTAATCGTATAGGTATAGAGTTGTCAAAAAGTGACCGAACCCGTTTTACCGACCTGACCGACCCGCTTTTGGATCCGACTTGATCGAAATTTTTGATAATCCGAAGTTACCGAACCCGAATTTACCGAGATCGAACCCGACCAACCCGAACCCGACCCGATTAACGAATAAATGTGGAGTATTAATAAAATATACCATAAAATATATATGATAAATGACATATAAATAATGATAATATGCTTAATATCCTAACAAAAAACATTGTTGTACTTATATAATTTTTTATAATGTAGAAATTTATAAATTAATATAATAAAAATTAAAAATTAAAATAAAATATGATTTTGGTCTACTAATATCAATTACATTAAAATAATTAATAATATTACTATTATTTTAATTCATTTCAATTTATTTTGACATATTTAAATTAGTTTTTAACTATTTAATAATATTTAAATAGTCAACAAAATATTTAAAAAATGACGCTCTTGACCCGTTGGTTAACCCGAACCGCCCGCTGACCTGTAATGACCCGACCGACTTGACTTGTTATCCGAAATGATCCGACTCATTCTCAATCCGAACTCGAAATAACTGAACCGAACCCGACTTGACCGACCCGATTGACAACTCTATATAGGTAGCTACACGAAGTTAGCAACGCTGCAATGTTTATGGAGTGAGTCTGACAAAAAAAATGTATATATGCATGGAATATATAATATTTTACTAGTCTCGTATATATGCATACTTATATACGTCGAGAATAATCTATTAGTATTTAGTAATTAGCTAGAATAAAAGCATATGGAATGTAAGTTCTATATACAAAATCTGTGGAAGGAGATAATGCAATCAGCATATCGATCTTGTTAAAGGCTTTACCCGATTAATAAGTACGTACGTACGTCCGTCAGCGCGCTAGTCCCCCGCTATATATACTATATAAATGTATTTAATCAAGATTGAAATTGTTAACATATTATTTAATGTAGATATTCAACTTAATTATAGTGATTAAACTAAACCTTATACTTGGATCAGGATCTGAATTTGCATGTCTTTTTTTTTAGGGAAAAGGCGCCAAAAGGCACCTTAATTACTTTCATTAACTGAATCTTTCAAGGCAACATGCCATACATCGCTAGGAAAGGAAAGTCCCAAGATCTAAAACCAGTAGTCCAGGGTTGAATTTGCATGTCTTGGTTGTAACTAAACCATTTTAGGCAATGCTACATCATATAATATATGAATATTAGATACTGTAGTAGGTATGATCGTACCAATTAGCATAAGGTGGCTTTTTGTGTCTTCACGTGGTCCATGTGTAATTAGTGAAACATAATCCATAAAAACAAATTAGGGTTGCCCTATTTACAAGCAAGTTGAGTTATACTCCCTCCGATCTAAAATAAGTGTCGTTTTAGCCTAAGACACAATATTAAAAAAAACTATTAAATACGCCTAGAATCTTACATGATGCTCCCTCCCCGTGTCCCCTCGCCTGTCCCTCCTGTGATCCATGATGCTCCTATGGATTCTTCCTCCCGTCCTCCCGACAAACCTCCAGACACAAGTAGGTCCTGGAAAGATTTGGTTGCGAATGGTGGAGACACTTTTCATCCCGTTCTCGCAGATGATTTTTTGGATGACAAAATTATTGTCACTTTCCCGGATGGAAGTGATGGTGACCCGGATGTGGCTATTGCACCTGATGTTATTAACTCTCTAGCAGTTGCTTGGAGGTCCTCACTTGTTGTCAAACTCCTTGAAGGTTTTGTTCCTTTTGCTGTTATGGAACGAAAACTGAGAGAGATTTGGAAGCCTGTGGGTAATATTATGGTGGCAGACATGCCCAATGGTTACTATATCATCCGCTTCGAAACCGAAGGTGACTATATGAAGGCTCTCACCAATGGCCCCTGGATGATTTTCGGCCACTACCTGATTATCCAACAGTGGAATCCAAGTTTCAACCCGATTTCTGACTGTATTTCTACCTCTCCAGTCTGGATTCGGCTTTCGGATCTCCCCATCGTGCTGTATGAGGAGAAGGTACTCTTGAGGCTGGCAGCGGGTATCGGTAAGCCGATTAAAGTGGATATGAAAACTCTTTTCGCTAATCGTTGTCGTTATGCTAGGGTCTGTATGCAGGTTGATCTAACCCGACCTCTTAAGGGTGCTATCACCATTAATGGCCAACGCTTCATCGTTGAGTATGAAGGTCTGAACAGAATTTGTCTCAAGTGTGGTCGTTACGGGCATCTTATTTCAAAGTGTCTTTCTGCAATACCGCAAAGCTGTACTCCGGCCTCGGACTGCCCTACTCCCGCTGTCCCTGCTACTGTTTCCACTGAGACGCTTTCGGTCAGTGAGTCGAGTATCCTAGAAGAAGGTTGGTCGGGGGTGAAGGTGAAGTTCAATCGTCGGTCTCACAAGAACAAGGGGCAGACTGGGAACGGTTCATCTACTCAGACACGTAACGACAATAGTTTCGAAGTGTTGGATTCCATTTCCGAGGAGCATGCTATAGTGGAGCTGTCGGAATCATTAACTCCTGCCTTAGGTGTGGGGCCTAGGAGCAAGATCTCTGTCCCAGTTACCGGCGCTACTAAGGGTGCTTTTTCTATGGTGAATAGTTCTCCTATCCCTGGTAAATGATCTGTTTCCAATGATAAGGGTAGTAATGCAAAGATGGCTAAGATCAAGTTTCAAGCAGAGAAATCGGGGGTTCTCACGTCCTTCTAAAGCTGGTAATGGGAAAATTCAGTCCTCTGCGGGCTCTACCAAATTGGGCCTAAAGAAGAGTACTGGACCTAAAGGGGGTTTGAATAAAAAAGTTCTGTCTTCTATGTCTTCCACGGATGGGCCGAGTATTTCAGTGGGCCTGATGAGTGGTGGGCTCAATGGCTCTGCTAAACGGCCTCACAGTGCTTTGGACCATGTTGCTTCCTTCTCCAATATCTGTAAGAGTGCTTCTGGTGTTGAGGAGATTCCTGGTCTGCCGTCAGGGACTGCATCAGTCGCTAATTCTTTGGCTTTTGGCAAGGATGCCGCTGATCACGCTTGCCCCTTGCTTGGTGTTGTGGAGACACATGATCCTTTGTCGGGTCTGGAAAGCGACTTGGATGGTAAGTCGGATTGCAACGGGGATGCTACAATGTTGGATGTTAAGAGTGTAACACCCCCAAATATATATCCTTGAAAGGTATTACCGCCAGTGACCTCAGATTTCACATCCGAAGCCACCCCAGGCTTAACCCGTTTATATAAATCATAAAACAACAGTTATAATACAAAATATCATAACTTTTGATTAAAGCAAATGTTTCGGAATTATATCCATGATTCAAAATACATAATCAAATATATTACAGCGGAAGTCTTAATACATAAAGGACACAAGGGTCTTGATCTAAACGATCACCCGCCAAGGAATCTCAACCTGGTAAAACTCTTCAAAATTCCAACTGCCATCATTGTCGTTTCTAGCCTTCATTGGAACTGCAATTTATCTGATGTGTCGTATGAGACGGATGACACCAACCAACCATGCAAGGGAATATAACCGGTTGGTTAGTCTAATGAAAGACTATGCAAGGGTAAAACAGAAAGGTTCTAAGTAGTCGTATTAGGTTAGACTAATCGCTTCTCGAATAAAAGTCGATGACGATAGTCAACCACCATACTCCTACTGAAATATACGAAAAGGCATGATCAAGAGAAATGACTCTGAAAGAATGAGTCTTACGGAAACATATGAAGAGAAGACTCCAAAAGGTTGAGTCTTATCGGAAAGTATGACAAGTGTTTGGGAACATCAATTTCACACAAGCGTTTTAAAACTGACTTGGTGTTTCGGTTCACGACCAACCTCACCGCACAATGCGAATTCAGATTGGAAAGAGACTTTACTCTGACTAAAGTCTAGACGAGTTTCCTAGCTGCACTACTCTCTTAGCAGCACTACTCACCTGAGGGTATATTAATTATGTGCACTAAAGCACTTATCTTATTAAATTCCAAAACGTACATTTTACGTTATAAGCTTTAAAGATCTCTTTACAAGAGATATCGGATCTCCTCACAAGAGATATTAAAGGGAATACATCCCAAATGGCAGCACCAGCGTGTGCACATACCCTGAGTAAAGGTAAGGTCATGACCGAAGATACTAGGGAAAATCCTCCTAGTACCATTATCAAGAAACCACTAAACCTCGCAAAGTATATAGTGTTCCTACGAATACTCGTTCTAACTAAACAGTTATAACATAAGAGCAATAATTCACATTAAAGCCATCGAGGCCAATAACAGATATAATAGCGTTGTTTCTAGCAATATATACAACCTATTATAATATCTGTATTTCAATCATATATATATAATAGCGTTGGTTCTAGCAATATATACAACCTATTATAATATCTCTTTTTAAATCACATACAGTTTTCAAAACTGTTCCCAGAAGAAAACAATATTCATCCCAAATTAATTAACAATTAAACAATTGATAATCAATATAAATATGGAATGATAAGCAAGAGCGAACCGCCACTTGCCTTAGATTAGACGAGGCTCAACGAAGCTCGAGACGACGGGTTTCCAGGTCCGAAATGAGGAAGAACTCGGATTATAATTTCCTACGGAACGACCCATACCGAAACCCAAAGTTAGATTCGACAATAATAGTACGAATCTAAATAAAGGCGAACAAAATTGAAGGAATGAAGTCCCGATCGAAATCACAAAACCCAAGGCCACACCCACAATCGCCCAGGCACACCGCGAGTGCGGTGGCCCTGCCGCGGGTGCGGTCACAAGTGCAGTCGTCGGGGACGAAGACGAGATCTTACCGGGGATGATGCGTTGGGCTCGATTTGGATTGGCTTCGACTTCCAAACTCCTTGGGCCACCAAACACCACCTTGAGGGCACCTCCTCCTCCTATGGTATCTCCGACGACGACCTTGAAGAACTCCGGAGAAAGCTTGCAACTCCGGCGACAATGGAACGAGAGAGAGATTAGAGAGAGAGAGATTTGAGATGTCTTCCTCCTCCAAGCCTCCTCCTTTTATAGGCCAAGCAAGGAGCTCAGCTGGCACCTCCCTCACCGCCTCACTGCTTCAGTTTCGACAAGATCGGAAAGCAGCTCAGGCGAAGTTCGGCAGAGCAGAAAAGAAATCATGATGGCGCGGGTGCGGTGGGTCTCACCGCGGGGTACGGTGGCGACCAATTCTGACCGCAGGTGCGGTGGGTATGACCGCGGGTGCGGTCAAGGCAAATTCTGTGCCTTTTGCCCACTTTTGTCCGGGAAGAATTATGGGTATGGGTTTTAACCCCGATTTAAACATATTCGTATCTGAACAAATATTCTAAGCCCCAAAATACGTCGAATGTATTTTATTCCACTCAAGGAATTATTACAGAGATCAAGTATTTAACAGAAAGTCTGAACTTCTCTGAAAATAATTCGACTACAATACGAGTGTTTGGAAAACTTACCAAAATACTCTTTACTAAAATGAGGGGTGTTACAAAGAGGTCTGATGCAGTGGCCTCCGCTGAACTTAGCCTATAATGGTTGGTTGTCTTTCGTCTCCCCTTGGTTTCCCATGGATTGTCTTCTTTGGAATTGTTGCGGTGTTGGTAATGATGGTTTTCGAAGCTCTCTTAGATACACGCTTCGTAAGCACTCTGTGGACATTCTGGCTCTGTTTGAACCCCGTATCTCGGGGGCCTAAGCTCAACAGGCTCGTAATCGCCTTGACTTTACGGATTCCCTCTGCATTGAGGCTATAGGGTTTTCTGGAGGCATTTGGTTATTCTGGAATGGCAGTAAAACGCAGCTTCGTGTCGTCTCACAACATCCTCACTTCATCCACTCTATTGTCTCTAATGGCACTAACATCACGCACATGGTGTTTGTTTATGCTCCCCCTCTCCTCCTCGCCGTCGACAGTTTTGGGTTGACCTGGCGGCGGCTCTTCATGGGATCTCTGAGCCACTTATTATCGGTGGCGATTTCAATTGCATTATCCAGGCCTCGGAGCGTCAGGGTGGGTCAGGTTTGCTCAGTCAGGACTCGGCGGAGTTCCTTTATGCTATCAATGAGCTAGGCCTTATTGATTTGCAGTTCACTGGCCAGCCCTTCACCTGGTTCCGTGGTCTGCGGACGAGTACCTATATGGCGAAACGCTTAGACCGTGTGCTTGCTAATGCCGCTGGGCGTTTAAGGTGGGCTGATGCTCACGTTCGCCACCTCCCCAGATACTCCTCGGATCATACCCCTCTTCTGCTGAACTTTTCTAGCCACGTTCTTGGGGATCGTAGACATCGCCCTTTCAGATTTGAAGCTGCTTGGCTCTCCCACCCCCACTTTATTCAATTCGTGGAAAATGAGGGGACCAATGATGGCGACACTTCCTTCGCTCTGAACCAGCTTAAATGCAAGCTTCGTGATTGGAATCGCAATGTGTTCGGAAACATTCATGTCCGAAAACAAAAACTCTCTGCCCAGCTGGATACCCTTCATAAAACCTTGAGTAGAGGTGTATCGGACTGGCTTCTCTCTCGTACTAGCAGTGTTCATCATGAGCTGATGCAAACTCTGGAGCAAGAAGAAATGCTTTGGAAGCAAAAATCTAGGGAACAATGGCTCACCTCCGGGGATCGTAATACTTCCTTCTTTCATGCTTCCACCATCGTTAGAAGAAAGCGTAACAAAGTGGAAGCTTTGCGTATTGACGAGGAGAATTGGGTTGAATACAAATCTGAATTGGAAAATTTGGCCGTTGGTTTCTTTAGTTTCCTTTATCACATTCCGGATGCAGATCATGTCCCCATTTCTACTCCCCGGGGGCTCTTTCCGGTGCTTGCTCTGTCCGATCTGCAGAACCTCAATGCCCCTTTTAGTTCTCTTGATATTCATTCGGCTGTTAAGGGTATGCGTGCTCTTAAATCCCCGGGGGTTGATGGATTCCAACCTATCTTTTTCAGAAGTGTTGGAGCATTGTTGGCCCTTCGGTGGTCGCAACTGTCCTGAATTTTTTCGTGACTGCCAAGATGCCGGCTGGGTTGAACGATACCTTGATTTCTCTAATCGCGAAGGTGAATAAGCCTGAACTGATCTCTCAATTTAGACCGATTGCGCTGTGCAACGTGGTCTACAAGATTATTTCAAAGTGTTTGGTCACTCGCATTCAGCGCCTTATTCCTGGATTGATTAGTCCTATGCAGGGGAGTTTTGTGTCGGGTCGTTTTATTACGGATAATATTGTGATTGCTCAAGAGGTTGTCCATTCTATGCAGAAGAAGAAAGGTGCTAAGGGTTGGATGCTTCTCAAATTGGACCTTGAAAAGGCTTACGATAGGTTGCGCTGGGATTTTGTGGAGGACACTTTATGTGATGCTGGGTTCCCCGTGGAGTGGATTAACTGGATCCGCGAATGTATTTCTTCTTCATCCTTGAGACTGATTTGGAATGGGGAGTTGACTGACTCTTTCACTCCTTCCAGAGGGGTACGCCAAGGAGATCCTATCTCCCTATATCTTTTTGTTTTGTGCATCGAACGCCTCAGCCAATTGATTGATCTGGCGGTTATCAACGGAGATTGGAATCCTGTTTCCGTGGCTCGTGGGGGTGCTAAAGTATCTCACATCCTATTCGCAAATGATATTATGCTCTTTGCCGAGGCATCGGTCAGTCAAATTACCACCATTATGGGGATCCTTAATGTTTTCTGCCTTTCTTCTGGGCTGAAGGTGAATGCTTCGAAATCTCAGATCTTTGCATTGTTTCGCCTAATGTGAGCTCCAGACTTCAGAGGCGCATCTAGGAGGTTTGTGGGTTCGGTCTTACTCAGGAGATTGGGACTTACCTTGGCATGCCCATTATGCATTCTAGGGTGAATAAGGAATCGTTTGGCCCTCTTCTGAATAAATTTTCAACCAAACTCTCTGGGTGGAAATGCAGGCTCCTGAGTCTTGCGGGTCGGATTACACTTGCTAGGTCTGTTCTTACTTCGCTCCCGGTCTACTCGATGGCGACGGTGATCCTCCCGTCCTCGGTGTCTCTTCGTGCTGACTCTCTTATTAGGGGCTTCATTTGGGGAAGTTCGGGAGTGCAGCGCAAGATGCATCTTGTGGCATGGGCTGAGCTGGTCAAAGCTAAACAAAATGGCGGTCTTGGCCTCAAATCCATGGCGGATCTTAATCTGGCTCTTGTCGGTAAGCTCGGGTGGCGTTTCCTTATGGAGGATCAAAAACCTTGGGTCAACATAATTCAGTCCAAGTATATTCAGAATGGGGTGGGCTCGAAGCAGGGTTCCCATATCTGGCGTAGTATCGAGAAAGGTGTGTCGTCGGTGATTGCTCCGGGGACCGGCTGGCTTCTTGGTGATGGTAAATCGATCCAGTTTTGGAGCGATGTATGGTTGCTTGATTCTTGTCTGTTGGAGGTTGCCCTGCAGCCCGTGGACTCTACCCAACGTGATCTGGCTGTGTGCGAGTTCTGGGATGGGTCATCTGGGTGGAGTTGGGGTCGTCTTTCGGGTCTGCTCCCTGCCTTTGTGCTCTTGAGGCTGGCTGCTATTGTCATTTCTTCTGAACCAGATGCTCAGGATGAGCTTAGTTGGCGACTATCCCCCTATGGTAGTTATACGGTGGCGTCTGGTTATAATCTGATTCATGCTGACGGAGCTACTGTGGATGGTTGTGTGTTCACTGCTATTTGGAAGCTTCGGGTGCCTGATCGGGTCCGTGTGTTCATCTGGCTTACTATCCATGGTAAGATTATGACCAATGATGAAAGGGTTAGGCGTCACCTTGCCACTGATGCTTCTTGCAATCATTGCCTGGGGGTGGTGGAGTCGCTTGATCACATTTTCAGGCGCTGCCCTACTGCTAGGCTCCTTTGGAGTGGTGGGTTGATCCCTTTCTCTGCTTCGAGGTCCTTTGATGAGGAGGAGTATGCTTGTTGGATTCGGTCTAATCTCACTTCTTCGGAGTCTCTGAACGGCGTTGGTCCTTGGTCGGCTATCTTTGATTGTGGGCTATGGTGGATTTGGAAATGGCGTAATGAGAAGCTGTTCTCTGCTTTGGAGTTTCAGGGCTGCAAGGCGTCCTTTGTTTTGAACTTCGCTCGAGATTATGCCTTGGCTTCAGAGGAGCCTCATGGTTCTGGGAGTGGCGCTGCTAATCCTCATTCGGAGGTCCTTGTTCGCTGGGAGCGTCCTCCCGCTTCTTGGGTTAAGATCAATATGGATGGCGCTGTGAGCAGGTCCAGGATCTCTTCTGCTGGTGGGGTGATCCGTGATTCTGATAGTCGGTGGGTCTGTGGTTTTGTGCATGATATTGGGAGTTGTTCTGTGCCGGCTGCTGAGCTTTGGGGGATCCTGCAGGGGCTTCGGCTTGCTTGGGAGCGTGGTTTCAGAAAGGTGATCCTTGAGTCTGATTCCCAGTTGGCCATTTCTTTGTTGAGTCGTGTTGTTGATCGTTGTCATCCCCTTTCCAGCCTGGTTTCTCAGTGCCAAGGCTTTCTTCGTAGGGACCGGGTCATCCAATGCCGTCACATATTCTGGGAAGCGAATGGTGTCGCTGACCACCTTGCTAGTTTTGCTCTTTCTTTTCCTTTAGGCTATCATGTCATTTGTGTTTTGCCTACCAGTGTGGCTCCTTTTGTTTCTAATGACTTCCGAGGGATTGCCCTCCCTCGCATGACTTTGTAATTGTTTTGGTTTTCAATAAATCTGTGAAGGGTACTGCCTCTTCTTTGACCAAAAAAAAAAGAATCTTACATTTTTCATCAATCTTCTCACACAATAAATAATTATGAGGCAATGAATGAAGAGTTTATAACAAAAAAGTCAACAAAAACAAATTCCAACAACAATTTCCATAACTCTCTATTGCCTAGAAATCCTAAAACGACATATAAAGTTGATCAAATTTCAAGTGCTAAAACGACACTTACTTTAGATAGGAGGGAGTACATAATAAAATATGTATGAATTTATAGTACAGTATATGTTAATGTGGAAGAGCTTCACATAAGAACAATATATTAGGAGAGAACTAAGAAATTACCTGGACCGTTGATCACAAATCAATCGGACGACTGGGATAAAAGAGAACTAAAAAATCCACCGTCACTCACGATGCTGGAAAATCCGACGGAGAAAACTATGTCGCTGGAGAACGTGATCTCCGAGAGAAGCTACCGTTCATGATCGATGAGTTGAGGAGACTCCGAGTCGAAGAGCTCCGGCGCGAGGTCGAACGTCACGACATCTCGATCGTGTAAAATTTCTATTGTAGAAGAACAAATCTGAAATCTGACTTTGTGTCTTTCTTCGCTAGAGATCTGATTGATTGGATTTTCGTTTCTTTTTCAGGTCCCTGTAATCGAAAGTGAAGAGATTAGAGGAGAGAGAGAGAGGAGTTCATCGAATGGAGAGGATGAAGCAGATCTGCGAAAGGGAGCGGATCGGAGCGACGCCGGCGACGACCGCAAGGGTAGAGAATCGAACGGATCTACGGCCATTTGAGAGAAAAAAGTCCATGAACTATCATTTAAGTATCCTTGAACGTTTGTACTGATATCCTTGAACATGCATGTAAAAGGCTGGAAACATTTGAGAGAAAAAGTCCATGAACTGTTATTTAAGTATCCTTGAACATTTGTACTGATGTCCTTGAACATGGATGTAAAAGGCTGGAAACAGTTGAGAGAAAAAGTCCATGAACGGTCATTTAAGTATCCTTAAACGTTTGTACTGATGTCCTTGAACATGGATGTAAAGGGCTTGAAACAGTTGAGAGAAAAAGTCCATGAACTGTCATTTAAGTATCCTTGAACGTTTGTACTTATGTCCTTGAACATGGATGTAAAAGGCTGGAAACAGTTGAAAGAAAAAGTCCATGAACTGTTATTTAAGTATCCTTGAACTAATTGTTTACTATCTATGAACAAACTTGAGCGCTACCTTTTTTTTTTTTTTAGGTTTACACACGCGCGCCTACCATTTGTTACAGTTAGTTTACGTGGATGACTGTGATTTATTCTTAGTTCTCTCTTAGGGAATAGTTCTCACAAGAACCGCATCCATGTTAATGTTATCAATTATGATTTCTATTTTTTTGAGCGTCCAAAATCAGTCATCATTAATCAATTATGATTTTGATAAGGGCGTGCAACGTGGACGGCCATGCTCATTGCTCAGGTATTGACCCATTTGCCCCCAGCCCTACGCCCTGCCAACAATCACCGTTCCGACAACTGGATAGATAGGTTCAGATTCGGGTCAGAATTTTTTTATTTGAATTATACTCCCTCCGTCCCTTAAAGTTTGTCCCATTTCCATTTTTGGCGTCCCGAAAAGTTTGTCCCATCTCCTTTTTTTTTCCCATTTCTATCCACTCTTTTCTTACAATAATACCCTTACCTTTATTCAAATTATCCAACTTTATCATCTTCTTTATTTCTCTTCCCTCAATCCATCTCCATTACCACTAACAACAACCCATTTTTATCTATCAATTCCATTAAACAAATTTCTTCACCCACCTCCATTAAAATCCAATTCCTTTCCAAAACCCAAATTTCTTCCCCCATTAAACCCAAATTTCTCCCCCAAAATCCCAACTTTCCCCATAAACCCTAAACCCAATCCCCCATATCCTAAAACCTAACCCAGCCCAATTCCCCCCCCCCTCCATTACCCTAGCTCACCCCTCATTCCCCTCTCACTTTCCCTCGCCGCTCTAACTCTCTTGCTCTCTCCTCTCTACTGATAACCCTAGATCTCTCGATTTCTCTCTCGATCTCTCTGTTTCTCTGTCTCTCTTGCTCTCTCCGCTCTGCCGCTTTATTCCCCTTTGATTTGGAGCTCTCTTGATCTCTCGATCTCGCTTTGGAGTTCTCTCTCAGTCCTTGGAGCTCTCTCGATCTCACTTTGGAGTTCTCTCTCAGTCCCTGGAGCTCTCTCGATCTCGCTTTGGAGTTCTCTATCAGTCCCTGGAGTTTTCTCGATCTCACTTTGGAGTTCTCTCTCAGAAGTAAATGGAGCTCTCTCGATCTCTTGATTTGGAGCTCTGTCTATTTAGTCCCCTTTGAACTGTAGCTCTCTCGATCTCTCTGATTTGGAGCTCTCTGTTTCTTGTCCGGCCGATTTAGTCCCCTTTGATTTGGAGCTCTCTCAATCTCTCTGATTTGGAGCTCTCTCTCAGTCCCCCTTTGATTTCGTCATTGACGATGAGTTTGGACCCTGATGTTGTCTTTGGCTCTGAAAGTGTTCAGACGCCTTCTCATGAGTGTAGTCTGCATGCATGCTCCAATTATCCCATGTGCGAGTGTGGTGATGAATGTGGTGGAAACCACTACTATACCCCAACGCGATCTGAAGAAACAGTTGACAGCTACTTGTGGCTTGCAGACGATGATGTTGTTGTTGAGTCCTCCATGCCGGTTGATAAAGTTGTTGATGAGTCCCCCTTGCTGGATGATGATGTTGTTCTTGAGTCCCTTGTGATGGATGATGATGTTGGTGGTGACTCCCCCATGATCGACATGGATGACTAGCTAAGTCCCCTTCTGTATGAATATTATTGTTGTTGTTGATACATGTTGTTAGAACTCTTGCTATCTGATGTTATTGCTGGCTTGATCTTTGTTGTTGTCCCTCTGATGTTGATGATCTTTGTTGACTTCATATCTGATGTTATAGTGGGTTGATGTTGTTGATCTTTGTTGACTTTGATGATGAAATGTGAACTTTGATGATGAACTGATGATCTTGAACTGTGATGATGAAATGATTACATGCTTCATTTAAAATAAATAACGAAGCCATTCAATGCTCTGTTAGTTTTTTGAGTTGTGTTCTGAGAAGTAAATTATCCTATGTTTTGCTCCCCCTCTGTTTTGGTGTTAAGAACTGAAAGAATGTTATTGAGTTTGTATTGGTTCTGTACAAAATGAAAAAGTCAATTTGTGTGCTTGTAATCCTCTATTTCTATTGGTTGTTAATTTTGCAGCTTTACTTTCTATTGGTTCTGTGTGATTAAGTATGGATGAGTCCCTAAACGTTTTTCTACAGAAACTCAAGGAAATCTACTTTTTGCAGAAACCTTTGAACCTCTGCAATTTTCTTGAAATAATTGTGCAAATTAAGTGTGGATCAGTGTTTAATTTAGCTTTAGTTGTGTCTGTGATGGTTTTTTTTAATCAATGATGAGGTCTTAAAAAGCTGAGATGCAATATTTTGTGAATTCTCTGCCTTGACTTACATTAGGAAACCAGACACAATTGTGTCTGAATGAGGCCTTTGTATGTTAAGGTTTTAGGGATGGAGTTGTGTCTGTGATGGTTTAGGTGATGCGTCCCTGCCCACCATGACTGCTACAGAGGAAGAGGAAGCTATGAGCATTCGCTCAGAAGGGCCAATAACTCGAGCGCGTGCCAAAGCAATTGCCGACGCGACACAATCAATGATTGCCCGCGTCGTCGCAAGCCAAGGAATGCAAGAGACCGCGTTCTCCCTCAGAAGCCTTCATTACAGTCTAGAGAACGCGTTCTCTGTTATCATTCTCTCAACCATTAGTTGAACGCGATCTTTGTATTTTTTGATTTCAGAACATTATTATTTTAGTTATTTCTTTTAGGGCGTGTGTTCCACGCGTGTCGCGTGGGCCGGCCCATTAAGCGAGACTCGGCCCATCCGAGTCCCGCTATCTCTTATAAAAGGTCAACTCGACCTTCTGTATTAGGCTACGCATCATTTTAATCTAAGATTACTTGTCGAGAGCTTTTGCCTCCATTCTCTTAGATCTGCGTCACCCCAAACTCTGTCTTCTCATCTCTTTCACTCCACCGCCGACGCTACAACCACCACTCGATCTTCTTCGAGTCTATCCCCTCCGATGCCGACTCTACGACCCTCACTCGATCTTTCGAGTCTATCTCCTCCGCTGCCGACGCTACGGCTTCACTCTCCATCTCGAGCCACCATTCCAACAACGCGTTCCACCTCCTCAACCCCACTTTCGACGCATGCGACTTCCCACCAAGATCATAGATCCGGCATCACAAGCAGAAATGCATCATTAGGGGACTCTGAGATAATTTTTATTTTTGAATCAATGATGAGGTCTTACAAAACTGAGATGCATATCCTGAATATTCATTGCCTTAGTGTGCCATAGGAAACCAGTAAAATAACACTGAATGAGGCCTCATGTGTATGCTAAGGTTGTGAATGGATATGTGTCTATGATGGGAATGGGACAACTGAGATTACCATTTTTTTCCTTTCTCTGTGCATTATGTATTGAAGGATTGCTCTGGTTGTTCACAAAAGGTTTCATTCCCTTCTGTTTTGCTTTCAAAAGTTCCAAACATGTTCACAAAATATCATAACTTTACACAATCTTGTCATGTACACAAAATTACTTAGTCTATCACCTAAGTTTGTATTTAACAAAAAAATTGATGGTCCTGCTTCTGCTTGTATTCCTTGACTGTCTTGCTCTTGACTGTCTTGCTCCATCACATTATGTCCTATTGACTGTCTTCTACTGCATCTTGACTGTCCTGCTGACGGACGGGTTTTTAGTCGTCCTAAACCCGGTCAAAATAAAACCTAACAAACCTAAACAAGTAGTAGAGGCAAGCAAGGGTCGAATCCCACAGGGAGGAAGTGATCTTTCTGAGTATTGATTAGCATGCAAAAGACGTGTAACCGACAAGTAACAGGGGTTTTTTTGTATGATCGCAGAGTAACAAGGATGCAAGCTTTAGAGAAAGAATAAGTATGATGGGTGGAAGTATTCCACTAGACAAATATCCACACTGCAGATAAAACTGGTTGATCATTGATAACTATTGTTCCAAGTTCTTTTCACAATCTTATAGTCGTTCCCATCCTGATCGTAATTAACTACCAATTCAGACAGTTGTTGATAGTACTTACCACAATATCAATAGAAGAAAACCTTACTATCAATAAAGCAATAGCATTCAAACAAGGATATAGGATACATGCAAATAGAAGAAAACCTTACTACTTAACATGCAAATAACTCTCTCTCACAATTGCACACTCGTATTCCACTATATGTAACAATTGTGTTTGCTACTAGATATGCACTCGTATTCCACTATATGCAATCCTAACACTATGATAAATATCGATAAACCTAGTTAGCAACTCTAGATAAATCAACACAAACCAATATACAATATGCTCAAGAGAATTAAACCAACTTAATAAGATATAGAACAAGGAATAGAAATCTCACAACCAATTCATTGCAATGCTTCAATCGTCTAGCGAAACAAACATGTTTAGTTCTCCATGGGTTAAAACCCTAGAGGTAGAATGAAAAATGAGTCTCTTATCTAAGACCTGGAAAAGATCTTAAATAGGCTAACGAAATAAACTTGACCTAAAAAATAATAAAGGAAACAAGATAATAGAACTAGAAAATCCAAAATTGCAAAATAGGAAATAATATCTCGCTGGCCGCGAGGCGTTAACAAGTCCACCGCGGGGCGGCGAGTTCCACCGCGGGGCGCGGTGGCTTCCAGTTGCCTTCTCTGAGATCCACCGCCGAGTCGCGGTGGCTTCTGGCGCAGGGCGTCAGACGGTGTCTTCTTCATCTTTTGCGACACTTCCGTAAAAATGCCATAACTTTTGATTCCCAACTCGGATTGCGCTCATATTTTTAGGACTTGTAGTAGACTTCAAGATCTAACTCCTCGAATTAGAGTCACTTCATTTGGATATCTGAGTAGAGAGAACGAACCATTTGAATTTAGCACATTGTTCTTCTACTCTTCAATACACTTCAAACCTCTATAAATCCCATGATTTCTTCACTTCTCCACTCTAACTCCATAATCCACGATTGTTCTCTAAATTCATCCAAATGGCGCCTCAAACCTGGTAATAACCCCCAGATATGCACTACAAAATAGCACCGATCACCTGCTCTCCATATACTGCTTCTGTCCCCTAAGTCTCTGCTTTTGCATTTGATGGTCCTGCTTCTGCTTGTATTCCTTGCACCCCCCCCTGAACAATGTCCCATGCTTGTATGACAGCCCACATAGGTGCTTTTATTTCTCTTGGTAGATTTCCTTGAGCTGCTAATTTCTTCTTGTTGAAGTGTGACAAATCATAGTCATTGCCTCCTTTGGCTTTCAGAATCTCATTCATAACATATTGATATGTCATCCACACATCACCTAGAGTTTCTGGACTTAGCTCATAAAAAGCCTCATTTACTGCTTCTAACATGTGATCAACATCCTTGGGCATTTTTTTGTGCATCAATGATTGAATGCTCCTAAAAAAACCTAGGTCTAAGATATTCAAGTCAGGGCTATTAGCTAGTTGTTGGATTAAAATAAATGTGAATCCATCTTGACAATAAACCTGTTGCCATTCTGCATCATCTTGAGTGATGTGGGCCTTTGCATTGTCTTATTGTATGAAAATGACTCTTTATGCTCCATCTTGTGGCCATTTTGCCTTTATAGCTGGAACAATCTGGTTGATTAGCATGCTTCTTGTTACATTCTTGTTGACTGATTCCACTAGCTTTGTGACAATAGTCCCCTTGTCTCTGTTCTTAGACTTTCTCTTTGCTGCTTCTTGGTAACTGAATGGAAAAATACCTATTTTTCCATCAAATGTACATTGTCCCTCTGAGTTGAACCTTGGTCTTGCTACCACAGCTGTAAACATGAATTTGGGTATCCACTTGCTAGAGCTTGCAGCTCTGTATTTTTCCCTCTCATTTTGTTCTAAATACACTTTTTGTGATTTCTTGCTAAGATAGAACCACTTCTCATCCAAATGAACAAAGTCAAACATTGGATTATACTCTCTCTTAGTTTCAACTGTATCCCCTTGTAATAACCTTAATATCCAATCTAACCTTGTTATCTTGTGTGAAGCCTTCAATCCAGGGTGTTGTGGGTTTGTATGTGGCTTTATAATTCCCCTTTTGACCATTCTATGAACTGTGGTCTTTGAAAGGCTGAGCTTGGTTGCCAAATCCCTTATGCATGATATGTCCCCCATGTTTAGTGATGTGATAGCATCTGGTTGAATTTCAATTCTTTTTCTACCGCTGTTATGATACTTATTGTTGACATTGCACCTTTGCATTGCAATATCTTGTTGCTTGGCTGTGTTCCATATTCTGCCTATAGTCCTTCTTGACACACTGAACTCATTTGCAACATCATTGATTGCACCCACTGGAAGTTTTCCATCTTTTGCTCTGTGTAGAAGCTTTAGCAAGATCTGCAATCGCATATCATTGCTGAGTCTGGTCTGTGTTGGCTGATGATGTTCAGTTGTTCATGTGTGATGCTCTGCTTCTGGTTGATGATGACCCTGGTCTGTGTGATCCTCTGCTTCTGGTTGCCCATACTCCTCTTCAAAGCCCGGTGCTTGGTTAAGATAAAAAACAAGCGCATTAATATCAAGTTCGTCTTCTCTCTAGTCAGCATCATTAAATTCTTCATCTTCTGGAAGTGGAGCTTCATTTAAATTAAATACTGAAGCCATTCACAGCAGGCAATGATGCAGCCTTCAATGCTCTGTTATTCTTTTGAGTTGTGTTCTTAGAAGTAAATTATCCTGTGTCCCTCTGTTTTAGTGTTAAGAATTTAAAGAATGTTGCTGAGTAATTTGTGATGGTTCTGTAAATCCGTGTGCTTGTAATCCTCTATTTCTATTGGTTGTTAATTTTGTAGCTTCACTTTCTATTGGTTCTGTGTAATTAAGTGTGGATCAGTCCCTTAATGTACTTTTTGTAGAAACTCAAAAAAATATACTTTTTGTAAAAACCTTTGAACTTCTGCAATTTTCTTAAATATTGTGCGAATGTCCTCATGGGACAAACTTAAAGGGACAAAGAGAGTATATTTTTAATCGATATTTAGAGTATAATTGTTTTGTACTCAAGATATTTCGACTACGTTTTTTGAGTTTTAATTTAGAGCTGAAGATATTTTGGGATCCATGTTTCTGACATTTTTAACTATAATTTTTTGTTTGTCTTCGAAATATGCCATGGTGAGCAATTAATTATTATTCTCCATAACGTACATGTAGACAACCCTTGCAATATTTAAAACATGTAGTGTTGAAGAAACATAGAGTATATGTATGCTTTTTAACAATTTTGGATCCGTTTGTTTTAAGTTTGTGTGTCAAATTTTTTGCTGCAATTTTGGAACTGAACTAGAGTGATGTTTGAGGTTCCAGTGGAGTCGTGATCGTGTTTGTGGCTCAATGAAGATCTTTCTTGTACGAGGGCAACGTCATGGTTGAGGCTCTTGAAAATCCCTCCTAGAAGAGAGGACACCGTCATGGTAGTCCGTTCAGCACTTCCGCAGGATTGCTCTTGTTTGACTCGTCTTCCGGTGACGCTTTCGTCTGATCGTGCTTTGCTCACCACTCGTTCTAGGTCGTTTTAAGCTCTGCTTTGTTGTAATTTCCATACTTGATGTATTGTTCTTATTGTTCGGTTTTGACCGGACAATAAGAACGGAGATGGGTAAATATAACTACAAAAGTATTAGACTAGACGCTTTCGTCTGATCGTGCTAAAAAATATAACTAAAAAAGCACCTATTTAAAATGCACGTGTTGGGCCATGATTTAAAATACAAGTATTAGACCGGACAATAAGTCCCTTAAATATAACTAAAAAAGCATGATCAGACGCTTTCGTCTGATCGTGCTTTGCTCACCACTCCCCACCCCGAACCCGCCCCATTGACATGGATAAATATAACTAAAAAAGTATTAGACTAGACCGTAGTATCACCTATTTAAAATGCACGTGTTGGGCCATGATTTTAGTGGGCCTCGTACGCCCAAGTTGTGTTAGCAAAGGAGGGGAAAATTGGGGACAAATGTGATGATTTTTGGTGGAAGTCCACACTAGGATTGCCTTGCCCACACACAATTAAGGTCTATGTGGAGACGGGTTACTCGTTGGTGCCTGAAGAAGTTGATATTTTCTGGAAGCAGATCAGATCATAATGGGTGGATTCTAAGGATCTTGATGTCGATGATGGTGTTTCAATCACAGCGGATAATGTCACGGTGCATGACTTCTTTGAAGAGTTCTTTTGTGGGAAAGTTGATGGATTTAGGTTGAAGAAGATGGCGGAAAAGTGGAGGGAGATTGAAGACCCTACATCGTTCCAGATTGAAGACCCGCCACGTGGTGAGACCAAGAAGGAGAGGCCTAGGATGAATGCGAGAAAGACCGGCACCAAGAGTAATATGGGTTAGGATGAGCATGTGGATGCGAAAAGTAAGAAGATGAAGGAGAAGCAGAATATGAAGGATATGGATGAGGAGCTGGGAGTGAAAGAGGAGGATGCGGCTGCAGAGAAAGAGACAACCAATGTGAAATCGTTCGTGGGATCAAAATCGTCTGTAGGATCGAAAGGATGTCCTTCTAGCGGAAGACCTCGCAGTGGAGTCTCCACAGCAAAGGCGAGTGCCACTAAACCTGCAAAGTCCATATCTGCTTCAAACAAGTCCAAATCCGCTTCAAACAAGTCGCTCAAGTATCTCGGCTTCAACTGGGGACATGATGTTGGATTCAAAGGATCGTGAGGCCACGGTGCAAGCTTTGCTCGTCGTCGGAGTGGAAACGCCAATTAGGGTTTCTCGGATGGATGGTGGCGTGGCGGAGGCGCAAGGATGGTTTGGCGGCGGAGTTGTGGGGGATAGATGGCACTCAATGTCTTCTTATAGAGGGAAGAAGAATTGCTTGCAGAAGTGAAAGGGAAGAGGAAGTGTGAGAGATGTACTCACTCGGCACACTTAGAAGATTTTTGACGAAAGAGAGAATAGAGAAGCAAGAGAGATTTTGACAAGGCAAATTTGATAATTCTTTCGTGAGCTTTTCAGCCTTCAAAGTACCAATATAAAGGCTTAAAAAAAAGGCAAGAATGCCTAAGGAAACGTCAAGAGTCTTGCACAAAATTAAACCCTACTTTTAATACCGAAAATGTCCAAATAAGGTAACTTATTAACTTCAAAAGCAAATGTCTTCAGACACGTTTAAGATTCTCTCGGCCAAGGCTTGGGGCTATGATGGTGGGGTAGGTGGGCCAGCCCAAGGTGGTTGGAGTGCCGAACAAAGTGGCCCAAGTGGCTCGGCGCCCCTCTTTGAACGTTCACTTGCCGCTAGCGCCGTGCTCGCCGACGCCTTGATGAATGCAAAGGACTAGGCTAGGCTCGGCGTGGCTTAGGGCAGCTTGGCATGTCAACCCCTTTTGGAGGTCTTGGAGAAGCTTTCTAGCCCTAGACCTCGTGATGGCACCAGGGGTTGCCTTGTCTTCTTGGGCGTTGTCCTTAGTGTTGCTTGCGCCCGGCGCAGCCGATGTCTTGGCCTTGTGGACAATGTCTTCCTTTGGTTTGGCTTTGGCCCTCCCATGCATGTCTCTGTCATCTCCATCTCCAAGGGTGTCATCCATAAGCATCGTGCTTTGATCCAGCTCTTGGGCCTCCATAGTGCCCACGGAGTACTCCTCGGCATCCAAGTCCCCGGCGGCGCCTAGGTTGTCCTCGGTGTCTTGACCTTGATGTGGCATGGTCACATCATCCTCCCTCTCTTGAAAGGGATTCGACCTCGAATCCAGCTCTTCTTGGTCGTCTTCATCGTGCACACAATAAGGCATTAAATCAGAAACATTGAAAACATCATGCACACCAAAGTTAGGAGGAAGATCAAGCTTGTAGGCATTGTCATTGATCCTCTCAAGCACTTGAAAGGGTCCATCGCCTCTTGGCTTGAGTTTGGAGTTGCGGAGCAATGGGAAGCGCTCCTTCCTTAGGTGTAGCCACACTAGATCACCCGGTTCAAAAATTACTTCCTTTCGCCCCTTGTCCACATGCTTCTTATATTGGCCGGTTCTCCTCTCAAGTTGCAACCTTGTGTCTTCATGCAACTTCTTAATCCTTACAGCTTCATCCGCACCTTCTTTTCTTTCTCGCTCCTTGATAGCATAGAGTAGGAGCTCTAGTGGTGTTGTGGGATTACGCCCATAAACCACTTCAAAGGGTGTCTTCCTTGTTGCCGAATGGACCGTCCTATTGTAGGCGAATTCAATGAAGGACAAGCTATCCTCCCACCTGCGCAAGTTAGTCCTCAAGATAGTTCTAAGCAAGACACCAAGAGTACGGTTGACCACCTCGGTTTGGCCGTCCGTTTGAGGGTGGCAAGTAGTAGAGAAGAGAAGTTTAGTTCCAAGCTTAGCCCAAAGAGTTTTCCAAAAGTAGCTTAGGAACTTAACATCTCGGTCCGACACAATGGACCTAGGAACTCCATGCAATCTCACAACATGATCAAAGAAAAGGTTAGCAACATGAGATGCATCATCGGTCTTATGGCATGCAATGAAATGTGCCATTTTGGAGAACCTATCTACTACTACAAAGATGGAGTCTCTCCCTCTCTTAGACCATGGCAACCCCAAAACAAAGTCTATGGAAATGTCTTCCCAAGGTAGTTTAGGGATTGGCAATGGAGAGTAGAGACCATGGGGTTGCATTTTGGCCTTAGCACGCATACAAGTAGTACAAGAAGCACAAAGCTTCTCAACCGCTCTTAGCATCTTAGGCCAAGAGAAGTGCTCTCTAAGCACATGTAAGGTCTTAAGGACACCAAAGTGCCCCATCAACCCACCCCCATGTGCTTTTTGCACAAGTATAGCTCGAATGGAGCCCTTAGGAATGCACAACCTATGACCTTTGAACAAAAATCCATCATGCAAGTAGAATTGACCCTCACTTCCCTTAGACTTACATGCATCTACTATAGCACAAAAATCAGAATCAAGAGCATATAAGTCTTTCATGAAAGTGAAACCAAGCAACTTTGCATCTAATATGGTCAATAGAGTGTACCTCCTTGAGAGGGCATCCGCCACCACATTGTCCTTTCCCTTTTTGTGTTTTATCACGTAGGGGAAAGACTCAATGAACTCCACCCACTTGACATGCCTCTTGTTGAGCTTGCTTTGGCCCTTCAAGTATTTCAATGCCTCATGGTCGGAGTGTATGACAAATTCTTTAGGCAATAAGTAGTGTTGCCAAACTCTTAGCACACGTACTAAAGCGAGAAGTTCTTTGTCATAGGTGGGGTATTTGAGCTCGGCACCCCCAAGTTTCTCACTAAAATAGGCAATGGGTTTTCCCTCTTGCATGAGGACACCTCCAAGGCCTATTCCCGAAGCATCACACTCTATCTCAAAGATTTTATCAAAGTTAGGCAATGATAAGAGTGGTGCTTGGGTGAGCTTGGCTTTGAGGCTAGCAAAGGCCGCCTCTTATGCAACATCCCATGAGAACGCCACACCTTTCTTGGTAAGCTCCGTGAGGGGCGCAACCAAGGTGCTAAAGTCCCTCACAAAGCGGCGGTAAAAGCCAGCCAAGCCTAAGAAGCTTCGAACTTGAGTCATAGTAGTAGGTGTTGGCCATTCATGAATAGATTTCACCTTCTCCTCATCAACTCTCAAGCCCTCCTTACATACCACAAATCCAAGAAATACCACATGATCCGAGAAAAAGTGGCACTTCTTGAAGTTGTCATATAGCTTCTCCTTCCTAAGGACCTCAAGAACTTGTCTAAGGTGATCCACGTGCTCATCAAGATTATGGCTATATACTAAGATGTCATCGAAGTACACAACCACAAACTTGCCAATGAAGCGCCTTAGAACATGGTTCATGAGCCTCATGAATGTGCTAGGAGCGTTGGTGAGTCCAAAAGGCATCACCAACCACTCATATAATCCTTGCTTGGTCTTAAAAGCGGTTTTCCATTCATCGCCTTCTTTCATGCGAATTTGGTGATAACCACTCTTAAGATCAACCTTGGAAAACACACTCGCTCCATGCAACTCGTCAAGCATGTCGTCCAATCTTGGTATGGGATGGCGGTACTTAATGGTTATGTTATTGATCGCTCGACAATCAACACACATCCGCCAAGTACCGTCCTTCTTTGGTACCAAGATGACCGGAACTGCACAAGGACTAAGGCTCTCCTTCACATAGCCCTTGTCAAGCAATTCTTGGACTTGACATTGCAACTCCTTTGTCTCCGCGGGATTAGCGTGGTACGCAGCCCTATTAGGAAGTGTTGCCCCCGGTATGAAGTCAATTTGATATTCAATACCTCTTATCGGAGGCAACCCCTTAGGCACTTTCTCTTGAAAGAGATCATCGAACTCTAACAAAAGGCGAGTGATGGGCTGCGGGAGTCCCTCAAGGTCATTCAAGTTGAGGAGCATGTCCTTACGAATGAACAAAATACATGACTCTCCACTCTTGAACGCTTGAACAACATCCTTAGACCTAGCTAAGAGCATATGACTAGAGGCATTTCCATTGCCCCCAATCGCCATTTTCTTACCTTTGGCATGCTCCTTAGCTTGGGCCTTGCGTTGTTCCCTAGCCACATGGTCAGTCATGATTTCATGAGGAGCTAAGGGATGGAGAGTAATCCTTTTCCCACGTAAATGGAAGGGATACTCATTGCTCACCCCTTGATGTATGACTCCCCTATCATACTGCCATGGCCTTCCCAAAAGAAGGTGGCACACAGTCATAGGCAACACGTCACACACAACCTCATCCTCATAGCCACCAATGGAGAACTTGATTATGGCTTGCTCCTTAACCTTTAGAGGGGTATCGGAGTTCAACCAACAAAGTGTGTAGGGTTGTGGGTGAGGAGTAGTGCTTAGGTTGAACCTAGACACTACTTCATGGTCAATGATATTGCAACATGACCCCCTATAAATTATCATACTACATACTTTGCCGTTGATAGTGCACCTAGTATGGAAGATGGTCTCCCGTTGGCTAGGCACACTTGATCCCTCCGAGGCTATAAGCACTTTCTTAGCCACAAAACAGTCCCCATGGGCTGCAACAACATGCATCTCTTCCTCGGCCTCCTCATTCTCAACAACCTCTTCTTCATACTCATCCTCGGATTCATATTCTCTTAGAGTATTAAGTAGAACTTTTCTTTTTGAGGTGCAATCCCGGGCATAATGCCCTCTTCCTAGACACTTGTAACACTTGATATCCCTTGCTCGGTCCTCGCCCTCCTTTCGTTGGGGTTGGACTCTACTAGGGAACTCTCGTCTAGGGTGACTAGGATTATCACCCCTAGTCGGTTCCAAGCGTCTAGGTGGAGGTGGTGCTCCCTTGGGACTTTGCCAAGGGCGTGAGCTATTCCCTTGGGGGCGTCTAAAAGATAATGCTTTATACATACGATTAGTATAATGAAGCACTTCCTCCATAGGCGTCCCACGAGGAAAATGTTGCTTACTCACGACCGCATTGAGTTCATTGTTGAGATGGTTAATGAACTTGGAAATAAGATACCCTTCGGGAACTCTAAGCCCGGACCTAAAGACCAAGGTCCTTAGCTCCGTATAGAACTCATCCGGGGTTTTATTCCCTTGCTCAAGTTGTTCCAATCTCTCATGAACTCGCTCGGCATAGTCATCCGGAACAAACCTATCTCTAAGAGCCCGTTTGAGTTCTTGCCATGTGGTCACTTGGGGGTGTCCATGGAACCCTCGTTCCTCTTTGTCCCCAAGCCACCATTGATAGGCGAATCCCTCAAACTTGATCGTAGCTATAGCTACTCGTTGAGCTTCCGAGTAGTTATAGTATTGGAATATTTGATCGGTTTTTTGTTCCCAATCAAGATATACCTCGGGCTCACAATTTAAACCAAAACTTTGTACCTCCAATTTAACTCCATGTGGCCGTGGTTTCTCCAAGTTGGCCGGATATTGATTGCCATTGCCGCCGACGCCGCATGCTTCATAAGGCATGTAGCCTCCTTGCCCTTGGCCTTGGAATGCTCTGCCTCGGCTTGGTGCACTCCTTAGGGGATGGAGTAAGGGTCCTTGAGACCTAGGGACGTCATGGGGCTGCATTTTTTATTGCTCTCCAAGCCTTAATCCGGAATCTGCATGGTTAGATCTAAAAGGCATAGTAGTAGGAGCAAAAGGCAATGAAAAATTAGAAGAAGCATATTCTTCCCTTGTAGTGCTCATGTGATGTGCATGCCCTTGGAAGCCCTCGGTCAAGGCATGATTGGTCACTCCCGGATTTGGCAATGGCCAAGTAGTCATGGGCACCGAGAGTTGATCACTCGGCGGCGCAAGACCTAGCACGGAGGAGGTGCCGGCACTTGCTTGCGGCAAAGATCCTCCTTGGCCTTGGATGGAGGAGACGCCCTGCATGGTGCTCCACTTCTCCTCCATGGCACGCATGAAGGCAGCTTGCTCCTCCCTCATGGCGCTCAAGTGTTGTCGGACGTGCTCGTCGGATTTCTCTTGGGAAGCTTGAATGGATTTGAGGAATGCCTCCATAGTGATTTCCGAGACCTCCTTGGGGTCCTCTTCAACCGCTTGCTTGTCCTTGGGATTCACCATCTCCAACCTTCACAAATCAAACACACGACAGCCAACAAAACCCAAAGAAATTCCAACAAAAGTACGTAACAAGTAAGATTGCCAAATTTGCCTAATTTAAATTAGGACTCGGAATCCAACAAGTTCTTGGGTTAGGGTGGCTCCTATATGCAAAAGACTCACAAAAATCGAAAATAAAGTGCACCACAATCCTTGTCAAAAGCTTAAGTTAATTCACAACTCAAACAATTCTTGTAAGTACTTGTTTCCTATTACCACTTACTAATGTTAGATCGAGCAAAAGGAATTACAACTTCACTTACAAACACAAAGATAGTGCACGACTTCTTCTCTTTTTTTTTGTTGATTTTGATTTGGCTTGCTCTTTTGTACAATATCAAGCCGAGTTTTTCTAAAGTGCTTCCTTTTTTTTTTGACGTATGGAATGCAGAAACGAGGACAAGAAACTTGCAATGCAACTCGAGTAACAAAAGCGTACGCACTTCGGATTCGTTCCTCCACAAGATAGCTCGGTTTGCAAATTACGTAAACAATTAAACTCGGATTGTATATGTGCCAAATAAGGAAAGAAAAGACTCAAAAGATCCTATACTAAATGCACAACTAAATGGGCTTTAAGAGGGTTGAAGGTTACTCTTTCCAAATTCAAACTAGTATTAAATGCAATTAAAGCACACAATAAAGCCAAATTTGAAGGTTACAATTCTTCCACTTTAAAAACGTCACTTCCTATAGGGCATTCAGATTTTCTAGATCTATCCTAGATGCAAGACACACGACACAATCAAGAAAAATTCAAGAACAAAGCAAGAACAAGATTCAGACACAAAATTCCAACTACACATGCAAAGGCACGAAAACAAAGAACTTGTAGGACTTCGGACCTTGAATTTAAAAGAGGAATTTGAGCAGAACTTACGTTCTCTAATACCAAATGTTGGATTCAAAGGATCGTGAGGCTACGGTGCAAGCTTTGCTCGTCGTCGGAGTGGAAACGCCAATTAGGGTTTCTCGGATGGATGGTGGCGTGGCGGAGGCGCAAGGATGGTTTGGCAGCGGAGTTATGGGGGATAGATGGCACTCAATGTCTTATTATAGAGGGAAGAAGAATTGCTTGCAGAAGTGAAAGGGAAGATGAAGTGTGAGAGATGTACTCACTCGGCACACTTAGAAGATTTTTGACGAAAGAGAGAATAGAGAAGCAAGAGAGATTTTGACAAGGCAAATTTGATAATTCTTTCGTGAGCTTTTCAGCCTTCAAAGTACCAATATAAAGGCTTACAAAAAAGGCAAGAATGCCTAAGGAAACGTCAAGAGTCTTGCACAAAATTAAACCCTACTTTTAATACCGAAAATGTCCAAATAAGGTAACTTATTAACTTCAAAAGCAAATGTCTTCAGGCACGTTTAAGATTCTCTCGGCCAAGGCTTGGGCCTATGATGGTGGGGTAGGTGGGCCAGCCCAAGGTGGTTGGAGTGCCGAACAAAGTGGCCCAAGTGGCTCGGCGCCCCTCTTTGAACGTTCACTTGCCGCTAGCGCCGTGCTCGCCGACGCCTTGATGAATGCAAAGGACTAGGCTAGGCTCGGCGTGGCTTAAGGAAACTTGGCATGTCAACCCCTTGTGGAGGTCTTGGAGAAGCTTCCTAGCCCTAGACCTCGTGATGGCACCAGGGGTTGCCTTGTCTTCTTGGGCGTTGTCCTTAGTGTTGCTTGCGCCCGGCGCGGCCGATGTCTTGGCCTTGTGGCCAATGTCTTCCTTTGGTTTGGCTTTGGCCTTCCCATGCATGTCTCGGTCATCTCCATCTCCAAGGGTCTCATCCATAAGCACCGTGCTTTGATCCAGCTCTTGGGCCTCCATAGTGCCCACGGAGTGCTCCTCGGCGTCCAAGTCCTCGGCGGCGCCTAGGTTGTCCTCGGTGTCTTGACCTTGATGTGGCATGGTCACATCACATGAGCATATTGACCTTTTCATGATCGCATACATTTCTAGTGTACAAAGTGTCAAAGGCGATGGTCATTGCGGGTATCGTTCCCTTGTCGTTTTACTAGGTCGCCGAGAAGAGGACTACGTTGATGTCCGGTTAGAGCTTTCGAAGCACCTCCAGACACATTGAGCCAACTATATAGCGCTGCTTGGGGAGGATGAGTTGACGGTGGAAGCATTTGTTAGGAAATTGAATTATATTGCTTCACTGTGCACAAGGAACTTCTGGTGTATAATGCCTATTACATGATTGGTGTTTGCCACGGAACACCAAGTGGCGGTTGTTGTCTTATCATGGTTTGGACCGCACACATGTCTTCCATTGTGGCCCCCCGGGTGCTGAGCCTCCGACAAAGGTTTATGCGATAGCACATGTAGGCAAGAGAGACCATTATGTACCGGTACGTGGAGCGCTACTCCTCTGGTATTTACTTATTCTTTCAAAAATTGTTATAATTTTATTGTTTATGTTTACAAATTTGGCTTGTTGATGATCGTTGTCCAATTCTACCCCCTTCGAGGACCGAGGCAGTGGTTCAGTTACAAGTACCCAAGTGTTGATGGATGGGATAGTCATGAGCGCTTTAAGGATAGGTTCAAGAATTATGTAGAGGAGCGGGCGGAACAAGGTCGACCCGACATACTTACCTAGGCTTTTTGGATTATAATTGACTCTATCTATATCATTGTATTTCGATTTGCTTAGTTTGAATGAGATTGACCGTATATTGTATTTATAATCATTTGTTTTGATTCGATTTGTTGTTGATTCGGGAAAATGCAATACGAGACAATAATATTACTTGGGAATCATTAACAAATACACGCACACATAAACATTAAAGCGTACACTAGTTGAACATGAATCATAAAAAGCTTTCTAATTCTCATCAGAATCGGTCTCCCCGCCATCCTCAGAGCTACCGTCGTCCACCTCAGATTCCAGATCTTCTAAAAGACTCGGGATATGACGTTTCGGGTGTGCAGCCTCGGTGTAAAGGGTGACTGGAACACCAGGTATGTAAAGAGATATAATTTTAGCTACGTGTTCCTCATCTACCACCTCACAGAGTCGGGGAGGATCCACACCTGGTGGAAAGTAAAAAATCCAACCAGGGTGAACCCCGGTTGTTGGATTGTAAAATAACGCCATGAACAAGTAACCCAATGATAACCCCCCCTCTCCAGGCGAGACATCCCTCATATGCAACATGCGGACCTCGCCACCTTCGTAGCCATGGAAAAACATGTCCATCCCACTTCGTTGGCATATCATTCGATTGTAGGTGATTCACCCATTTTGGTAAACTTTGAGAAGCAAAGGCGCCATTAGAACAAATAGAACACACGAGAAGAGTGTGAGAAGTTATGGAGTGGGAATTGTGTGAATGAGTAGATGATTTCGGTTTGTATTTATAATGGGTTCATGACCGTTAAAAATGGCAAAATATGACCGTTTTGGGCGGCACATAGTGCAACACAGGGTGTTTTACTTGTGCTGTACTAGGTGTCGTCCAAAAGGGTACCTTTGTGCTGCACTAGGTGTCGTCCAACAGGGTACCTGTGAGATGGGACTTTTGGTTGAGTTTGTGTACCACTTTATGCTGCACTAGGGGCCATCCAACATGGTATTTTATTTGTGTTGCTCCAGGTGCCGCCCAAAGTGGATATAATCATATGATATAACGATATGATATAATCAAAGTGGATATAACTATAGGATATAAGTATATGATATAACGAAATTAGATATAATCATAGTATATAACTATATGATACAATCATAGTATATAACGATATGATATAACAAAATTAGATATAACTATAGTGTATAACGATAAGATATAATCAAAGTGGATATAATCGTAGTATATAACTATGAGATATAATCAAAGTGGATATGATTGTATCATTAGATATAGTCGTAGTATATAACTATGAGAAATAACTATAGTTTATAACGATATGATATAATCAAAGTGGATATAACCATAGTATATAACGATATGATATAACTATAGTATATAACAATATGATATAACCATAGTATATAACTATAGGATATAATCATATGTTATAACGAAATTAGATATAACCACAGTGGATATAACTATAGGATATAATCATAGTATATAACGAAATTAGATATAATCATATTATATAACTATAAGATATAACCATAGTATATAACAATATGATATAACCATAGTATATAACGATATGATATAACCACAATGGATATAACTATATGATATAATCATAGTATATAACGAAATTAGATATAATCATATTATATAACTATAAGATATAACCATAGTATATAACGATATGATATAACCATAGTATATAACGATATGATATAACCATAGTATATAACTATAGGATATAATCATATGTTATAACGAAATTAGATATAACCATAGTGGATATAACTATAGGATATAATCATAGTATATAGTGAAATCAGATATAATCATATTATATAACTATAAGATATAACCATAGTAAATGGAATAAGAATACGTACATCCTCTGGCCTATACTCGTCCAATATCTGTCTATAGTGTAACTGGTTGCCACTTAAATGGACAGGGGTCCGGCCAACGCAATATCGTGCAGCGCGTCGAAGGTCGTAGTCCGCACCTTCCTTGAGGTTAGGGTTGCCAGGGAAGTATACAAAGTACGTCCAAATCCAAACCTGCGTATGGAGGAAGTAAGACATTAGTTATAAAAAATTAAACACCTTATATTAATGATTTAAATTACAATCGAACTATAATAAAGGTCTACCTCTAAGAGACGTGCGCAACCGGACAACTGTGTAGCTCCGCGTCGAGAAGCCTCTCCGAGGTTTCTAAAAAGGAAAGCTAGAACACCAGTGCCCCAAGCTGTATGAACGACACACTCCCAATCCACAAAAAGTGGTAACAACGTAGTCCTTAGCTCGTTCGTCGACTTGTCAACGAAAATACTAGCCGACATGGTGTGCCACAAGAAACCAGCTGCTATATCCTTTGGATATGCACCCTCCTCAATCATCCTCAACACATGCCTCCCTAGCTGAAATTGCTTGACCCAACCCTTCCTAAGATCACAGACCATGTCAGCATCATCCTCATCTAAATTGTACTTCGAATCAATGCCAAACAGATACTCGAACAACGCCTCACACTCTGCCATCTCGCTATTCTGACCGGTCCATGGTGACGTCACCTCAAATCCCTCAATCGGCAACCCTAAAATCATCATAACGTCATGTAGCGTAGGACCTATCTCGCCGAAGGAAAAGTGGAAGGTGTTCGTCTCTAGATGCCAGCGCTCGACGAACGCTGAAATGAGGGTGTGATCAGCATTGCCGAACTGAAAAATCAAGCAAACCGGTCAACCCCATCTGCTGAGCAATCCAAAACCAGGAACCCTCCTCAGGGACCCCTCTGGGAATACGATTCCTCCAAAACGCAAACTGTGTAGGGCGTGTCTGAACCCTCAAACTCCTAACAACGTCCTCTGGAGGGTCTAGTAACGCCCTCCTCCATATCAGCTCTGCAATGTGCATATCAAAGTTCCTCAACACAAGAGGATACTGTTGAGCTAGCTCAGGCGGAGGTGGGACATGCTGAGGTGGGTCCTCCTGAGGTGGTTGCTACTCTGGTGGATCCTGCTCTAGTGGGCCGGTAGTAAAGTCCGAATCCTCCGGATAGTAGAAGGGCCGGTAGTAAAGTCCGGATCCTCGGTAGCTCTAGTGGTAGGGGCATCCTCCATAACCACGTCCTCATCTGAACGACGGGACCAACATCGTCCTCACTAAGCACCTCCGTCTCCTGCGATACACCCACAACCCTCCTCTTGCGAGCAGATGCAGTAGTAGCGCGACTGTCTCGATCCGACCGTTTGATTTTACCCAGTACATCCTATTTTGCCACAAGAAATATAACTATTTTCATTTTACTATTATTAAATATATTTATAATAACTTTTAGTTACATATACATTAGCAATTGTTAAAGAAAATTATTTTCTTTATAAAATCAATATATTAAATATTTTCATTTTCAATAGGGCAACCTACGCAATATAAATCTAAACAACTATTATAAATAAATTACTAATCGTTTTATTATACATAACATTTAATCTTATTTAGCAATAAAATTGAGCCTATTACCTATAATGTCATTTTTAATTATGATTAAATACAACACAAACTAAGTCTAAAAGCCTACAATTACAGTAAAAAAATTATTAAATAAATTACATTTAACAAATTAAAACTAATGAGAAAGCATACCTTTTCGGTCGCCCTCCGTTCATATTTCCGCTTTTGACGAACAGGATTTCCGGCCAACTCATCCACCGCCTCCATAGCAACCGCTAAAGCCAAATCGAAAGCATTGTCCGCCCCGATATCCACCTCCTCGGTCCTAGCCGACAATCTATCCTCCTCCTCGTTGGCAACCTCCTCGCCCGAAACGACCCCGCCGCTGCCGGCCCCACTAAAAGCCTCCACGTTCGCCGGCAATTCTACTGCCGGAAATCTGGGCGGCACCTCGTGCAGCCCAGATTCGTCATCGTCCCCGGATCTGGGCGGCACCTCGTGCAGCCCAGAACCCTCCTCCTCCGCCCCGACGAGTCTCCTCCGCCCCGCCTGCAATACTACGCCGGAAAGCCTCCGCCGAGTTCGCCGTCGAGTCGAGTGGATCGGCACCTCCGAGATCTCCCACCGCCGCCATCTCTCTCTCCTCCCTATCAACCTCCGCCCATATCTCATCCTACAGTAGCTCGTCAATCGCTACCATCTCGCCGGAATCCTCCATCTAAGCACTCTTTTTTGTTGAAACCAAGTTTCCGGGGAAGACGATCTCAGAGAAGACGATCTCGGCGGCAATAAATACCGCCGAGATCAATTTTTTTTTAACTATTACATTTGGGCGGCACCTATTGCCGCCCAAGTTCAAATTTTGAACACCATTTGGGCGGCAATTATTCCCGCCCATGTTCAAAATTTGAACATTATTATTGCCGCCTTATTGCTGCCCAGAATTAAACCGAGTTGAAAGAAAATCGATTGTTTTTTAAATAATATGAAACTCCTAAACCGGGTTCGATAAAAAAAAGGGCGGCAATACGTGCAGCACAACTTCTGAACCGGGTTTTCAAAAACCCGGTTTATCTGTGCTGCACGTAGTGCCGTCCAAGATTCAGACCGGGTTTTTGGGGCCTTTTCTGGACGGCAACATGCCCAAAACAGAGTACGAGGTAAAAAAATTTGGAGTGCGCAATTTTTTCGCCAAAAAGAATGGTCTATTTTGCGTTGAAACAAAATACAATGTCAATATCAAAGGATGGCCAATTGGCAATTGGCCATATACTTACTTATAGAGCATTTTTTTTTACTTTTTGAGGTGGAACTAAATTCAACAAAGTCACACCAACGGGTTTAGTGTTTGTTTGATAGTATAGTAGTGTTTTAAAAAATTATAAATATTTTTGGAAAAAAGATTTAAGTGTGTCTATTTCATTAGTAAGTTCTAAAAATATACCCCATCATAAACATAAGGAATTAGTAACTCATTTCTACTATACTTGGACAAAACTATCCCTCTTTACATTTTACTACTTCATAAAAAATAAGAAAATGCTCAATTATGTAGATTTAGTCTCCTTCTTCCTCTTTCCCATTAGAGTCCAAACACCACACTCGCCTCCATTGCGCCGTCGTGACACCTCCGATTGCGCCGCCCCTATCGTTGACTGCAACACGTCGTCCCATTGTTGCCGACCCCATCACTCGCCCCTGTCTTCTTCCGGTACGTACGACCCTCACTTCGTGTAGATCTGCTAATTTCGTGTGTAGATCTGGTTGTTCTACATGAATAGATCTTATATTTTAGTGTAAAATATAAGATTTACAAGAAGCGCTTATATTTTGGTTCTCGAGAGATAAGTAGATCTCTCTTCCTTCGTGTATATTTTAGCGTAAAATCTTGCTATTTCGTGTATATGGTATACTTTGTGTAGAATAGATCTTATATTTTGTGGATTCACTTGCTATATTTTGTGTAGATTAGATCTTATATTTCGTGTAGAATATTTCTATGCTATTATGTGTTTATGGCTATTTCGTGATATTACACGAAACTTTGTACTAAACTACATGAAATTATGGGTTAGCCTACACAAAATTATGTAGAAGCCTACACAAACTTATATAGTCGTTTACACGAAACTTATATAGTAGAATAAACGAAATTATGTAGAAGCATACACGAACTTATATAGTAGCTTACACAAAATCTTATATAATAACATGAATATTATGTAGTAGCCTACACAAACTTATATAGTAGCTTACACGAAACTTATATAATAGCATACACGAATATTATGTAGAAGCATACACGAAGTTATGTAGTAGCCTACACGGATATTATTAAGGGGCCTACACGAACTTATGTTATACCTTACACGAAACATATATATTAGTATACACGAATATTATGTAGAAGCCTACACAAACTTAAATAGTAGATTACACGAAACATATATAATAGCATACGAGAATATTATTTAGTAACCTATGCATAACTTATATAGAAGCTTACACGAAACTTATGTAATATCATACACAAATATTATTTAGAATCCTATACAAACTTAAATAGTATATTTTATACATGAAATATAAACAGATATATTCTACACGAATATGTTCACACACAATATATTCTACATGAAGCATTCTACACGAATATGTTCACACACAATATATTCTACACGAAGCATATACGAATATTATGTCATAAGGGAATTTTTTTTATCAATCATACATTAATTATAATTTCCATTAATTATTTGTCTTATAAAATATATTTTGCATAGGTATGGAACACATTGTGATTACCCTTAATTACTTTACACTAACATCATGTAATCTTATCTACACGAAAAATCCGTGTACTCTACATTAAAAACTTATTTACTTACCTAAATTTTGCTGACAATGATTTAGTTTATATTAATTGTTATTACATGAATTCAATGTAACAAACCCTTAATTAGCACAAACTAGTTATCTGAATTCGGTTTAAACTAATTTAGTTTACATCAACAATGTTACATAAAGTCTCAAATTCGTGTAATCTATCTTAATTACCTACATGAAAAATCTCATCTATTTAAAACTATGTAGCCTTAATTACTTTACACTTAAAATCGTGTAATCTTATCTACATAAAATCTTATCTAAACGAAAAATCTGTTACCCTTAGTTACTCTACACTAAAATCTACTTTACACCAAAATCGTGTAATCATATTTAAATAAAATCTCATCTACACGAAAAAATCTCTTCTACTTAAAGCGTAAACCCTTAATTACTTTACACTAAAATCGTGTAATCTAAACCACATAATATATTAATCTCAACTGATCGAGAACTTGAGTTGTATATATTGATCATTCAATATTGTTAAATCAATCAATGTATCTGAATCACAATATATATTAATCTCAATTGATCGATTACACAATCTACACGAAGCAATTAGGATAGCCTACACGAACATGATTATATATAAGATTAGACGATCACAATACACGAAGCGGTTGATCAATTAGGTATCAAGCAAGATGGATATAGAAGATTTTGTTAATCTTAAACATGACTATATATAACAGTAAAGTCTAGAAGGATGATTGGGGTTTCGACACAAAACAATCATCGCATAATTGACAGCCTACACGAAGCAACGAACACGAACACATAGGGAAGGCGACCGGAGAAGCAACAGAGCATGGCCGATAAAGGTGGATGTGTCATGTCCCAAAAGGGATTGACATAATTAGAAGAAACTTAAGGAAGAATTAAGGGGAAAGAGATGAAAGAGAGAAGAAGAACACAGGAAGCCATAGAAGAGAAAGAGGTACAAGAGAAGGTTAAGAAGAGAGAGATTAGGGAAAGAGGGTTATTTGATATTATTTTATTCGTACCTTCTACCATTACATTATTTGTATTTATACTACTGTTATGTAATAGCATATAGCTAGATACATGACATTACTCACCCCTTATAAAAGTTTTATCCTCAAAGCTTATTATAAAATTGAGAAGGCCATAAGATATGTTTACAAATGATAACTAAAAGCACCCACAAATGCAAAAGCACACTGATTAATTTAATATAATTGCACAATAAAGACATACTCTCCAAGTTGCTTCATATGTCTCCTCTATTTGTAGACTGAAGTCGGCAATAGTAGTGCACCAAATGACATCACTCTCAGCACACATGTGTAGCACATTTTTCAATTAGTTGTTTTAACACAATTTCAACAAGCTTCAGTAGTAGCCCATCAATACTGCCAACACAAATATTTTCAACACAGTTTCAAACTCTTCTCCATTCACGGTCAAGGCAAGTAGCAACCAGTACAATGCACAAAATTACAGGAAGCTAATACAAATCTGCCTTTGTCGACCAAGGGAATCTCTGAGCACACACTCCAATTATGCACCGCAATTGCAACACAATTTTAGCAGCAACACATGACTACATTCAACACCATTTGTTTTTAGCACACAATGTCATCACATGACTTTCAATATCAGCACAATTTGTCAACTATCAGCAATTCCAATAAGAAGATAGAATGCCCATTCCAAATAGAGCCACCATATGAGAATCCATTTAAGTCACAACAACTAATGAAGAACCCAATTAACATAAGCAAGCATCCATGTCAATCCACTGGCAACAAAGCAACAACTCCTTCTGGATCGAAAATCACCACACCACCTCCTACGTTGAATCTGGAACTTAGAAACAACTCATTTAAAACACCTCTATTGTGATAGACAAACATCCCGAACAACCCATCGTAGTAGACACTTCTAGGATCAAACACAAAAGAGCTAGGAGAGTCGATCGAGTCGAAATCATCTTTGAAAGTACGTAGAAATTCGACAAAATCAGCAACATTAGCCCATTCCCTCTTTAACATTTTCATAAACACTTATTGGGCATTCACCCATGGTTGGTTCATCACCATAAACCCAAATGTTAGTGAACCCATATTTTCATCAACATTCAATGGATGGAAATCAAGATTTCCACTTCATAATCTATCATCTGAAGCATCAAAATCCCATTCATTACAATTTCTCATCCAACTACTGAATTTCTTCCCATCCCAGTTAACGAGTTCTAGTGTAAAATTTATACTATTACCTTTTCTGAAATCTGAAATGAAATTGGTGTCAACATCCAAGTGAACTCCAAAATGTGAGAGGGGCGGTGCTGATAATAGGAAACTGTGCAAAGGCTCGACTCGCGGTTGATGCTCCTCGACTGGCTAATGACAAGTGTTCTCGCAATGAAATGCAATTGGGCCGCAAGAATAGGATCCAATAACATCGTCATGCACCTTTCAATATTGCCTTCTAGAGTCGGTTTCCTTATTCAATCCAGACAGCGAAGGTGTTCGTGATAAATTTTGTTGCAGGGATTCAACTTGTGGTTGGTGATTCTTGAGTTGATGAAGGAAATCATTCTTGCACTGATAATCGACTGGAAAATAGGAACCGAATATGTTATTATCTTCTTCTACCTTGAACGACTACAATTTAGGAATTTCGGAAGAATAGGAGGCCAAATTGATCATTCTTTGAATCGAGTCCAAGTTTGGCGGATTAACTCCAAGACTTCCATTTCCGGAATTGTTGGATTGTTCTTGTGCTCGAATCGGAATCGGTCAAAGACAATCCCAAGGGTCTTCGAACTGGCAGTCCATTTTGGCCCGCAATTCCACAAGAAGGCCCTCAATCTCTCGGAGTTGGTCGTGGAAGGTTGTCATCGTCGAATTAGGTAAAAAATGAACAAAAACGAATCAAAAATTGCCAAGAATCGATTGGGTCTGATACCAATTTGTCTTGTTCCAAAGGGATTAACATGATTAGAAGAATTAAGCGGAAAGTGATGAAGGAGAGAAGAAGAACAAAGGAAGCCATAGAAGAGAGAGGTGTAGAAGAAGGTTAGAAAGAGAGAGATTAGGAAAAGAGTGTTATTTGATATTATTTCATTCATACCTTCTACCATTACATTATTTGTATTTATACTACTCCTATATGATAGCCTATAGCTAGATACATGACAGGCTGATGGTGGAGTTGTAGAGACTGCGAGTCTGCGACCAGTGAAGGGGTGGTATGGTGAGAAGGAACGACCGTACAACACAAACAATGGATAGATAATTTTACACAAGTTTTGCAATTAGGATAAATTAGATTAAGGATAATTTAGTCACTAAAAAGTTAATAAATTAATTTTTTTAAAATTAAGATAAGGGTACACTCTTGAAAGGGGGTTATATTGAAAGATTCTTCTCAAGTTTTTTTAATTGATAAGTGTGTTTGATAAGATCTTTTCTATAGATATGTGTTATTTTTAAAGCATGAGTAATAGAAATAATAAAATAATTTTATTACACGTTTATCGAAATTTATAAAAATACCATTTGAGAAATGATCTTCCTAAGTAATGAAGACCGTGTACCAAACATAGTCTTACCCCACTACTTAATTATGAGTCTTTAACTCTTCATGCACCTACTTGTATTTTCGTTTGACAATATTTAGTCTTTATATTTAACAACTTTTAATCAAATTAGAAATAAAAAGTATATGAGTTTATCTATGAGTAATTAATAAAAATTATGAATAGTTTTTTAGCATCAAAAGAAGAAGAAAAATGAATAGATGAAGTTAAAAACCAAATGTTTTGAAACTAGAATTAACTTTTTTCTAATTATATACAAAATGTCAAATAATATGAACCAAGAATTATGACTAAAAATGTCAAATATTATAAAACGGAAGTAGTGCTAATATGTAATGGTAATTACATTAATTCTTA
Organism: Rheum nobile; assembly: GCA_027886185.1. Taxonomy (NCBI): domain Eukaryota; kingdom Viridiplantae; phylum Streptophyta; class Magnoliopsida; order Caryophyllales; family Polygonaceae; genus Rheum; species Rheum nobile. Next base: position 10,387,068 of record WOAB01000020.1, read on the forward strand.
ATTTCTTCAAAATCATTAGTATTAACTAGTGCATGTCAAGTGTCAACCATGAAGTGTATATGTAGCCGACCAATCCACACTTACGGCTCGGGATTTCAACTCGTGATCATGTTTTATTATAACATAGTATCTCATATGTAAAAAAAATACAATAAATTTAAATTAGAAAATTTAGTTCTAGTACTTAGAGGGAATTTGTATTATAACAAACTTTATCTATAACTAACTAATTAAAATTTTATTAACAGTAATTTTAAGTATATTGCCTAAAGGTGTCCCCTTCGAGCTAGGTTCAAAACTGGGTTCCGGTGAGTCGTGTAAGTAGTTTAAAAGTACATGATTCGATCGATCTTACAAACACATATCAAAACTTACGACTCAATAAACACGAACCCAAAAATGTACGTGCTGTTTTGGGCGAAAAAGATCAAACCGACCTGAATTGCTTAAAAAAAGGGCAATTAGACAACAATTAGATCGAATATATCTAGATAATCCAAATCAAATAAAAGAGAGAATGTGACGAGTCGGGAGTATCGTGTGAGCTGGCCTGGCCCCTCCGTGTAGAGGGTCAATCGAATCAAAGATGAGAGCCGTCGGACGCTTTAAATGTTAGAACAACGACTCTGAACCGATGAATTTAGATGAATATAGAGAGGGAGATGTAGTTGATTGTACTATTTCTGAGAGTACTCGTCCCTTACAATGATCTTTAGAAACCCTTTACATACATTCAATCCTTAGGAAAATTCAGGCATTTACTCATCTGTGATCTTCGCTGGTCGACTTTAGTTGCCGGATTTGCCATAATCTTATGGCATTTATGAATCGATCTTGCAGGCTCGTAGCCGTTGTATGGGATCTGGACTTTTTCGTAACGCTCCCGATCATGGTGCTGTCTTGTCTTTGGCTCTTATCGTCTGATTTTGGTCTCTTCGTCGTCTGGTTGTTTCGTCGACTGGTCACTTCGACGAAAATAGATATCTTCGCGTTTTGGGCCGTTTCTTCTGAAGGCCCACTAAAATCATGGCCTAACAATTGCCCCAAGGAATCGAGCTGGGTCGAAGATGGCAGTTTGAGGGACGGTTGGATTCCTTCCTCTCTGGGACGTGATCTTCTCTTGGCAGATTTGTTGCAGGGGATCGATGATGTGTCGCCTCCTTATTGGTTTGCCAGGCTTGACTGCGGTTTTAAACAGTTTCCCATAAATGGCCATCACTTCCCTTTCTTTTCGCCATCATCTCTTTTGGACTCTCGAAAGGTCTTTCCGATCGAAGGTAAAAGATCTCTTTCCCAGTTTGTTTTCCTTTGCGTTTATACTATGTCGTCTTCGAAGTCGAGGAAGTCCAAGGCCTTGCCTTCCGGCGTCGTTGGAAAGAGTAGCGATCTCTCCCCCTCAAACCTCCTCAGTACGAAAGATTCTTTGGCCGGAACCCTAACCCAATCGGAGTTGGAGGTGATTCTGGAAGTGGGTCAATTTCCCTCTGAGACGGTGGCTCGTCTTCCTCTGCCCCAGGAGCGGGCCGACTGGTATCGTGATGGGTGGATTTGCTTCTTCGAGTACCCTTTCAGGATTGGTCACTCTTTTCCTTTCTCGAATCTGGTGAGAAATTTCATGTCTGTTCTCAACCTTGCTCCGTGTCAGGTGATGCCGCATGCATGGCGCCTTTTTAGGATAGTTGATCTTTTGGTGTCTAGTGTCGAAATTGACTTTGATGCTCTCTGGTATTCTTACTACTTGAGTAGTCGAGGCTCTTCTCGTTTTCAACTGTGCGTTAGACCGGATAGGCAACCAATTTCTTTAAACCTCAATGTCAATGACCGTGGATGGAGGTCACATTTCTTCTTTGTTGAGAAGAAATCGCTTGAGGGGGGTTTCGATTGCTCTTTCTTGCGTGACGTTTGGAGGATGACAGGTATTTAGTCTTTGTTTTTCGTGTGCTTCGGCGCCTTTGTTAACCGGCGCTTACGTGTTTTCTTTTTCAGTATCTAGTCCAGAGGAGGAGACGGATTCTGATTTCGCCGCTGTCACTAGGGTTTTGCTTGCTTTCTCTGAGGTCGATCGATCGTTCAAGAACGTGAACTGCTTAGCCCTTCCTCCGAATATGGCGACTTCATCTACTTCTGTTACCAAAGGCACGTGTTTGTTCTCTAAGGTATGCATGTGGGTGGTCTTTGTAGCAACCATATGCTTATTCGTTTGCACTTGCCTGGCAGTATCTCGGGGGGCGAGGTCGAGTGCTTGCTTGTCTGGGAAGAGTCTCTTGGATCAAAAGTTGGCAATGAAGGCATCTTCGTCGGTTAAGTTAGATGCTAAGATCCCCTCGTCGGCTAAGATCGTGGCTTTGAACTCGCCATCGTGTAAAAACTCAGGGGCAAAGAGGAAGGCGACAGACATTCCAGAGCTTCCTGTAGGCATGGTGAAGCAGAGAGATCTAGGAGATTTGCTCCATACTCTGGATTCCGAGGCTAAGAAGGAGATTGGTGACTTGCACCCTGTCGATTGTATTGACGAGGCTGGGGCTGCCGTCTGGCGGGTAAGAAAAGAAGACAACTTTGTCTTTGAAGTGTCTTCATAATGTGTATGTGTTTTAACATACGTCTTGTTGCTTTTGTAGGCTCTTCAGTATTCGCTTGTCGCTTTTTCTACTGTGCAAGAGATGAGCGATGGTGCTGAGAAGCGTATTGCCGAGGTCGAGAGCCGGATTGCCGAGGTCGAGAGCCGGATAGAGGTGGATAATGGACGTGTCAAGGCAGCCGAGATCAAGCGGGCGTCACCTGAGAATAAGCTAGTGGAGACCGAGAAGAGTTTGGTCGAGTCGCAAGCCCGTTTTAGGGAGCTAGAGCGCAGTGCCGACGATGCTCGTATGAAGGATGCCCATGTTGCTACCGACGTTGGGACGTATTTCTACCTTAAGTCCCGTATTGAGATGATGGAGGAGTATGCCTCAGGGGGTCAGTCGTCTTGGAACATCGAGGATGCGAGGGCGAATATGGATCTTCTGTACCCTGGCGGCAATCCCGGCAATGAGCTGTTCAAGCTTATGGGACTTGGTGAAGACGAGCATGGAGAGGAAGTTGTTCTCGTGGTGGTCGAGGAAGTTGGCGGAGAGGCGACGAAGGAGCTCCCTGAAGCGGCCGAGGGCCAGGATGCCGCTCCTGTTGAAGTTTGTGAAAGGTCAGGCGAGTCTTGATCTTTGTTTTAGGCGAAAGACATCGCTTCCCTTTTCTGTTTTGTGTATGTTGTGCCCCATTGTAGAGATGGGATGGACAATATTTTGGTGACCCGTCTACCATCACGGGTCGCGTGTTTTGTAAAACATTTTAGTCGTTTTTCAAAGTACCTTGTGTTTGTTTCGCGTTCGTCTCTGCGTGTTCTGTTTTATGGGTAGACTTTGTTGTTTTGTGCACTGAGGTCGTAGATTCGTCTAGTGTAGACATAGAAAACGTTAGACTTCGTTTCATTGTCGTGGCATGCTTTACATGGGATCGTCCTTGCATTTATGTCTATGTGTTTTGTTGGATCGTTTCTAATGAAAGCAGTCGTGATGCCTTTGATCTGTGTCGGATTTACCCGTGTGCTCCATCGAGTAGGGCTTTCCGCGTTTGTGTAGAAAAGGGAGGCCTGCAAATGTATACGTTTATGTTTAGTCATGACTTAGTGTTATGCCGAGGAGGAAAGCAATATGTTTTATTGCGTGGATGTAATAAGGTGTTACGACCTTATGTATTGTATAAGGTTGGCGGTGTGCCGACGTGTCTTTGTTGTTCATCTCCTCGTGGTCCGATCGGTCGTGTAAGTGTAATGTAAGCGCTTTTTGTGTGACTGAATCCATCTTGTATGTCTATTGCTTTGTCTTGGAGGCCTCTCGTTCCTTCAGTATTTCCATTTGGAAAGTATACATAAGAAAAGTTAGGGGTGACCGTTAGGGTGTTGCCCAACCGCCTTCCGATGCTTAAGTCAGTGATTGGGATGCAAATAAACGCAATAAATGTTTAAAAGTGTGGAGAAGAGTTTTAGCAATGATACAACTTTAAATGGATCGCGTTCCAGCTTCTTGGGATTGGTTGTCCGTCCTTTGTTTCTAATCGATAAGCCCCTTGTCCGACGACCTCTTTGATGAGGTAAGGTCCTTCCCATTGGGGTGCCAGCTTTCCGTCGGTTGGGTCTCTAGTATTTTGGAATGTTTTTCTTAGGACCCAGTCCCCTAGCTTGAAGACTCTGACTCGGACATTCCTGTTGTAACTCCGGGCGACTTGTTGTTGGTATCGGACCATTCTGATCCTTGCTTTTTCCCTGGTCTCGTAGATGGTGTCGAGGTTGTGGGCCAACTCGACATCATTTTGCTCCGGGGTCTGGAGTCCGTACCTAGCAGTCGGGACGAGTAGCTCGGTAGGGATGACTGCTTCACTTCTGTAGACTAGCGAAAAAGGGCTTTGCCCCGTTGCATTTTTAGGTGCCGCCCTGTCCGACCATAGTATCAAGGGGAGCTCGTCGGCCCATTTGCCTTTTGCCCCTGTGAGGCGTTTTTTGAGATTGTTGATAATGATCTTGTTGCTGGATTCTGCTTGCCCATTGGATTGCGGGTATCTTGGTGTGGATGTAACTAGCGCAATGTTCCATTGTTTACAAAAGGATCGAGTTTGGCTACCGATGAATTGGGAGCCATTGTCGCATACGATCTCTGAAGGGACGCCAAATCTGCATAAGATATTACGTTTTATGAATGAGATGACGTTTTTTTCTTTTACCTCTAAATATGCTTCGGTCTCTATCCATTTAGAGAAATAGTCAGTCATAGCTAAGAAGTAGACGCGCTGTCCTGACGCTGGTGGTAATTTCCCGATGATGTCCATCCCCCATCGCATGAAGGGCCATGGGGCCAGGGTTGGATGCAGCATTTCCGACGGTTGGCGTATGACAGGCGCATGCCGTTGGCAGGCGTCGCATCTTCGGACATATTTCGTCGCGTCTTTGTTCATTGTGGGCCAGTAGTAGCCTGTTCTGAGAGCTTTATCGGATATGCTTCGTCCTCCGGTGTGGTTCCCACACTCTCCGTCGTGCAAGGATTGCAAGAGGCGTTGTACTTCGGATGTTTCGAGGCAGCGTAGGTACAAACCTGTGATAGATCGTTTGAACAATACGTTATCTTTAAAATCGAAGGTTACGGCTTGTACCTTGAGGTTTTTAGCTTCTGCTTTGTCGGTTGGGAGAGTTCCATCTCTGAGCCACTTGATGTAGGGGGCGGTCCAATCGTCTTGGTCGCCTACCAAGTCTTCTTCTGTATGGTCGCCTACCTCTGCTGAGACGACTTCTTCTAAGGGTAGTTCGCTCGCTGCTTGGATGTCATCGGGGCCAGGTGTCTTAAGGATTTTGGGGACGGCTGGTGTGGTGACATGTGCCAGCGGAATGGAAGAGAAGTCGTTAGGATGCAAGGTGGAGCCAAGGTTCGCTAGGGCGTCGGCTTGCGTGTTGAGGTCGCGTGGGACTTGTCGTATAGTGAATCTTTGGAATTTGCTTGCCAGCTTTTTGACGACATCGAGGTATGCCATCATTCTGTCGTCTTTGGCGGCGTATTAACCTTGTACCTGGTTGACGATTAAGAGGGAGTCGCATGTTACTTCTAGGTCTAGAATCGCCAGGTCATGTGCGAGTGTTAATCCGAACACAAGGGCTTCGTATTCTGCTTCGTTGTTGGTTGCGTCCCATTCACATCTCACAACTTGAGCTATATGATCCCCCTGTGGCAATTTTAGCACGACACCTAAGCCGACTCCCCTTACGTTTGACACTCCGTCTGTATGGAGTTGCCACGTGCCCCTGTTTTCTTCGACCTAGCTTTTTGACTTCTTTCGTGGCTTCTTGTTCCAATGTTGGGCTGAAATCGGCCACAAAGTCAGCTAGAGCTTGAGATTTGATCGCCGTCCTTGGCTCATAGTCGATGTCGAACCCGCTGAGATGTATGGCCCATTTGGCCATTCGTCCTGTAAATTCGGGTTTCCTCATGACTGTCTTCATGGGATGGTTAGTTCTCACAATAATAGTATATGATTCGAAGTAGGGTCGTAGTTTATTCGAGGCCATGACCAATGCTAAGACCAGCTTTTCAAGTGGTGTGTACCTGGTTTCGGCGGGGAGTAAGGAGCGACTCACATAGTAGACCGGTGATTGCTTACCATCTTCTTCCCTCGTCAGTACTGCGCTGACCGATGATTCGGATACGGCCAGATAGAGTGGTAAAAGCTCGTCGTCTTTTGGTTTGGCTAATAGGAGTGGACTCGCTAAATATGCCTTTAGGTCCTGAAAAGTCTGCTCGTGTGTAGCTGTCCAGTCGAACGATTTGTTCTTCTCCAGGGCCTCGTAGAAGAGCTTGCACTTATCCGATGACTTGGATATGAACCTATTCAATGCCGCTACTCGTCCCGTTAGCTATTGGACGTCCTTAACGCACCGAGGGGACCTGAGCTTGACGATTGCCCTGACTTGGTCGGGACTTGCTTCGATCCCTCTTTGTGTGACCATGTAGCGTAAGAATTTCCTTGAGGATACTCCGAAAGAGCATTTAGTCGGATTTAACTTCATGTTGTACCTTTTTAGTACCTCGAAAGCTTCCTTAAGGTGTTCGATGTGGTCCCCCGCTGCTTTGGATTTGACGAGCATGTCGTCGATGTAGACTTCCATGGTGTCGCCGATCTGTTCTTTGAACATCTTGTTCACCAACCTCTGGTACGTGGATCCTGCATTTTTTAGTCCGAAGGGCATTACTTTGTAGCAGTACGTACCTTGGCTTGTTATGAAGGTTGTTTTCTCTTGATCGTCGGGATCCATGAGGATTTGATTGTATCCACTGAACGCGTCCATGAATGTCAGCATTTCGTGCCCGACAGTCGCGTCAACCATTGCGTCGATGTGTGGTAGTGGAAAAGAGTCCTTTGGACATGCTTTGTTTAGATCTATGAAGTCGATGCATACTCTCCACTTCCCGTTCTTCTTTTGGACCACGACAACGTTAGCTAACCAGTCGGGATATTTCACCTCCCTTATTTTACCTGTCTCAAGTAGGTTTTTTACTTCATCGTCCACGACTTTGTTGCGCTCGGGTGCGAACTTCCTCTTTTTTGCTTGACTGGAGGGTACATGGGATCTACATTTAACTTGTGAGTAATAATATTTGGGGAAATCCCCACCATGTCTTCGTGTAACCAAGCAAAACAGTCAGTGTTGGGTCGCAAAAAGGAAATTAAACTTGCTCTAGTCGAATCGTTTAGATTTGATCCGACCCTTACTGTTTGTGTTGGCTTTGAGGGGTCCAATGCAATCTCATCGAGTTGTTCCATTTCTGGTTCGACGTATCGCGGGGTCCCTTCGCCATACTGTGATTGCTACGCGGACGATTTGTCGACTGCCCCTTTCATTGAAGTGACGTAACATTCCTTGGCGGCTCTCTGGTCGCCTTTTATTTCCTGTACCCCCACTTGGTAGGAAATTTTATCGTCTGGTGGTAAGTGGAAGGTACAACTTTCATGGCGTGGATCCAGGGTCTGCCAAGGATTGCGTTGTATGGGGATGGACAGTCGAGTATTAAGAATTTTACATGTTGGTTGACTCCACCGGCGTACGTTGTTAACATGATTTCGCCCTGGGTGTACTTAACTTCTCCACTGAATCCGACTAATGGGGTAGAGTTTCTGGTTAAGTCATCCTCGCTTAAACCAATTCCTTTTAAGGCATCCAGTGTCAACATGTTGGTGGAGCTGCATGTGTCAATGAGAATGCGAGGGATAAGGCAATTGCTAATTGAGAGTGAGATTACCAAACCGTCGTGGCGGTCGCCCAGTTCTTGAGCCTCCGAATCATCGAAGGTGATGGTCGGAGCGTCGGATATTTGTAACTGTCTTGTCTCTACCTAGGCTGGTTTGTTGCCTCTGCTTTCTCGAGCATGTCTTTTGGCGGCTGAGTACGTGTTTCCACATACGTCCGACCCTCCTGAAATGGTGTTAACCATTTTTGCAGGAATCGGAGAGGATGGTTTGTCGGATGTTACCTGGTCCCTTCGATCGAGGGTCGCTTTGGCTTTATCCGAGATGACGTCACGTAGTAGCCCTTGCACCAGGAGTCTCGCGACTTCTCTGCGAAGGACTATGCATTTGTCCATCGAGTGCCCATGATCTCCGTGAAACTCGCACCATCGGTTCATGTCTTTCCGGACGTCTGGCTTGTCGCTCTTCTGAGGCCATCTTACTTCTTTTCCGTACTTGTCGAAGCTTTTTACGAGCTCCGATATGGATATGTTGAAGTTGTAGGAGTGAAGCTTCGGGGGAAGAGCGGGGTTGTTTCGCCAATCTTGGGTCCTGTCGTAAAAATTGTTTACCTGACCGTGGTCGTTTCGACCTTTTGGGTATGGCTGGTATCTCCGATCACGCCGACCGTCCGAAGATGCCTTTCGGTCGGTTCGATCGGGACTCTTGTTTGTCTTGGAGGGTTCCTCGTCTTCTTCGAGTCTGACTTGTGCCATGGTCTTGGCTTGTACGTCTTCAAAACTTCGGCATGGGTACTTGGTCAGCTCGCGGTAGAGTTCACTACCTCTGACCAGTCCTCGGGGAAATGCTTCGATCGACGTTGGGACGTCACAGTGCGGGATCACGACCTTCTCTTTGTTGTACCTGTTAAGATAGTCCCTCAGGGGCTCATTGCATCTCTGCACGATCCTGTACAGGTCGCTCGACTGCTTTTCTAATCGGCGACTGTTGGAGAACTGAATTTTGAATGAATTGACCAGGTCAGCAAAGGAAGCGATGAAACCCTGTGGTAAATGCACAAGCCAGGTTAGTGCGGGTCCCGCGAGGGTCGTGCCAAAGCTTTTTCACATGACTGCTTCGCGGTTCCCTCTAGGGATCGAAATGGTCATTAATTTTTGCTTGTAAATTGAAACGTGATCGTCTGGGTCCCCGGTCCCATCGTAGTTGGACATGTTGGGGACATGGAACTTTTTCGGAATTTCAACGCGTGCAATCGCCTCTGTGAAAGGCGAGTCTTCGTATCCATCGATTGCCTCTCTCTCGATCGGCTGGGAAACTCCTGGGATCCGTGTGATACGGTCATCTAGAGTCTTCATGTGTTCTTTGACGGCTTACTGTATGAGGGCCTGGAGATCGACTGGTCTCGTTGCCTGTGGATGGGTTGCTCGAGTCCCGAGGGGCTCGGCCGCAGAGTTTGGCATGTTAGTCGTGACAAGAGTGACCGAAGGAGTTTGAAATATACCAGTGTGCTGGGAAGCATTGGTCTCCATTGCGGGTGCTACGTCTGCTCCGTCCAGATCGAGTCGCGTGGATAGTCCTTCCGTGTTGACTATACGTCTTGACCCTCTGGGGATTGATGAGGACGTTTGTACATGTGATCTTAAAAATTCGTTCTCACGGGTTAGTCGAGAAATTTCCGATTCAGACTGAGTACTTAGCATTTCGGTTCCGGTCCGTTGCTGGGCAAGTTCTTCTTGAAGGCGCTCATGGCTTTTGCAAGCTCTTGTATCCGCGATTCCGCGACAGGTTGGGCATTGACGTTCTCTTCCTGATTCTCGATTTGAACGTTGCTCTGGGTTGGGTCTTTATTAGAGATCACGACGTTCTATGAGCCATTCATGGTGGAATGAGCTTTGGTTTTGATGATTGGATCGTTGATTGGCTAGATGCCCCACGGTGGGCGCCAAATTGTTTTGGGCGAAAAATATCAAATCGACCTGAATCGCTTAAAGAAGGGCAACTAGACAACAGTTAGATCGAATATATCTAGATAATCCAAATCAAATAAAAGAGAGAATGTGACGAGTCGGGAGTATCGTGTGAGCTGGCCTGGCCCCTCCGTGTAGAGGGTCGATCGAATCAAAGATGAGAGCCGTCGGACGCTTCAAATGTTAGAACAACGACTCTGAACCGATGAATTTAGATGAATATAGAGAGGGAGATGTAGTTGATTGTATTATTTCTGAGAGTACTCGTCCCTTACAATGATCTTTAGAAACCCTTTATATACATTCAATCCTTAGGAAAATTCGGGCATTTACTCATCCGTGATCTTCGCTGGTCGACTTTAGTTGCCGGATTTGCCATAATCTTATGGCATTTATGAATCGATCTTGCAGGCTCGTAGCCGTTGTATGGGATCTGGACTTTTTCGTAACGCTCCCGATCATATCCTTAAGCATAGAGTGTTGACCCTGAACCCTGAAAATAATACACACATTTACGTTTTACTAAATGACTTTTAAAACCCAAGTTGATTGCAAATGTTTGTATGAAAGTTACCTGTTTGATGTTCTTGTCGCAAAATGGAGAACATCATCGCACCATGCCGTAACTAGATTTTCTTTATGGAGATTAAACCAAGTTTCCTCGACATATTTCACAAGGCCTTCATTCCATGTCTCCTTAAAGTGAGCAAGTCGCTCTCCATACTCCTCCTTTGTGTAGGACCTCATTGATCCGCTCTACTTTGTAGTGCGTAACTAGGAGTTGTTACTAGATGTTAGGTACCATTTTGTGTGGGTTTAGAAGATATTTAGGAGAATGGAGTTTTAGAGAAGAAGTAGTGAAAAGGGGATTTTAACGGAGTATTGAAGACATTAAGGAGCGATGAAGGCGAAGCCACCAATGAATGACGCGTGGAGAGCTGCGATGGAAGAAGCTGAAGGCCGCGGGCGCGAAAGGATTGCCGCAGGCGCGGATGGACGACAAAAGCAAAAGTTCAGCGAAGAATACAGAATCGTGGGTGCGGAGGAATTGGCCACGGTCGCGAAAATGCTTTCTGGCGCAGAGCGTGTCGCCGATTCGTTTAATTTCCTTTTAGGAAGATATTATTTCTTATCTTAGGAATTAGGTTTTGCTAGGTTATTTACCTCTCTTTGTTAGCAGCCTTTTAATTATCACATCATCGTTTAGTTTTTCCCTTAGAGTTTTATGCTTTGAAGACTATAAATAACTAAGCAACCATTGCTTAGTCCGACAATTGAAGCCTTCGTTTGTATTTGGTTGTGAGATTATAACTCTATTTCCTTTCTGATACGCCCCCGGCTGAGATATTGACAGCGGCCACCACCGAGGCGCCTTGGCATTGCCTCAACACGTTCTGACAGCGGCCAACGCCGAGGAACTTTGACATTGCCTCGACACTTTCCGAGGCGTTTGTGTTCTTTTGGCATTGTGAGGTTCACATGCCAATTTCGAGACATTCTGAGACATTTTCTATTTTTAGTAGTTTCCGCATTTAGCAGTTTCCATTCTTAGAATGTTTCTAAGTTTGGAAAGTTTCTACTTTTAGCACTTACTATATTTGGATGTTACCGCATTAGGAAAGTTTCTATTTCGGGAAGGCCGATCCATGGGCCTTAGGCCCATCGGCCTCTCTCTCTCTTGTAATTTGGCTTAAGAAGCCAATTGGAACCTAATGAACAGGACGTTAAATTGGAATTAACCTAGTTGCCGTAGAGCTTGCTCCCGTAGCCTTGGGTTGATTCGGTCTCAACCGAGCCACCGCCATTGCCGCCGGCAACCACGCACCCGTTCGCGAGCCCGCCGAACCCTCGCACCTTGTCCTACGTCCTCAAGCTACTCTTCCTTGGATCTCGGTCCAGCCGAGATCCCACGCAGCCTTGCTTTGGTCTTTCCGCAGCCCCGTCGAACTCGTCTCTCGCCAGCCTTGTGCCTAGATCCCCGGAAACGCGCTTTGGGAGTCCAAAGCGTATCAATTGGTATCAGCTTTCAGGCGGTACAAAGGTTGGTCTTGTCTTCCTTTCTTTGTCTCACGTTTTTTATTCCTTCAAGTCATTGCTTCCGCCCTTTACAATTTTTGGTGATTTTGTGTGGCTTGCCGCCACTTCATCTTGTGTTTGTGTGATTTGCCGCAGCCCTAACCTAGGAGAATAAGTGGCTCCAATTGCCATTGATTCACGGCAGAACAAGTTCCAAAAAAACAAAAAAAAAACAAAAAAAACCGAGAGCAACTTACCCTAGTGCGGACTCCACTAGCACTAATTTACACAAAATCTTGCCTATTTAGTTTGTTACAATCTTTGACTATTGTTAGGAATATTTTCTACGTAGCATATCTCTTACTTTCCATATATATTTGGCTCTCTCTTGTCTATCTTCCAATTGCATGCTCACGGCCTTATACAAAAAAAAAATACAAATTCATTTGGCCGTGCACTTTTAACATTTATTTTAATTGCAGCTTGTGTCAAAATTATATATTTAAAAAAAAAAAGCATTCGGTTTTAAAAAATAAAATAAAATGAGCCACCGAATTAGAAAAACGAAAGCTCGAGGCGATCTCGGCGAAGCCGATTCACTTTTGACACAAGTCCATTAAGCCCACCTCTCCGTATTCTTTCTCTGCGGATTATAGGGATTGCATGCTAGATAATTTCTTACCTATTCACTGATTTTGGCATCTAAATTGCAAGGTTAGTGTGGTTTTGTGTTGGTTTAGTCCGCACTGAGTCTAGCCTAGCCCTCCGCCCTCACGGCATTGCCAGATTAGTGACCTACGTGAGACTTGGTGGGGTTGATTTGATCCTCTTTGTTCGTTTCGTTGTTTTTATCCTTCGCTGCATTTTTGCTCTTTCTGCGTGTTTTTCCATGGTGTCTCCAGGTTCAGGGTCCGACGATCCGCACACAGTTCGGCAGGCCGCAGACGAGGCCATGGCCAAGGGCTTGGCGGATATTGAGGCACGACTCGATGACGCTGAAAGAGGTCGAGCAGCTGCCGAGCAGGCTAGAGATGCAGCCGAGGAGCGGATCGCAAGACTTGTTACGACCGTCCCCTCCACAGATCCCTCTACCGGTGTGACCCTTCACCCACCCGCCCAAACGGACACGACACGGCGTCTAGACAAGGGAAAGGGTCCACTACCATCCACTTCGCACCACCAACCCCACATGCGTCGTCTCAACTCCATCATTGAGTCACAGTAGGAGAACCAGGAGTTCGACCGCTACGAACCCCCGCGCTCGCCCGCAGACGAGTTCGCCTATGACTCGGCTGAGCACGAGAGCCCCGCCGCTGATTTGGGGCCTCTTCCATATGTCGACACCGACAATCGTCAGCGCTGGTACGAGTCCATGAGGCAGATGGAGGTGCGCCATGACATCGCCGAACGCCGCCGGGAGCCACACACCGCGCCTTCGCGACCTAGCACTAGCCGGCCTGCTGCCCCTGCACCGCGTTCCAGGTATATTCTCCTATTGTGTTTACTGAGTATGATGAGGAGGGTTTTGAGATTGCAAGTGACCCAAATCCGGGGAATTTCCATCCGCCATTGGGCGATCCAGTAGAGTCACAACAATTCCCCTCGGATTACATTCCACCACGGATACCGATGCCTCCGCGATGTCCCAGCAGGCAGCCCGCAGTCCACGAGGACCGCGGCCACCGCGCCGCCCCCGCGGTCGCCGATGACCATGATCGACGTCGCCAGCGTCGCCCTCAAACCGTCCAGGATGATTTTGATGCTTATGATGATGACCTGGATGAACCATACCCTGAGCCAGATCCTACAGCTCGACGTTTACCTGACCGTCGCAACGGGCCCAACCCCTACGCCAGTCGCCGCGAGATCAAGGTAACTATCGAGCACTTTCATGGTGATTATGATCCTACTGTCTTTTTAGAGTGGATGCAGGCTACAGAACATGCACTGTGACACTGTACGTATGAGGAGTCCGAGAAGGTGGATATTGCCACTCTACAGTTTTGGGGTGCTGTTCGGAATTGGTGGCATCGTTTCTGTTCGGACAGGGAACGGAGAGGTCTCGTGCAGATAGAGCAGTGGCACCAGCTGATGTTCATTATGCGCCGCAATTATGTTCCAGATGACTACCAGAACCGCATGCAGATGGACATCGCGCTCGCTCGCCAGGGAACGTAGATGCCGATTGAGTTTTTCGCGAAGCTTGAGGATCTGTATTACAAGGCGGGAATGAGAGTCTCTACGTCGACTATACGGACCAGATTTCTCAGTGGGATGAATGCCAACATCCGAGACCAGCTGGAGATCCTGACTTTACATGACCTCAACCAGCTAACGCATACGTATGAGGAGTCCGAGAAGGTGGATATTGCCACTCTACAGTTTCGGGGTGCTGTCCGGAATTGGCGGCATCGTTTCTGTTCGGACAGGGAACAGAGAGGTCTCGTGCAGATAGAGCAGTGGCACCAACTGATGTTCATTATGCGCCGCAAGTATGTTCCAGATGACTACTAGAACCGCATGCGGATGGACATCACGCTCGCTCGCCAGGCAATGCAGACGCCGATTGAATTTTTCGCGAAGCTCGAGGATCTGTATTACAAGGCGGGAATGAGCGTCTCTGTGTCGACTATACAGACCATATTTCTCAGTGGGATGAATGCCAACATCCGAGACCAGCTGGAGATCCTGACTTTACATGACCTCAACCAGCTGACGCATAATGCTATGATGATCCACCAGCTGCATCAGCGCCACATACAAGCCCCCTGGACCCAGAATTCATCTCGCAGGTATGACACTAACCCTAATCCTTCTATTTCTACTGATGTGTCTTCCCCTGTACAGCCTAGACAGTACTAGCCCCCAACCCGTACCAGCGAGGCATCGCGACCTGTCGTACCGCCTGCATCGATTAGGGAGCCCCACGGCACACATACAAGACTCGAGACCAGGCCTGCTTTCGTTGCGGCGGTCGTGGACACATCCAACGCGACTGCCCCAACCCGAAGCAGATTCTGTTTACCCAAGCCGCCGGATATGAGTCCTTTGATGATGATTCAGACGAGGAGCTAGCTCCCGATCAACAAGAGCTTGCTGATCACGATGCGGAGTACACATGTGCGCCTCCTGATTTGGCTATAGGTACCCCCTGACCCTTTTCGCGAAATGTGCCCTTACTGTGTAGGAGGTGCCCCAGATGGACTAGAGAGAGACCCTCTTCCATACCAGATGCTTGGTCCAGACTGCATCCCTCAATGTGATAATTGATGGTGGTTCGTGCTGTAACATTATCAATGAGAAGGTGGTCAAGAACCTTCAATTACCGACGCAGCCCCATCCACATCCTTACGGCCTTCAGTGGCTTTCTGAAGATAAGGGTGATGCGGTACACAGGAAATTCCGCGTCACATATCAGATTGGTCAATACCATGATACTGTTTTATGTGATGTTGTATCTATGGATGCTACTCATCTTTTACTTGGTAGACCTTGGCAGTATGACAGGTAGACGGTATATGACGGGTTCCTCAACACTTATGTATTTATGCATGGCGGTAGGCGAGTCATTCTTCTCCCTATGACGCCTCAGGAGATCTTACATGACCAGGTGGAGAGGAACCGTGCGAAGGCGACCGAGGCCAAGCTACACACTGCACTACCGCCTGGGACCCAGCCGAGTAGGGCGTGCTAGAAGCCCATTGCTCCCAATGACGGCACCCTGGTGCCTACACTATAGGGCCGAGTCGAGCATCGTACTTTGCTGACTTAATCCCGGGAGCTCACCCTAGCTTTTCAGGGACGTTCTCCTATTTGCCCTTCTGTGTGTTTTTCTTTGTTAGCGGATCCCTTTGATTTACCCCCTATTGCACCTTCTGTTTTGCAGGTTTTTGATGATGTGCCTCCTGATGAGATTCCTCCTGATCGCGGCATTGCGCCACCACTAGACCTGCCCCTAGATGCTTTGTGGCAACGGCGCCCTATAGCCCGAGTTAGTCATGCGAAGAGCAAGGAGCCGTTGGAGCATATCACGAGTCTGGACGCGCCACCGCACGACAGGAACCAGCGTCGCCTCACTTCGAGGCCGGTGCCTTGACCCCGTACGTGCCCCCGGACGTCGACATTGATGAAACGAGGATGTTTCGCGGCCAAGGGAGGAGAGTGATACGCCCTCGGCTGAGATATTGGCAGCGGCCACCACCGAGGCGCCTTGGCATTGCCTCAACACGTTCTGACAGCGGCCAACGCCGAGGCTCTTTGACATTGCCTCGACACTTTCCGAGGCGTTTGTGTTCTTTTGGCATTGTGAGGTTCACATGCCAATTTCGAGACATTCTGAGACATTTTCTTATTTTAGTAGTTTCCGCATTTAGCAGTTTGCATTCTTAGAATGTTTCTAAGTTTGGAAAGTTTATACTTTTAGCACTTACTATATTTGGATGTTACCGCATTAGGAAAGTTTCTATTTCGGGAATGCCGATCCATGGGCCTTGGGCCCATCGGCCTCTCTCTCTTGTAATTTGGCTTAAGAAGCCAATTGGAACCTAATGAACAGGACGTTGAATTGGAATTAACCTAGCTGTCGTAGAGCTTGCTCCCGTAGCCTTGGGTTGATTCGGTCTCAACCGAGCCACCGTCGTTGCCGCCGGCAACCACGCACCCGTTCGCGAGCCCGCCGAACCCTCGCACCTTGTCCTACGTCCTCAAGCTACTCTTCCTTGGATCTCGGCCCAGCCGAGATCCCACGCAGCCTTGCTTTGGTCTTTCCGCAGCCCCGTCGAACTCGTCTCTCGCCAGCCTTATGCCTAGATCCCCCGGAAACGCGCTTTGGGAGTCCGAAGCATATCACTTTCCTTTGATTATATTGATTCTCTTTGTGCTTTGTAGGATCGTACGTTGTTAGTTAACAAGGGAACTGGGAGTCCAGTTCCTAAGCAGCGAAATAGGTAAACAATAGCGATTTCAAGACAAGTTCCTTAGAGTGGGAACCTTTGATAACCAACTAGTTATCCAGGATAAAACCCACTACCCCTTTTGCAAGAGGATTTCAAAGTCTACTTCTTGTATTAGTACTTCAGTTACAATCAACTAGAATAGAATACACAGATTCAAGTCTTAGACACACTAAAAGACTCTCTACCTAGTTCGACCTAACCAAGCAACAACAAGCAAGTAACTTACTTCGTTCTTCTTCAAAGAACTCGGCACAACTTCTTCACAGCACTCGAGATCTTCTCTTCGTGAATGCGTGTAAAAATGAGAGAGGTTTAATTACTTTATTTATATGACTTAATTACTAAAGGAAGCAAATCTTCAATAACTAAATCAAACAAATAAAATAATCAAAACAAATCGTTAAAGATAACATTTGTTTCCAAATATTATCCCTACCGACTTTTACACGTTTTGTTTCCATAAAAGATAATCTTTTACGTTCCTAAAATATATGGAAACAGGATATGATCTTGTAGTTCTCTCTCTAACTAAGATCTACCCTAAACAGCTCGCCGCCGCCTTCACAAATTTATCCAAGAGTTTCTGGCGCCAGCAAGCTTCAGTTCCTTCCGCCAGTTCCCAAGTCTGGCGTCAGTAGTTCTGTTTTGTGCTTTCCAAGTCTGAAGTTCCCTGTTTTGTCACATTAATGGATAATAGTAACGATGTTTGTCATTATCAAAACTAGGAAAACTGGGGAAGGGAACTAGTTAGGGAACTGGAGTTCTCAAAAGTTCACTTCTTAACAATTTCCCCCTTTTTGATGATGACAAACATGTAGAACAGGCATATCGAAATAGGCATGAATAATATGATGAAGAGACAGAACATAACTAGATGTAGAATAATCATTAGTGAATTGCATATTCCCCCTTAACACCAGATCTAGTTCCTTAGTTCCCCCTTAATGTAACCACTGGGTCAGAGTTCCTTTCAGCCTATCAGTTCCAGATTGCCAAGTTCATTCCCCCTTTTGGACATCATCGAAAAGAGTCAGTTAGATGAGTAACAAAGAGAACTTAGAGAGATAAATAAGCTAATGCTGAACTCTAGAGAAATGGCACCGTAATAAAGATTCAAAGCATATTGCAAACAGGGCAGGGAACGCAAAATAAGTTCATTAAATATCAAAGGGCAGGAACTACATAATCATAAAAACAAAGAAAAATAAAAGCACTCAGAGACACACAAAAAGGGATCATAATATGGAAGTGGGATCCTAAGGGAACTATAAGTTCTGTGTCATCTGAGAGGGGAACTAGACATAATCCTTGCTACTCCTGGCCCTTGGCCCTGTGTTCCTTGTCCTCCTTGATCTTGCCATCAATCAGCTTGCCAATTTCCTTGGTGAGAGCGTCAGTGCACTTCCACAACTCCACCACCATCTCATTGGTGAATTTGCTTCCTTTCTCCAAGCGGCGGCGACCTTGTCGAAACCATTGACCAAGGCGTTCTCAAGATGTGCTAGACTATCGAGCAGCACATGGGTGTCAGGAACTAGGCGCGGATCAGACTAGCCCGGTAGCAACTCTTCCTCAAACTCTTCAGCCTCAGACATCTCATCAACATGGGCCTTCTGAGCAAGGCGCCTTACAGTAGTCATAGTGAGGATGCGAGAGAAGTGGGTCTCTTGGATGTCAGCAGGGTAGAGACCAAGGCTGGAGAGGAGGTTCTTTATGACATGTGGGTAGGGGAGAGCATGGGTACTGTGGGACTTGCAAAATTGCATATGGGCTAAGATAATGCGAGGGAGATCGATAGGTTCTCCCAAGAGAAGTTTCTCCAACAGAACAGCATCGGAGACGGCTATGGTGTCACGCTTTTCTTGGCGAGGGGTGATTTTCTTGATGAGGAAGGTGTGGAGAATTTTCCGGTCAAGGCTTAGGTATTTGGTGAGGAGGGGGCCTTTTGTGGGGGCATTTCCATCAAACACAGTACGGAGGATGGCCGCTTTGCATTTGCTTGGCCAGTTCCATTTAACGATAACACCAAAACCTTCACCAGAGTCCAGGCCGAGCACAGATCCTATCACAGCAGCAGAGATAGGGAATAGCTTACCACCCCAGGTGAGAAGAGCATCATGAGCGGGCTGGTCCTCCTTAGCAGACACAAACTGTAGATTCTGGTAGAAGACTCGCACCATGTCCTCATTTACTGTGAACGGGGAGGGAATCAGAGTGTCCCAGCCCTGAAGTTGGAGCTTGGCGTGGGCGGCGATGACACTCTCATCATCGACGGAGGTCCAGAACTCCTTGCCAACAATGAGGGGCTCCAGAATGTTCCGAGAAGCCAGAGAAGCATCCAACTTGGGAACCTGAGAGGAGCGAGTTGGGGACGACAGTGGCTTCTTTCCTTTGGAAGTTGGGGAAATCCGGGCCCTTTTTGCCGGTGGAGTCTCCTCGAGTTTGAGGGAGGGGACGCCGGAACCACCGTTTGCAGCGCGACGCTTGACGCAACCGACGACAGATTGGGAGTCGCCTGGTTTTTGGAGGGAGGGGGTCGAAGTTGGAAGCAGGTCAACATCAATAGGGAGGCTCTTCTGAGAGGGAGAGGAGTGATGAGAGCCCTCCTTTGTCGGTGTAGGGGAGGACGGCCGAGAGAGAGTGTGCTTTGATGAGGCCGACTGGCTCGGCTCTTTTGCCGGAGAAGACACCGGCTGAGAGGGTTTCGTCGCAGGTGGGGGCACAGAAGATAGTGCCTTTGGCGGGGTTGCCACCTATGAGGAGGACGGTGTTGCCTTCAGTTTTTGAAGTTCCTCGATGTAGGATACCTCTTCGGCGGTGAATTGGGGAATTTTGGGTTCCATAGTTGCGGAGATTTGGTGTGAGAGAGAGGTTGTTGTGAGGGTTCTTGAGAAAGCGGCAATAATCTTTAGGAGAGCAGAGAGAATATGATAAGCGGTGCCCAATTAGGTCTGCCTTGTTGCCTTTTATAATTCTCAAGCAAATTATATCCACAACACACCGTTGCCAGATCTTGAACAAATAAGGGAACCGAAAATCTCTCCAACGGCCACAAAATCTTCAACCAAAATACTAGCCATAAATATCCTCATCATGATAGTAGCAGATCAATCACATCAGCTTGGGCTTCAAATTGGCTGAGTAAGAAACGGCTAGAAGAGCATTTATGCCTCTTGGGAAGCGGACTCTGTCAGAGATCAGAATTCAAAATATCTGGCCGTTGAGGCGGCATACCCAGTTGCTTTCCTCAGATAATGACACGGAACTAGGGAAGTATGGGCACATTTGATGTAGGGAACCAAGCAAACACTCAAGAAAAGTACGTACCCATATAAATAAAAATAGGAAGGCAATTTTGACATTACACAGATAATTCCCAGTATGGATTAAACAGAGGGTCATAAGGAATTATGTAATGTAATCAGGCTTAGGGACGGTTTGTAGTCAATCATCATTTCGGCTTGTAATATAGGATAGATGTGATCAGATTGACTATATTAAGGCTTAATCAAGGAAATGTAGATATGCACAAGATATATCATGAAAGAATATGCGATCATTGCATAATTTAGAACATGCTTTAGAATCAATGTTACAGGACATGCGAGGCCAGCACAAAATCAAATATCATCAATATTGTCAATGGAACCATAGAACATATCAAATCTAGGCACAACAAGGGAACTAGTAATGGCAACCGGAACTACTAGTTTAAGGAAATCATTCCTAGAAGTAACCTAAAGGACTCGTAAGGTTCCCGATTGAGTGCCTTGGTAAATATATCGGCAATTTGATCTTCTGTCCTACAATGTTCTAGCAGTATGTTCCCCTTTTCAACATGATCACGTAAAAAGTGATGCCTTATGTCAATATGTTTGGTCCTAGTATGATGCATGGGGTTCTTAGATATGTTGATTGCACTGGTATTATCACATAAGATTTTGAGGGGACTGAAAGACATACCAAAGTCCGCAAGTTGTTGTTTGAGCCAGAGGAGTTGGGAACAGCAAGCAACAACTGCGATGTACTCAGCCTCCGTGGTGGAGAGAGCAACTGAGTTTTGTTTCTTGGATCTCCAAGAGATTAAGCAGGGACCAAGGAACTGGGCCATTCCTGATGTGCTCTTGCGATCAACCAGGAACCCAGCATAGTCGGCATCCATGTAGCCAAGGAGGTTGAAATGGAAATCTTTGGGGTAACAAAGATAGAGGTCGTCAGTTCCCTTCAGATAGCGAAATATGCATTTTACCTCAGTGAGATGAGATTCCCTTGGATCAGCTTGAAACCTGGCACAAAGACACACAACAAACACAATATCTGGCCTACTGGCTGTTAGATACATCAAGGAACCTATCATACCACGATAGAGTTTCTCTTCAACTCGTTGTCCAGTGTGATCGGCGGTGAGACGAGTTGCAGGGGAGATGGGAGTGGAGATTGGTTTACTGGAATCCATTTTGAACTTCTTCAGGAGTTCCTTGAGATACTTTTGTTGATGAATTTGGATCCCATCGCCCTTCTGAATGACTTGCAATCCCAGAAAGAATGTGAGTTCCCCAATCATGCTCATTTCGAACTCGCTGCTCATTAGATCTTTGAACTTTTCTACAAGAGCCAAGTTAGTGGAACCAAAAATAATATCATCAACGTATACCTGAACCACCAAAATGTCACCCTTCACATCTAGGATGAATAGGGTTTTGTCGATCACAGCACGCCGATAGCCATTTGCTGTTAGGAACTGGGCAAGGCGGTCATACCAAGCACGAGGTGCTTGTTTTAGACCATAGAGCGCTTTATCCAAGAAGTAGACGTGGTCAGGGTGATCATCATCCTCAAATCTTGGAGGTTGCTTTACATAGACTTCCTCTTGAAGAATGTCATTTAGGAACGCAGTTTTTACGTCCATTTGAAAGAGCTTGAAGCCTTTGTGGGACGCGTAAGCAATGAGCAAACGAATGGCTTCCAATCTTGCTACAGGGGCAAACGTCTCATCGTAATCAATCCCTTCTTGTTGATTATATCCTTGAGCAACCAAACGAGCTTTGTTCCTTGAGACTGCACCAGAATCATCCAGTTTGTTGCGAAAAACCCACCTAGTTCCTATGATGTGTCGATTAGCGGGACGAGGAACTAGTCGCCAGACTTTGTTCCTCTCGAACTGGTGAAGTTCTTCTTGCATGGCAATGATCCAATCGGCATCCTTCAGTGCTTCTGTGATGTTCTTGGGTTCTATAAGAGACAGAAAAGCATTGAAGGCACATAAATTCATATCCTCAAATCCATACCTGTCCGGGGGCTTGATTGTTCTTTTAGCTCTGTTTGAAGCTAGTGCATCCGTCCCTAGAGTTTCAGCTGCTATATGGACGGGAGCTGAGGAGGAGGCGATGGGAGGAACATAGTCAGTGCCTTGTGTGGTTGGGTTGACCGGAGCATCTGAGCTGGAGGGAATAGAATCGATCAAGGGAACAGAGTCAGAGTGTCCAGTTGAGGGGGAGGAGCTGGGGAGCTCTCAGTGGACATCGACTCCTTGGGCTCAATTACTGGGCTAGTTTGAGGAGGATTAGTGAGGGAAGGATAGGAACTGGGATTTGATGGTGCGTCATCATCAGAGTCTTCGAGTGGACGTTGAAATGGATCTTCTGAGGGAATTGAGGGATCTTGCACAGACTTTGAAGGCAATTTTTCATTGAAGACAACATGAATATTTTTTTCTACCTTTTTAGTCCGTTTGTTAAAGACTTTGTAAGCTTTGCTGTTTGACGCATATCCGATGAAAATCCCTTCATCGCTTCGTGGATCAAATTTGCCCAGATTGTCCTTCCCATTATTGTGAACAAAGCACTTGCATCCGAAAACTCGTAGATGAGCAATATTGGGAACTCGTCCTTGAAGGAGCTCATAGGAGGTCTTCTCAAACATGGGACGTAGCATAGCTCGATTTAGAATGTAGCAGGCTGCATTTACGGCTTCTGCCCAAAAGGATTGGGAAAGTCCACTAGAGATGAGCATTGTGCGAGCCATATCCTCCAAGGTCTTGTTCTTCCTTTCAACTACCCCATTCTGTTGAGGAGTGTAGGGAGCTGAGAAGTTGTGATCAACTCCATGTTCCCTGCAAAAAGTTAGAAAGTATCCATTTTCGAACTCAGTTCCATGATCGGAACGAATAGCTCGAAGAGGAACATTCAAAGATTTCTCAAGCAAGGGAACTAGCTCACTAAACCTATCAAAGACTTCACCTTTATATTTGATAAATAATGTCCAAGTGAATCTAGAGTAGTCATCAACAAGTACTAGAATATACCTGTTACCACCAATGCTTTGAACGCGCATAGGACCGCAGAGATCCATGTGAATGAGTTCCAGGGGTTTAGAAGAGCTTACGAGCGTTTTGGACTTGAAGGAACTACGAACCTGTTTCCCTTGAACACAGTCAGAGCAGATTTCTGACGTTTTAGCGTTGATTTTGGGAAGACCACGAACAAGTTCCTTTTAATGCAGCTTATGGATTAGCTTGATGCTTGCATGACCAAGTCGTTGATTCCAGAGGTTTGATTGATCATCAATGGAAGAGAGACACAGTTTTTCTTTGGGAACGAACTTGGGATCAATGATGTAAACATTATTGAACCTTTTTCCTTTTAGGATCACAGTTCCCTGTCTATCTTCCACGAAACATTCCTTTGAGGTAAAGCGAACCTCATTTCCCCCTTGATCACACAACTGTGACACACTTATTAGATCAAAGCCTAAGTTTTCAACAAGGTTGACATTACTTACCTTAATGTGATCAGTAAGATTTACGCTTCCAGTTCCACAGATTGTTCCCTTTCTCTTGTCTCCGAAGGAAATAGTTCCTCCTCGGTGTTGCTGAAGTGACAACATTTTCTTTCTGTTTCCGGTCATATGGCACGAGCATCCACTATCAATGTACCATTTGTCTTGTTGTCGCACTTCGTCCTGCACAAGGGAACTCAAACTTTTGGAACCCAGCTAAGCGTAGCTTCTCTGGGTGAATGAGGTTGAAATCTTGTCTGTGGGTTAGAATCAGGAACAAAATAGTAAGGATCATTTAAATCAGTAATAGTGTGCGTCCTTTTCTTGTTGTTTATGTTCTGGTTCCTTTTCTTAGCATGTTCTTCCATTTGTTTCTTCTTATGGATGCATTCATGATAAGTATGACCATTTTTACCACAATGCCAGCAAACACGATTATAGATAACATGACCATACTTACCTTTACCGGGTCAGAATGGTCTTTCTTGTTTTCTTTGCTTAAAGTTGATTTTCTTACCTTTCGTTCCCTGAGCTTGGGAGACATACATCTTGTGAGCCTTTTGACCATTGAACCAGGTTTGGCTTTCTTTGGGCTTTTGTTCAAGCACCCTTACCTTCTCCTCTAGGAACTGGGCTTTATCACGAGAGTTTTGCAGCGCATCACTGAGAAACTCATTTTTATCGGCCAGTTCCTTTCTTATTTTCTCATTTTCAGCAGAGCATTATTCCTCAGAATCGCTTTTACCAGTGTAACCAAGACCATTTCGTTGCTTAACAAAAACAGTTTGATTCACAGTTTTCTCATTTATAGAGTGAGTGAGATGATCAAGTTTGTTCCTAATTTCATCAAGCATAGAGAATGTCTTATTTTCAGAGTCTGTTATGGGAACTGGGGGTTTATCAGCATGCATGAGTTCCTTTTTGATATTTTTGCAAGACTCACACTTCCTTAGAGGATTAGCTAGTAATTTCTCAGTATCCTCAAGTTTCTTACTCCAGACAGAGTTTTCAGTAGTTAAGCAAGAAATTTCATCTTCATATTCTTCCAGTTTCTCTTGTAGGGAACTAGTTTCCTTTCCAAGTTTCTTAATTATTTTGACCAGTTGTTTTTTGTCATATTCAAGAAGAGACTTAGTAAAGTCAGAAGAAGATACCTCGGAGTCGTCCGATTCAGTTGAATCTTCCTTGGCCATTAGACACCTTCCTCTGGTAGTTCCCTTTGTCTCTTGTTCCTCTTCGGAGTCTTCTGAATCATCTTCGAAAGTAGCAAAGAGAGCCTTTTTGTGTTGAGATTTGTCGTCGTCGTTGGAGTTCTTAGGACAGTTCCTTGCCAGATGTCCTCTTTCTTTGCATTGATAGCATTGATATTCAGAGAGGTCCTTCTTTTGGAAGTTTTTCTTGAACTTTCCTTTGACGAAATGCTTTCTGATATGGTTTGTGACCAGGGCGGTCATTTCATCTTCAAGGTCAGAATTTTCTTCTTCCATTTCTAACCTGGAGAAAGCTTTTGAGATTTTTAAGGCAATTCCCTTCTCCATCTTTTTGGCAGAACTTGTTTTGAGTGCCTCTCTTTCTTCGACTTCAAGTTTCCCTATGATTTGAGTCAAGGGGAGACCTTGAATTCCAATAGTAGTCTTCAGAACTCTTTTGATGTGGCTGAATTTGGAGTTGAGGCCGTTGATGATGACAAGGGCTTTGGACCATTCATCAAGTTCCACATCGGCGTTGGTGAGTTTTGTGACAAGCCTTGTGAAGCGGGAATGGTACTGGGAGATGTTCTCAGTTTCAAGCATCTCGAAAGTGTGATATTCTCCTTCTAGAGCAAACTTTCTACTTTGCTTTAGTTCCTCACTTCCTTCATGCATCTCCTTCAGAGCGGTCCAGATCCATTGAGCAGTTGAGATTCCTATCACCTTGTCCATATCTTCTCTAGTCAACCCATTGAGAATAAGTTGACGAGCTTTAGCATTTTTCTCCTTGATGGTGTAGTATTCAGGCTTCCATTGGTCCTCAGTTAAGTCCTTAGGAATGACTCCATCACCATTCTCTATCACGCGCCAGCACTGATAGTCCATGGTTTGGATGTAGTTGGTCATGCACTTCTCCCACCATTCTTCTTCTCCCTTCTTACGAATGTGGGGTTTGTTGATGGAGATTACTAGGCTGAATTCGTTTGAACTAGACATCTTGAAATCTGTAAACTAACATAAATCTAGAGCGCCTGCTCTGATACCAATTGTAGGTTCGTACGTTGTTAGTTAACAAGGGAACTGGGAGTTCAGTTCCTAAGCAGCGGAATAGGTAAACAATAGTGATTTCAAGACAAGTTCCTTAGAGTGGGAACCTTTGATAACCAACTAGTTATCTAGGATAAAACCCACTACCCCTTTTGCAAGAGGATTTCAAAGTCTACTTCTTGTATTAGTACTTAGGTTACAATCAACTAGAATAGAACACACAGATTCAATTCTTAGACACACTAAAAGACTCTCTACCTAGTGCGACCTAACCAAGCAACAACAAGCAAGTAACTTACTTCGTTCTTCTTCAAAGAACTCGGCACAACTTCTTCACAGCACTCGAGATCTTCTCTTCGTGAATGCGTGTAAAAATGAGAGAATTTTAATTACTTTATTTATATGACTTAATTACTGAAGGAAGCAAATCTTCAATAACTAAATCAAACAAATAAAATAATCAAAAGAAATCGTTAAAGATAACATTTGTTTCCAAATATTATCCCTACCGACATTTACACGTTTTGTTTCCATAAAAGATAATCTTTTACATTCCTAAAATATATGGAAACAGGATATGATCTTGTAGTTCTCTCTCTAACTAAGATCTACCCTAAACAGCTCGCCGCCGCCTTTACAGATTTATCCAAGTGTTTCTGGCGCCAACAAGCTTCAGTTCCTTCCGCCAGTTCCCAAGTCTGGCGTCAGTAGTTCTGTTCCGTGCTTTCCAAGTCTGAAGTTCCCTGTTTTGTCACACTAATGGAAATATTAATAGCAAAGATGTTTGTCATTATCAAAACTAGGAAAACTGGGGAAGAGAACTAGTTAGGAAACTGGAGTTCCCAAAAGTTCACTTCCTAACACATGGCAATGATCCAATCGGCATCCTTCAGTGCTTCCGTGATGTTCTTGGGTTCTATAAGAGACAGAAAAGCATTGAAGGCACAGAAATTCATATCCTCAAATCCATACATGTCCGGGGGCTTGATTGTTCTTTTAGCTCTGTTTGAAGCTAGTGCATCCGTCCTTAGAGTTTCAGCTGCTATATGGACGGGAGCTGAGGAGGAGGCGATGGGAGGAACAGAGTCAGTGCCTTGTATGGTTGGGTTGACCGGAGCATCTGAGCTGGAGGGAACAAAATCGATCAAGGGAACAGAGTCAGAGAGCACAGTGTCCGGTTGAGGGGGAGGAGCCGGGGAGCTCTCAGTGGACATCGACTCCTTAGGCTCAATTACTGGGCTAGTTTGAGGAGGATTAGTGAGGGAAGGATAGGAATTGGGATTTGATGGTGCGTCATCATCTGAGTCTTCGAGTGGACGTTGAAATGGATCTTCTGAGGGAACTGAGGGATCCTGCACAGACTTTGAAGGCAATTTTTCATTGAAGACAACATGAATACTTTCTTCTACCTTTTTAGTCCGTTTGTTAAAGACTTTGTAAGCTTTGCTGTTTGACGCATATCCGATGAAAATCCCTTCATCGCTTCGTGGATCAAATTTGCCCAGATTGTCCTTCCCATTATTGTGAACAAAGCACTTGCATCCTAAAACTCGTAGATGAGCAATATTGGGAACTCATCCTCGAAGGAGCTCATAGGAGGTCTTCTCAAGCATGGGACGTAGCATAGCTCGATTTAGAATGTAGCAGGCTGCATTTACGTCTTCTGCCCAAAAGGATTGGGAAAGTCCACTGGAGATGAGCATTGTGCGAGCCATATCCTCCAAGGTCCTATTCTTCCTCTCAACTACCCCATTCTGTTGAGGAGTGTAGGGAGATGAGAAGTTGTGATCAACTCCATGTTCCCTGCAAAAAGTTAGAAAGTCTCCGTTTTTGAACTCAGTTCCATGATCGGAACAAATAGCTCGAAGAGGAACATTCAAAGATTTCTCAAGCAAGGGAACTAGCTCACTAAACCTATCAAAGACTTCACCTTTAGATTTGATAAATAATGTCCAAGTGAATCTAGAGTAGTCATCAACAAGTACTAGAATATACCTGTTACCACCAATGCTTTGAACGCACATAGGACCGCAGAGATCCATGTGAATGAGTTCCAGGGGTTTAGAAGAGCTTACCAGCGTTTTGGACTTGAAGGAACTACGAACCTGTTTCCCTTGAACACAGTCAGAGCAAATTTCTGACGTTTCAGCGTTGATTTTGGGAAGACCACGAACAAGTTCCTTTTGATGCAGCTTATGGATTAGCTTGATGCTTGCATGACCAAGTCGTTGATGCCAGAGGTTTGATTGATCATCAATGGAAGAGAGACACAGCTTTTCTTTGGGAACGAACTTGGGATCAATGATGTAAATATTATTGAACCTTTTTCCTTTTAGGATCACAGTTCCCTGTCTATCTTCCACGAAACATTCCTTTGAGGTAAAGCGAACCTCTTTTCCCCCTTGATCACACAGCTGTGACACACTTATTAGATCAAAGCCTAAGTTTTCAACAAGGTTGACATTACTTACCTTAATGTGATCAGTAAGATTTACGCTTCCAGTTCCACAGATTGTTCCCTTTCTCTTGTCTCCGAAGGAAATAGTTCCTCCTTGGTGTTGCTAAAGTGACAACATTTTCTTTCTGTTTCCGGTCATATGGCACGAGCATCCACTATCAATGTACCATTTGTCTTGTTGTCGCACTTCGTCCTGCACAAGGGAACTCAAACTTTTGGAACCCAGCTAAGCATAGCTTCTCTGGGTGAATGAGGTTGAAATCTTGTCTGTGGGTTAGAAGTAGGAACAAAATAGTAAGGATCATTTAAATCAGTAATAGTGTGCGTCCTTTTCTTGTTGTTTATGTTCTGGTTCCTTTTCTTAGCATGTTCTTCCATTTGTTTCTTCTTATGGATGCATTCATGATAAGTATGACCATTTTTACCACAATGCCAACAAACACGATTATAGATAACATGACCATACTTACCTTTACCGGGTCGGAATGGTCTTTCTTGTTTTCTTTGCTTAAAGTTGATTTTCTTACCTTTCGTTCCCTGAGCTTGGGAGACATACATCTTGTGAGCATTTTGACCATTGAACCAGGTTTGTCTTTCTTTGGGCTTTTGTTCAAGCACCATTACCTTCTCCTCTAGGAACTGGGCTTTATCACGAGAGTTTTGCAGCGCACCACTGAGAAACTCATTTTTCTCGGCCAGTTCCTTTCTTATTTTCTCATTTTCAGCAGAGCATGTTTCCTCATAATCGCTTTTACCAGTGTAACCAAGACCATTTCGTTGCTTAACAAAAACAGTTTGATTCACAGTTTTCTCATTTATAGAGTGAGTGAGATGATCAAGTTTGTTCATAATTTCATCAAGCATAGAGGATGTCTTATTTTCAGAGTCTGTTATGGGAACTGGGGGTTTATCAGCATGCATGAGTTCCTTTTTGATATTTTTGCAAGACTCACACTGCCTTAGAGGATTAGCTAGTAATTTCTCAGTATCCTCAAGTTTCTTACTCCAGACAGAGTTTTCAGTAGTTAAGCAAGAAATTTCATCTTCATATTCTTCCAATTTCTCTTGTAGGGAACTAGTTTCCTTTCCAAGTTTCTTAATTATTTTGACCAGTTGTTTTTTGTCATATTCAAGAAGAGACTTAGTAAAGTCAGAAGAAGATACCTCGGAGTCATCTGATTCAGTTGAATCTTCCTTGGCCATTAGACACCTTCCTCTGGTAGTTCCCTTTGTCTCTTGTTCCTCTTCGGAGTCTTCTGAATCATCTTTGAAAGTAGCAAAGAGAGCCTTTTTGTGTTGAGATTTGTCATCGTCGTTGGAGTTCTTAGGACAGTTCCTTGCCAGATGTCCTCTTTCTTTGCATTGATAGCATTGATATTCAGAGAGGTCCTTCTTTTGGAAGTTTTTCTTGAACTTTCCTTTGACGAAATGCTTTCTGATATGCTTTGTGACCAGGGCGGTCATTTCATCTTCTTCATCTTCAAGGTCAGAATTTTCTTCTTCCATTTCTAACCTGGAGAAAGCTTTTGAGATTTTTAAGGCAATTCCCTTCTCCATCTTTTTGGCAGAACTTGTTTTGAGTGCCTCTCTTTCTTCGACTTCAAGTTTCCCTATGATTTGAGTCAAGGGGAGACCTTGAATTCCAGCATTAGTCTTCAGAACTCTTTTGATGAGGCTGAATTTGGAGTTGAGGCCGTTGATGATGACAAGGGCTTTGGACCATTCATCAAGTTCCACATCGGCGTTGGTGAGTTTTGTGACAAGCCTTGTGAAGCGGGAATGGTACTGGGAGATGTTCTCAGTTTCAAGCATCTCGAAAGTGTGATATTCTCCTTCTAGAGCAAACTTTCTACTTTGCTTTAGTTCCTCACTTCCTTCTTGCATCTCCTTCAGAGCGGTCCAGATCCCTTGAGCAGTTGAGATTCCTATCACCTTGTCCATATCTTCTCTAGTCAACCCATTGAGAATAAGTTGACGAGCTTTAGCATTTTTCTCCTTGATGGTGTAGTATTCAGGCTTCCATTGGTCCTCAGTTAAGTCCTTAGGAATGACTCCATCACCATTCTCTATCACGCGCCAGCACTGATAGTCCATGGTTTGGATGTAGTTGGTCATGCACTTCTCCCACCATTCTTCTTCTCCCTTCTTACGAATGTGGGGTTTGTTGATGGAGATTACTAGGCTGAATTCGTTTGAACTAGACATCTTGAAATCTGTAAACTAACATAAATCTAGAGCGCCTGCTCTGATACCAATTGTAGGTTTGTACGTTGTTAGTTAACAAGGGAACTGGGAGTCCAGTTCCTAAGCAGCGGAATAGGTAAACAATAGCGATTTCAAGACAAGTTCCTTAGAGTGGGAACCTTTGATAACCAACTAGTTATCCAGGATAAAACCCACTACCCCTTTTGCAAGAGGATTTCAAAGTCTACTTCTTGTATTAGTACTTCGGTTACAATCAACTAGAATAGAACAAACAGATTCAATTCTTAGACACACTAAAAGACTCTCTACCTAGTTCGACCTAACCAAGCAACAACAAGCAAGTAACTTACTTCGTTCTTCTTCAAAGAACTCGGCACAACTTCTTCACAGCACTCGAGATCTTCTCTTCGTGAATGCGTGTAAAAATTAGAGAGGTTTAATTACTTTATTTATATGACTTAATTACTGAAGGAAGCAAATCTTCAATAACTAAATCAAACAAATAAAATAATCAAAAGAAATCGTTAAAGATAACATTTGTTTCCAAATATTATCCCTACCGACTTTTACACGTTTTGTTTCCATAAAAGATAATCTTTTACATTCCTAAAATATATGGAAACAGGATATGATCTTGTAGTTCTCTCTCTAACTAAGATCTACCCTAAACAGCTCGCCGCCGCCTTCACAGATTTATCCAAGTGTTTCTGGCGCCAGCAAGCTTCAGTTCCTTCCGCCAGTTCCCAAGTCTGGCGTCAGTAGTTCTGTTCCGTTCTTTCCAAGTCTGAAGTTCCCTGTTTTGTCACACTAATGGAAATATTAATAGCAAAGATGTTTGTCATTATCAAAACTAGGAAAACTGGGGAAGAGAACTAGTTAGGGAACTGGAGTTCCCAAAAATTCACTTCCTAACACATGGCAATGATCCAATCGGCATCCTTCAGTGCTTCCGTGATGTTCTTGGGTTCTATAAGAGACAGAAAAGCATTGAAGGCACAAAAATTCATATCCTCAAATCCATACCTGTCCGGGGGCTTGATTGTTCTTTTAGCTCTTTTTGAAGCTAGTGCATCCGTCCTTAGAGTTTCAACTGCTATATGGACGGGAGCTGAGGAGGAGGCGATGGGAGGAACAGAGTCAGTGCCTTGTGTGGTTGGGTTGACCGGAGCATCTGAGCTGGAGGGAATAGAATCGATCAAGGGAACAGAGTCAGAGAGCACAGTGTCCGGTTGAGGGGGAGGAGCTGGGGAGCTCTCAGTGGACATCGACTCCTTAGGCTCAATTACTGGGCTAGTTTGAGAAGGATTAGTGAGGGAAGGATAGGAATTGGGATTTGATGGTGCGTCATCATCAGAGTCTTCGAGTGGACGTTGAAATGGATCTTTTGAGGGAACTGAGGGATCCTGCACAGACTTTGAAGGCAATTTTTCATTGAAGACAACATGAATACTTTCTTCTACCTTTTTAGTCCGTTTGTTAAAGACTTTGTAAGCTTTGCTGTTTGACGCATATCCGATGAAAATCCCTTCATCGCTTCGTGGATCAAATTTGCCCAGATTGTCCTTCCCATTATTGTGAACAAAGCACTTGCATCCTAAAACTCGTAGATGAGCAATATTGGGAACTCATCCTCGAAGGAGCTCATAGGAGGTCTTCTCAAGCATGGGACGTAGCATAGCTCGATTTAGAATGTAGCAGGCTGCATTTACGTCTTCTGCCCAAAAGGATTGGGAAAGTCCACTGGAGATGAGCATTGTGCGAGCCATATCCTCCAAGGTCCTATTCTTCCTCTCAACTACCCCATTCTGTTGAGGAGTGTAGGGAGATGAGAAGTTGTGATCAACTCCATGTTCCCTGCAAAAAGTTAGAAAGTCTCCGTTTTCGAACTCAGTTCCATGATCGGAACAAATAGCTCGAAGAGGAACATTCAAAGATTTCTCAAGCAAGGGAACTAGCTCACTAAACCTATCAAAGACTTCACCTTTAGATTTGATAAATAATGTCCAAGTGAATCTAGAGTAGTCATCAACAAGTACTAGAATATACCTGTTACCACCAATGCTTTGAACGCGCATAGGACCGTAGAGATCCATGTGAATGAGTTCCAGGGGTTTAGAAGAGCTTACCAGCGTTTTAGACTTGAAGGAACTACGAACCTGTTTCCCTTGAACACAGTCAGAGCAAATTTCTGACGTTTCAGCGTTGATTTTGGGAAGACCACGAACAAGTTCCTTTTGATGCAGCTTATGGATTAGCTTGATGCTTGCATGACCAAGTCGTTGATGCCAGAGGTTTGATTGATCATCAATGGAAGAGAGACACATCTTTTCTTTGGGAACGAACTTGGGATCAATGATGTAAACATTATTGAACCTTTTTCCTTTTAGGATCACAGTTCCCTGTCTATCTTCCACGAAACATTCCTTTGAGGTAAAGTGAACCTCATTTCCCCCTTGATCACACAGCGGTGACACACTTATTAGATCAAAGCCTAAGTTTTCAACAAGGTTGACATTACTTACCTTAATGTGATCAGTAAGATTTACGCTTCCAGTTCCACAGATTGTTCCATTTCTCTTGTCTCCGAAGGAAATAGTTCCTCCTTGGTGTTGCTGAAGTGACAACATTTTCTTTCTGTTTCCGGTCATATGGCACGAGCATCCACTATCAATGTACCATTTGTCTTGTTGTCGCACTTCGTCCTGCACAAGGGAACTCAAACTTTTGGAACCCAGCTAAGCATAGCTTCTCTGGGTGAATGAGGTTGAAATCTTGTCTGTGGGTTAGAAGCAGGAACAAAATAGTAAGGATCATTTAAATCAGTAATAGTGTGCGTCCTTTTCTTGTTGTTTATGTTCTGGTTCCTTTTCTTAGCATGTTCTTCCATTTGTTTCTTCTTATGGATGCATTCATGATAAGTATGACCATTTTTACCACAATGCCAGCAAACACGATTATAGATAACATGACCATACTTACCTTTACCGGGTCGGAATGGTCTTTCTTGTTTTCTTTGCTTAAAGTTGATTTTCTTACCTTTCGTTCCCTGAGCTTGGGAGACATACATCTTGTGAGCCTTTTGACCATTGAACCAGGTTTGGCTTTCTTTGGGCTTTTGTTCAAGCACACTTACCTTCTCCTCTAGGAACTGGGCTTTATCACGAGAGTTTTGCAGCGCACCACTGAGAAACTCATTTTTCTCGGCCAGTTCCTTTCTTATTTTCTCATTTTCAGCAGAGCATGTTTCCTCAGAATCGCTTTTACCAGTGTAACCAAGACCATTTCGTTGCTTAACAAAAACAGTTTGATTCACAGTTTTCTCATTTATAGAGTGAGTGAGATGATCAAGTTTGTTCCTAATTTCATCAAGCATAGAGGATGTCTTATTTTCAGAGTCTGTTATGGGAACTGGGGGTTTATCAGCATGCATGAGTTCCTTTTTGATATTTTTGCAAGACTCACACTTCCTTAGAGGATTAGCTAGTAATTTCTCAGTATCCTCAAGTTTCTTACTCCAGACAGAGTTTTCAGTAGTTAAGCAAGAAATTTCATCTTCATATTCTTCCAGTTTCTCTTGTAGGGAACTAGTTTCCTTTCCAAGTTTCTTAATTATTTTGACCAGTTGTTTTTTGTCATATTCAAGAAGAGACTTAGTAAAGTCAGAAGAAGATACCTCGGAGTCGTCCGATTCAGTTGAATCTTCCTTGGCCATTAGACACCTTCCTCTGGTAGTTCCCTTTGTCTCTTGTTCCTCTTCGGAGTCTTCTGAATCATCTTCGAAAGTAGCAAAGAGAGCCTTTTTGTGTTGAGATTTGTCACCGTCGTTGGAGTTCTTAGGACAGTTCCTTGCCAGATGTCCTCTTTCTTTGCATTGATAGCATTGATATTCAGAGAGGTCCTTCTTTTGGAAGTTTTTCTTGAACTTTCCTTTGACGAAATGCTTTCTGATATGCTTTGTGACCATGGCGGTCATTTCATCTTCAAGGTCAGAATTTTCTTCTTCCATTTCTAACCTGGAGAAAGCTTTTGAGATTTTTAAGGCAATTCCCTTCTCCATCTTTTTGGCAGAACTTGTTTTGAGTGCCTCTCTTTCTTCGACTTCAAGTTTCCCTATGATTTGAGTCAAGGGGAGACCTTGAATTCCAGCAGTAGTCTTCTGAACTCTTTTGATGAGGCTGAATTTGGAGTTGAGGCCGTTGATGATGACAAGGGCTTTGGACCATTCATCAAGTTCCACATCGGCATTGGTGAGTTTTGTGACAAAGCTTGTGAAGCGGGAATGGTAGTGGGAGATGTTCTCAGTTTCAAGCATCTCGAAAGTGTGATATTCTCCTTCTAGAGCAAACTTTCTACTTTGCTTTAGTTCCTCACTTCCTTCATGCATCTCCTTCATAGGGGTCCAGATCCCTTGAGCAGTTGAGATTCCTATCACCTTGTCCATATCTTCTCTAGTCAACCCATTGAGAATAAGTTGACGAGCTTTAGCATTTTTCTCCTTGATGGTGTAGTATTCAGGCTTCCATTGGTCCTCAGTTAAGTCCTTAGGAATGACTCCATCACCATTCTCTATCACGCGCCAGCACTGATAGTCCATGGTTTGGATGTAGTTGGTCATGCACTTCTCCCACCATTCTTCTTCTCCCTTCTTACGAATGTGGGGTTTGTTGATGGAGATTACTAGGCTGAATTCGTTTGAACTAGACATCTTGAAATCTGTAAACTAACAGAAATCTAGAGCACCTGCTCTGATACCAATTGTAGGTTCGTACGTTGTTAGTTAACAAGGGAACTGGGAGTCCAGTTCCTAAGCAGCGGAATAGGTAAACAATAGCGATTTCAAGACAAGTTCCTTAGAGTGGGAACCTTTGATAACCAACTAGTTATCCAGGATAAAACCCACTATCCCTTTTGCAAGAGGATTTCAAAGTCTACTTCTTGTATTAGTACTTCGGTTACAATCAACTAGAATAGAACACACTGATTCAATTCTTAGACACACTAAAAGACTCTCTACCTAGTTCGACCTAACCAAGCAACAACAAGCAAGTAACTTACTTCGTTCTTCTTCAAAGAACTCGGCACAACTTCTTCACAGCACTCGAGATCTTCTCTTCGTGAATGCGTGTAAAAATGAGAGAGGTTTAATTACTTTATTTATATGACTTAATTACTGAAGGAAGCAAATCTTCAATAACTAAATCAAACAAATAAAATAATCAAAAGAAATCGTTAAAGATAACATTTGTTTCCAAATATTATCCCTACCGACTTTTACACGTTTTGTTTCCATAAAAGATAATCTTTTACGTTCCTAAAATATATGGAAATAGGATATGATCTTGTAGTTCTCTCTCTAACTAAGATCTACCCTAAACAGCTCACCGCCGCCTTCACAGATTTATCCAAGTGTTTCTGGCGCCAGCAAGCTTCAGTTCCTTCCGCCAGTTCCCAAGTCTGGCGTCAGTAGTTCTGTTCCGTGCTTTCCAAGTATGAAGTTCCCTGTTTTGTCACACTAATGGAAATATTAATAGAAAAGATGTTTGTCATTATCAAAACTAGGAAAACTGGGGAAGAGAACTAGTTAGGGAACTGGAGTTCACAAAAGTTCACTTCCTAACACATGGCAATGATCCAATCGGCATCCTTCAGTGCTTCCGTGATGTTCTTAGGTTCTATAAGAGACAGAAAAGCATTAAAGGCACAGAAATTCATATCCTCAAATCCATACCTGTTCGGGGGCTTGATTGTTCTTTTAGCTCTGTGTGAAGCTAGTGCATCCGTCCTTGGAGTTTCAGCTGCTATATGGACGGGAGCTGAGGAGGAGGCGATGGGAGGAACAGAGTCAGTGCCTTGTGTGGTTGGGTTGACTGGAGCATCTGAGCTGAAGGGAACAGAATCGATCAAGGGAACAGAGTCAGAGAGCACAGTGTCCGGTTGAGGGTGAAGAGCCGGGGAGCTCTCAGTGGACATCGACTCCTTAGGCTCAATTACTGGGCTAGTTTGAGGAGGATTAGTGAGGGAAGGATAGGAATTGGGATTTGATGGTGCGTCATCATCAGAGTCTTCGAGTGGACGTTGAAATGGATCTTCTGAGGGAACTGAGGGATCCTGCACAGACTTTAAAGGCAATTTTTCATTGAAGACAACATGAATACTTTCTTCTACCTTTTTAGTCCGTTTGTTAAAGACTTTGTAAGCTTTGCTGTTTGACGCATATCCGATGAAAATCCCTTCATCGCTTCATGGATCAAATTTGCCCAGATTGTCCTTCCCATTATTGTGAACAAAGCACTTGCATCCTAAAACTCGTAGATGAGCAATATTGGGAACTCGTCCTCGAAGGAGCTCATAGGAGGTCTTCTCAAGCATGGGACGTAGCATAGCTCGATTTAGAATGTAGCAGGCTGCATTTACGTCTTCTGCCCAAAAGGATTGGGAAAGTCCACTAGAGATGAGCATTGTGCAAGCCATATCCTCCAAGGTCCTGTTCTTCCTCTCAACTACCCCATTCTGTTGAGGAGTGTAGGGAGCTGAGAAGTTGTGATCAACTCCATGTTCCCTGCAAAAAGTTAGAAAGTCTCCGTTTTCGAACTAAGTTCCATGATCGGAACGAATAGCTCGAAGAGGAACATTCAAAGATTTCTCAAGAAAGGGAACTAGCTCACTAAACCTATCAAAGACTTCACCTTTAGATTTGATAAATAATGTCCAAGTGAATCTAGAGTAGTCATCAACAAGTACTAGAATATACATGTTACCACCAATGCTTTGAACGCGCATAGGATCGCAGAGATCCATGTGAATGAGTTCCAGTGGTTTAGAAGAGCTTACCAGCGTTTTGGACTTGAAGGAACTACGAACCTGTTTCCCTTGAACACAGTCAGAGCAGATTTCTGACGTTTCAGCGTTGATTTTGGGAAGACCACGAACAAGTTCCTTTTGATGCAGCTTATGGATTAGCTTGATGCTTGCATGACCATGTCGTTGATGCCAGAGGTTTGATTGATCATCAAT
The DNA here is from genome assembly GCA_027886185.1 of Rheum nobile. Classification (NCBI taxonomy): domain Eukaryota; kingdom Viridiplantae; phylum Streptophyta; class Magnoliopsida; order Caryophyllales; family Polygonaceae; genus Rheum; species Rheum nobile. The sequence goes on from WOAB01000020.1 coordinate 10,424,458, forward strand.
GGAAGAGAGACACAACTTTCCTTTGGGAACGAACTTGGGATCAATGATGTAAACATTATTGAACCTTTTTCCTTTTAGGATCACAGTTCCCTGTCTATCTTCCACGAAACATTCCTTTGAGGTAAAGCGAACCTCATTTCCCCCTTGATCACACAGTTGTGACACACTTATTATATCAAAGCCTAAGTTTTCAACAAGGTTGACATTACTTACCTTAATGTGATCAGTAAGATTTACGCTTCCAGTTCCACAGATTGTTCCATTTCTCTGGTCTCCGAAGGAAATAGTTCCTCCTCGGTGTTGCTGAAGTGACAACATTTTCTTTCTGTTTCCGGTCATATGGCACGAGCATCCACTATCAATGTACCATTTGTCTTGTTGTCGCACTTCGTCCTGCACAAGGGAACTCAAACTTTTGGAACCCAGCTAAGCGTAGCTTCTCTGGGTGAATGAGGTTGAAATCTTGTCTGTGGGTTAGAAGCAGGAACAAAATAGTAAGGATCATTTAAATCAGTAATAGTGTGCGTCCTTTTCTTGTTGTTTATGTTCTGGTTCCTTTTCTTAGCATGTTCTTCCATTTGTTTCTTCTTATGGATGCATTCATGATAAGTATGACCATTTTTACCACAATGCCAGCACACACGATTATAGATAACATGACCATACTTACCTTTACCGGGTCGGAATGGTCTTTCTTGTTTTCTTTGCTTAAAGTTGATTTTCTTACCTTTCGTTCCCTGAGCTTGGGAGACATACATCTTGTGAGCCTTTTGACCATTGAACCAGGTTTGGCTTTCTTTGGGCTTTTGTTCAAGCACCCTTACCTTCTCCTCTAGGAACTGGGCTTTATCACGAGAGTTTTGCAGCGCACCACTGAGAAACTCATTTTTCTCGGCCAGTTCCTTTCTTATTTTCTCATTTTCAGCAGAGCATGTTTCCTCATAATCGCTTTTACCAGTGTAACCAAGACCATTTCGTTGCTTAACAAAAACAGTTTGATTCACAGTTTTCTCATTTATAGAGTGAGTGAGATGATCAAGTTTGTTCCTAATTTCATCAACCATAGAGGATGTCTTATTTTCAGAGTCTGTTATGAGAACTGGGGGTTTATCAGCATGCATGAGTTCCTTTTTGATATTTTTTCAAGACTCACACTTCCTTAGAGGATTAGCTAGTAATTTCTCAGTATCCTCAAGTTTCTTACTCCAGACAGAGTTTTCAGTAGTTAAGCAAGAAATTTCATCTTCATATTCTTCCAGTTTCTCTTGTAGGGAACTAGTTTCCTTTCCAAGTTTCTTAATTATTTTGACCAGTTGTTTTTTGTCATATTCAAGAAGAGACTTAGTAAAGTCAGAAGAAGATACCTCGGAGTCGTCCGATTCAGTTGAATCTTCCTTAGCCATTAGACACCTTCCTCTGGTAGTTCCCTTTGTCTCTTGTTCCTCTTCGGAGTCTTGTGAATCATCTTCGAAAGTAGCAAAGAGAGCCTTTTTGTGTTGAGATTTGTCGTCGTCGTTGGAGTTCTTAGGACATTTCCTTGCCAGATGTCCTCTTTATTTGCATTGATAGCATTGATATTCAGAGATGTCCTTCTTTTGGAAGTTTTTCTTGAACTTTCCTTTGACGAAATGCTTTCTGATATGCTTTGTGACCAGGGCGGTCATTTCATCTTCAAGGTCAGAATTTTCTTCTTCCATTTCTAACCTGGAGAAAGCTTTTGAGATTTTTAAGGCAATTCTCTTCTCCATCTTTTTGGCAGAACTTGTTTTGAGTGCCTCTCTTTCTTCGACTTCAAGTTTCCCTATGATTTGAGTCAAGGGGAGACCTTGAATTCCAGCAGTAGTCTTCAGAACTCTTTTGATGAGGCTGAATTTGGAGTTGAGGCCGTTGATGATGACAAGGGCTTTGGACCATTCATCAAGTTCCACATCGGCGTTGGTGAGTTTTGTGACAAGCCTTGTGAAGCAGGAATGGTACTGGGAGATGTTCTCAGTTTGAAGCATCTCGAAAGTGTGATATTCTCCTTCTAGAGCAAACTTTCTACTTTGCTTTAGTTTCTCACTTCCTTCATGCATCTCCTTCAGAGCGGTCCAGATCCCTTGAGAAGTTGAGATTCCTATCACTTGTCCATATCTTCTCTAGTCAACCCATTGAGAATAAGTTGACGAGCTTTAGCATTTTTCTCCTTGATGGTGTAGTATTCAGGCTTCCATTGGTCCTCAGTTAAGTCCTTAGGAATGACTCCATCACCATTCTCTATCACGCGCCAGCACTGATAGTCCATGGTTTGGATGTAGTTGGTCATGCACTTCTCCCACCATTCTTCTTCTCCCTTCTTACGAATGTGGGGTTTGTTGATGGAGATTACTAGGCTGAATTCGTTTGAACTAGACATCTTGAAATCTGTAAACTAACACAAATCTAGAGCGCCTGCTCTGATACCAATTGTAGGTTCGTACGTTGTTAGTTAACAAGGGAATTGGGAGTCCAGTTCCTAAGCAGCAGAATAGGTAAACAATAGCGATTTCAAGACAAGTTCCTTAGAGTGGGAACCTTTGATAACCAACTAGTTATCCAGGATAAAACCCACTACCCCTTTTGCAAGAGCATTTCAAAGTCTACTTCTTGTATTAGTACTTCGGTTACAATCAACTAGAATAGAACACACAGATTCAATTCTTAGACACACTAAAAGACTCTCTACCTAGTTCGACCTAACCAAGCAACAACAAGCAAGTAACTTACTTCGTTCTTCTTCAAAGAACTCGGCACAACTTCTTCACAGCACTCGAGATCTTCTCTTCGTGAATGCGTGTAAAAATGAGAGAGGTTTAATTACTTTATTTATATGACTTAATTACTGAAGGAAGCAAATCTTCAATAACTAAATCAATCAAATAAAATAATCAAAAGAAATCGTTAAAGATAACATTTGTTTCCAAATATTATCCCTACCGACTTTTACACGTTTTGTTTCCATAAAAGATAATCTTTTACGTTCCTAAAATATATGGAAATAGGATATGATCTTGTAGTTCTCTCTCTAACTAAGATCTACCCTAAACAGCTCACCGCCGCCTTCACAGATTTATCCAAGTGTTTCTGGCGCCAGCAAGCTTCAGTTCCTTCCGCCAGTTCCCAAGTCTGGCGTCAGTAGTTATGTTCCGTGCTTTCCAAGTCTGAAGTTCCCTCTTTTGTCACACTAATGGAAATATTAATAGCAAAGATGTTTGTCATTATCAAAACTAGGAAAATTGGGGAAGAGAACTAGTTAGGGAACTGGAGTTCCCAAAAGTTCACTTCCTAACACATGGCAATGATCCAATCGGCATCCTTCAGTGCTTCCGTGATGTTCTTGGGTTCTATAAGAGACAGAAAAGCATTGAAGGCACAAAAATTCATATCCTCAAATCCATACCTGTTCGGGGGCTTGATTGTTCTTTTAGCTCTGTTTGAAGCTAGTGCATCCGTCCTTGGAGTTTCAGCTGCTATATGGACGGGAGCTGAGGAGGAGGCGATGGGAGGAACAGAGTCAGTGCCTTGTGTGGTTGGGTTGACCGGAGCATCTGAGCTGGAGGGAACATAATCGATCAAGGGAACAGAGTCAGAGAGCACAGTGTCCGGTTGAGGGGGAGGAGTCGGGGAGCTCTCAGTGGACATCGACTCCTTAGGCTCAATTATTGGGCTAGTTTGAGGAGGATTAGTGAGGGAAGGATAGGAATTGGGATTTGATGGTGCGTCATCATCAGAGTCTTCGAGTGGACGTTGAAATGGATCTTCTGAGGGAACTGAGGGATCCTGCACAGACTTTGAAGGCAATTTTTCATTGAAGACAACATGAATACTTTCTTCTACCTTTTTAGTCTGTTTGTTAAAGACTTTGTAAGCTTTGCTGTTTGACGCATATCCGATGAAAATCCCTTCATCGCTTCGTGGATCAAATTTGCCCAGATTGTCCTTCCCATTATTGTGAACAAAGCACTTGCATCCTAAAACTCGTAGATGAGCAATATTGGGAACTCGTCCTCGAAGGAGCTCATAGGAGGTCTTCTCAAGCATGGGACATAGCATAGCTCGATTTAGAATGTAGCAGGCTGCATTTACGTCTTCTGCCCAAAAGGATTGGGAAAGTCCACTGGAGATGAGCATTGTGCGAGCCATATCCTCCAAGGTCCTGTTCTTCCTCTCAACTACCCCATTCTGTTGAGGAGTCTAGGGAGCAGAGAAGTTGTGATCAACTCCATGTTCCCTGCAAAAAGTTAGAAAGTCTCCGTTTTCGAACTCAGTTCCATGATCGGAACGAATAGCTCGAAGAGGAACATTCAAAGATTTCTCAAGCAAGGGAACTAGCTCACTAAACCTATCAAAGACTTCACCTTTAGATTTGATAAATAATGTCCAAGTGAATCTAGAGTAGTCATCAACAAGTACTAGAATATACCTGTTACCACCAATGCTTTGAACGCGCATAGGACCGCAGAGATCCATGTGAATGAGTTCCAGGGGTTTAGAAGAGCTTACCAGCGTTTTGGACTTGAAGGAACTACAAACCTGTTTCCCTTGAACACAGTCAGAGCAGATTTCTGACGTTTCAGTGTTGATTTTGGGAAGACCACGAACAAGTTCCTTTTGATGCAGCTTATGGATTAGCTTGATGCTTGCATGACCAAGTCGTTGATACCAGAGGTTTGATTGATCATCAATGGAAGAGAGACACAGCTTTTCTTTGGGAACGAACTTGGGATCAATGATGTAAACATTATTGAACCTTTTTCCTTTTAGGATCACAGTTCCCTGTCTATCTTCCACGAAACATTCCTTTGAGGTAAAGCGAACCTCATTTCCCCCTTGATCACACAACTGTGACACACTTATTAGATCAAAGCCTAAGTTTTCAACAAGGTTGACATTACTTACCTTAATGTGATCAGTAAGATTTACGCTTCCAGTTCCATAGATTGTTCCCTTTCTCTTGTCTCCGAAGGAAATAGTTCCTCCTCGGTGTTGCTGAAGTGACAACATTTTCTTTCTGTTTCCGGTCATATGGCACGAGCATCCACTATCAATGTACCATTTGTCTTGTTGTCGCACTTCGTCCTGCACAAGGGAACTCAAACTTTTGGAACCCAGCTAAGCGTAGCTTCTCTGGGTGAATGAGGTTGAAATCTTGTCTGTGGGTTAGAAGCAGGAACAAAATAGTAAGGATCATTTAAATCAGTAATAGTGTGCGTCCTTTTCTTGTTGTTTATGTTCTGGTTCCTTTTCTTAGCATGTTCTTCCATTTGTTTCTTCTTATGGATGCATTCATGATAAGTATGACCATTTTTACCACAATGCCAGCAAACACGATTATAGATAACATGACCATACTTACCTTTACCGGGTCGGAATGGTCTTTCTTGTTTTCTTTGCTTAAAGTTGATTTTCTTACCTTTCGTTCCCTGAGCTTGGGAGACATACATCTTGTGAGCCTTTTGACCATTGAACCAGGTTTGGCTTTCTTTGGGCTTTTGTTCAAACACCCTTACCTTCTCCTCTAGGAACTGGGCTTTATCACGAGAGTTTTGCAGCGCACCACTGAGAAACTCATTTTTCTCGGCCAGTTCCTTTCTTATTTTCTCATTTTCAACAGAGCATGTTTCCTCAGAATCGCTTTTACCAGTGTAACCAAGACCATTTCGTTGCTTAACAAAAATAGTTTGATTCATAGTTTTCTCATTTATATAGTGAGTGAGATGATCAAGTTTGTTCATAATTTCATCAAGCATAGAGGATGTCTTTTTTTCAGAGTCTGTTATGGGAACTGGGGGTTTATCAGCATGCATGAGTTCCTTTTTGATATTTTTGCAAGACTCACACTGCCTTAGAGGATTAGCTAGTAATTTCTCAGTATCCTCAAGTTTCTTACTCCAGACAGAGTTTTCAGTAGTTAAGCAAGAAATTTCATCTTCATATTCTTCCAGTTTCTCTTGTAGGAAACTAGTTTCCTTTCCAAGTTTCTTATATATTTTGACCAGTTGTTTTTTGTCATATTCAAGAAGAGACTTAGTAAAGTCAGAAGAAGATACCTCGGAGTCGTCTGATTCAGTTGAATCTTCCTTGGCCATTAGACACCTTCCTCTGGTAGTTCCCTTTGTCTCTTGTTCCTCTTCGGAGTCTACTGAATCATCTCCGAAAGTAGCAAAGAGAGCCTTTTTGTGTTGAGATTTGTCGTCGTCGTTGGAGTTCTTAGGATAGTTCCTTGCCAGATGTCCTCTTTCTTTGCATTGATAGAATTGATATTCAGAGAGGTCCTTCTTTTGGAAGTTTTTCTTGAACTTTCCTTTGACGAAATGCTTTCTGATATGCTTTGTGACCAGGGCGGTCATTTCATCTTCTTCATCTTCAAGGTCAGAATTTTCTTCTTCCATTTCTAACCTGGAGAAAGCTTTTGAGATTTTTAAGGCAATTCCCTTCTCCATCTTTTTGGCAGAACTTGTTTTGAGTGCCTCTCTTTCTTCGACTTCAAGTTTCCCTATGATTTATGTCAAGGGGAGACCTTGAATTCCAGGAGTAGTCTTCAGAACTCTTTTGATGAGGCTGAATTTGGAGTTGAGGCCGTTGATGATGACAAGGGCTTTGGACCATTCATCAAGTTCCACAACGGCATTGGTGAGTTTTGTGACAAGCCTTGTGAAGCGGGAATGGTACTGGGAGATGTTCTCAGTTTCAAGCATCTCGAAAGTGTGATATTCTCCTTCTAGAGCAAACTTTCTACTTTGCTTTAGTTCCTCACTTCCTTCATGCATCTCTTTCAGAGCGGTCCAGATCCCTTGAGCAGTTGAGATTCCTATCACCTTGTCCATATCTTCTCTAGTCAACCCATTGAGAATAAGTTGACGAGCTTTAGCATTTTTATCCTTGATGGTGTAGTATTCAGGCTTCCATTGGTCTTCAGTTAAGTCCTTAGGAATGACTCCATCACCATTCTCTATCACGCGCCAGCACTGATAGTCCATGGTTTGGATGTAGTTGGTCATGCACTTCTCCCACCATTCTTCTTCTCCCTTCTTACGAATGTGGGGTTTGTTGATGGAGATTCCTAGGCTGAATTCATTTGAACTAGACATCTTGAAATCTGTAAACTAACACAAATCTAGAGCGCCTGCTCTAATACCAATTGTAGGATCGTACGTTGTTAGTTAACAAGGGAACTGGGAGTCCAGTTCCTAAGCAGCGGAATAGGTAAACAATAGCGATTTCAAGACAAGTTCCTTAGAGTGGGAACCTTTGATAACCAACTAGTTATCCAGGATAAAACTCACTACCCCTTTTGCAAGAGGATTTCAAAGTCTACTTCTTGTATTAGTACTTCGATTACAATAAACTAGAATAGAACACACAGATTCAAGTCTTAGACACACTAAAAGACTCTCTACCTAGTTCGACCTAACCAAGAAACAACAAGCAAGTAACTTACTTCGTTCTTCTTCAAAGAACTCGGCACAACTTCTTCACAGCACTCGAGATCTTCTCTTCGTGAATGCGTGTAAAAATGAGAGAGGTTTAATTACTTTATTTATATGACTTAATTACTGAAGGAAGCAAATCTTCAATAACTAAATCAAACAAATAAAATAATCAAAAGAAATTGTTAAAGATAAAATTTGTTTCCAAATATTATCCCTACCGACTTTTACACGTTTTGTTTCCATAAAAGATAATCTTTTACGTTCCTAAAATATATGGAAACAGGATATGATCTTGTAGTTCTCTCTCTAACTAAGATCTACCCTAAACAGCTCGCCGCCGCCTTCACAGATTTATCCAAGTATTTCTGGCGCCAGCAAGCTTCAGTTTCTTCCGCCAGTTCCCAAGTCTGGCGTCAGTAGTTCTGTTCCGTGCTTTCCAAGTCTGAAGTTCCCTGTTTTGTCACACTAATGGAAATATTAATAGCAACAATGTTTGTCATTATCAAAACTAGGAAAACTGGGGAAGAGAACTAGTTAGGGAACTGGAGTTCCCAAAAGTTCACTTCCTAACATGCTTCATCCCATTGATTCTTGCTGATTTGACTAGTCTAATCATCTAGTTGATATTAGTGATTTTCTATTGCTAGGGTTTGGATATTTCTGGTTGAAATCCCTTATCTTGTGTAGCAACCACAATTTACAGGAACTGGTTGTGAATGTTTATTGTTAAGAGAATTGATTACATGTCGAGTACTGACTAGTTGTTAAGTATTGCATGTATCTTGCTTAATTCCTATGCTTACTGCTGTCGTTAGATTGAATCTTGATGGTTTCTTGATTGTTTAATGGTAAGTATTTTCAGGGCTGGTTGACCTGTCTATATACATAAGATCGGAATAGGAATATTCATTGGTAGAAATTGGAGATAATCTAGGATCAATCAATCAAACTGAAGTGTGGATATTTGTCTGGCTAAGTTACTTATCACCCATTGATTACATCTTTTGCATTGATTTACATTGTTACTTGATACAAACCAAAATCCCCCCTTTTGTTACTATTGGCATACAACCTTTGCAATTAGGAATATTGCTTACCTCCCTGTGGGATCGATCCTTATTTACCCTACTACGTTAGTTAGGTTTTTGAGGTTATTTGATAGGTGTCTACGACGAACCCCTCATCAAATTTGGCGCCGTTGCCGGGGAGGCAAAGTTTTAATTTTTCTTGTTTGTTTGTGTGCTAACTATTGTGTGGACCTATCTTATGGTCCACACCCGTGCTACTGACTCTCCAATCTTAGATCTTGATACAGAAATTGAGAGGACACTTTCCAGGAACCGTAGAGCAGCCCGTACGCAACTCGAGATGACTGAGGAACAGAATTTGAGGCAGTTGACTGCGCCAAATCTAGAACAACAGCCGCTCACTGTGCAATTTCCGGAGTTGGCTAATGGCGTGAATTTTGAGCTAAAATCTGGGTTGATTCATTTACTACCCCACTTCCATGGGATGAATGGAGAAGACCCCAATAAGCATCTCTATGAATTTCATGCTGTTGGCATGAAGCCAAGGAACATTACTGAGGACCAGATCAAGCTGAGGGCCTTTCCTTTCTCTCTGAAGGATTCGGCCAATGATTGGTTCTATTATTTGTCCCTTGGAAGCATAGATACATGGACGAAGATAAAGAAAGCCTTCCTGAAGAAGTATTTCCCTGCAACGAAGCTCAATAGCTTGAAGAGGAATATTAACAACATTGAACAACATGCTACAGAGACGTTGTATGAGTATTATGAGAGGTTCAAGAGGTTGATATCGAGCTGTCCATACCATGGTTATTCTGACCAAGACCTCGTTCTATATTTGTATGGTGGACTTCTTAATGATGAGCGCAGGATGGTGAACGCAGCCTGTGGCGGTAACATTTTAAACAAGACGCCAGCTGCAGCATTTGAGATATTCTTTGAGCTATCTGAGGGCTCAAGACAACTCAGCAAGAGAGCAAGCGCTCAAGCAGTTAAGGCCGCAAATTCTTAGCCATCATCCTCACTACTTTCTGAGATGGCTAAGATGAAGGAGATGATGAGGCGTTTCATGATGAAAGGTGGACCGCAGCAGGTCAAGTTCTGTGGAATCTGCTATGACACGATGCACCCCACAGATGTGTGCCCAACGTTGTAGGAGCCCACAACTGAAGTAAAGGCCATGGGAGATTTCGGACCTCCTAGACCGAGATATGACCCGTACTCCAACACCTATAATCCAGGGTGGAGAGATCACTCAAATTTGAGATATGGGAACTAGCAGAACCCTTCATAGGGCCGGGACGATCAGGAGTTCCACCCGAGGCCGCAACAGTTTCCACCACGCCAACAACAATTTCAGCAGCCTGGGGGTCAACAATAATAATTCAGACCACAATACGAGCCTAGACCTCAAGGCAAAAGTTCCAGTTCATCTATGTCTATTGACGACCAGATCAAGTCTCTTGTGCATTGCATGACCGGTATTACTCAGACGGTATCCACCATGCAGAACAACATGATACAATTTCAGCATGAGACCAAGTCCAGTATTCAAAACTTGGAGAAGCAGGTTGGACAGATCTCTCTAGCTGTGAGCAAACTGGAGGCTAGGGATGCGTGTAAACTCCCGTCGCAGACGAAACTGAATCCAGTGCAGAACGTTAGTGCAATGAAGCTAAGGAGCGGAACACAAATGAAGGAAGTGATGGAGGCTACAGAAGAGAAACCGCGACCGTGGATTGAAATCCGCGACCGCGGTTTGCTGACTAAAGAAGAAGAAATCTCGTCGGGTGAACAACAAAACATTCCGCGACCGCGGCCAGATTTCCGCGACCGCGGAATTCCCCCAGAGAAGACAAAAACTCTAGAAGACAATCCACGACCGCGGATTCGTCACTGGCGACCCAGAACTTACAGATGTTGAACCGCGACCGCGGGTCCCAAACCGCGACTGCGGTTTCCGTGATGACGTCCACGACAACTACGTTCGTCTATACTTTCTTCCACTCGGCTCCCTGAAGCCACCCGCGCCATTCCTTGAGGCACTGAAGGACACCAAAAGGCTGGAAAATGACAAGGAGATCTTTGAGACCTTCAGTAATTGCGACATAAACATTTCGTTGATCACACTAGTTAAGAGCATTCCTCGCTATGCAAAATTTTTTAAGGAATTATGCAAGATTAAGAGGAAGACAAAAGAGAAAACGAAGAAGAAGGTCCGGGTGAATGAGAATGTATCCGCTATGCTGAAAAATGGGATGCCGAAGAAATGCAGTGACCCAAGCATTTTCAGTATTCCATGCAAGATGGGTGACACCATGTTCGATAAAGCCATGTTGGATTTGGGTGCATCTATAAATGTGTTGCCTCTCTCGCTATATGAATCTTTGGGGCTTGGACCATTGCATGAGACCGGGACGGTGATTCAATTGGCGGATATGTCTACTATATATCCCAAAGGAGTCGTGCAGGATGTTCTGGTAGAGGTCGATAAGCTGATTTTCCCTGCTGATTTCTTTGTGATGGATACGGGACAGGACAAGCACGCAGCCCCTGTGATGTTGGGTAGGCCGTTTATGAAAACGGCGAACACAAAGATCGATGTGAGTAGTGGTTCACTCACCATGGAGTTTGATGGGGTGAGGGTCAAATACAACATTGATGATGCAAAGAGACACCCTCTTGATTGTGATCCCAAGTGTTCGGTTGGTGTGGACAACCCAAGTTGATTTGAAGGGCACTATGTCGAGCCACGACATTAACCAAGGCGTTGCTCGGGAGGCAATCCGAGGTATGTAATTCTTTTCATATCTTTTATTTTCAAGTTATTATTCTTGTTATTTCGTTTTTAGACTAAATTATAGGTTGGAGGTTCGAAGATAAAATCAGCAAAGCCACAGACGCGAAACCGCGACCGCGGAAATATTTCCGCGACCGCGGCTTTACCACTGTAAGTCCCCTCCTCCGAAAAAAAATAAAAAAAAATAAAAAAAATAAAAAATTAAAGACACCGCGACCGCAGCCTTAAAACCACGATCGCGGCCTAGTTGTCTGATTTTTACTACGAGAGACAGCGCGCATCATGCTGCCAAGGAGGAGACATTAGCCCGACATCTTTATTTGGCACCGATGATGGCCCGACATTAGACATCTGATGAGGAGGAGCTCCAGAGCCAACTGCAGATATGATTATTGATATGGAGCGACAGAGCCCGCTACACGATTACACTAGGGCTCCCAATCTGTGTTCCTAGAAGGCTCGTGCAATCCCGTTTCTTTGATGTACCACTTCACCTTACAGTGGATCTATTTGGTTGCACGTGGAGTTTGCTTGAGTAGGACCACCGCAACACCAGAGACTTGTGTTTTCACTGATTTACTGCCAGCCCCGACGTCCATATCCAAGCCACCTCGGCGACGGTCGTGAGTACTTTTCTACCTTCCCCAGTGTTTCTTTTTTTTGTCTTTCATTACATTGCGGACAATGCAATATTTAAGCATGGGGGAGTGATGTATACTTGCTAGTCGTCTGAGAAAGAAAAAGAAAAAGAAAATATAAAAGAAAAAAGAAAAATATGGGCTAAGCTGAAAACCCGAAAGGACGGATTAGGCAATAAGCAGGTGGCCTGGACCAGCATTAGGCTGAGGTAATAAGAGGTCAAGAGTGATGTGAGTTTTGTGAGCCCATCTATAGAAAAATGGAATGAGTGGCTAGGTGAAAACCTGAAAGGGCGCCTGGGCAAAATGAGTGAAAAGAAAAAGAGTGATTATTAGGATTCCTCATTTTTCCTGACGTGGTGACATAAGTGTTGGAGATATAAGGGGGATTCAGGTAGGTCACTTTGGGAGTTATAAGAAGATAGATTGGAGCTAGGATTAGATATTTTTATTCACTCTATGGTGTTCGGGATAAGCTTGGGGGAAGTACTCTGCTTTCCTTGAAGCTTGTGTGTTGTGGTGTTGTGTTGGTGCCCTGGAGATTCATGATTAGGTGTAGTTCTTAGTGGATAGTTTTGTTGTGCTTCCTGAGACCTTGGGTATTTTATTGGAGGAGTAGGTTTCTATTAGCTTACTCGAGGACGAGCAAGGTTTAAGCATGGGGGAATTTGATCCGCTCTACTCTGTAGTGCGTAACTAGGAGTTGTTACTGGATGTTAGGTACCATTTTGTGTGGGTTTAAAAGATATTTAGGAGAATGGAGTTTTAGAGAAGAAGTAGTGAAAAGGGGATTTTAACGGAGTATTGAAGACATTAAGGAGCGATGAAGGCGGAGCCACCAAGGAATGACGCGTGGAGAGCCGCGATGGAAGAAGCTGAAGGACGCGGGCGCAGATGGACGACAGAAGCAAAAGTTCAGCGAAGAGTACAGAACCGCGTGCGCGGAGGAATTGGCCGCTACATGCGGAAATGCTTTCTGGCGCGGAGCGCGTCACCGATTCGTACGAGATCTGTTTTGTTTTATTTCTTTTTATTTTATTTCTTTATTATTTCGTTTAATTTCCTTTTAGGAAGATATTATTTCTTATCTTAGGAATCAGGTTTTGCTAGGTTATTTACCTCTCTTTGTTAGCAGCCTTTTCATTATCACATCATCGTTCTGTTTTTCCATTAGAGTTTTATGCTTTGAAGACTATGAAGAACTAAGCAATCATTGCTTAGTCCGACGATTGAAGCCTTCGTTTGTATTTGGTTGTGAGATTATAACTCTATTTCCTTTCCTTTGATTATATTGATTCTCTTTGTGCTTCATCCCATTGATTCTTGCTGATTTGACTAGTCTGATCATCTAGTTGATATTAGTGATTTTCTATTGCTAGGGTTTGGATATTTCTGGTTGAAATCCCTTATCTTGTGTAGCAACCATAATTTATAGGAACTGGTTGTGAATGTTTATTGTGAAGAGAATTGATTACATGTCGAGTACTGACTAGTTGTTAAGTATTGCATGTATCCTGCTTAATTCCTATGCTTACTGATAGGGCATTGTCGTGACACCTTAACAAAATAATCCTAACAAACCTAAACAAGTAGTAGAGGCAAGCAAGGGTCGAATCCCACAGGGAGGAAGTAATCAATCTATGTGTTTATAAGCATGCAAGGTAACAAGGGGTTTTAGTTATCAAACATAGAGTAACTAAGATGCAAGCTTTAGAGAAAGAATAAGAACAATGGGTGGAAGTATTCCACCAGACAAATATCCACACTGCAAAGGAAACAGGTTGATCACTGAAATCTATTAAATCCAAGTTCTTTTCACAATCTTATAGTTGTTCACATCCTGATCTTAAGTACTACTGATTCTCACAGTTGTCAATAGACTTATTACTATGCCAATGGCAAAATACACCAGTCACGCCTATCATGCGGTACCAGACCGGGGTACATTACCACCAACAAAGCAATAGCAATGCACACAAGGATATAGGATACATGCAAGTAGAAAGACGTATAAGTACTCACTCCCCTACTTAACATGCAACTGATTCTCACTCACAATTGTACGCTCGGAACCCCTATACGCACAATTGTGTTTGCCACTAGATATGCACTCGGAACCCCTATATGCAATCCTAGCACTATGATAGATGTCGAAAAACCTAGTTAGCAACTCTAGATAAACCAACATAAATCAATAGACAATATAACCAAGAGAATCAAAACAACACTTATAAGATATAGAATAAGGAATAGAAATCTCACAACCAATCCATTACAATGCTTCAATTGTCTAGCGAAATAAAGGTGTTTAGCTCTCCATGGGTTGGAAACCCTGGAGGTGGAAAAGAAACGAACTTTAAACTGAAATCTAAAACTAATTGTGGCTGGAGGCTGTGGGCATTAGGTTAAATAGAGTTAACCTAAAGCCCAAGATCACAAACCCCAATTACAAGGAAATAAAATAATATAATAATAACCAAAAATAAACTATGAAAATCGAACAGGGAAATTAATCCCGTAATCTCGGCTTCTCTCTCGTGTAAGCAGCTCGGCAGCAGCCTCGGCCCACAACAGCAATCGGCACATCTCAGCAGCATCAGCACAGCCCAACAACAAGCTGCAACACGCCAAACAGCACATGGATGACGTCATCATGACATCATCATCCGCTTTCTCCAGCTTCAATTCAGCGCTTCGATTCCCGCCTCGCTGCACGCGAGTTTCTCTCCTGATGGGCCTTTCTTCATTTGGGCCTAATTTCCTCCTGGGCCCATCTTCCTTCCAATTCCAGCAATCACCACGCGGCTTCTTTAATTTATTTGGTTCTCCCAACAAACGGCCGCGAGGCGTGATTTCCACCACGAGGCGGTGCTTTCCACCGCGAGGCGGCATTCTTCTCTGAGACCCATCGCCAGGTCGCGGTGGCTCTGGCATGGGGCTTCACTTCTCTAGGAGTCACCTCTTCTGCTCTTCTTTACTACCAAGTGTTGGTAGTCTTCTCCAATAAACTCCAGCAGATCCTCATCCTCTCCATCTAAGCCGTAAAACCTTGGATATCTTCACTTCTCAACTACTCTTCTGGATTACAGACTTAGCCTAAATCTACTCCAAAACTCCATCTAAAATATGTCAATAATCACTAGTTAAGGTGCATGAAATGACACCTATCAAATATCCCCACACTTAGACCTTTACTCGTCCCGAGTAAATCAAAACCAATCATACTCCAATCATCAAACACCAAGGTCTCAGGAAGTGTGAGCAAACATGAAACCAGTGACTACAACAACTCAACCATCAGCTCAAGATACCAAAGCAACACGCACAGCACAATAACACAATACAACACAACTCAATAAATCTCAACACCCAAACATCCAAGCTAAAAGGAAAGCAGAGTACTTCCTCCAAGCTGATCCCAAACACCATAGAGTAAAACAAAATCTAATCCTATCTCCCATCTATCTTCTTATGTCTCCCAGAGTGACCTACCCGACAATCCTTCTTTGACTCCTCTTCTTATGACGCCTCGCCAAGAATAATGAGAAATCCTAGAATCACTCTTCTTCTTTTTCGCTCATTTTGCCAAGGCGCCCTTTCGGGTTTTCACCAAGCCACTCATTTCATTTTCCAATTGATGTACTCACATAAGCTCACGTCACTCTTGACCACATATTACCAGAGCCTAATGCTGGTCCAAGCCACCTGCTTATTACCTAGGCCGCCCTTTCGGGTTTTCGACCTATCCCAGGATTTTTATGTATGCCTTTTTTCAATTTTTGGCTTTTTTCATTGTTATTCATTTTTCTCCTCAACGACGTAGCAAGTATAGAACTCTCCCCCATGCTTAAACATTGCATTGTCCTCAATGTAATAAAAGACAAAAGAATAGAAGCATAGGGAAAAGCAAAAAAATAACTCACAAACGTTGCCAAGCTGTTTGGACACTGAAGGTGATCGCTGGCGGTCTTCTCAATAAATGCCCAGGTCTTTGGTGTTGGGCGGGTGTCTTCATCAACTCTATAATCTTCTCCTACCGTGCAATCAAAGGGAACCACTTTGGTGAGTAGTGGTAACACAAAGATAGTAGGATTGCACGGCCTTCTAGGAACACATGGTGGAGCCCAGATGTAATCATGGTGGGGGCTCTAGTGTTCCTCTTCCTCAGCTGTCGACTATAGGGCCATCATCGTTGCCAAATAATGTGTGGGGCTAAGGTTTCCTCCTTGACAACATGATGTGCACCTCTCCGTGGTGACTCTGGACAGCTCGGTAAAACTTTTTTTTTTTGCCTCCCCGTTTAAGGTTTTTTCGGGGAGCGACTTAGTGCAGGGAAAGAAGAGACTTACATTGGTGTGGAAACACCTTCTTCAATAGGCATGGGTCTCTTCCCTGCAGGTTAGTCGGAAACAAAAACCAAAACAAAAACAAAGCAAAACACACTAAAGAAAATGCAAAAACAAAGAATGAAAAGCAAAGAAAGAAAAACATACATCGGGTTGCCTCCCGGATAGCGCCTTAGTTATTGTCATGGCTTGACATCCTACTCCATTCGCCTCAACTCGGGTTGCTCATAGCAACCAAACTCCTGGGGCTTGGATCAGGGGGATGCCTCTTTGTATGCTCTCTATTGAGCCTTTCCCCCAATCTTGTGCAATTGTTGATGGTTGGATCACTCGTCGTATCCATGAATGCACTTGCCATCTTGAAAAATTGTCTACCCAGTATCTCAGGGGCTGCCTGTATGTCTTGCCCCGTATCCAGCATGTAAGAATTCACCACTTGAGTCAAGTTCTCCTTTTTGTGCTTCCCCTTCGGCTTCTTCTTGATTATGCCCATCACCTTTAATATTTCCTTGCAGCGAGGGGTGCTGTCCGCCAGATGGACCAAAGGGGTGGTTGCCTTGCAACTACTGAAAGTGTCAAATAAGCCTTTGTCGCTCTCCACCTTTTGGGTGTCCTTCAGAGCCTCAGGTAATGGTATAGCGGGCTGCAATGCAACGAGCGGGAAGGAGTTAAGACGCAAAAACTCATCATAGGCAGCCTCTAGAGGATCGGGGACTGTCGGGGCGATTGTCTCTGGAGTATTTTTGCGAACATGGCACTCCTCCTCATCGTCGCTCCAATCCTCCTCAAATCTCAAAAAGTACTCTTCCTCAGTCAGCACCGGATGTTCAACCCCGTAAGTGTCTACCCAAACCTCACCAGTATATCTGAAATTTTGGACACCGGGCCGCGGCGAGATCGCGCTAGGAGGTACTTCCTCCACCGCGGGGCGGTAGTCATTGCCGCGGGGCGGTGAGGTCGCGGCGGAGATACTGAGGCACGTCGCCGGGTCGCGGTCATTCTCGCCGCGGGGCGGTGAGATAACTGGGATCTCATGCCGGGTCACGGTGAGAGGTGACGCGGGGCGATGGGCAATGTTCTCCATCTCACGGTCGCTCTCTTTTTCAGCTGACTTCGACTCAATCAACGCTTGACTCAGTTGGTTAACTTGGCTTTGGAGATTAGAAATCGCCTCTTGCTATTGGTAGTCATTCTGAGCCATGGTTATTTGCAGTGTGGACATGTTCTGGGCCATGGTTGTTTTCATTGAGGACACGGTCTGGGCCATGGTTGTTTGCATTGATGACACGGTCTGGGCCATGGTTGTCATACTTTGAATCAGAGCGCTGAGCACATCGGCATTGGGTGCAGGCGAGAACTGTGGTTGATTTCCATACGGAGTTGGGTTATGGTTCTCCCTCCACCCTGAGTTGTAGGTGTCCGGATAGTGCTCCTGCCTCGGTCCCTGCGAGTTCACACCTCGACGTGCATTTACTGCTGCTCTGAATGCAGGAAGTCCTGGACAATCGTCAGTGGTGTGTAGCGTATCGCGATAGATTCTGCATGCACTAGCTGGCCTTGCTGCACTGGGAATTGGGTAGTGTCCCCTCTCTGGCGAGAATGAGCATGGGCCTGGTCTTTCGTGCGGTTCTCCCCCGAACTCCATATCTGTATCAAAAGCAAAAGAGAAAAACAAAAATTAGTAGCACGGGTGTGGACCGTAAGATAGGTCCACACCAAAGTAACACACACACAAACAAACACACAGAAAAATCAAATCTTGCCTCCCCGGCAACGACGCCAATTTGATAGGGCGTTGTCGTGACACCTTAACAAAATAATCCTAACAAACCTAAACAAGTAGTAGAGGCAAGCAAGGGTCGAATCCCACAGGGAGGAAGTAATCAATCTATGTGTTTATAAGCATGCAAGGTAACAAGGGGGGTTTTAGTTATCAAACATGGAGTAACAAAGATACAAGCTTTAGAGAAAGAATAAGAACAATGGGTGGAAGTATTCCACCAGACAAATATCCACACTGCAAAGGAAACAGGTTGATCACTGAAATCTATTAAATCCAAGTTCTTTTCACAATCTTATAGCTATTCCCATCCTGATCTTAAGTACTACTGATTTTCACAGTTGTCAATAGACTTATTACTATGCCAATGGTAAAATACACCAGTCACGCCTGTCATGCGGTACCAGACCGGGGTACATTACCACCAACAAAGCAATAACAATGCACACAAGGATATAGGATACATGCAAGTAGAAAGACGTACAAGTACTCACTCCCCTACTTAACATGCAACTGATTCTCACTCACAATTGTACGCTCGGAACCCCTATACGCACAATTGTGTTTGCCACTAGATATGCACTCGGAACCCCTATATGCAATCCTAGCACTATGATAGATGTCGAAAAACCAAGTTAGCAACTCTAGATAAGCCAACATAAATCAATAGACAATATAACCAAGAGAATCAAACCAACACTTATAAGATATAGAATAAGGAATAGAAATCTCACAACCAATCCATTGCAATGCTTCAATTGTCTAGCGAAATAAAGGTGTTTAGCTCTCCATGGGTTGGAAACCCTAGAGGTGGAAAAGAAATGAACTTCAAACTGAAATCTAAAACTAATTGTGGCTGGAGGCTGTGGGTATTAGGTTAAATAGAGTTAACCTAAAGCCCAAGATCACAAACCCCAATTACAAGGAAATAAAATAATATAATAATAACTAAAAATAAACTATGAAAATCGAACAGGGAAATTAATCCCGTAATCTCGGCTTCTCTCTCGTGTAAGCAGCTCGGCAGCAGCCTCGGCACACAACAGCAATCGGCACATCTCAGCAGCATCAGCACGGCCCAACAATAAGCTGCAACATGCCAAACAGCACATGGATGACGTCATCATGACATCATCATCCTCTTTCTCCAGCTTCAATTCAACGCTTCGATTCCCGCCTCGCTTCACGCGAGTTTCTCTCCTGATGGGCCTTTCTTCATTTGGGCCTAATTTCCTCCTGGGCCCATCTTCCTTCCAATTCCAGCAATCACCACGCGGCTTCTTTAATTTATTTGTTTCTCCCAGCAAACGGCCGCGAGGCGTGATTTCCACCGCGAGGCGGTGCTTTCCACCGCGAGGCGGCATTCTTCTCTGAGACCCATCGCCGGGTCGCGGTGGCTCTGGCGCGGGGCTTCACTTCTCTAGGAGTCACCTCTTCTGCTCTTCTTTACTACCAAGTGTTGGTAGTCTTCTCCAATAAACTCCAGCAGATCCTCATCCTCTCCATCTAAGCCGTAAAACCTTGGATATCTTCACTTCTCAACTACTCTTCTGGATTACAGACTTAGCCTAAATCTACTCCAAAACTCCATCTAAAATATGTCAATAATCACTAGTTGAGGTGCATGAAATGACACCTATCACTTACTGATGTCGTTAGATTGAATCTTGATGGTTTCTTGATTGTTTAATGGTAAGTATTTTCAGGGTTGGTTGACCTGTCTATATACATAAGATCGGAATAGGAATATCCATTGGTAGGAATTGGAGATAATCTAGGATCAATCAATCAATCAAACTGAAGTGTGGATATTTGTCTGGCTAAGTTACTTCTCACCCATTGATTACATCTTTTGCATTGATTTATATTGTTACTTGATACAAACCAAAATCTTCCCTTTTGTTACTATTGGCATACAACATTTGCAATTAGGAAGATTGCTTACCTCCTTGTGGGATCGATCCTTATTTACCCTACTACGTTAGTTAGGTTTTTGAGGTTATTTGATAGGTGTCTACGACGAACCCCTCATCACTCATCACCCGACGAACACTTCCCGAGAATTTCTTCTCGTCAATGTTCATCGACTTAGCATATGCCTTCACATTACGGTCTACATGGACCTGACACAAATGATGCCGAACCTTCGGAAACACCTTATCGGCGGCCTTGATCAGTCCTAGCTCTCGATCAGACATGATGCATACGGGACTTTTCCCCCCGAACAACCACTTCAATCGTTCCAATGCCCATGCATAATGGCTTGCCGTCTCCCTTTCCATGAACGCCAGAGCGATGCAATATGTGAAGTTGGTGCAAGTAAACCCAACAATCTGGAATAGTGGCATACCGTACCTATAAATGCAACACAAAAAATACTTCAAACCCGCCCAAAATACCATTATCTACTCATAATACTAAAATGAGTAGAGTTTACCTGTTGGTTTTGTACATCGAATCCATGATAACGACGTTAGGGAACATACACAACAAATGTCGAGCGTCTGGGTGAGAAACAAACAGGCACGACAACCTCCTTCCCATCTGCCCTCGTTTTAGTAGCGGTGTCCAGCAAATAGCCTTTGTCCTTCAAAAACTCCAACGACCATTGCGTCACATTCAGATTGCCCAGGGATTTCAACCTCTCCTTAGCCCTAACAGTGTACACTTGCCTCCTCGATACCGTTGAACCCGTATATTCATTCATAATCTATGTAGAAATAACCTTGGGTCTTGCACCCGCCGCAGTATCAATCATCACTTTTCTACGTTGCTCCTTCGTAAGTCGGGAAGCAAATGCATGGCCAATCAAGGTGGTCGAAAGCATATGGTTATTGCATGCTCTAGCAACCGATGCGGTCCACCCAGGAGCTCTACTAGCATTTCCTTCCCTAAAAATACCATGCAACAAAAAGGGACAACCCTTCTTCTTTGACCTAGCTTTATTCACTCGTATCGGGCTGACCTTTTTACCATCGACTAACTTCTTTTTCTTGTCGGACCTAGGTAACCCGGATCTCTCACAATGAAATATAATCCTTCTAGGCTTTGATGATTTAGTAGTGATCACCATAAAAAGACTAAAACCGACCTTTTGCACCCACTCCCTCAAACCCTCCATACTCGGAAATATGTTATTAGTAGTAAAATGGGATGAGAAGGCGATCGCTAGAAATTCATCATCACTAGAATCACCCTATTTATATAAAAAAAATTAGTATATTAGAGACTAATTAATAATTATATTTATAACAAAAAATCTAATTTAAGCATTATTTCTAAAATTTCTACATACACACATCTATGTTATTTCTAAACATTCTACATACATAAATCTATGTTATTTCTAGACATTATACATACATGCATATAGTTTATTATGAAAACACAATCATTTCAGAAACTAATTAGTATTTACATTTATTATGAAAAAACAATCATTTTAATTCTACATTTATCTAAATATTATATATACAGGTAATATCTAATTACTTTATACTATAAAAAATTAAAATATTACGTACCCTGAAGTACTGAGGAGAAATCGGCGACTGAAAATCAACTTCATCATCTAGAGACGTGGGCGCGCTCGAAGACGACTCGGACATCCCCCTCCAACAAGGATCGCTTGACGACGACATATATATAGCCGAAAAATTACAATGGGTTTGAAGTATTTTTTTCCGTTGTATTTCAATGGTGGTTCAACTACTATTACATATCCTATATATATAGCTAGCCACATGACCGTTTAGACTAAAACGGGATAATTCTGGGCGATACTATGTGCAACACAAATTGACCGTTAAATTTCAATCGTACACTCCTCTCTAGACTGCACCTAGTGCCGTCCAGAAACCGGTTTCAATGAACCGGTTTTTTGGACGGCAATTCGTGCCGCACGGAAACCTTTTTTCCCAAGAAAACCGATTCACTGAACCGGTTTTCTGGGCGGCACGTATTGTCGTCCACACAAACCGGTTCACTGAACCGGTTTTTTTTAAATAAAATTTAATCATACTTTTTATAAAAAACATAAAAGAACTCATCTTGGGCGACACTTAATGCAGCCCAAAAAATCCGGTTTTCTTGGACTGCACTAGGTGCCGCCCAAGATGGAGTGCGAGGTTGAAAAATGTGGAGTGCGCGGTTTATCGCCGTTCTTTTTTTGTGTCATTGATTTACGCATGAGTCCAAAACTTTGATCGGTCTTCAAACTATACTTCCTTTTCCAACAAGGAATGACAGCATTTATTTCTATAGAGAATGCCTTGCTTCCATTTCCAATCAACAACGATCACGTAATTTAATAATAATAAGACTTTCAGAAAATTGAAACGTTGGATTAAACTATTATTATATTAAACTAAAGTATACTTTGATGCATCTGTTAAATATAATTCTTTCAGTCATATACTCATATAGGATTTATCTTTAGAAGTCATTTTAAAGAGGTTATCTTTTTAGACAATTTAAAGTTGATATCGTTGTCGCCTTAGAAAGTGTTTGTATGACTATTTTCCATAATATTAGATATTTAGTCTTTCAAGGGGATAACTTAACAGCTATAAATGCGATTAGAGGAATTTAGAAACTTTCATGGGAAGTGTTTCCTATTATTCATGAAATTAAAATGCTTTTACAATATTTTATTGAGTTTTAGGTCCATCACTATTACAGAGAAAACAATAGAGCTACAGACTTCCTAGCTATAAGAAACGTTTCTCCTATTCTTCTTCGTGGTACTATTATGGATTACATTGCTCCACATCTTCCACGTGAGCAACTGCTTCAATCCCGCCTTTAGTTTTTATGTTGTAATTCTAGTCTTCATGTAGCATGTAAAACGCTTGTGAAAATCATCTATTTTGATGATTTAGGTATTCCTTCCACTATGTAAGGATACCTTCTATTTATCATGTATAAAAAAAAACAATTAATGACGCTTTAGAATCACAAAACATCATCCCTAGCTACTTTAAATAGGCTAGGGCTGGGATGAATCTAATCAAACCTAGTTTAGCTTTCAATCGACTAAAAATTTAGAGTTCGTTTAGGTTGAATTTATGAAAATGGTAATGAAAGAAAACAAATATAGTCCACTTTAATATTATTTTTATTATTTATTAAAACGTTGATTTTGACTTAAGGGTTCTTATTTTCCATACAAATATGTGTACGTAGTTCACTATGATGGATGAATTCATTTCTTCAATACTATAGTGAGTTTTAAAATGATGAAATATAATCATTCCCTTTATCCCTTCTCTTTGCACACAAATTTTAGAATTTCAAGCCAAAATTAAATCAAAATTGTGATCAATATCATGATGTTAAAGTAAACTAGATTAATTTCTTTTTCATTATCATTTATTATCATTTTCATAAATTGAAACCAAACGAATCCTTAGTTTGTTTGTTAACCTTGAATACATATGGCATATGATTATACTATCTTTGTATACATGGTATATCGATCGGGATTTTAATTTAGGGTTTATTTGGATAGCCACAAAAATGCATTTTAATACCTTAACTTGTATTAAATAATGATATTTAATATAAAATAATACAATTCAACACATTAAAATGCATTTTAGGCGGATATCCAAATAGACCCTTAGTTGTTTGTCAATTTCTTTGAGCATTTCAATATATCGTTCGTATGATCCTTTTGTGCTCCATTTTTTTAATTGTTTAGATTAATTATATATTATTTTATTAAAGAATAAATATCTTTTTTAATTTAGTTGTTTACCCGACACAACCAATTCTCTGTAAGTCGACACATCTAATGAATTCAATCGTTTGTTTAACAATTGGCATTACCTCTGGAATTCTTGATCAAAGATCTTATACGAATATACGTAGTATATGCTTTCAGCAATATATATGTCACAGAGAGGATTTTAATTATGAAAATGTTGTGTTAATGACTTACAAAATGGGAAAAAAAAAAAAATTTTATTCCACAGAAGTCCGAGCATTCGCATTTTATAAGGATAGTATTTTTCCAAGAATGCTACGTTGTAATTAATTCATTCCCACATAAAATATATACACTCCAGATCATGTCCATTCAAATGTACATATAAGTAGAATTACAAAGCGAACGTCATCACCTGGTCATGCCAATGAACCTGCGATCCTGAGCAAGGATCTCGATACTTGGCACCTCCTAAGTCCTAACTAAGCTAAAACGTTCTTGGTCAGATATATATGGAGTTAGTTGGCCCAATTCTTGGCTACGCCTACCAACTCTCATCAATAAATATGGAGTTAGTTGGCCCAATAGGCCCAACATATTTGTGGCCCAATTCCTTTTTGCTATCAGCATTCAGCATCTAATCCAATCCAATACATTTTTGTATTTCCAATGCAAGTAGCTAATGTAATACATTAGTCAATACAGTAGTCATGAAATCTTATTTTCATTTTCCTTGAAAATTATGATAATTTTTATTCACTTACTCATACTTCCATTTGATAATTGATTTGCAAAATATTTGTAGGATAGTTTTATGAAATACCATAAGGCTTATCATCCCACAACATAAATGAAACACAATCAAGAAAAAGAACTTATAATTTCCGATGAGGAAAATTATAACTTTCCGCTTTCTTCTCTTGCTGCAGACGGGTGACGTGTCGATTCCTTCGCCGCTACCATTGCTGTTCACGGCCGGAGTCGATAGATTCAGGCCAGCGCCGTTGAGGAGTCGCTTTGGATGAGAATTGAGGTCGTTTTTCAATGGAGCCGCCACCCTCTCGAGTTCAAAGTATAAGAGCTGTAATCACACGCCTCCCCGTAAGCTGCGGTCCGAAGACAAGGGCAGGTTGATATCAGGAGGGCCAGGGAGAAGCACATGGTGGTTCATTTCGAGGTCGATTTCGTCATGAGAAGAGGCGCTGAAGTCAATGGATAGCAAGGTTGAAGGGTGATGATTCTCCATTGAAAGTACTGTGAGAAGTGCATCTTCCAAGTCCAATTGATGAGCAGGGCAACTCTACCTATTGGGGGAAGCTTCGGAAACAGAAAAGCCTAGGCGAACCGGCTCAGGCCAACGTCGTGCCCAACTTTGCCTGATCGAGTCGCCACCAAGTCGTCGAACCCGCAGCCTGCTCGTTGCCATGTCCAGTGGCAGTAGTCGTGGCCGCCCCTGTGTGACCAACATCCAGCAAGGCCTTGTGTAGGCTCAAAAACCCCTACAAGTTTGCAGGATGCAAATTGAAGAAGAATTCGGTGGTGAGCCCTCCGTATAAATCCAAAATGCCGAGGAGCTTAAATGATCCGTAAGTTTTCAACTCTCAGCATTATTGACTTATGATGATCATTTTATTTTTCACAACAAGTTATTTATTATAATTCTACTTGTTTATTTAATGGTTATTGTATATTTATGTCATGTCAGTAAATACTCGGGGGCAAATCGCTAAATGATCCCGAGACATTGGATCTTGTTAACAACCGACATTAGACATTCAGGGCCGATGAAATTAATGTCCGCGCATGAGATGATTGAACAAGATAAAGATCGACATAAAAGGGCATGCAACAAGCCCTACGGAGTTTGCTCAAGAAACTTGCACACTGAGGCAAACTGATGACCCCAACCCAAGCAAAAGAAGGATTAAGAGCTCACTCTCGTCAGCTAAGTTTTCTACCATTCCTTCCGAGTACATGGGAAAGCATCACATGTTTTGAAAATTAGTTATATCGGCATATATTGATTGTTGTGAAGGGTTAAATTGCGACTGG
Source organism: Rheum nobile (assembly GCA_027886185.1). Taxonomy (NCBI): domain Eukaryota; kingdom Viridiplantae; phylum Streptophyta; class Magnoliopsida; order Caryophyllales; family Polygonaceae; genus Rheum; species Rheum nobile. The sequence goes on from WOAB01000020.1 coordinate 10,450,260, forward strand.
CCATGAGTAAGGTCATTAAACTATCAATTTAATTTCTCTGTGATTATATTGAAAGCATGGCATAGGATGCCTGAAGCAATTAGCCTTCGGGTCAAGGGGCACGAACTGTCATCTTATTCTATTAGCCTACGTGTCGCAGGGGCACGAGCTGCCATCTTATTCTATTAGCCTACGGGCCGTAGGGGCACGAGCCATCTTATTCTATTAGCCTACGGGTCGTAGGGGCACGAGCTGCCATCTTATTCTATTAGCCTACGGGCCGCAGGGGCACGAGCTGCCATCTTATTCTATTAGCATATGGCCGCAGGGGCACGAGCTGCCATCTTATTCTATTAGCCTACGGGCCGCAGGGGTACGAGCTGTCATCTTATTCTATTAGCCTATGGCCGCAGGGGCACGAGCTGCCATCAATCTTTATTTAATTAGCCTTGGGCTATAAGGGCACGAGCTGTTGTGCAAGACTAGCTCAGAAACAAAAATTGTACTAGCCTTCACGCTAGCTGCAACGCTATGAGAAATTTCACTAGCTTCTACACTAGCTGCAATGCTAAGAAAGCACAGAGCAGAACTCCTAAGTACAGGAAGCGAGTGTGGGTTACAGCGAGTCAGTGAGTGCTGAACTCCCGTGACCTCCACGGCCAACCACGAAGTCGAGCCGACAAGCGTCGCTCAAATAGCCTGAGCCGGTAAGTGCCGCTTAAATAGGCCGGTCGGTGGGTCATAGCAAGTCAGTGAGTGTTGCTCTCCTGTGACCACCCCAGATTGCAACTAGCCCGAGCCGGTGAGTGCCGCTCAAATAGGCCGGTCGGTGGGCCATAGCGAGTCAGTGAGTACTGCTCTCCTATGACCACTCCGGATTGCAACTAGCCTGACCCGGTGACTGTCGCTCAAATAGGCCGCGACGTGGGCCATGGCGGATCGGTAAGCGTCGCATCCCCATGACCACTCCGGATTAACAACCCGATGTTCAAGTGAACACCAATCGAACAACGCGGAATGCGAACCGTAGAGAGGCGGTAAGTGGCCGACCTCGAAACGATCGCCCCAGACCCGCACAAAGTCAAGCTAGCATTTTGCTACTCACTCGGAACAGATTATGAGATGTGGCGGATCAGCAAGTCGTTGTTCCCCAATCAAGGCCCTTGAATTGTGAGGCCAACAAGTAAATAGTTCTCAACGTGCATTTTCTTCGAAAGCCAGAATCAAGCTTCTGTAAAGCCGCACGGTTTGATGCAAACTGTGTGGGCGGTGTCACATACCGTGCCGTATGCCAGAAAAGAAGCTTCTGTAAGGTCGCACAACTTGCCAGGATCCGTCCTCAAGAGGGGTCCGCTTGGCCGAAGTCGGTCTAGTTTCATGGAACATTGTTAGCGTGCGGTTTCGGCCTCCCGAGCCTACACCAACCTCGAAAGCCCGAATGGCAAAATGATGAGGAAAATTATATCTTTCCGCAATTATCTTAATTAGTTATTTTTCCAATTAAATAAGGTAATTAATTATGAAAGGAAAATAAGTGATAATTAATTGTGCAACCTTTATTGATTAAGAGGCAATGAATGGGCCTATTAAGTGATAGGACATGAGGAGATTACAAGGCAAGCCCAGGTAATTAACAATGTAAAACTTAGCTTCCTCCTTTCTTGATACGTTCTTTTTCTGGGGGCACCCTCCATGGAAGAGCAATGAATAGGTTAGGGAGAATTGGTGGTTATCTTTATCTGACTTGAGCGTCAGAGGGGCTTTAGGAGAGATCCAGCCTTCCCATTGACTCCTTTTTTGGGTGCAGATCTTGTTCGTTGGTCGGGCTCTTGGAAGATCTATCATTGCCGGTTCCATTAATTTAGTGATACAAATTTATGCTACCACAATTTCTATGATGTTTTGTGAGTTATATAATGTAGATACAAAATCGAAAACTTCGTTGTTCATAAGATATGACACCTTTCATAAGGAACGCTCTCTTTTTCTGCTAACGCCTCCCTAGCTGCCCCTGAGTTCGGAGCACACCACCGTCGCCTCGCCCCTCACGGGCCCTGACTCCTGGCCTCACGTCGGGACCGGAGAAATGGGGCGTCGGAAAGTGGCCTCCCCCCCATCCCAAGCCCACTTCCTCCCATCCCAAACCCCCCTCCCACCCATCGTCACTAGGCTTTCGACCTTATCTTCAGCACACCCCCCCGGCCCACTTCCTGTCGGGGTTGGCTCTCTTCTTGTGGTGCAGACACCGCAACACATTCTGGAAGAGGATCTTGTAGATGTTGTTGTCACATTCGGCCAAACACCGAAGGAGAACCAACACTCTTTTGGTGGTGCCTTGGAGCTGGCCATCATACCGGACATCGTGTCACAATCGCAAGTGACACCCCGTGCTGACTATCAGGACCTGGGGTCCCCGGAGATCGTTGAAGAAATGCAAAGCTCCCCAATCCATGCTATAGCTGCGGTGGATGTGGAGATACAACAAGAAAATACTCATGATGAGGTGGGACAAAGAAAAGAACAATACAACACAGACCAAGAAGCTCAAGCCAAGAGCAAGGATATAGCCCAAGCAGCGGAAAGGCTCAAGGAAAATAGAGAAAGAGATGAGGGGTCTCCCCGACTTTGGAAAGACGCGGTTAACGTGGATGAGGAGCACATCAACCCCCTACCGGAAAACTTCCTGAACGGAAAGATCAACATCGACTTCCCTGATGGCGAAGACATCGATCCTGTCATCACGATTAAAAGCGAAGTACTGGAAGCGCTAGCGTTAACATGGAAATCCTCCATCATTGTGAAGCCCTGGGAACACTGATCCCCTATAAGGTGATGAATCGGAAAATAAAGGAGCTATGGAAACCTACTGGTAGGATTAGACTCATTGATTTGCCAAAGGGGTACTATATGATACAATTTGTTGTGGAGAGTGACTACATGAGAGCGCTAACCGGTGGCCCCTGGAAACTGTTTGGCCATTACCTCATCATCAAACCTTGGTCGCCCAGTTTTAACCCGCTCACAGACACAATCTCTACTACACCTGCGTGGATACGTATCTCCAACCTCCCAATCCTTTTGTACGAGGAAGGAGTCCTCATGCAAGTGGCTTCCGGAATAGGGAACCCGATCAAGGTGGACAAGAAGACGTTACACGCTGACAGAGGTAGATTCGCGAGAGTCTGCGTGGAGATAGACCTCTCTAATCCTTTGAAGGGGTCCGTTTTCATCAATGGCGAAAGGTACCTCATTGAGTACGAGGACCTCCACGCCATATGTTTTCATTGTGGCCATTTTGGACACTTTCAGCTCAACTGCCCTATCTCGCCACAAAATTTGGAAAAAAGAACAAGGGCAGAAACAACGGAGAATAAACCCACCGATACAAACAACAGAACTCCGGGCACGGCGCAAAAGTATAGGGGGTGGATGGTACCGAAGAACAGACGGCGGCAGGCTCAGCAGGCGGTGAAAGGAAACCCTAACTCATCGGGGAAGATGCAATCCAAACCGTCAAATTTCGCCTCGGGATCAGGACGCTATGGTGCCATAGAGACATTAGACGAGGAGGAAGAGCTGCTCTGGCTACAAAATGAATCTTGCTCAAAAGGATAAGGTCAAACCGTAGGGCAAAAGGGAGGTCAGAACGTCAATCGGCCAAAAGAGGGAATTAAGGAGACATGCATTGTGGTGAAAGACAAAGGGAAGGCAGTGGTACTGGAGGAGTTCTCGAGGGCAGGGTCTGGAAGCCAACTTCAACTTTATGAGAATAAGGCCAAAAAAGTTATGAGAAGGAAAGGAAACATAAAGAGAGTCTGGATAAAACAGATTTGGGGCAGGATGGGCCAGGTCACAAATGGGCCAAGAAAAGAGCTTCCAGAAGGCCCAAATGAGAAGCCCAATCTGGGGAAAATACGAAGCCCGGTAAGGATCCTCAAAAGGGGTCATACAATGGAAGAGATGACAGTCCAAGTTGGGAACAAGCATAATAAGATTGCATCTAATCGCCCTGAAGAATCAACATCAACTCCCACCCAGGAGCGGAATAGTTCCAAAAACACAAGTCTGAAATTAGTGGAAGTGGTTAACAACCCCGATGCAGGGACTGATATTTCCACCGATGGGATCACAGCTGTGCGAAATAAGGAGGAGAAGGCAGGCACTGCTAGGGGCAGCCATGGGCAATCAAACTGATTTCCGACCACTTTGTTTTAAGACAGTTTCGTCCATGAATTGCATCATATGGAATTGTCGCGGGATTGGCAAGGTTGGTTTCTGCTGAACTATGAATTATATGATTAGATCCCACAGAGTCGAGATTGCGGCGTTACTAGAGACGCATACATCTGGTGAAAAAGCTCAGGATATCTGTGATAGACTGAATTTAAAGGCGTCAGTGAGAGTTGAAGCACAAGGTTTTGCTGGAGGTATTTGGATTGTATGGGATCCTGATAGCATTAAGGTTAGTGTTACAAACACTCAGAATAACTTCGTTAGCGCGAAAGTGAGCAAAGGTGATATCCGAGCCCAATTGATAGTCGTCTATGCCCCCCCCCCCCCCCGGTGCATCGTCGTCGCCGATTCTGGGGAGCCTTCAATGAAGAAATTACGAAGCATACTTGCCCATTGTTTGTGGGTTGGGACTTCAATTGCATCACCAACAGTGAGGAGAGACAAGGAGGGTCCGGGGGTCTTCATCCCAACACTCAAGATTTCATTAGTGTAATCAGCGACAACAAACTGATTGACATGGGTTTTATCGAGCAAAACTTTACATGGTCAAGAGGAGTGGCTCCAAATGCTATTATATCGAAGAGGCTGGACAAGGTTTTAATGAACTTGGAGAGTCTTCTTAAGTGGCCCAACGCCTCGGTTCGCCACTTGCCTAAGTTTGGCTCGGACCACACACCCCTTTTGCTCAAATTGGAACCCGCCCATAGGTGCAATGCGAGACAACGCCCATTCCGATTCGAGGCCACCTGGATCACACATCCGGACTTCCTTTCTTTCATAATATGATGATTTGGAAGAAAGATTGCCCTGCTAATGAGGCACTGGCCCATCTAAAAAATCGGCTGTTGGAATGGAATAGGCGCATTTTTGGTAACATCCAAGAGAAGAAGACAAGACTGATGGCTGCGCTTGATAAAGTTTAGATTGAGATGGAGAAGAACCCCACCACGGTTTTGATGGAAGATGAGTTGAAGGTAAAGAAAGAACTCAACGCAGCTCTAGAGCAAGAGGAATTTCTCTGGTTTCAGAAATCCAGAGAAGAGTGGTTGAATTCAGGGGACAAAAACACATCATATTTCCACACCTCAACCATGATTCGCAAAAAATGCAACCGCGTTCAAGCCTTAATCAACGGGGATGGAGTGTGGATTAACGACAAGCAAAGGCTGGAAGACCTGGTGGTAGATTTCTATAGAGATATATACACTTTTCCAGAGAATGAACAATTTCCTATTGCCACGCCCCACGACCTTTTTCCAGCAATTAACCCTGAAGCTTGGTGTAAGCTTGACGCATAATTTACAGAGGCGTAGATCTTCAAAGCTGTCAAGAGCATGGGTAGCCTCAAAGCACCAGGTCCGGACGGCTTCCAACCAATCTTATATCACAAGTGTTGGTCGACAATTGATGAGTCAGTAAACTCTGTTGTCCATGATTTCTTTGCTAACAAGTCTCTTCCTACAGGTTTAAACAACACTCTCATTACCCTGCTGCCTAAAGTGAGCAACCCGGACAGAGTGACGCAGTTCCGTCCCATCAGCCTATGTAACGTGCTATACAAAATCATCACTAAAGCAATGGTCAACAGAATGCAACAACTTCTCTCGAACTCATAGCCTCTACGCAAGGTAGTTTCCTCCCAGGGAGGATTATCATCGACAATATTGTCTTAGCGCAGGAAGTGGTCCATTACATGCGGTACAAGAAAGGCATTAAGGGTTGGATGATACTGAAGATCGATCTAGAGAAGGCTTATGATCGATTACGGTGGGATTTCATCGTGGACACACTCCTTGATGCGGGTTTTCCGGAGAAGTTGGTGGATTGGATCGCAGAATGCATCTCTTCTGCCTCCATGAACGTTCTTTGGAATGGAGAAACTACAGATAGGATCACACCGACTAGGGGAATCAGACAAGGGGACTCGCTTTCACCCTACCTTTTCCTGCTTTGTATTGAAAGACTCAACCATTTGGTTCTCCAGTCAGTTGAGGAAGGGGAGTGAAAGCCGATTCACCTGTCAAGAGGTGGGCCGCCGCTGTCGCATTTGTTGTTTGCCGAAGATATCCTACTCATTGTGGAAGCCTCAACCACTCAAATCCGAGTTATCAAGCAGTGCCTAGAGTTGTTTTGTAGATCATATGGGCAAAAGGTGAACCCACTGAAGTCGAAACTCTTCATCTTGCTGAACATTCATGAGGACACGGTGTGGCTTATCCAGCAGGAAAGCGGGTTCCAAGTTACCTCTGACTTGGGGGTGTACTTGGGCATGTCGTTACTCCACAAACCTATTGACAAAACCACCTTCGAGCCCCTGCTTCAGAAAATCAATAATCAGCTCTCTGGTTGGCGAGGTCGTAAACTCAGTTTAGCAAGAAGGGTGACACTTGCTAAAGCAGTCATCCACTCTTTACCCGTGTACACGATGGCTACTATAATTTTACCCAAGTCCATTTGCAAGAAAATTGATCAAGCTACAAGAGCTTTTGTTTGGGGTAGCTGGGGTGATTGTAAGAAGTTGCACTTGATGAACTGGAAGGAAATCTGCAAGCCAAAGGAGATTGGAGGATTTGGTCTGAAGAGTATGGAAGAGCTCAACGTTGCTCTCACAAGGAAGCTGGCTTGGAGGTTCCTGACTAATAATGACAGTCTCCGGGGGCAAGTTATCCGTCACAAATATATTAGACCATCTCAGGCCACACATAGAGCTCCTTCTCCAGTTTGGAGGAGCATCCATAAAGCGGTCAACTCAGTCATTGTGTCGGGTTCAACTTGGCAATTGGGAGATGGCAAACTCATCAGATTCTGGCAGGACTGCTGGCTGGCTGACCACAAATTGGAGAAGTATTCTGGCACTGTTTTAGAGTAGGGACAGAGGGATGCCACTGTCGATCATTATTGGAGCGCATGTATCAGCTGGAAATGGGATGTCCTCACCCTATTGTTACCACCTACGATTCTCCTCAAATTGGCCGCACTCGCAATGGTTGATGATCGGACCTTGCCGGATTCAGTTGGTTGGCGGCATACGCAAGATGGTAATTTCAGTGTCACAACCACATACGGTATGATTCTCAACCATAATTCTTGTATAGAAGTGGACTCTCATATATATATATAAGAACATTTGACACATTAATGCTCAAGAGAGGGTTAGGATCTTTGCGTGGCTTGCACTGAGAGGGGGGGGGGGGGGGGAGCTCACCAACGCGGAGAGGAAGATGAGGCATTTAAGTGAAACAGACGACTGCCCTCATTTCCCAGCAATGACGGAAACCAACCTGCATCTTTTCAGAGATTGCAGTCAGGCAAATGTGGTTTGGACCCAGCTTCAACCCCCTCTAGCTTGGTCTGAGTTTTTTGGGCTCAATTTTGCCTAATGGTTCCGACAGAACATTGCAATGAAGCGGCCCAATATTGAGGAAGTGGATTGGGCCAGCAAATTTGCTATTGCTCTTTGGTATATCTGGAAATGGAGGAATGAATGGGTCTTCAACATGAAGAAATTTATTGAAGACAAGGCAATGTTTATAGTGGGCAAGGCTAACGAGTATAAAGTAGCAAAGGCAAACCCGGTACTGAAGAGGAATGAGAAACAGGAGATCAGGGTTCGTTGGATGGCTCCCCCGACACAATGGGTGAAACTTAATACCGATGATGCGGTGGTCGAGGGCCGCGCTACCGCTGCAGGAGTCTTCCGGGACTCAAATGGTGATTGGTTAGGTGGGTTTGTCCATAATATTGGCCTTTGCTCGGTGACTATGGTGGAGCTTTGGGGCATTGTGTCGGGCCTCAAGGTTGCTTGGGATAGGGGATACAAGAGGGTTTGCTTAGAAACAGATTCACAAGTTGCGATTGTGTTACTCCGCAAACCTATGGATCGTTATCACCCCTTATTTAGCCTCGTCTCCATGGCGCAAGGCTTCCTCAGTAGGGATTGGGAAATCCAATTATGTCACGTCTTCAGAGAAGCAAATACGGTCCCGGACCGCCTCGCTTCCCTGGCTTTTGATTTTCCTTTAGGTATTCATGTTTTAGCATTTTCGTCCGATCAGGTATCTCTTTGTATTTCGAACGATGTGAGGGGTCTTTCTACACCCCGCCTGGTGGCCAAGTAGTACCCATTTTTATATATGCGTTAGAGTGCCGCCTCTCCTTCTACCAAAAAAAAATATAGACACAATAAAAGCAAAGATTTGTATTACTATATAAAAAACTTTCCTTTATAATAATCATTAAAATAATTTTTGTTGGGTTCTAATTAGCGCTGTGCAAACGGTCTAGACCGGACCGGAATTTTTTCAAAGTATGGACCGGAGACTGGACCGGTGCTATCCGGTCCGGTTCCGGTCCAGGACCGCAATGGACCGGAATTAGCTTATTTAAAGCCTTAGAGGGAGCACCGGTCCGGTTCCGGTCCGGTCTAGGACCGCAATGGACCGGAATTAGTTTATTTAAAGCCTTAAAGCCTTTGCAAAGCTAAGTAGTTCACTGCATAGACATAATATTTTAACACTTCACTGCATAAGTCTTTGATTATAATAGTTTTTGGCTTCACTGCATAGACACAACACTTCACCGCATAGACATAACATTTGCAATAATAGTTTTTGGCTTTTTGCAATATCAAAAAGTAGCAACATTGATACATTATACCATTAAACAACCCTTTAAATACTTGCCAAAAAAACAGACTCTATGTCTCAAACAAAAACAACCATCAACCATGTAACTTGAAGTCTTTGATTAAACAAGAACAACCTGTAAAGTATAAAAAAATATTATAAGCAATTGTTCATCATTTACCGCTTCAATAACAACACACACAATATAATTTAATACCTTTCTATCAATACTAGACAAAAAACACACCATCAAGGAGATCATCTGGACAATTGTTCTCCATATCTGAATGATGTTATATCAAATGTGTCAAAACAAATAATGAGATAAATACAATACTATAGAAATTAAACAACATAAATCAACATGTACCTTCTTGAATGATTTCAACCTCCTCTATGGTGTCATCTTCTTCACACTTGCTCTTTTTCGACCTTGTGCGTAACCAATCTTGAGTACATATAAGTGCTTGTACCGTCTTATAAACGAATAACATATAAATAGATTATATTAGTAAAAGAAATACAATCATATGAATATTAAAAATTATTATTCGTAAGTGATATAATAATATACATACCAAAGGTAACAAGTTGGCTCTGTAATGATCAAGTGTTCGTCCTCCAGTACTAAATGCAGATTCAGATGCAACGGTAGAAATCGGTATAGCTAGGACATCACGAGCCATGTGTTTAAGAATGGGATATCTAGGATCATTGAGTTTCCACCATTTCAAAACATCCTTCTCTTCATGTTGACCTTTCACTTCAAGTAAATACGAATCAAACTCAGATCTTGAATTCCCCTGAAGGTTTGACGTTTCTCTTGTTACTTGCTCAGTCAATGTAGTTATCCAGGCTATATTTTCATCATCCTCCTCCACAACATATGGACGTGAGATTGAGTCCTCACTTACACTTCTCAAAGGAGCATAAGTATTCCTATATTGATCAAACAGATCATAAGCAAAATCATTCACAATCTTTTCCATCTCCTCTAAGTCTACTTGCCCAAAAATACCACTAAGAACAACTTTCACACCCCCAAATTTCAAAGAAGGATCCAAAATGGCAGCCACAAACATCAACATATTCATTTTCCCAAGAGAACCCCAATACTTGTCACACTTCTTTTTCATCTAAATTGCCACAGATTGCAAAGTAGAGTATGTGCTTAAAATCAACTTATTCAGTGCATTCACAGCTGCAAGTATGTGATAAATCATATAGTTACTGGTGACATACAAAGAGCCCGAGACACGGTTTGTCAAATGAAAAAACTCCCTCAAAAAATCACTAAGATCTTCAACCTGTTTCCACTCATCAACAGAAAGAGGACTCAACTTTTCTTCCTTCATAACTGGAATATTCATTCGAACAATAGCAGATTTATATTTCAATGCGATATTCAACATAGTGTAAGTGGAATTCCATCTAGTAGGCACATCTAGTCTCAAAATAGCCTTGCACGAAATCTTGCATTTATCAACTTGTTGTCGGAATGCATGTAATCTTGAAGGAGAACTTCTCACATACTTGACTATAGCTCGGACTTTCTCCACAGATTTAACACATACATTCAAACCATCTTGTACAAACAGATTAATGATGTGTGCCATGCATCTCATGTGCAAATACTTGCCTTGACCAATACAACCAAGTTCTTTTGTCATTTCCCTAAGATAAGAACATGCTACATCATTGGCTGGTGCATTATCAACAGTTACAGTAAGCAGCTTATCACACAGACCCCAATATCCCGAACAATCCTCAAGTGCCCTACCAATAGCCTCTCCCTTATGACTATATACAGGGCAAAAATTCAAAATCCTTTTTTGAAGTTTCCAGTCATCATCAATAAAATGAGCAGTTACACACATATAATTCGCAATTTGGATAGATGTCTAAGTATCAGTTGTCAAGCACACCCTTTGACATGAAACTCTTAGAAAATCTTTCAACTTTTCTTTTTCTTTCTTAAAAAGCTCAAGAACATCACGTGTGCAGTGGTGGTGCGTGAACGCATTTTGAATGCAGGGCAAGCAACATGAAATGCATGCTTTAATCCTTCTTTCTCTACAGCTTTAAATGGCATCTCATCCTTAATTATCATTTCAGTCACAACTTGTCTAACATCTTGTGCATTATAGAACCAATTTCTCATTTTTGGCATTATATCATCAAAGACAAGTTGAGCTTGATTACCTTTTCCTTGATTTGTTGGATTCTCCTTACAACTCGCTACATGATTCTTCACATTTTTTGTTTCGTTCTTGTTTGTATCGCAAGCATAGGTCTTCTTGCAGAATTTACACCTTTCCCTACGTCGTTTTTTCTCATCCTCATACTCGCTAAAGTCAGCCCAATATTCCATCCTTGGTTTTCTTTTCTTTTTATGCTTCCTCTGATTTTCTACTTGTGTAGTAACCTTGTGGCTCCACAACATTTTCAGCATCTACGTTTCCTTCCCCAAATCCTTCAGGGGACTCAGTCTCATCCAAATCAATAGGATCTATACTTGACTCGGAGCGCATCATCTAATGAAAAAACAAAATAGATAGTTAAGGATGACTAAAATTTAACAAAAGAATAACAATGACAACATATAATAACCCCTCCAACTTACGTTGCATGAATGTTTCGTGGATAAATCCATGGAAATTTGTTTACTCATATTTCTGTTTGTAAGACAATACCAAATTTCATACGAACAAAATATTAGTCAATTGTCAGATACTTTAATCCATTCATAAATTCAATCTTTATAACATAAATTAATTAACCCTAAAGAATAAATCAACATGAATTATACTAGTAGTACAAATTGTGTGATTGCATAATCTCTGTTTTTTGGGACCCATTTTGAAGTGAGATGTCTTCCTACAGGAAATATCTTGAATTTCAATGTGGGGGAACAAGTGGACTTGCCGACTTGGATATACCACAGTCCACAGAGCTTCTGGAGTCGTTCTACTGCAACAAAGACAATAGCTATTTGCTAATGCTAGCTAGCTATCAAGGCCACTCAAAATATACTTTCAAATGACTAATCATGTCTACTAAGCCATTCAAAAGATTAATTGACACATGAAAGAAACGCAATCAAACTTAAAACCAATCCTAATATAAGCGAGGACGACGAACCGGCTATGGTGACAAGTCGACGATGGTGATGAGCTGACAATCCGGTGAAGCTTGGTGGGTGCGGTGGTGCAAGAGGAGAGGAGCGATGGTGGTCGAGTGGTCGTGTTCGCCTGGTGCGAGAACAGGGCCAACGATGACGACGGAGACAAGTCGACGATGGTGACGAGCTGACAATCCGGTGGAGCTTGGTGGGTGCGGTGGTGCAAGAGGAGAAGAGCGATGGTGCAAGAGGAGAAGAATGATGTTGGTGCACTGGTGCAAGAGGAGAAAAACTAGGGTCGGCCGGTAATAGTAAAAGACTAAAAGTTTTACTGTTAAATTGTAATATTGTAATTCCAAATAAAAAATATTTTAATTTTATTTTTAAACCGGTCCGGACCGGAAACCGGCCGGGTTTGGACCGGACCGGAACCGGAATTTTGCAAATATGTGGACCGGGGACCGGACCGTAACTTCCCCGATCCGGTCATTTTCGGTCTGGTCCGATTTTCCGGTTCGGGCCGAATCTGCACACCCTTAGTTCTAATCATAGAAATAAGTTAAGCATGGATATCAAATTGTGCGGCCATGATATAATACATGATATTATTGTGCTACTGTCGTCTTTCGTTTCTTTTCAGGTACACCACATCTTCCGCGAGGTAAATTGTGCGGCCGACTTCCTTGCTCGTCACACTCTGCCACCATCTGCCATTCATAAATTCCAACGACTTCTACTTTCCTCAACATGCCATCCATCCCGTTCTCCATTACATGAGACTAGATATGAGTTCTTACATCTGAACTCTAATTTTGATTTTTTTTGATTTCACGTTTGTAAAGATCATCCATTTGAATGATTTAGGATTGTCATCTGATTAGATTGGTCTTATAAGTTCGTTGTAATAAAAAAACATGGATATCAAAATAATTGATCTGCATTGTTATTCTAAAAGATCGATATGTAACCAGTTATTGACAACATATCGGATAATATTAATTATGATTTGAGTTGTCAAAGTTGAACTTTTGTTGGTAATGAACCAATGATGTCATTTTCATTGACAACTACTATGATTGTTTAAGGGAATTGCTACTTCCACCAGGTTGGAAATTGTACTAGAATGTTGATTTGAACGGCTTCTAAAGTCATTGGTGTTTTTTTTTTGGGTCAATTACCGAAAACCACCCGTTCAATAGGTTATATTGCCCAAAACCACCCCTTTAATTCGATATTACCGAAAACCACCCATATATCACACACCGTTAAACACTCGCCACCCACCGTTGACTTCCGTTTAAAATCCGTTTGATCCGGGCCCACAACCCTATTTTTCTGGTTTCTTTTTAAAGGTAAAATGGAATAAATTTTAAAATAAAAAAGAAAATCAAATTAAACCCTCTTCTCGATTGTTTTGCCGGAGATTTCAAGAGCGAGTAAGATTCTCTTGGCTATGGCGATCGATCTGTAAGTTCTCCTCAAAAAATTAAAATTAAAAAAGGATATTTTTTTAGAAACATAATCATCGTCTCTCATCTCATTGCTGGATGGATTCCTCTTTAAAAACCATCTTCATGAGCGTTGCAGATTTGTTCATGGCTCATCATTGACAAACGAGCTAGAGACCTCATACCACACCACAAAAACCTATCTCCAATTGAAATTCGATCCGATTCAAGAAGAATCATTTCTTCACGCTTCGGATTTCGCTTTCCATCATCGGAACCCTATGAAATTCTCAATCAGCCTCCATTGAAGCCGAGTAAGGTGGTCAGGAAACCCTAAACAAAAGGTTGGGAAGCCATTGTTTCCAATTTCATACTCTAATTCATCAGGATCCTCCGCCTTAGATATCCAGATCCGAGAGATAAACCGTTCGCCACCTCCTCCTTAGCGAAGATCGACTGAGCGACATACCCTATTTTTTACTGGAGGGATTTGGGAGGAAGGTGAATAGTGATTTTGGGGAAGAAACTTAAATATGGGTTTTATTTTAGGATGCATTGGAGAAGAAGAGGGGTTTTGATTTAATTTATTTTTTTTCCATTTTACCTTTAAAAAGAAACCAGAAAAATAGGGTTGTGGGCCCGGATCAAACGGATTTTAAACGGAAGTCAAGGGTGGGTGACGAGTGTTTAACGGTATGTGATATATGGGTGGTTTTCGGTAATATCGAATTAAAGAGGTAGTTTTGGGCAATATGGCCTATTGAACGGGTGGTTTTCGGTAATTGACACTTTTTTTTATAGCAACGGCTTCTAGAGCCGTTGATGTTTACTTTATTTTATTTTAATAATTGATTTTAATAGTTTTATTTACTTTTTATAAATCAACGGTTTTTATAGCCGTTGCTTTTAATAATTTTATTTTTTAATAAAAAGCAACGACTCTTAGAGCCGTTGTTTTTTGGTTTAAACCAAAATTTGCACCCTTTTCAAATTTCGTTTAAACCCTTTTCAAATTTGCACCCAAATTTGGTTTAAACCCAAAAGCAACGGCTCCATTTTTTTTTTTCAAATTTGCACCCTTTTTTTTGTACAATTTGGTTTAAACCCAAATTTCAACCAGTTTTTGATGGAATCTGCACCCTTTTCAAATTTCATTCAAAGTTTTAACATAAACCTTATCATTATTTGTAATTGTATTTCCAAAGTTTTAACATTTTTCAAATTTCATTTTTCAAAGTTTTTATTGATAATAATTTTTTTAACCTTATCATTAATTGTATTTCCATGTTACGTTCATTTCGTATTTTTTTCTTCGTATCTTTTACATGTTATGCTTATTTTATGAATAAATTCTATAACAGTTTAGTATTTTCGTATTTTATTTCAAATTTCGTTTCAATTTTTCGTCTTTTATTTTTCTTGTTTTAAATCTATCGTCTTTATATTAAAATAAACGTATTGAGTTTGATAATATACTAAATGAAGAATAAATCGGTAGACTTGATAACTGAGTAGGATATATGCGCATTTTTGGGAAAACGGAAATTTATACATAAATAAACATTACATTATGATCCTAATTATACGAAAATGACAATGAATGAAGTTACATTATGATCCTCATTCAGGGATGGACCATGACATAATATAACAATTACGCAATTTTTTTATGAAATATAAGAAAATTAATACATTTGAATAAACTCTTCTGTTAAATATAAATTATATCGTTAAAAAGATAAATTATATACTATGATTATATCCTAAGATTCATTATTTGATTTGAAATTATGGGGAAGAAATACAGTTAGGGGTTATATCCTACGGTTATATTCTATAGTTATATCACATGGTTATATCCTATGGCTATATCCTATAGTTATGTACTATGATTTTATCTTATAGTTATATCCAATTTGGTTATATCATATGGTTATATCCTATAGTTATATACTATGATTATATCCTATAGTTATATCATATGGTTATATTCTATAGTTATATCATATGGTTATCCTATAGTTATATCATATGGTTATATCCTATAGTTATATCATATGGTTATATACTATAGTTATATCATATGGTTATCCTATAGTTATATCACATGCTTATATCCTATAGTTATATTCTATAGTTATATACTATGATTATATCCTAAGATTCATTATTTAATTTGAGAGTATGGGGAAGCAATACAATTAGGGGTTATATCCTATCGTTATATTCTATAGTTATATCATATGGTTATATCCTATGACTATATTCTATAGTTATATACTATGATTTTATCCTATAGTTATATCCAATTTGGTTATACCCTATGATTATATTCTATAGTTATATACTATGATTATATTCTATAGTTATATCATATGGTTATATACTATAGTTATATTCTATGGTTATATCCTATAGTTAAATCATATGGTTCTATTCCAGAACGATCAAAGACGGAAAACACAAATTAAATAAAAAAAATGTTGATCGAAAAAAAAAATTACCGTATTTACGGTTATGCCGCCACATCACTATTCACTATTTTTTCACCCCTTTAATTCTCAGCCTTCCATCTCCTTGATCCAATGGCCCCTATAACTTCTCATGTTGTACAATAAAGACCAAATATATGTGAAACTCCCTCTATAAATCGATGACAAAGATTACAGATCCAAAATTTCCTAATATATACAAATCCAAAATTTCCTAATTATATACAAATCCAAAAATTTCTAATTATATTTATTTTGATATCAATATTATGTAGATCTATTTTTTTAATACATATATTAATTTAATAATTATTAATATATTTTATTTAACATATATGCCGTAAAAACCCGCGCCTGACACGAAAATTACACTAGTCGGAGACTAAAATCCTATTTGTGAAATATGACTACCAAAATAAGGAAATTATGTATATAAAATATAAAACAAAAGTTTTCCATTAAATTATTTTCCATAAGTGAAAAAGTTAATTCATATTCCCATGTGTTTAACAGCTCAAGTAATTAATTAAGCTTAGATATTTTGGAGGGCTTTCGTGATGATTAGCATGAAGGATGCTCAAGTAATTAAATTTTTTATTATGGTTTTATACACCAACAATTTTAACAACCGTTTTTTTTAAAGGAACGGTTGTCAAAACCGTTCCTTTTTCTTTTTTCTTTTTTTAAGGGAATTTCCTTTAAATAAAAAATAAAAAAAATACGAACGGTTTTTAAAACCGTTCGTATCAGCAGCTCTGCAGTGGTGTATGCACCACTGCAGGTGCAATTAGCTGATACAAGTATGATTGATGAACATGTAATCCACGTAATGATGCGTTCCTGCTTGTGAATGTCGGATCGATGATCTTGGTGGAAAGTCGCGCGAGATGCTTCTATGGTTGGATGAGTGGAACACGATGTTGATGGTGGCTCGAGAGATGAGCGAAGCCGTAGCGTCGGCAACGGAGGGGATAGACTCGGAAAGATCGAGTGAATGGTAGTAGCATCGGCAGCGGAGTTGGATAAACTCGATGGGGATCGAGTGGAGGCCGTAGCGTCGGCAGCGGAGGAATGGGGATGAGAAGTAAGAGTTTGAGGTGACGCCGATCTAACAGATTGGAGGCAAAGCTCTCGACAAATAGTCTTAGATTAAAATGAAGCGTAACCTAGTACAGAAGGTCGAGATGACCTTTTATAGGACATAGCGGGACTCGAATGGGCCGAGTTTCGCCAAATGGGCCAGCCCACGCGACACGCGTGGAACACACGCCCCAAAAAGAAATAACTAATTAAACATTAATGTTCTAAAATGACAAAACACTGAAAGATCGCGTTCACTTGATCGTGGAGAGTATCTTGATAGAGAACGCGTTCTCTAGACTTGGTTGGAGGCTTCTGAGGGAGAACGCGATCTCTTGCGTCCCTTGGCTTGCGACGACGCGGACAACCATGGATTGTGTCGCGTTGGCGATTGCTTTTGCACGCGATCTTGTTATTGGACCTTCTGAGTGAATGCTCATAGCTTCCTCTTCCTCCGTGGCAGTCATGGTGGGTAGGAGCGCATCACGTAAACATTAGCCAGTCTATATCGACTTCTCTCTCGTTTTCTGACTTCTCTCCCCAAGTACAGTATATAAGAGTAATGTAAGTAACAATAATTATTATTTATGTCTAACCTTAGCCTCGATTCAAAACTTCAGGTTCTCATCCGCAAGGATGCTCTAGACTGGTCTTCGCATAGAAACTAAGAGCATTCTAATTCTTTTCTGATAAAAAAAAAACAATAATTATTTGGTGTAAATGTATAAAATCACCCCTAATTTACATTTGTTTGCAACAAACCATCATTTATAAGAAAGTTTGCATTAAACCATCCATTATTTATAATTTGTTATAAACAACCACCCCAATCCTTATTTTATCAAATAATTCAATTTAGCTATAATTTTAGTTCATAGTTTATACACTTACATAATTATGCAAATACAATGTAAATAATTTACACATTTAGGTAAAAAAAATATACACTTTAAAACACATATAAATTTGCATAAATGTGCATAAATTCCTCTAGTTTATAAATTTTATCCTAAATTCGCATATATTTTACGTCGTATGTGAATCGTTCGCACGAGAGTGACCGTTATCACATGATTCATTCCACAATTTTAATTATATTAATATTTTCTACTTAAATAGTAAATATGACTTAATTAGAATTTAATAATATTATTATTTTTACATCATTAAAATCATTAAGAGAACGAATAATAAATAGAAAAAAATAATCACACGGACCATAATCGAGACCAAAGTGGTTTGGACCAAATCGGAACTGGAACGAAGTGGATTATTTTGGTCCGGTCTTCGGCCTAGGTTTTGGAAGAATTTTGGATCCATTACGGTTTGCACCGATGACGTTCCTTAATTTGGGGTGTACGTTTATCTTGTTTGGATGAAAGTACACAAAACATAATAAAAAACAAATAAAAATGATAAGTTTATTTTGGTCTTTTAATGTATGGAATATGATGATTACAAAGATTTATGATATGGGTGGTTGTTTGCAACAAAAAGTGAATAAGGGATGATTTTATGCAAACTTTTTTATAAAGGATGGTTTATTGCAAACAGTTTAATATATTTACCCCTAATTATTTTGCTGAAGAAAATTACAATTGGCTTATTGATTAATAAGCATAAATCTAAAGGAGGGGAAGACATATCGAATTGGTTGTTTAGTAAATACATATCATGGTGTATTCATTTATAAAATTTCACAACATAAGTAATACTAAGGTGAATTTATTAGTAAATAATAATAAAAACCGTACGGAGTATATAGATTTTTCATTTTTGTACAATAAAAAAGTGAAAAATAATAATTAGGTTTCTAAATGCATATGAAGAAATTCGATGTTTGCTTTAGAAATTAGATAAAAATATAAGAAAAACATTTATGTCCCAACTCTACAAAATATTTTTTATCAGAAAAAAGGGCAAAAGTCCATGAGAAATTAATTTATTAAGCTAAAGGAAAATTTGCCTCTAGGGAGGCTACACCATCATCTACTAAGACATCAGGAATACAAGATGGAGGATTTGAAAAATCAACATAAGTAGAAGACAAAGTTATAGCATAATTGGCCAGGCGATCAACAACAACATTGGCCGAGCGACGGACATAGATGAGGCGAACACTGGCATTAGCTCCCTCAATGAGTTATTGGCATTGCTTCACTAAATATAGGTCTGGGTGTACCTGGAGGTTCGACGACAAGATCAGCAAGCCTGTTTGTGCAGAGTTAGATGCAATAATCAAGCTGGTATACCCAATCGAATAGCGCAGTGAAGACCATGGACAATGGCCCATAATTCTCCAGTTAAGGCGCTACACGAGCCATAGAGAAAGGTGAATGCGTGCTTAAAGGAGCATGCCGAGTCCCTAAAGATGCCACCACCTCCTGCAACTCTAGGATTGTCTTTAGAAACGGCGTCGGTATTCAGCAGGAACCAACCAGGTGGCAGCGAGGACCACTGGATGGGCGAGCTAGAGATGTTATTAGGCTTGGGGGTAAGAGAGTTGGAGGAGTTGAGAACATTAAGCCTAGTTCCAAAATTCATCCACTAAGGAGGTTACTATCATAGAGATTCTAGTACAATCGTCCACACCAGAAAACACAAGAGAATTACAACATTTCCACGCAAACCAGAGCATGTAACCAAATGTCGAGCTCCACCGATCGCCATTTTTTATTTTGCCAACAACCCACTGCCTTACATTCGTGGAGTTGAAGAATTCAGGAGGTAGTGTGTTTCCATAAAGGGCAAGCCAGATGTCCCGTATAGGTTGGCAGTCACGGAGGACATGTAAACAAGATTCATGCATGGGGCAATGAGGACATGTTGCCGATGGACATACAGGTTGCGATGAAGGCGATTTTCATTGCACATCACAACATTATTGGCAACCAAGTACAGAAAATGTCACACTTTTTGTTGCGCCGAAAGTGACCAAATTTTGTTCCAAATAGGGTCGGGGGAGATGCTCAGATCATTCCTAATCAATTTGAGAGGAGAGCATGTAGAAAAGTTACCCGAAGGATTGTCATTCCAAAAGAGCTTGTCTACCGCATTGGCTCGATTGGTGACCCTAATAGACCGCAAACGCTGCTTGATATCCGGAGGGAACATATCATCGATAAGGGTCCAGTTCCAATCATCACTAATCCAGGCTTTCTCCACAGTAAGGCCTAGAAAGTCTAGAGGAATCGGAGACGTCACAAAGGCAAATAGGGGTTTGTCCAAAAGCCAGGCATGATCCCAAAATAAAGTTGTACATCCATTGTCAATCGAGGTTTGAAGATCTTTAGATAAAATTGAGGCGCCATGTACAACACCCTTCCAGATGTTCGACGCCTTTTGCTTTGGTTGGAACATGTCAACATCGAGTCGTCCCAAACAATACTTGCCTCTCAAAACACGGCCTCAAAGCGCATGTGGCTCTTGCAACATACGCCACCCCATCTTGGCGAGACCATTAAACCTAGCATTCCAAAAAGCATCCACTAAGAAGGTTATTATCATAGAGATTCTAGTACAATCGTCCACATCAACATACGCCACCCCATCTCTACAATTTAAATAGGCTTTATTTGACAAAATTACATTTTTGTTTATAAACATTTTTTTCTTTCAAAAACATACTTGCATATACTTTGATAAACGTATTGATGTTATTTTAACTTGTTTTCACTACTCGCACCTTTTTAATAAAGGGAAAGTGTCCCATGAGAATACTCTTTAGTGTGAGAATTAAGAATAAATATCCACCTTCCATAATCAATAATATTTCTTTCCTGATTGCGCGCGCGTGTACCAGCGCGTTGAACAATATTTCTTTCCTTTTCCCCTCTTTCACGTCATTCCAAATTCCAGTTACGAGCTTGCATCTGCTTCTGCTCTTTCGCTCCAAATTTCCTTCGTGATTCAGATCCTTCTCGTTATTCTCCTCTTTTCTATTGTCCTAATCTAATCGATTCGAAGTTTTGTAGTTCGTCTTCACTCTGTCTTATCGTTCTCCATTGCCTTCCATGCTTTTCGTTTTATGTTGTGTGAAAAAACTGATGTTTTTGGTTGTTTTATGTATTTGCAGGTGTTGTTATGGTATTGCGTTTCAACTTTGGACATGGATCCAGGTTTTCCATTCAATTTTAAGCTTTTTCTATGTCAAATTGATCAATTCATGCTTCATTTTGGTTCTTCGATGTTTGTTTTATCAAGTAAGTTTGATTTTATTGAATTCTGAAGCAATAGTTGATGCAGCTTAGGTTATAACTTCGATTTATTGTCGATTTGAATGTGGAAGCTTGTGTATGTTCAAACATTCAGATTTGGCTGGTATACAACTATGTATTTACGCTTAGATGAAGTAGAAGCAAATGTGGTTTTAAATAACAGCAAATGTAGTTCTATAATGTAGCACATATAGTTTTAAAAACAAGCACATACGGATAATGTTGGTTGCCTTGTTTGTTTTTTATAGGAAAATCAGATAACGATGGCTCTACGTTGGTTGTCTGTTCCCCTGGGAATTCCCAATACTACATTTCTCTGTGCAAAGATGTTATTAAGCATGTTGTTGGTCAATTATTTTCAACACTTGAAGAAGGAGTTCAATATTACCATAGGTATGCACATGAGTGTGGATTTGATGTGCGTCGGGGTACGGATACCAAGTCTTGTGATGGCAGTAAAGTTACAGTATGGAAGTATTTGCTTTGTAGCAAGCAAGGTTATACACGTGTACGTGTTTTAACTCCTAATTCTGAGAGCTTACAGAAACGAAGAAGGAATTCAAACAGATGCGGGTGTATTGCTAAAATAGCTTTCCGATATGAAGGACGCGATGGTTATCGTGTGAAGATTTTTTAGGAGCGTCACACGCATAATATGGTACATAATTCACAGAAACATTTCCTGAAGAACAATAGAAAACTGACTGCTTACCATCAAGACTTCATTATGAATTGCTTAAAATCGAATATTGGTACTAGTACGGCATACAAGTTGTTCAAGAATTGTGTTGGATCTTATTCTGATGTAGGTGCTACAATTATTGACTTCAAGAATTTCAAGAGGGATTTGAACTCTTATATGATTGGTTGTGATGGTCAGATGGTAATTGATAGCTTGTTCCGTAAAAAGGAAAGATGCGAGGCATTTTATTTTGATTACGACGTCAATAAAGCTAATCAATTAAGCCGTTTATTTTGCTGTGATCCTATTGGTCGTAAGAGTTTTTGCTTCTTTGGTGATGTTGTATCAGCAGATGCAACATACAAATCAAATAGGTAATTTATATGAACTTACCAGTCATTATACATGCACATGTATAAACAAACACATGCACACACAGTATTGAATAAATGCACATACATTTTTTAACATATTTGCACACTCATTATCTATATGCCTTACTCTTTCTGTTTTTGTTTTAATGTGTTTTAGGTATGATATGGTGTTTGTACCTTTTACTAGAGTTGATAATAACAAGAGCTCAATTACATTTGCTTTTGGTTTACTGTTGAATGAAGATGTTGGATCTTATGTCTGGTTATTTGAAAACTTCAACAAAACAATGGTTCATGAGCCATATGTGCTGCTAACTGATCAAGACCCTGTTGTTAAAGCTGCAGTTGAAAAAGTTTTTAGCAATGGTGTTCATCGTTTCTGTATGTGGCATATTATGTTCAAGGTGCCTGTGAAGGTTAAAGTTAATGCATCTGAGACTGAGGAGTTCAGGAAGAGATTTAATGCTATTGTTTGGAGTAATGAATTGAAGAAACATGAGTTTGAGGAGGCTTGGATTTCTATTATCTCTGACTTTAATCTTGAGTCAAACAACTGGTTGAAAACCATGTTTGATTTACGTCATTTTTGGATTCCTGCGTTCTTCCAAGACGTTAGCATGGGTGGTTTGCTTAGGACAACTTCAAGGTCTGAAAGTCAAAACTATTTCTTCTCTAACTTCACAGGGAGAACATCATCGTTGGTTGTGTTTATGTTGCAATATGATAATGTGATTGATTCACAGAGGCATACTCAGCGGAAACTTGACCTAGACTCATCTACTTGTTATCCATCATTGAAGACACCTTTGCAGATGGAGAAGCAATGTGCTTCAGTTTATACTCTTAACGTCTTCTATGATGTACAGGATGAAATATATGCTTCTGTTTTTGATTGTCTTCTTGTTGATTTTATGAAGGATGTGGACGTTCATCGCTATAACATACGATGTGGTAGTAAAATCTTTGTTGTCCAACATCTTATATCCAGCAAAGATTTGATTTGTTCTTGCAACAAGTTCTTAAATGTTTGGTATCCCTTGCTCTCACATGTTCACAGTTCTAAGAAATATTGGTATGGATATGTTGCCTAGCAAATTCATTAAAGCTCGATGGACAAAGAAGTCAACATTGAAGCCAACGTTTGAGATAGATGGTTCTGTCTTTAAGCAAGGGTTAGAGTTGGATGAAAAGAAGGTTCTTGTTTCTGAGCTGTTCTCGGAGATGCATTCTTGTATCAATCTTATTGAGGATAATTCTGATCATATGAATGATTTACTGTGTGTCTTAAGACATCACAAGGATTTGTATATCCGCTCAATGCAATCTGGCTCTTCAGCAACAACTCATAGCACTCAGAGTAGATTTGAGAAGTTTGTTGGGCCTATACCAGAGAGAATTGATGTTCTTCCTCCTCCACAGTCCAAGAACAAGGGCAGGCCAAGAGGAACACGTATTAAAGGTGTAGTAGAGAGAATAAGAGAAAATACATCTAAGGAAACAAGGTTGTGCACAATATGTAACCAGCCCGGACACAACTGCAGAACATGCATGAAAGTGAAAACTAGGGCTTGATTCATTTCATTTATAAAGAGATAATGTATTTCTTTTATAATTTTCGAATACTTAATACATACTTTGTGTTTTGATCTTGAACCTTTATTACCAGTTAATGATATAAATCTTCTAGTATAATCTTCTTACGTTTGTTAATGTATAACTGGAAACTCATGAAAAGGAGAGCACATTGAAATATTTTCACAAGCACACCCAACTTCAAATACATCCACATACAACTTATGTGAATATATTACATGCACGTACGCACATGAATTGCACATCCAATCCTTCCTGTATGCACATCAGAACCAAATTATTGAAAACCTGACCTTAGATGCACTATTGTGATGCACACTCAAGTAATTATCTCATGCACACTTAAATAAAATTACATGCACATTCTGTTGCACAGTTATGCACACACAACTGCAAATATATGTGGACATTCAACTACTGTTTCATTCATATTAAAGTACCAGAACAAGTCATTCTATATTAGAATAAGACTACAAAAGTATTATCTAACTGTCATCAAAAGTACTATCCAACTGAACAAGTCATTCTGTCATCAAAAGTACTATATATCCAACTGACCACTACTGGATGTTCATCAACTAACAACAAAAGTATTATCCAATTGATCACTATTTCAAATTCAACATCTACTTCTTCTTGATTGCCTTTGAAACCATGTCAAACACCTTGTTCTTCACCTCATTCCACCTATTGTCAATGATGGAATGACAGTACTTCACCCTCATGGTTGCTATTTGCTTAGTATCTTCTTTCCTGAGTTGACATTCCCAGTCGGTTAATCCATTGTCGAAATAAGTCTCCATGTGCCTCATTGCAAAAATGCCACAATCGATGTTGTTTGTATTGTCTCTCTATGGCATCTCTAGCCTCTCAGTTGGCACCATTTGTTCATCCTTGAAAATGGAAGCTTTAAATTGCATGTTATGCTTCAGTAAAAATTTCACAAAGACATGTCTCTGCAAACAGAACAAAGAAACATTTAAAGGTCAATGTGTTTCAAAAATGATATGTACAACACAAAAAGTTAAGCACATCTAAAAAATTTCAATTCAAAACTGACCAAGCCAGATGGTATGTTTCCATACTTCTTCTCTATACCAACATCAGTTGCTGAATTGTCAAGAATATCAAATCTTGGGTTCTTGACATTTATGGAAATCACATAGTAGTGACACGAGTGGTATATCGGAAACACAAACTGTATTTGTACAAAAAAAAATCTTTAACAAATGAACATATAAGATACTGAATTTATTTAACACGGGGCAAGGGTATTATTCAAATGCATGT
This sequence comes from Rheum nobile, assembly GCA_027886185.1. Classification (NCBI taxonomy): domain Eukaryota; kingdom Viridiplantae; phylum Streptophyta; class Magnoliopsida; order Caryophyllales; family Polygonaceae; genus Rheum; species Rheum nobile. The sequence goes on from WOAB01000020.1 coordinate 10,475,394, forward strand.
AAAAATAGATGCACACACAAAAATAAAATGATGCACATATAGTTATGAAATGATGCACATATTTGTGCTTACCATATCAATATCACTGAGCTTCTTATGTTTGAAGTTTTTCAATGCTTCTTCCATTGCTTCGTAGAACCAAGTAAGCCTTTCATTAAGGGGTGTTTGTGTTGGTGTCAATGCGAAAAACTACATCAATTGAAAACACACACAAGTATAAATACAAGAACACTCATTTATATAAATTGACTGATTAAAATTGATGCACACTCAAGCACTTCTGTATGCACACACAGAAACAAATGAGTGAACACAAGCACTTTTTTTTGTTTTTTTAGGGTATGTGTTATACGTACCACTGATTCAATTGTCATAAACAATCTTAGAGGTTTTGGATCACTCTTCAACTGTTCTTTCATATTTAACAAATTGGCCCACAGGTCAATTATGTTATTTTCCAAGCATTGCCCCTCCTTCATCGACATAAAGTCTTCCTTTATTGCTTGTATGGTCCCCATTTGGAATACCAATTCACTGCAATATAGTTTTATGTTATTAAAACATAATGTATAAAGCATGTAAGGTTGGATGTTATTATGAAATGTATTTGTCATTACTTAGCTTGGGATGAGTCATTAGTTAGCCATTTGTATAACTTGTTCTCTGCAGCGGATGATTTCTCATTTACATCAATCTCTCTCTTCTTGTATGGTGACTTGTGGTATTCAGATGGTTTCTTTGTCCTCTTATCCTTGATCTCATCTTGCACCACCTTAATTTGGACTTTTTTTGAAATCTTTTCTGTTTTCGTTTCATTGTGTGCAGTTTCATGATGCTTCACAGCTACATCATCCTCCGCAATATCTGTTACTACATCATCCTTATCCTGCTTATCCTGCTAAAAATACACAAACTTATTTCAGATTTTACATGCATACCCATTTAATTTTACATGCACATAAGTTATTCTCTCATGGTCACACATTTACATTTACATGCACACTCATGCATTATCTCATGCACACACAAGTACAATTAGATGCATATGCAGAATAATAGTAAAGAACATATTTAAAATGATGCACATATACTTCAAATAAAGTGCACATGTTTGGCTTTTATGATGCACACACAAAAGTTGTACAAACATCAGTTTTTATATACCTCATCCTTATCCCCCTCTTGTATATTCTCAATATTTTCCTCAACAACTGCAGTACTAGGACCCTGAGAAAAATGTATGAAATTTATGAGCAAATCAATAGTAAATAAAAATTAAAACATATTGCACAATATACTTCCTCACTTACCTTATCTATATTCTTTTTAGACGTTGTCTTTGATACTGCTTTGCTATGTGCACAACACCAGAAAAATGGCTCTACTTCTGGCCCATATGGATTCAATCCAGGAATACCCAAATTATAATTTGGTCCATCATAAGAGTCTTTTGCCTTTATTGTCTTTTCAATTTCTTCTAGGCACTTCTCAGCTTGTGCCCAAAACTGTTGCTGTGACAATGTATCATCCTCATTTTGTGGTTGTTTCTGAGATAGGGAACTCACCTTGAGATTCAACATCTTCTCAAGAGCTTCATTTACTTTGTTGAACAAGTTGTTGTTGGCTAATTGTGTTGGAGCTCGTTGTATTCTGAGTAGGAACCTTCTTATGAATTATGCAAGTTCTTTACCCTCTTCTATGTGTTCCACTAGAAAAGCCTGCACACATTATTTATTTTTATTAATTTTATTATTCCATACATACGTAATCAATGAATTATCAATTGTAAAATTTATTACATACCAGTAAACCCTCTTCTGTGTCGATGCTTGTCTCTTCTGCATGCTTCTCTGGAGTTGATGTGTTCTTATCTTTGTCAACAACAGCAGGCTTTGGTTGTTGATCTACCACTTCCGGTCTTTCTCGGAGATATCCTAACCCAAACCCTCCAATCCTTATTTCATCTTTCTCTCTTTTCCTGAGCAATGGTGTGCTCCATTCTTCGATAATAGGAAACCCCCTAGGTGGTTCTTCATTTCTGATTGTCATGCGGTCAACATATATTATCTGAAAAACAAAAGCAATACACATGAATAATTAAGCATAAACAAAAGCACATACATATGTATACATTGATAAGAGTGGAAAAGATGTGTGTTAAATAATGATAAATAGAGACACATATATATCTAAACACATGAACACACGGTATAAGAATTATGCACATATCTAACATCATTCACAAATAGTATTTATTTATGATAAAAAGAAGCACATATATGTCTACACACATGCACACACAGTATAAGAATCATACACATACCGAAAGTTAAGCACACATAGTATTAAATAATGTTAAGAAGAAGCACATATATATATAAAAACATAAACACACAATATAAGAATGATGCACATAAACTAATTTGAAAAAAAAAATTGTAATTTTCATACCAGTGGTAATAGAATGAGACCTCTAAAATAACCATTGTCAGTCTCAGCCTAAGCCTCTGCTTGTTCAACTAACATTCTCAAAACATATTCACACCAATCAAATTCAGTAATTTTCCTAGTGTCTTTGAGCATATCAAGCACTTTCACATTTATATTCCCATTTTGGTGACTTTCCAGAACAAGTGAGTTGAATAGGACGAGAAAGTTCCTCTTAAACCAGTCATTTGGAGTGCGGAAACTGAGCAACTTGTGGCTCACATCAGAAGGTTTAATCGTCCTCAGGTCCCTCGGCTTCAGCATACCAGTTTCTACATCTTGTATTTTTTCAAACTGTTGCTTAAATTCTTCTAGAAGCTCAAAATCAGTTGGGTTCTTTGAAACCTCAATCTTCTTTCCTCCATGAGGTAATCCAAGGTAATTTTGAACATCCCCAGCTGTTATCCTAATCACATTTCCAGTATCACCAATCTTTATTGTGCAAGAAACAGAGTCAAAATGTTCAATAATCCAGTAGCTAATACGACCAGGAATTTCTTTAACTTTCTAGTGTATCAGACTTTCGAAACCCATCTCCCTAAGAGCTTGCTTTTGTAATGTACTCATCTTTCCAACTGTCTCAACTAACAATCTAGGTGTACTTCTTGACTTCAACATCTCATACTTTGTTTTAATCTCTCTCATGCCTACCTTCATTTTTTCCTTGGCTTTATAGTAGCTAGTGCTTTTCCCCTGTTAGCTTGTGACCCTGATTCAGGCTTTGTAATTTGTGAGCTCCTTGGCCTTTTAAGCTTAGATAGAATCTTTGCCAGAGGCGACTCGTCGTCCTCGTCTTTCTCTGTCAGTGGTTCATCCTCTTCCTCAATCATTGGTTCCTTCCCCTTTCTCTTTGACATATTCGCAATTTCTTCTGATTGTTTTTGTTGAAATCTAGGACTCGTCCTACGTGGTTCTCTTATAACAAGAGGCTTTGATCCTGGCGGTATGATTTTCCTTGCAGTTGTCTTTCGCCTTTTATTTTTCCAATCTGTGAATATGAATTAACATATTAGATTAAAGAGATGAACATTTTTAATAAGTTGATGAACACACATGCAATCTGGATTGATTCACATTATGAAAACTTTAATTTAACCATGCATATAACACATGCAATTTTTTTAAATAGATGCACATACAAATATTTTCTTAAGCACATGGTAGTATTCATTTGATGCACATATGAGATAGTCTACAATAAATTACATTTGCATAGTTATTTAAATCAAAGAACATACAGTTGTTTTATTGTATTTTACATGATTCTTGGATTTTAGGACTTGTTGTGGTGTTGTCTTTCATCTAAGTGATACATATTTTATTGTCTTCACTTTTTTGTTTTGACTTCTTCATCCTTATGATTGAGTGATATGGTCCTAGTTTCTATCAACATACATGCACATACAAGAACAAATACACGCACATACAGTGTTGAATCCCTGAACACTGCAACCATTCATGCACATATAAGAATAAATACACGAACTGTAATATCCCGTATATTTGCACGAATAAAATTTTTGAATTTTCTTAAGCCATATTGCAAGCCAGATTAATTTTGAGGAGATACGAACATTATGTGTAATGTTTGACTTCTGTAATATTTTTCTGAGCAATATAAAATACAGTTAAGGTATTTTTGGCTTAAAAGCTCATTCGTGTACAAATATATTTAACCCGGGGTTAAGTAAAATTACCACTTAAGGTAAAAAAGGACAAAAGGGGAATTTCGGCCTTTGCCTTAGCCCCCACAGCAAGCCAACTTCAGCAGCTGGGAAGCCAACTTGGTGCAGCTGGCAAGCTAGCTTAGGTGACTCTTCGGGGCTAATACACTAGCTTGGACACCTCTTGGTATACTTGTCTTCAGATTAGTCTTCATGGTTTGCCAATAAATGAAGAGATAAAGTCGTGGGAGAAGCCAGAAGTCGGCTCCTCACCACCTTTTGCTGTCAAAAGCCCAGAAATTCAGCATCTGGCAAGCATTTTGGCACGGTTGGCAAACTAGCTTAGGTGACTCACCGGGGCTATTGGCCTAGCTTGGACACCTCATGGGGTACGTGTCTTCAGGGTGGTCTTCGTGGTTTGCCTATAAAAGAAGAGGAGAGATCGTGAGAGGAGCCAGAAACTCATTCCTCACCATCTTCGTCCTCCTCTTTTCTGTCAGAAATTAGCAAAACGTGTTCCTGAGCTGAACTTTGAGATCGATTTCTGATCGATTCACTCATTCGTTTGGCCAGATCAAAGTTGCATATTGAAGGTGAAGTGTAGCTTAAGAGGGTGAGAAGAATAGCCAAGCTCGAATCGAACTAGAGGTCGATCGAAAATTGGTAAGAAAACCCTTGCGAACCACTGATTTTCCCTTCAGAAATTTGTGACTTTTGCTGAACTTTGAATCCGATTTTCGTGGTTGTTTGGGCTTTGTTTTGATCCGTTCTCAGGAGGCTTTTGAAGCTTGTTGGTAGCTTAAGAGGGTGGTAGACTTGAACCAAGAAGAATCGAAGCCTAAAGGGATCGATTTGGGTAAGTTTCTACCCATGGTTGCTCGAGTCTCCTCGCCCCTGTTCGACCACCGCACCCGCGGCAAGCATAGGCCGTGATGTGTGTGTGTGTTGGGCTTGGTAGTGGGCGAAGCTCGAACCCCTTTGATCTTTATTCCTTTAGATTCGTATATGTAGATATTGAATCTAATTTAGGGTCTTGTTATGGGTCGTTCCAGAAGGATTTATTATCCCAGATCTGTCCCAGTTTTGGACTTGGAAAGCCTTTAATTCTAAGCGTGCGAAGCTTTCATCGGATCTAAGGCAAGTGGCGGTTCGCTCTTGCTTATCATTCCATATTTCCATTAATTATCAATTGTTTAATTGTTAATTAATTTGGATTGATCATTGTTCATGTCTGGGAACAATTTTATGAAACTATCTTTGGAAATTAAGATGGATATTATAATAGGTTGTATATCTGCTAGAACAACGCTATTATATATATATATATACCTAGATTGAAATATATCTATGATGTTAGCCGTGATGGCTTTAATATGATTATTTGACTGTTCTGAACTGTTTAGTTAGAACGAGTATTCGTGGGAACGTTACTAAGGCCCTGGAGTCCAGTCGTTTCTTTATAATCAGGTAGAGAGATGGCTCGTCCCCACCTAATACCAATTGGATGGTCATGACCTACCTCTTTACTCGGGTGAAGAGGTGGTGCACTTAAACAGTGTCACAAATCTTGGGAGTGTTCCCAAAAGATCTCTCATCTCGGGACGAGCTGATCCTAAAAGTTTATAACGTAATTGTGTGTTTTGGAATTAAATAAGATAAGTGCCGTAGGTTCGCACATGATTAATATACCTCGACGAGTAGCACAGCTAAGTAATAGTGCGGCTAGGAAAACTCGTTTAGACTTGAATGTAGTACGTTCTCTTTCCAATCTAGAGTCGTATCATGCGGTGATTCGCATTATACGGTGAGGTTGGTCGTGAACCGAAGCATCTCAGTCAGTTTTTAACGTTATGTATATACATATGAAACTATAATGTTCCAGACTTGTCATATTTCCTTAAGACTCAATCTCTTGGAGTCTCTTTCGGGTCGGTCTCTGTGGAGATTCAGTCTTCCAGAGTCGTCTCTTCTGCATACCTCTTGTTGTTATTCTGTGAAAGTGTCGGGTTATGTATCGTCCCTTCGGTTATCATTCGAGGGACAATGATAGTAAACGGTTACGATCACTCGAACCACTCTGCTTTGTACCCTTGCGTAGTCTTTCATTAGACTAACCAACCATAATTGTTCTCTGCATGGTTGGCTGGTGTCATCCGTTCGATTCGGCACATCAGATAAGTTGCCACTCCGCGAAGGCTAAGAACGACTATGACGGACAATGTTTTTGATAAGTTTATTCAGGTTGAGATCCTTGGCGTTGATCGCTATGGTCAAAACTTGTTTTACCTTTAAAGACTTTCGTTATGTATTTACTCTGAAACAATGTTTTATCCTACTGGGATTGGGTTGTAATCCCCTGACTTATGTTTTAATGGATGGTTTGTGGATTACATAAATATTATTTATGATTTGAATAATCCGGTTTAGCCTTGGGTGGTTTCGGAGGTGAAATCCGGGATCACTGGCAGTAATGCCTTTCCAAAGGGGTTATGAATTTGGGGGTGTTACAGATTTGGTATCAGAGCTAAAGTTCTGTTTTTAAAACAGATTTGGTATCAGAGCTAAAAAGTTTTCGTAGGCTCTGTTACAGATTTGGTATCAGAGCCAGAAGTTTTTAAAACAGGTTGGGTATTTGAAAACCATTTACTCGTTTTAAATTGAAAAGTGTTTTCAAGGGCTCTGAATTTTCAAAACGGTACAAATTTCAAACCGTTCATAGTCATGCCTTCTCTCTAGTCTGATATAGGAAGTTGCTTCCATATCTAGAAAGACTAATTCTTTTCTCGTTGCCCGTGAGATATGGGTGCGTTCTGTTTTTTTCAGAGGAACTCGGAAGAAGCCGACATGGCAAATCTCTAGATAGGCTTGAGTTCCCAATTCTCTCGTTATACTTTGAGGTTGTAGAACCTAGTAGTCCACCGAGAAGGTGAAGACCGTACTCTCTGAGTCGGTAGGAGTAGTGTCCGATAGACCAAGGTTCCTGAGACAGAACCGAGGAAGGACATTGAGGAAAAGGAATATGTGCTAAGTTTAGCAGTTCCCTTTCCTAGGGCTTTGTTGTCAGAGCTATCAACTCGGTTTGAATTCATCCATGAAAATTTACCAAGTTTGATCTATTCCAAGTCAATTTTATTACATTAAATATATTGGAAAGATATTAATGTATAAAATACTTGGAACTTGATCGGTAAACAGATGGTGAATACTATAAACCCTGTGGAAGAACAAGAGTCTGTTGCTCACAACAATTCAGGAGGCAGTGACCAAGCTCAGGTCAATGCTCCAATGGCATTTGACGCAGCAACAGTTGAGGCAATTCGGGGAATGGTGATACAGGCAGTCACCGATATCCTGCGACCAGTTGTGCCTCAGGCACAAGACGTGCCAATTCCTCCAGTAATTCCTAGAGTTGTGGAACCAAATGTCCAAGTACATCGAGAAGAGGTGGTCAGGAACGGAGGCAATTATGTCCGTGCACTAAAGGCCATATACTCTATGAGGCCTGACAACTATGATGGCAAGGGAGAACCAGTCAGAGTAGCATATTGGTTCTCACACATGGAACGGTTATTCCGCAACATTGAATGCACTGAAGCTGAGAAGGTGCATATTGCTTCTCTCCATCTGAAAGAGGAAGCTAGTGAGTGGTGGGAAAGCACCGGACTAGCTGATCATCCAGGATTGAATTGGGGAATGTTCAAAGCCAAGATGACCGACCGTTTCTTCTCTCGTGCTATGAGGGATGAGAAACACAAGGAATTCCTTTATCCGAAGACGGAAGGATTAACAGTGACTGAACTTGCGACCAAGTTTAATCACCTATTGCAATACGCTGGATCAGATGTGTCTAGCGAAGAACAGAAAATCTGACATTTCCACGAGTGGATGAGCCCAGATATTAAGCCATGGATGGTGCGTCACGGATGCTCTACTTTAGAGCAATACGTGGATGCAGCTTATAAAGTGGAGGTGACTCTAGAGGAGTCAACGAAGAAGCGTAATCATCAAAAGTTGATGCAAAATCCATCTCAGGCAAGTAGATTTAAACGTCCCGCGCCACCATCTAACTTTGTCAAGTCTAGCAAAGCAAGGACGGATATGACTCAAGGAGGGTCAACACAACAGTTGGGTCAGGGCAAGAGTCTGATCCAGTGCTATAATTGTGGCACAACTGGGCATAAGAGCAGTGTATGTCAGCAGGAAAGGAGAGTATGCTTTGGCTGTGGAAGGGAAGGTCATATGCAGAAGTTCTGTCGACAAGGGGAGCAGAAAGAAACTGAGTTACACCAAGGGTCTGTTAACTAGAACAATCGACCCAGGTTTAGACCAGTGGAAGCTCCTAGTCCTTCAATGCAGACAGCTGCGCAAAATAAGGGGAAGACCCCAGTTGCTTCTGGAAGTCAGGGTCAACGTCTTTACGTGATGCGTGAGGCGGATGGACCTGATGCTCCAATTGCTTAAAGTACTCGGCAAGGCTAGCAAAGTTTAGTCTTTTGTACTACCTCTGTGATATGTTGTGGACTTAGGTGTTATCCAGTCTTTTGTTTCTGATAGTTATATTAGTAAGTTTAAGTATGCAACAAGGTTCGTAAACCTTTTGTTGTAAATATTCTTTCTAATATAAACGTATGGTTCAAACCAATCGTCTGTCGGAACCAATCGTCTGTTAGAATTTTGGTTACCTTTTTGGATAAGAAATTCGAAGAGGAATCGATCTGAATGACCATGGTTCCATGTGACATTTTCTCAGTATGGATTAGCTGACGCGTCATGAGGCGGTCATCGATTTTAGTTCGAAGACTATGACGATGTCATCTAGAGGCCACGTGATTAATGAAAAATGGGGTTATGGTTGATCCCCAGAAGATTGAAGCGGTAGCTGATTGGAAGCGGCCTCAGGATGTGAATGAGGTGTGCAGTTTCCTTAGACTTGTTGAACATTACAGACGGTTCATGGAAAGATTTTCTAAAATCACTCTACCCATGACCGATTTGCTCCACAAGGTCCACAAGAAGTTTGTCTGGAGTGACAAGTGCAAGGCCAATTTTCAAGAAGTTGAAAAAGTGTCTGACCTCGACACCGGTTGTAGCGCTGCCAAAAGAGGATGATGATTATATAGTCTATAGTGATGCTTCGAAGAGTAGGTTGAGATATGTCTTGGTGCAAAGAGGCAAGGTTTTTGCATACGCATCTAGACAACTGAAAACCTATGAAGCAAACTATCTGACGTATGATCTAGATCTTGCATCAATAGTGTTTGCATTGGAAACTGAGGTTACTTGGGAAACCTGAGAAACTGAGGCGGATATGCTTAGACACTTTCCCGAGTTGTTTTCGGCCAAGTTTCGGGGTCGAAACTTCTTTTAAGGGGAGAGTGATGTAATATCCCGTATATTTGCACGAATAAAATTTTTGAATTTTCTTAAGCCATATTGCAAGCCAGATTAATTTTGAGGAGATACGAATATTCTGTGTAATGTTTGACTTCTGTAATATTTTTCTGAGCAATATAAAATACAATTAAGGTATTTTTGGCTTAAAAGCTCGTTCGTGTACAAATATATTTAACCCGGGGTTAAGTAAAATTACCACTTAAGGTAAAAAGGGACAAAAGGGGAATTTCGGCCTTTGCCTTAGCCCCCACAGCAAGCCAACTTCAGCAGCTGGGAAGCCAACTTGGTGCAGCTGGCAAGCTAGCTTAGGTGACTCTTCGGGGCTACTACACTAGCTTGGACACCTCTTGGTATACTTGTCTTCAGATTAGTCTTCATGGTTTGCCAATAAATGAAGAGATAAAGTCGTGGGAGAAGCCAGAAGTCGGCTCCTCACCACCTTTTGCTGTCAAAAGCCCAGAAATTCAGCATCTGGCAAGCATTTTGGCACGGTTGGCAAACTAGCTTAGGTGACTCACCGGGGCTATTGGCCTAGCTTGGACACCTCATGGGGTACGTGTCTTCAGGGTGGTCTTCGTGGTTTGCCTATAAAAGAAGAGGAGAGATCGTGAGAGGAGCCAAAAACTCGTTCCTCACCATCTTCGTCCTCCTCTTTTCTGTCAGAAATCAGCAAAACGTGTTCCTGAGCTGAACTTTGAGATCGATTTCTGATCGATTCACTCATTCGTTTGGCCAGATCAAAGTTGCATATTGAAGGTGAAGTGTAGCTTAAGAGGGTGAGAAGAATAGCCAAGCTCGAATCGAACTAGAGGTCGATCGAAAATTGGTAAGAAAACCCTTGCGAACCACTGATTTTCCCTTCAGAAATTTGTGACTTTTGCTGAACTTTGAATCCGATTTTCGTGGTTGTTTGGGCTTTGTTTTGATCCGTTCTCAGGAGGCTTTTGAAGCTTGTTGGTAGCTTAAGAGGGTGGTAGACTTGAACCAAGAAGAATCGAAGCCTAAAGGGATCGATTTGGGTAAGTTTCTACCCATGGTTGCTCGAGTCTCCTCGCCCATGTTCGACCACCGCACCCCGCGGCGACGAACCACCGCACCCGCGGCAAGCATAGGCCGTGATGTGTGTGTGTGTTGGGCTTGGTAGTGGGCGAAGCTCGAACCCATTTGATCTTTATTCCTTTAGATTCGTATATGTAGATATTGAATCTAATTTAGGGTCTTGTTATGGGTCGTTCCAGAAGGATTTATTATCCCAGGTCTGTCCCAGTTTTGAACTTGGAAACCCTTTAACTCTAAGCGTGCGAAGCTTTCATCGGATCTAAGGCAAGTGGCGGTTCGCTCTTGCTTATCATTCCATATTTCCATTAATTATCAATTGCTTAATTGTTAATTAATTTGGATTGATCATTGTTCATGTCTGGGAACAATTTTATGAAACTATCTTTGGAAATTAAGATGGATATTATAATAGGTTGTATATCTGCTAGAACAACGCTATTATATATATATATAGACCTAGATTGAAATATATCTATGATGTTAGCCGTGATGGCTTTAATATGATTATTTGACTGTTCTGAACTGTTTAGTTAGAACGAGTATTCGTGGGAACGTTACTGAGGCCCTAGAGTCCAGTCGTTTCTTTATAATCAGGTAGAGAGGTGGCTCGTCCCCACCTAATACCAATTGGATGGTCATGACCTACCTCTTTACTCGGGTGAAGAGGTGGTGCACTTAAACAGTGTCACAAATCTTGAGAGTGTTCCCAAAAGATCTCTCATCTCGGGACGAGCTGATCCTAAAAGTTTATAACGTAATTGTGTGTTTTGGAATTAAATAAGATAAGTGTCGTAGGTTCGCACATGATTAATATACCTCGACGAGTAGCACAGCTAAGTAATAGTGCGGCTAGGAAAACTCGTTTAGACTTGAATGTAGTACGTTCTCTTTCCAATCTGGAGTCGTATCATGCGGTGATTCGCATTATACGGTGAGGTTGGTCGTGAACCGAAACATCTCAGTCAGTTTTTAACGTTATGTATATACATATGAAACTATAATGTTCCAGACTTGTCATATTTCCTTAAGACTCAATCTCTTGGAGTCTCTTTCGGGTCAGTCTCTGTGGAGATTCAGTCTTCCAGAGTCGTCTCTTCTACATACCTCTTGTTGTTATTCCGTGAAAGTGCCGGGTTATGTATCGTCCCTTCGGTTATCATTCGAGGGACAATGATAGTAAACGGTTACGATCACTCGAACCACTCTGCTTTGTACCCTTGCGTAGTCTTTCATTAGACTAACCAACCGTAATTGTTCTCTGCATGGTTGGCTGGTGTCATCCGTTCGATTCGGCACATCAGATAAGTTGCCACTCCGCGAAGGCTAAGAACGACTATGATGGACAATGTTTTTGATAAGTTTATTCAGGTTGAGATCCTTGGCGTTGATCGCTATGGTCAAAACTTGTTTTACCTTTAAAGACTTTCGTTATATATTTACTCTGAAACAATGTTTTATCCTACGGGGATTGGGTTGTAATCCCCTGACTTATGTTTTAATGGATGGTTTGTGGATTACATAAATGTTATTTATGATTTGAATAATCCGGTTTAGCCTTGGGTGGTTTCGGAGGTGAAATCCGGGATCACTAGCGGTAATGCCTTTCCAAAGGGGTTATGAATTTGGGGGTGTTACACGAACACTGAAAACTAATTGAACCATGCATTCAACACAAATATTTTTAATTGAAATAGATGCACACACAATTATTTATAATAGCACAAGCTACTATGTATTTCATGCACATATAATACACTGAATAAAACATTACTTGTTCCTTCATCTGTAGAGGTCGTTGAGTTGTTTTCAGCCTGAGTGATGGTTGCTGATTTGTCCCCAATTGTCTATGATCCTGTATTTTCAGTTGTAGTCGTTTTGTCAACTGCATTCTTATCATGAAGGCGTTTGGTCCACATATCTGTGTTTGAGTAAAAAAATCAATTAGTTTAGATGTTATATCAACATGTGTAAGAAAGAGAACAATTCAGGTTTTATGTACACCACCTCTACGGAAAATTGGTTCCCCAATTGTCATTGTGGCGTCTCTGAAACAGAGTACTCTAGGTGTGCTAATGTTTTGTTGATGTTTTTTCTGTTTATTTGCAGTTGCTACTTTTCTATGTTTTGATAAACCGTTATCTATCATAAGAGCAAATAACAATGTAAACATGTTTAGGGAAAACTAGTATGCGCACATATATTTCACAAAGTATGCACACTATTTCTTTCTATGCACACATAATAAAATTAACACGCACACATAGCTTATCTACATGCACTCACATGTATTTGTGAAACCATGCACATAAAGTTTAGTTCAGATGCACATATTTTTCATTTATGATGCACATACATAAAATATTTCAAAATCGTAAGGATATTGTCTGATACTCTTGCTAGATGTTCTCAAATCGTAAGAATATTTAACTTGATGTCATAATACGAAATAAAACTTGCAAAATTGATCACAATAAACATGTAATGTTCACTTTGATTTCATATACGAACTAAAAGTTGCAAAATCCAACACAATAAGCATGTAATGTTCACCTTGATTTCATATACGAACTAAAAGTTGCAAAACCGAACACAATAAGCATGTAATGTTCACCTTAATTTCATATACGAACTAAAAGTTGCAAAATCGAACACAGTAAAACGGAAATTCGCCAAAAACAAGCAAGTGAAGTAGATTTTTACTGGGTTTTTCTTGTGTGTTGATGTCGCCGTTCGTCATTGCTTCTTTTTTGCGATCGATCTCGAACGACTGGAGATGATTGTGCTTGATTTTCGCCGATGAAGGGACCTAGGGTTTATAAATTTCAAGGTTGTCTCTCTCTCATTTTTCTTCTTTAGAAATCAGAGTTGTTCTTCTGCAAAGATGAATGACGCTTCAGTTGCTTCTTTTTGGTTTTGAAAGTCTATTTCAGCGCGTGTCGGCAGACGCCTAGAACGCGTGAGATGGTTTCTTCATATTTGGGCCGCTGGGCTTCTTTATGTAATATCCATTGGATTGCTTATATTGGGCGGCCCGCATCCATTCTCATTTCGCACACAACAATCCATTCGCACCAGATTCGCGCTCTTAATAAAATACACATATCTATATTTTTTTACCATACATTTTCTTTTTCAAAGCCATACTTTTCAACTAATTATTAACAAAACATTCTTTATAAATATTACCATCTAACAAACCAAAATTTACCAAAAAAAGACAAAAATATTAGGAATATAACAGAACGACGTCGTTCTTCTGTGTCTGTCGTCTTCGTTTTCAGCTAATCGTCCTCGTCATGTTCTTAAGACGGCATCAATCTACAGCGAGACCTCCTCCAGTTCAACAATTCTTCTCAACCCAAAGAACAACAAACACCGCAGCCATTAATCTGATCTTCTTCGAACCTTAAATTCAAAATTCATCTTCCATATCTTTCACTCTTCCATCCAGAATAGCAGCTTTTCAGTTTCGATCTCCCACCGGCCATCTCTAATGGCTAGCAGCGAAGAAAACCCCAACAAAACCCTATACGATTCTCCCTCGTCCCCAACGCAACCTCTCCTCATCAAATCCGAACTCCCACCTCCAGTTGAAGACCAAACAACAATCATCAGCGACCAAGCTTCTGATGCCGATCACTCGCAGTTCCTCCAAATCGCCTACAATCATGGCCCCAGATCCTTCAAAGACCTCCCGTTTCTCATACTTTTCGTTGTTCTGATCCTCGCTACATTCGGATTCGGCATCTTCTCGATTGCTAACAAAAATTCAAACTATTCTTCTGTCTCCTCTTACTACTACGACTCAAGCTCCTCATCCTGCGTTCTCAACTCCAGCATCGCTCTTCACGGCCTTCAATCCCCACAGTTTTCGCTTCTCTCTCCGTCCTTTTATTATGGAAACGGATTTTTGGTTTCTTCAGATGGTGACGTCCTGAAAGGGCTTATTTGGACGCTTGTCGTTACCTTGATTTTGAGCTTGCCGATTGCTTGGTGCGTGCTGTTGTTGCTCAAGCATTATACTAAGCAGCTTGTGTATGTTACGCTCCCTTTCTTCATTGTGCTTCCGATTGGTGTTAATGTGTATTGGTTTGTGGCTTGCACAGTCAGCTCAACTTGTAGCGATGATTATCCTCTTGTGTATCGGATTCTGGTGCTTCTGTTTGTTTTTGTGGTTATTGGGGTTCTTGTGTGGATATTCCTCCTGAATTGGCACAGAATTGAGTTGACCATTCAGATAATTGGGGTTGCATCAGATGCACTCTCTAGAAATTTGGGGCTGTTTTTGGTGCTGCCTTGTTTGACTCTAGGGCTGATTGTTTATTATGTTCCGATTGTCGTGTTCTTGGTGTTTGCGAGGTTTAATGGGAGTGTTGTTGCTCGTGAATCGAGTGGGGAGTATACTTGTGTTTGGAAACAAGATGGTTGGGTGCCTGCTTACTTCGCCTTGGCCATTATCACAATGCTGTGGTCTGCTACAACTCTGATTGAAGCACAGGCTTATGTGATCAGTGGGACTATTGCACAATGGTATTTCTCAAAGGAAGGTTCTACTCCAAGGAGGAAAATAAGGAGTAGTTTAAGGTAATTTATAGTTTATCTTTTGTCTGGTTTGCATCATCGTTTCGTTTGCTAACTGATGTTTTTCATGCCTTATATAAAGTTTATGAAAATAAACATGAAACTGCATCTGTCGCAGCTGTGTGGACTATGTTAAGTATTCATGATACTTCCATTATGTCTGTCGAATGCAAAAGCTTTGGAATGCTTAGCATGCCTTCTTTGATACCTGATAGTCTTCGTCTTTGCAGCTTTACAATACATGCATAGATGTGATGCTGTTGGGTTATGTATGACGTCGGTTAGCTGTACAATATATGTAGTTGCTAATTAGCTTAGAGGAATGATCCTGTGTGATCTAGTGCAGGTTAGCTTAGTAGTTTGTTAGCTTTGTTGATCATTTATATAAAGCTCATGTTTTAAGCTTCTCCAGTTATGAAATTTATAACAGAAAATTCTCAATTCTTGTCTTGCCCGTATAACAGAAAATTCCCTTCATGTTTTGTATCTCCCAATTTCTTTCTGATGTGTCACTGGAATTAACCAAAAATATGTGTGCTGTATATTGTTGACTGAGCCATGAACACTTTCACTATCTATTACCTGAATTACTCTGCACGGCAGATGTGGTTAGTTTCACTAGTTGTTGACAGAGCCAGCAACCCTGAAATTGGGAAAATTAGTTACTGGTGTTATCAACAAGGTGTTAGGCTAAGTTGTAATTTACCTGAATCTGCTGATAAATATAACAAATCCTTTGCCTATGGCACAGTTCATTGTTTGAAATACAACTTAGAAAACAGGAGAACAAAGTACAGTTATCTAGTGGCCATTGATCAGTAAATAAGACTGTTACAATCTTTGCTCCGTAAAGATTTTCAGCTTTCACCTCAAAATTTTGTACATCAAAACAATCTGACCTCATTATATGAATTTGAAACATGTGCAGAAATGCCTTTGGACCCTCCTTTGGCACGGTATGCCTCTCTGGATTGATAATCTTTGCTGTGCGAGTTGTACGCGCTATTGTTGACAGTGCAAAGCAGGAAGACGTCCCTGGAATGGTAAACATCGTGCTTAGATGCTGTGTCAATATATTCCTCTCAGCAGTTGATTTCTTGAACAAGTTCACTATCAACTTTGCCGCCATAACGGGTGAAGCGTACTGTAGCTCTGCAAGGATGACTTATGAACTTCTCAGACGCAACCTTCTCTCTGCAGTGTTTGTTGAGACCATCTCCAGTCGGTTACTTGCTGGCATAGTTCTGGTTATATCAGTACTATATGGAATTATTGTATGCGCCATTGTCAATGGAGTGACTTCTCTTGGAGCAGAATCATACTTGGTTGCAGTTATGGCATGGCTGTTGCTGCTCGTCGTTCTGGGTTTCTTCACCCATGTACTTGACAACGTGATCGACACGGTGTACATCTGCTACGCGATAGATAGAGACCGAGGGGACGTGTGTAAGCCAGACGTGCACGAGGTTTATGTCCACCTCCCTATAAGCAGGAGCCAGATGTCACCTCTCATCTCCCGGGCTCAGGTGAATGTGTAAATTTGTCATTGTGCTTTGTGAGCTCTCTCTTCTTTCCCCTCTTGGCTTTTTTACTCTGTCTACTATGATTTGTTTGCTCACTCCATATAGATTCAGTGAATGAATGGAAGTGGGTTTGTACATCTCCGGAACTCAATTGACATTTGGTGTACACTAGTGCTGGTTCATTCATTTTCATATTGGCTTAGTAATCATGTTGTAATTGGGACATAAGGGTTTGAAATTGGAGAAAACTGACTGTTTGAATACCTGATCCAAACCACCTAACCAAGATAGCTTCTCAGTACTAGTTTAGTTGAGTTCATACAATTCAGTCAATAAACAAAATTGGAACTCTTAAAAGCACCATTTTAACACACTTATATACACTGACATAAGAAGAATTTATGTTCCTTTCTTCCAATGTAGCAGACAACTAAATGCCATTATTATCATAGTAGCAAATATCAGATCAGTCAAGCAACTACTAAGCATAAATCTTACACATCTCACTTGTGAAGTCTAATCTTGTGATGTCCATTTTGTATCAATAACTTGTCTTGAATGGCTTATAAGTCTTGAGATCCAAGACAACCCCAGCCATGGAACCGACACCAGCGGCCACAGAAACAAGTAGGCAAGCAAAGCTAAGGATTTGAAGCCCAACCCACCTGATTGTCCACCTCCCAATCTTCTTCTGCTTGATGTACATCTCAATAGGGAAGTAAACCGTCAATGGCCAAAACCCGAACGCTCCAAGAAGTCTCACCACGTCGTTGAAGAAGGGCAAGAGCATAGCTGTTAGAGTTGTGAAGATGACAAAGACTGTCCTCCATATCAATCTGAATAAGCTAAGCTTGTAGACGGTGTTGGCGAATGGGATTGGAATGTCGTATCCCTCCGTTATGAAGTCGTTCTTTGGCCACCGCTGCACACACTTGCTCTCCACAAATGCAAATAGTGGCTGGCAGAAGACCTGCATTTGAAACCCAAAAGAGAGATGGTTTCAAGGCTCCGTTTGGCAAACGAGCTGAAATGAGTCTTGACTTGTGTGTACCTGGTATGCGCCGACTAGGTGGATGACAATAGCTAGGTTGGCTATGTCAAGAAGCCAATAGGGGTTGTAGAATCCGAACCCAGTTAGGAGGTTGCCTGGTGCAAGGTCTCCAAACGCGACGTATCCCATGCATCCACGGAGGAGGTAGAATGCACTTGTTATGGATATGCTGAATAGAGTTGCCTTCTTCATGGTCTTGTACTCAGCTGGTGGTGATTTTACAGTGTCCTACAGAGTTGTTAGAGATTGTCAACCAATTTGGACAAAGCATCAATTACAACTTTGATAGAAATGATACTTACCTGGATTTCAATGAGGATGATTGAGAATGAGTACGCGAAAGCAACGGCTCCAAGGGCTTGTAAACTCCTCCAAAACTTCTCAATGAATGTGATGGTCCCAGCCTGGGTTTCTAACCCTATTGTAATCCATGTTAGGCTTCCCTTGAAGGCTCCATTTTCTGCACAAATTTAGACACAGTTTAGCTTAGAATTAAAGGCCCATTTGGTTCTAACTTATGGAAACAGTAATGAAAATGAAAAGAATGTAGTCAACTTTGACATCATGATACATTCATTAAAAGTTTCATCTTGGTTGGGGATCTAAAATTTGTGTGTGATAAGAGAAGGGAAAAAAGAAATGATTTCACTATTGTAAGACCCACCCTATTATCGGATAAACAAATATCTTCATTATAGTGCCCATAGAAAGGATAAAAGAAATGATTTCATCATTTTGATCAATGAATAGTGACATTAAAGTGGATTAGATTTGTTTCTTTTCTGTTACCGTTTTCATAAGTATCAAACTACTTGAACCTTGTACTGGTGAAATCAACTTTGCTATTGTACCTACAACCTTTGCTACGCCGAGGCTAAGGCCAACAAGCGAGTACGTGAAAGACATGATAGCTGCCACTATGGAGAGCCACCAAACTTGATCAAAATCTGGGATTGAGGTTCAGGAAACTATCATGGCAAAAAAAAAATATAATCTTGAAATCTATTGAGGTTCAGGAAAAGAAAAGAAATCATATTGAGGTAGAAAGTGACCATTCCTATTGCTTGTTTTTTGTTTCCTACTATTTTGTTTGCAAGTGCTCATCTCATTAGTTCTTATTTTGTGTACATGTGAAAAACTTTGCTTAAAACATTGTAAATTCTGGCATATATTGATTGAGGTCATATTAGAGAAGAATATATCCAATTAACCATCTAGTATTTGATTCGATACATTTACGAGTCTTGCCCTTTCTGGTACGTAGCGCACAACGTGTGTATGCATGCACGTACGCTATTACTCCTATTAGTAAGGTCATAACAAGAGATAAATGGATATAAATTACGTTTTTGATACACACAAGTTCTTAACATACAAGTACTATTCAGAATATGTCAAAAGAAAACATGAAGTATATGTTTTGACATGGAATTGGCGAGCCTAGTCCTATATATCTCAACCTGGTTTGTAACAAGGCATCAGTAGCTATATACATAAAGAAGAGATACGACAATACGACGTCGTATAGTAGAACTGAGCATTTTAAGGATGCACTTTAACATGATAAATATGCACTTTAACATACTAATATATACACTTTTAATATAATAAATGTACACTAGCTAAAATGTGTACTTTTAATATACATGTTAAACATACACTTTATCATATTAAAGATGCACTATATGTGAGTATTAAAAATGTGCTTATATATGCACTTTGAATTCATTGTAGATACACTTTTGGTGCTTATTTATGCACTTGATATACAATTAAATCAAATATTTTTGAAAAAAATACGAAAAAAATAATTTTTGGAAAACAAAATAATTTGAATTTTTTTTAAAAAAAATAATTTTCGAAAAAAAAATCTGAAAAAATTAATTTTCAAAAAAAAAGCGAAAAAATTATTTTTGAAATAATATTAATTTTGAAAAAAAAATTAATAAAAAAAATATGAAAATAATAATATTTACAATTTTGCCAATCCAATCTTATCCATCCATCTCTTAGATCTTATGGCCCTAATTACTCCTCACTTTACACCTTAAGATCATTATACACTTGAACCCTACTCTATATATAGAGAAACGCTCCGGTAAAACGTAAGTTATGGTAAAACGGAAGTATTAATCTGGAGCGTTGGATGGATGATGATTGGACCTTACAATAGATATGGTAGGGGTGTAACCACCAAATCTACTCAAATAAGGCAATTAATTAATTTTTAATAACAAAAGATAATTAAGGAGGTTGTTAGATGAGAGAGAAAACACAATATTCTTCTATTTCCTAAACCACTCCTTCATTCACGATCTTCTACTTGAAATTTCTAAAGCCTTCGAATATCGAACACGTCTTTATGAATATCGTTCATGCGTTTATGAATATCGATGGATGTGAATATCTCCACTTAAAACATGAATATCACCACTTGATTTTTTCAGCGTCCTAATGTTTTGCAAATTCGTAGATTTGTAAACTTGTTCACGTTGCTTTTGTCATTGTTTCTTGAATATCGTTCATGTTTGTATGAATATCTTTGTTTAATATGTGGATATCACCAATTAAAGACATGAATACCACAACTTAAAATATGAATATCACCACTTAATAATATATGAATAACACAATCAATTACACGAATATCATAATCAATTACATGAATATCACACTCAAGTACATGAATAACATAACTCAATTCATGAATATCGATCACTACCAATTACATTAATGGTACCACCCAATTACATGAATATTAGCACATATTACACGAACATCATCCCCGATATTGTGAATATTACATGAATATCACAATTCAATTCATGAATATCGATCACTACCCAATTATTAATATTACCATCCAATTACATGAATATGAACACATATTACACGAATATTACCTCCAATATCGTGAATATTACATGAATATCACCAATCAAATTATAAATATTGATCACTATCCAATGGACCGTACGTGATTAACGTGAATATCAATGACCAACAACTCATACAATACCATCATCAAGCAGAATCTGAATCCACATGAATATCAATATTATTATAATGAATAACACCACAGAGAAATTGAATATCAAATATACAATATCCGAAACATAAATATCAAAACACACAAACTGTAACATTGTGAATAACAATACTGTTAACATGAATATCATAACGTGAAATATGAACATCAACATTAGAGTAGAAACCAAAAGGATTTAGGTTTTTTTTGAATTAGGGATCCTCTAATGACGGCCACCAGAGCCACTCTCCTCGCTGCCGCCTCCTCGTACTTCGTCGGAAACCTCCTGCACACAC
The DNA here is from genome assembly GCA_027886185.1 of Rheum nobile. NCBI lineage: Eukaryota > Viridiplantae > Streptophyta > Magnoliopsida > Caryophyllales > Polygonaceae > Rheum > Rheum nobile. The sequence continues at coordinate 10,496,477 of WOAB01000020.1, forward strand.
AACCAAACCCACACCCCAATACAGATTCAAGTATTGAATCCACCCACAAATGTTCACTTGCACCCCACCTTCAAAAACAACAACAAACCCATATGATAAAAAACTCTCTTTAGGTATAAAAAAAATCAAGCATATAGCCGATCAAATCACCAAGCAATCAACAAATGAAATTACAATTTCACGTGATCATAAATTTAATCACAAACACAGTTACAGATACAAAATGAAAAATTGGGGGTTGTGAATGGATTAAGATCGTACTGGAAGAAGACAAATTGTAGAGAATGGAACAGAGAATGAAAAATAGGAATCAAAGGGAGATGATAAATCATTAAGGTCCATTCATACAGAATAACGTATAGATCACAACTCACAAGCAATAGATGTGAATAAGTTCTTTGAAATCCTAATCAGAAAAAAAGAAACCCTAGAAAAACCACAAAAATAATGCGAATTTAGTTGAAGTCAGATTGGATTAATCAAATTACATCGACAGTCCCAAAAGACGGACGAGGAACTTACAAGATGATTGTAAAGTGTGTAACCAGATGCTCTCAGAGAGAGAGACAAATACGATTATGAATCCAACACGTCTTTATGAATCTGGCGGCGGCGGCGTGGCATGTCACGGCGGCGATCGTCGGCATCGGGAGCGATAGCAGGTTAGCGACGAATGGGTACACGACCTAGAAATCGAGCCGATCTTTGAATCCGGCGTCGAATCCGGCCGATTCGGCCCAGGCGAGGTCGAATCCGTTGGAGAAGAACTTCCCCTGCCCACCGTCAACTTGGGGCAACCAATTTTGTACCACTGGGCCCACGCCCTCTCAATTCGAGCTTCACCGGTCAAGTACCCGGTCAAGTCCGCCATCTCCGGCTCCGGAGCAGCAGAGGATCTCATCGTCAGCGGAGACATGCTCTCCTCCCACCGGCGCCGACATCATAGTATTAGTGGTGATGAACGCCATGGCATGGAGAATTTCTGATGGGGAAACAAATTTGGGTGCGTGTTAGTTAGAGGTTTGGGTTTGGATTATAGGAAGGGCCCAACATTCGGCGATTCCTTGGAGGTTGAAGATGACCGGGAGAATGAGAGAGACGAAGCAATGAGATTGTAAAAAAGGTAACTAAATGTTTATGGTAAAATCGTGGGATAAAATCCCTAAAATCACGTTAATAGAAAATATTCTTGTATGTGCATCTCCACTTTAGAAACATGCACCCTTTGGAATTCAATCAGAACCATTGATTGTTATTTAATCTAAAGGCTCTAATTTGTATCTTCGTTTTACTCTAAGAGGTTGTTTCACCATAACCAAATTCTCTATATATATATATATATCATTGGATCATCTGAGAACGCTTTTTTAGAAGAGAAATGAGAACGCGTGTGTCGATCATTCAGAGCCGAGAAAAGATCGGTCCAGATCAGACTTTTATCAAAACGGCTCGACTGAATTTTTTTCGTACTATACGCGTTTTTTTGAAAAATCCGCACGCGCCTTGTTGTGAGCATCATTTCGACGATATATCACTTTTGTCGTGTTCACCATTTTTGTACCTATATGTTCATCATTTTTATGCACACATATTCATCACTTTTCTCTTATACACTCATCACTTTTCCCGTGAACATGTTTTCGATGTTCAACACTTGTCCTCTTATGTTCACCATTTTTATGCTCATATGTTCACCACTTTTGAACCTAGATCAGATGCTCATCATTTTTCTACGAATGCATGTTCATCGCTTTTCGTTAACGTTCATCACTTTTCGTTGTGAATATGTCTTAGATGTTCCTCACTTTTGTGCATAGATGTCCAACCCCCTTATACATAGATGTTCATCACGTTTTTATACATGCATGTTTATCACATTTTTCAAACATGTTCATCACTCTTTATGCCTATATATTTATCACTTTTATGTCGATTTGTGCATCACTTCTTTAGGCATATATGTGAAGTACTTTATGCATCACAAAACACATCCAAGAAAGCCTACCTTTTTACTTACTTTAGACTTGATTTCATATTAAAGATTACAATATTGAGTCATATAAACATGCAATGAACATTAAATGGTCATTTTTATAAGATTGGAGAGTTTAGAAAACACAAACACAAGAATAGAAACCCTAACAAATTTTGTATTTTTAGTTGTAAAGTGGTGAACATTGCTTATATACTGTGGTGAACATTTACGGACAAATATGGTAAACATTCGTGTTCATTGGCAACACAAGCGCGCGCGGTAAGGGGCAAGAACGTCTCCTGTTCATTCTCAGTTCTCACCTAAGTAATGGTTCTTACCCGAACCGTGCCCTATACTGATATATATAGGGGAGCGCTCAGGTGAGAATGCTCCCCGAGGCGAGATCGCCCCCTTAGGTGAGAACGGGGACACTTTGTAATTTCGACCAATTTTAGTTTTTTAGTTTCCGGGCAAAGTTTTTCTTAGGCCAATTTTAGTTTACCTTATAACTTCGAGGTGCACATATAATGCAATTCAAAATGTACATACAATACAATTCGTATGCAAAATTGCATATCTAGTAAACTCAGATACGCATATAATTCTTAAATAAATGCACATCAAGTTAAATCTAATGCACGTCCAATAAAATCTAAATGAACATTCAGTTATATACAAATTCATATCTAATTATATCCACTTGCACATCCTATAAAATTCAAATACACATCAAGCTATAACCAAATACACATATAGTTAAAATTCACATCTAACACAAAGATATGATTATATTATTAAATTAAGTTTAAAACGTGTATAATTTGTAATTATTTTTTATTTTTATAATGTTTGAGGGTACCAGACGGAATTTGTGAGATCTCAACATTATCATGCAAACTTTGTAAAAACTTTAAACACCATATAAAATTCGCAATACCTCGTAGCTACTGGGCATAATATCCCCAAATAATATTCATGTCAAAGCAGCCAAGTAGCTTAACTATATCTCTACGTTGCAAAAGGAAATAAGTACGAGAGACTAATCAAACTTGTCGACATAAGAGTTGCATGGCAAAAAGCAAAAGAAAGAAGAGTTATTTACCTCAACTTGAAAATACTCCCTTTTACCCCAAAACAAAAACCCTACCGCCTACCAAGAAACCACAACCAACAATAACTCAACTTCAGGGATAACCATAATCCAACAAGAATATCATCCAACATCATCATCATCATCATCATCATCAACAACAACCACCATCAACAACTATAACACCCAACCACAACAACAACGACAACAACAACAACAACAATAACAAAACCCATACAATATAAAATCAAAAGGGACTTAGAGAGAAGATCTTTCTTATCTTTAATAACTCCAATATCAATGGATAACCTCCCACTAAAATCAGGGAAACAATCTCCCATTCAACACCACTAAAAAATAATTCTGATCAACAATTAAAATACCAATACAGCTGCTTCAATATCAGCTCGACCCTCACAGGTCCAGATCTGAGTCTCTCGACCCTCTCTAAGTTGATCCAAGATTGAAAAACTTTGAGAGCTTGACCTACCTCGGTTTTGTCGCTTGCTTGCAAGTTTTGAACAAAACAAGTCATCTACACAATATTAAATGAAGGAAGAATTGAAAATTTTGACCATACACGAACCCTTCGATTGGATCATGATAATCCATGCCTCTCATATCTGAGCCACACTCGACCCACGACTTTCAATCTCGAGCTACCTTGGATCTCTATCCGGGTCACACCCAAACTCATCTGTATAGATCTGACCAAATCGAAGCCTAGATCCTCCAACTTGCTCAAACTTGCTTGACAAGCACAAGCCAGGTTGAAGGTATAACATCAGATCTGGAACTCTTGTAGCCAGATCTGGAAATCATATAGCCAAATCAGACGGCTCCACATGTTTCCGTCGACTTTGTACACTCATCGACCCTCAACCACAACTGACCTCATCGTGAACTTTCTCCGGCTCCTCCGACCACCATCATTACTTTACCAAATCCTTTAACCAAAATCACCAGATCCATGGGCGTTCCATTTGGGGAAAAAAATAAAATCAATTGTGTAATACCCTCTTTCAAAGGAGGAAAAATAAAAAAATAAGTTAAAGTAAAAGAAACAGCTTACTCTGCAAGCTTGTGAAACAAAAAACAAAAATTCCTTAAAAAAAGTGTGCTTGCGTTGCATGCTTGTACATGAATGTACCGCACTACCGCTGACCAATTACCATTAAAATAAGGAAACATAATTACTGGGTCTTCCCATAAAGAAAAAAAAGATAAAGAAAAAATTATAAGTTTGTAGCTTGCTTTTTGAAATAAAAATTCAATGGGTTTTCAAGCCCATTGAATATTCTTGTTGTAACAAAAAATTTAACAATAATGATCCTTGTTGTGCTTGATAAAAAATAATAATATAGAAATCCATCAAATTTTGTTTATGGACTATATATTTTGGACCCATAAACGACCCACCATTAAAATTTTATCATTCTTTGAGTATATAAAACAATTAACAAAATATTAAATCAGTTCACTCAATATTACCAAATGACAAGACTAATTGATGTTCTCTACTCACATCAATTTTCACTCTTGTTTATCCGTTGCGGTTCTGTTTGTTTCAAGTATGGGTGACAAATTCTTCGCTACATTTGTGGAGCTGATCTAGGGTGATGCATGAGTGTCTGGTTGTGGTCGTGGTCGTGGTCGTGTCTGTGGCTCAATGAAGACCCCTCTTGTACGAGGGCAACCTCATGGTTAAGGCTCCTAAAAATCCCTCTTTGAAGAGAGGGCACGTCATGGTAGTCCGTTCAACACTTCCACAGGAGTTCTCCTGTCTGACTCGTCTGATCGTGCTTGCTCACCACTCGTTTTAGGTCGTTTTAGCTCTATCTTCGCTTTGTTGTAATTTTCATACTTGTTGTATTATTCTTTCTGTCCGGTTTTGACCGATGCCGATTTATCGGCCTCTTGATCTACCCATCGTTGTTATGTCTGGTACTTCGAATTTTTTCCTCATAAAAAAAAAAGTGGCTTTAGTGATTTGACACTAGGGTCAGTGTGATAGCCTCTAGAATTTTGGGACTACAGCTTACCCAAAATAAAAATAAAAATTGGGACTATATAATAAATATTTTTTTCACTTACAAAAATCTAATATATATATATATATATAACAGTGTTGAATTTCACTTAATCATGTAACACCCCTCAATTAAGTGACATTATTATGTGTTATATGTTACTTTTTTAAAAAACTTTTTTTTAAATTGTTATATTAGAAATTAAAGATTTTCATTTTTTGATGTGGTGTGATTATAGATAATCCTACTTGCCTTTTAGTATATATATATGATATAGCTTTTCTGTACAAAAATTGTGTTAATTTTTAGCGTGATTATTATTTTCTAAATTACTTTTTATTAATAAAATAAGAATACATATAATTTGATTTATTTCTCTACCATATTAAATATAATATTTATATCATAAGTCATATTATTGTAATAAAAATCTATATTTTATAATACTAAAATAATTATTGACTAGGTTCACATCTCTCTCTCATTAAGCCACATCATCTATGACATTTTTCGTTTCCGTAATATACCACATCATAAATATGTCAATATTTTTTGTATTTCAATTTCAAAAATATGTTTAGTAAGTTATTTGTATTATATAAATATTGTATAATATATGATTTAGAATAATACTTAATAAAATTATTTTTGTTAATCAACAATATAATTATTCCATAAAAGTTCATGTTTTGCTATCAATATACTAAACTAAAGTATTTTTAAATACTTATTAATGTGTTATATATAATACATATAACAGTAAAATCCGTGAATGCACGAGAATTGTGCTAGTAATTTAATAAAATTACACTACAACTTTCAATAATTTTAATTGTGTTATAAACTAAGAGAAAGAGAGAGATTTGAGAGAAGAGAAGAGAGCAGAGAGAGAGAGATGAAACTTGTGTATTATTAGACCTCTAATGAGGGTATATATAAGGTTTATAATTCTTGGCCCATTAGCCAACTTGAGGGTTTACATGGCCTTTATCATATGTACATCCAAATACATAATATTATAACACTCCCTCTTGGATATACATCACTAACTGCCTCGTTAAAAACCTTGTCTGGAAAAACCCAATGGGATAAAAACCAAGACTAAGGAAAAAGTGTGCAGTTGTAGTTCTCCCCCTCAATTAACATTGCTTGACTGAATTTGCTGAACTAGTCCTCCCTTCGACTCAAAGCTCATGAGTGTATATAGATATCGTCAATATGTAAGTGATTGAGTGTGGAGTGATGCATGCCCTTCATATATCTCCATTTGCACATAAATCTCGATTCTTCAAGAACTTGCATGTACATACCTGTATTAAAAATATAAATACAAACCAATATAGATAACAATTTCCAAATTAATGATTTACATATGTAACTGGTCCAAAACATATAGTATAATAGTCTCCCACACTTCTAGCGTAATTAAGACTCCCTTGTAGTGGATTGGTCTGGAGTTACTACAAGAACCTCTAAATGAGCTAGGCATTTCAGTTGGTATATGTGACTCTGTCACTTTCTTGGCTTTTAGTAAATGCAATTTATAGCATCCTAGATATATCATTATGTATACGATCCGTTGAACTTCTGGTTCATGTTCGTTTAACCAAGGATATAAAATTATCGAGAATTTGCATTCCTTGCAATCTCTTATACATATTAGTCTCATTGTTCGTTCCCCCTAAAGTTGTGATTTTATCTCTTCAAAATGATAATCTTGATACCGAGCGATCACCCAATATAAGCTCTAGGTATTCAATAATCTAAAGGGACTCCTGCCCTCGTAGAATCCCAACTTTCCTTGTGGCATTAATTTAGTTCATTTAGGGTGAGAATGGGACATACACTGCATATCTATATACTTTCAGTTCTCTTCTGGAGATAAGTTTCAATTAGGGGAATATATCATGGTCAGTCAAAGTCAAACTTAATTCTCGACATTCAAATTTTATATGACCCCTTATGGTTAACGATTCTTCTAGATCGTTTCATGTATTAGCTTTAACTCAGCTATGATTGATAACCATATAAATAACGATTGTACCATGTCGTCATATTAAATAGTGTGAGCTACCTGATGCTCGACCGTTACACTACTTGATTGATTTATTTCTCCCACTTTATATTTCGTTTGACCAATGTGTTAAGGCATCTATCAACATAATAAAATATATGAAAAATTAACATTGGTCCATATGACGGTGTTATTAGTCCTCATATGTATTATTGAATATGTCAAGAAACATGGAGACTATGCATTTACTCTTTACATAATCGACATTGTTACCAAGAAAACAAGTCGTGTATTTACGATCACTCTAAGACAAGGACTCCATGTCCTAGGATCCTTCGGTCCTTTAGTAGGTATTTGTGGTGAATTTCTAATGATCCCGCACATCATTATTTCACTTGGGTGATCGGATCCATTTTTTGCCACAAAGAAATATTTTTGCCATCAACTAACTTCCGGTTAGAAATATTATATGATTCAATGGGTTGTCGTATATACCTAGTGTGCAAAGTTTCCTATGAACTTGTAGATAGATATTCGATATTTTCCTCATTCATGAATTCTGCATGATAACCAATTTGTCGAATATCTTTTCAAATGATCAACAAGTTTGTCCTGAACTTGTAAACATAGAGTGTTACTCATTTAATATATTGTTCTTTCCAATAACAAGATAGACCTCTTCTGGAGTCATGAATGAGACACTCTTTCTAAACCTTATATTTCTCACTTGATTTTTGCCATTTTGCAGGATAAAGAAACTTTTGGTTTATCAAAATGGTATAAGTAATAATGACATTATCGACAATAATTCCCACCATTGAAATTTTCATATGGGTGATCCTTTAATATTTGGGATATCATCAACTCAAAATTAGATAAATCATTACCTTGATTTCTAACTTTCGAATAAAAATAGATGCCTTAAAATATGTACTACTACCATAGTACAAAATTGACATATGATCATGAAACTCTTCGAGAGTATATAGTGATCTCTAAATTGTCAAAATATTGAGTCTTAATACTCTCATAGAGTTGATGATGGTATGATATAATCATTAGTTTAGCACAATTTCATAGGAATTCCAAGTGTTAATTCTTATCCCAAATTCGTTTAGCTAAATGAATTTTAACACTTAAACACGTGTTAAATTGTTTCTTCTGGAAACCCTTAAAAATTTGGCGTTGCAATCATAGCAACTATTCCAAAATAAATTAAAAAACTAAAACACTATTAAAAGAAGATAAATTAATCATTCTTTCATTTCGAGGAATCATGTCACTTTAGGGACAATTTGATTTTATGTGTACATCCACTCCCAAGGATGAAACTATTATTTTACTATAAATACATAAAATATGTAAAAGTAAACATAATTAATGAAACAAAAAAAAAACACAAACAACATTACTTAAATAAAGAGGATCGTTGTCAACTTCGGGTGATAAGAAATTAAACACCAAATTTATTGACTCTTTTATAACCTACTATAAAAGGTTATTTCTAATATATCCTTTTATTATCTGCTTTAGGAGATGATATTTTTTATAGTTACTCACTACAAGGAGTAATATGGTTTATTATTTCGTCTACTTCGGGAGATTGAGCTTATCACTACGGGGATGATTTTGGATTTGTCTATAGCTTGACAAATATATTATGTGTGCATCCACTTCAGGGAATGTCAATTATCAAATTAATATAAGAGCTATATAAAAGAACACATAACTTAGGCGGTCGGTTTTACACGCTTAACATAGGCGCACATGGATATAGTGGGAATTTTAAAAAGACAGATCACGGATGCTTCGAAGGAGAGGAAATCGACACGCTTAACTTAAGCGCATAGGCACACACTTAAGTTAAGCGTGTTGGTGGCTATACGCTTAAATTACGCGTGTAAAATTATACCCGTTGGAAAGTTCCGTTAGAATAATACCGTTGGTGCGCTTAAGTTAAGCGTACTAACAGATCTATTTCTTCCTATTAATAGTCGAAGGTCTTGCCATTCCATATCCAAGAAACCGAAATTGTTCTTCTCCCAATTTTAAAGATGTATCATAGTGGTGAGGATAGTAGTGATGAAGAAAATGATTGGGTTCAAAGTGAAGAAGAAGAGGAGGAGGAGGACGACAAATGGATGGAGTCGAATTTTTTCTTAGATGTGGAAGATGACGAAGCGACTGGCGATTAGGACCCTAGCGGCGTATTTGTGGTTAGTGTTAAAATAGTTTTGCTCTTTCCTTCATCGGTATTTTAATACGTAATTAGTATCATAAATATCACACTTAATTAGATAGCCAATATTTATCATGAATTTGTAGTTATATAATTGGAAATCATATGTAGTGTAACATAGTGATGTAGTTATGATGACTTGTAGTTAACATAAACCGCTACATTTATAGGGGTAAGACTATACAGAGCATTGTATTACCGACCTAGTGTGGGATAGTAAGGAAGAATTGTACAAATGGGCGAAATAAATAGGAAAGGAGCTTGTGATAGCTTTGGTGAAGCGTAACTCAAGTCCGTACCAAATTAGTATAGTGTGCGATAGGTTTGGGCCTTGGAGATCGGGGAGGCCGAAGGTGAACGAAGAGAATCCAGAGTTGCCGGTTGTTAAAATCCGAAAGTCAAGATCCAAAAAGTGTGGGTGTAAGTTTGAGATAATGGGTGTTCGCATGAAGAAAGAGGCATGGACGGTTGGTGAAAAGTGGGTCTTGGGTGTGATTGAAGGTCGACACAACCATAAGCTACAAACTAGCTTTAAAGGCCATGCATTCATGGGTCGAATGACCGAGGCGGAGCAGTTGTGCGCTAGGAGGTGGGGAGACGGTCGCAAGACGCCGAATCAAATTGTTTCGGAATTGAGGCAAAACTTCCCAGGAAATGTGACTTCCAGGAAGCAAGTGGCCAACTTCTTGCAGAAGCTGCAATACGAGGATCGGGGAGAGTTAACGGTTACGCAGTGGTCCCTAAGATTTATGGTTGAGCATAAATACGTAGTTCATCCTTTGAGGGATGCGAAGACTGATGAGGTTGCAATCTTATTTTTTGCTAATCCGGAGTCGCTGCGGTTGTTGAAGAAGTTCCCGTACGTGATAATCATTGATGCGACATACAAGACAAACACGTAAGTCCTAAATTGTAATAATGTGTAGTTTATGACAAAAATTGTTAAAGTATTTCATTTAAAAATGTGTTTGGTATTATGAAATGTTTTCCATAGATATGGAATGCCACTTGTGGAGATTGTTGGTTTCACCAACACTCATAAGACGTTCAACATTGCTTATGCATTCACCCGGGCGGAAAGGATTTACCATTACACATTGATAATGAGAAAAGTTCGGGCATTGTGTTTGGATTTGGGAGTGATGCCGACTGCAATAATGACAGATTGTGAGAAGGCCCTCATAACTGCTATCCATAGTGTTTTCGGCACCGAAGTTCAACACCTCTTGTACTGGGTGCATATAAAGCACAACATCGAGGCACGTGCCTCGTCCATCTTGAAGAATAAGGAAAGTGTGGATGCCTTTGCAAACCAATGTTGGGCACTTTTTTGCTCAACCAGTGAAGAAAGCTATGAAGAAAGGCTTGCCGTATTACGGACATCGTGGAAGAGAGGCCTTGTCGGATATGTGGAGGACACATGGCTTACTCCGTACAAGACGAACATAGTAAGGACGTGGACGGATCATCATCTTCACTTCTTCACGAGGACTTCAAACAGGTATGAAGTTCACAATATGTTGTTTTTTGTACTCATAGTTGTTAATGTCGTACTAACGTCATGTGATTTGACAGGGTTGAGGGGATGCACAAGGTTTTGAAAGATATTATTGGCTCTAGTAGAGGGGGCTTCAATAGAGTGATCGTGAGGATCCACCATGCCATCACCCTAGATTGTGGTAATGCTACTTTGCCTGTGTCTATCGCAACGAGTAGGGATCGCTACAGATTTGGCAACGGCTGGCGGAATTTTGTTCAATTCCATGGATTGGAAATCAATGATGCATTAGTGTTTGAAATAATATGTCGGCGTCCCAAAGTTGTATACAACGTTACCATATTCAAAGCTTAGGGATATTATGTTTATTTTTTTATGTATGTATTTTTCGGATGACATGTACTAGTACACATTTAATGAAATGGCCCAAAATCACAAAAAATGCATAATGGGCCCAAACTAGGCCCAATAGTACAAAAAAGCATGAAATGGTCCAAAATCATAAAAAATGCATAATGGGCCCAAACTAGGCCCAATAGTACCAAAAACACACAAAAAAAGCATAATGGGCCCAATAGTACAAAAAATGCATGAAATGGCCCAAAATCATAAAAAAAACATAATGGGCCCAAACTAGGCCCAATAGTATAAAAATGCATGAAATGGCCCAAAATCATAAAAAATGCATAATGGGCCCAAACTATGCCCAATAGTACCAAAAACACAAAAAATGAATAATTGGCCCAAACTAGGCCCAATAGTACAAAAAATGCATAATGGGTCCAAACTAGGCCCAATAGTACAAAAAATGTATAATGGACCCAAACTAGACCCAATAGTATAAAAAAACATGAAATGGCCCAAATCACAAAAAATGAATAATGGGCCCAAACTAGACTCATTAAAGGCCCAATCCACCAAAATAGCAATAAATCGAGATAAAAAACGAGTTCGTATTACATAAGTATACTAACATGTAACGAGTTCATATTACTTTCTCGTATTACATAAGTATACTAACATGTACTAAATTCATATTACTTTCTCGTATTACATAAGTATACTAACATGTACTAAGTTCATATTACTTTCTCGTATTACATAAGTATACTAATCATGTACTAAGTTCATATTACTTTCTCGTATTACATAAGTATACTAACATGTACTAAGTTCATATTACTTTCTCGTATTACATAAGTATACTAATCATGTACTAAGTTCATATTACTTTTTAGTATTAGTATACTAACATGTACTAAGTTCATATTACTTTATCGTATTACATAAGTATACTAACATGTACTAAGTTCATATTACTTTCTCGTATTACATAAGTATACTAAATTTTTTTTTGTAAAAGTATGCTTCATATTACCTAGAAATTAGGGGATATACACTACACGCTTAACGTAAGCGTGCATTATTACACGCGTATCTTTAGCGCATAACTACATGCTTAAAACAAGTGTGTAGTTATGCGCATAAGATAAGCGTGTAGTCATGCATATACTTACTTATTTGAAGATTGCAGTCTTATCCTCATAACTAATTTTGGTCTGTTTCTCCAGAAACACTACAGCTTATAGTTGTTTATACTTCTTCGTTTTGAACGTATTCATTTTTCGATCGAAGTATACATCAGTGGACTATTAACTTTTCATTTTGTACTTATTTGTTTTTTTGATGTTAATTGTTTCGTACTTTGTCGATTTTCTTATAGTTGTTCATACATCTTGTTATGGCTCGGTAAAGTTATGTTGCTATTTCGTACTTTGAGGTAAGTATTAAACGACATAATAAACATGAACAAACATACTAAACCAAATAAGATAAAATAGATAACATTTACAGAAACACTCCCTACATATGAATCGTGTCTAATCCAAACATAAAAACTAATGTGGCTGCGAGCCACTCCCTTCGCCAGGTTTCGTGACAGAATCACGAAACATCTGGGACTGGCGAGGTGGAGGTGGGGCCATGGGTGGAGGCTGCCCAATCAGCATATCAAGCCATAATCTCACAAGTCCCTCGAATGTCTGTGTCACCGCCTCGGGTGTGCGTAAGTAAGTGCGGATATCAGCAGCAACCACCTGAATGTGATGTATACAAAATAAGTAATATTTGTCAAACTATTTCAATATACACAATAAGAGAAAAAACATTCAAACAATTCAACAAAAATAAGCGTACCGCGACTGCGTCAACAGCTGGAGAGACATGGATAGGGCCGACCAGACGATCACGTCTGACGGAACCAGGATCGACCAAGGGATGAGAACACTCGTCATACCAATCTAAATAGTCGGCAGACATGTCCCAAAAGTGAGTCGCATCCGGTCCATGCAGATCAATCAACGGTCTCGGATCTGCATCCCATGCTACTAGAAGCTCATCAGCAAAACTGACCTCGTATCCCTTAATTTCCGCATTCCTGACGGCCTTGTACGGCTGAATGGGCACATATGGGACTGACTACACTAGCCTAAACTGCTTGAGCACTCAGTCCAGGTGGTACGACTCCTCAACATCTATAATGCACAGTACACCGCGAAACCTAGTAGGAGCTACCTTAGGAGCATAGAAGTCCAACCCCACCCAAGGGGTCCAGGTAACCTGTAAAGTCAAAAAGGCAAAGTCAATACATATTTTTGTAATTAAAGACTAAGATATCGAAAAAAACCTAAACTATTCTACCTTCTCATATCTCATGGCGTCCAGTATGCGGCGTATAGCGATCAAACGGCCGAAATCTCTACTGTTAGGCACCTCTGAGGCAGCAAGAACAGCTACTCCAAAAGCCTGGGGGTTGGTAACATATTGTTCCCGAAAATGTGGGAAATATGCCCAAACCCAACACTGTAAATGAAGAAATAACGCTATTAATGACCGAAGTATTAAAACGTAAATTAATATTTCACTAATCCATCCAATATCTTACCCTAATCAGAATCCCACAAGAAGCAATACCCTGCGCTCCACGCCTAGATGCCTCTCCCAAGTTGCGGTACATGTAGGCTAGAATCTCAGCTTCCCATGCAGTGTCTCCGGTAACGTCGTGGTCAAACAAAAGCGCCACCCACTTGTGCTTCACGACGTTAGTCGACTTGTCCACTAGGATAGTCGAGCCGAGAAGCAACAAGAGGTAGTACGTAGCAATAACGCCCTCGTCACGCTCGTCACTCCTCATCATCTCCATCAGTGTACTCTCTAAAAAGGCCAAAGGAATACCACCAGCTTTGTTCCAGCTCTTCATCTGGTCCTGCCCAACATCCAGATGAGTACATATGCGTTGTCTCACTGTCGTATCATTGAGGTCTGAAGTACAGCTCCTCCCACGTATGGGAACCCGCAAGATCTGGAGAATATCAGCAAGGGTGATGGTCATCTCTCCGAAAGGCATATGAAATGTGTTCGTCTCGGCATGCCATTTCTCCACAAATGCAGAAATCAATGCTGAATCCATGTTGCATGCGATGTCAAGTGTGCGTAGACCTGTAAGACCGCTCCACTCAGCCAGCCTAAACCACGTATGTGGCTCATGGCTAATATACTCCTCATGGGCAGAATAATGGGCTGAGCGGAAATGGATCCTCAGAGTCTTACGACTCTGAATGAACTCAATTTAAGATTAGTATACATTTTCTAATAAATAACATTTAAAAGATTCAACACATATGATACGGGGTTAGCCGTGTAGAAGATGGATCTAGGCAACGGATCTCAAAACAAAAGAAAACATAAGATTAGAACAATGGCGGAAGTGAAACTAATGGATAGGATAATAGATAGAACCAATAGAAACGACGAGAAAACCCGCTTGCTTGATAGCAAGGAACCTTGTCGAACGATCTACCAACCCGATCTCTACAACGCCACACAACCAAGAATCGCTGACGAACTTGGAGCACGGAGAGGATTGCTTATGAAGTACGAAATCACCAACTCCAGAGGGACTTGACAAAGACGAAAACAACTAAGCAGGAAAGAACAATCGATTGAGACTCTCACGGGGAGCCGAGTTTTCAAAGCAAAAACCAAGCTCTGTTTTTGTGTTTTAACAATATGAGAAATCTGACTAATGAAGAAGACAAGGGAGGCCTTAAATACCCTAGGAGGGCCGGCCCTAGCTTCCCAAAAACGGGTTACACTTAATCCCAAAATATCCGAAAATAGAAAGCTTAAAACAATTAAATAATAGTCCTAAAAATATCCAATGCAGAAATTAATAAGACTAAACATAGGTAACGTTGACCATTAAAGTCAACGCCTTGACTTTGGGCTCGTCCTCTTCGTCATGTGATACATCATGTGCCATAAACGTCTCCAGCTCTTGACGTAGTTCCTTCAATCTTGACCTAGTAATCGGTTCATCAAAGGTTGGCACTAATGGCGGGGATGATTCCTCATCATTCTCCCCTTCTTGAAAAGGACTCGTCCTCAAGTCATCAACATCAGCGGCTGCATAAGGGGTAAGATCACCGACATTGAATATCGGGCTCACGCCATAGTCATCGGGCAGCTCCAACACATAGGCATTGTCGCCTACTCTCTTCAGCACCTTGAACGGTCCATCACCTCTGGGAGACAGCTTCGATTTCCTCTGCTCCGGGAACCGCTCCTTGCGCAGATGTAGCCACACCAAGTCGCCGGGCTCGAACAACACTTGACGTCGGCCGTGATTAGCTCGGGCTGCGTTCTTCGCTGCAGTAGCTTCCAAACGAGCCTTAGTCCGCTCGTGCAGCTCCTTCATGAACTCAACCTGTCTATCAGCATCAAAGTCTGCTCGTTCCGGTAAAGGCAACGTCTTAAGATCCAAAGGGGTTAGGGGATTCAAACCATACACACATTCAAAAGGGGATATATTAGTAGAAGAATGAATAGTCCTATTATAAGAAAACTCAACATGTGGTAAGGCTTATTCCCAACTTTTCAGATTAGATTTAATAACAGCCCTAAGGATAGTACCCAATGTACGGTTAGTGACCTCAGTTTGTCCATCTGTCTGGGGGTGACTAGTAGTAGAGAACAACAACTTAGTACCAAGTTTACCCCACAAAGTCTTCCAAAAGTAACTCAGAAATTTGACATCCCTATCACTCACAATAGTACGAGGTACACCATGCAACCGAACAATCTCTCTAAAGAACAAATCAGCAATATTCCTAGCATCATCAGTTTTATGGCATGCAATAAAGTGAGCCATCTTAGAGAACCTATCAACAACCACAAATATAGAATCTCTCCCCTTCTTAGTCCTAGGCAATCCAACAATAAAATTCATACTAATATCAACCCAAGGAAAGCAAGGAATAGGCAAGGGAGTATAAAGACCATGCGGTTTTGCCTTAGATTTAGCCTGTAAGCACTCAACACAACGTTTGATAAAATTCTCTACATCCCTAAGCATGTGTGGCCAATAGAAATGAGTATGCAACATGTTATAAGTCTTATCTCTACCAAAATGACCCATCAATCCACCTCTATGGGACTCATCAACAAGTAACAACCGTAGAGAACAAACAGGAATGCACACCTTATCAACTCGAAACAAGAATCCATCAAACAAGAAAAACTTATCAAATGAACCCTTTTCCACACAATGCTTATAAATCACTCCAAAATCAGCATCCATATCATACAACTCCTTAATATAAACGAATCCAAGGACCCGAGCATCCAAAGTAGTCAAGAGTGTATGTCTCCTAGAAAGGGCATCAGCTACAACATTATCTTTTCCTTTCTTATACTTAATCACATAGGGAAATGTTTCTATGAATTCCATCCACCTACCATGCCTCCTATCCAACTTAACTTGACTCCTAAAATGCTTTAAGGACTCATGATCAGTTTTAAGCACAAATTCTCTAGGCCAAAGGTAGTGTTGCCAAGTTTTCAGCACTCTAAACAAGGCATATAATTCCCTATCATAAGTAGAATAATTCAAGCATGCACCTTTCAACTTCCTAGAAAAGAAGGCAATGGGCTTACCTTCCTGCATGAGGACTCCTCCAATACCAATGCCAGAGGCGTCACACTCTACTTCAAAGGGGCGAGTGAAGTCAAGCAGAACCAGCAATGGCGTGTGTGTCAAACGATCCTTGAGAGTCCGGAATGCCTTTTCTTGAGCTTCACCCCAACGGAACGGAGTATTCTTCTTTGTGATCTCTGTCAGCGGGGCTGCAATGGTGCTAAAATCTCGAACAAACCTCCTGTAGAAGCCAGCCATGCCGTGGAAACTGCGCACGTCACCTAGGTTCCTCGGGGTCGGCCAGTCACGGATGGCTTGCACCTTCTCTTGATCCACTTGCAGTCCATGAGCACTCACTACAAAACCAAGAAACACAACTCTGTCAGTGCAAAAATCACACTTCTTCAGATTTCCATACAACTGTACAGCTCTGAGAGTGGATAAAACTTCCCTGGGGTGCTCTGCATGTGCTTTCAAAGATTTACTGTAGATCAGAATATCATCAAAGTAAACTACAACAAATCTACCAATAAAAGATCTCAAGACATGATTCATAAGACGCATAAAAGTAGAGGGGGCATTAGTCAAACCGAAAGGCATAACAAGCCACTCATACAAACCAAACTTCGTCTTGAATGTTGTCTTCCATTCGTCTCCTTCCTTCATCCGGATTTGATGGTATCCACTGCGAAGATCGATCTTGGAGAAGGTGGAGGCGCCATGGAGCTCATCCAACATGTCATCGAGCCTGGGGATCGGGTGCCTGTACTTGATCGTAATGTTATTAATAGCCCTGCAATCAACACACATACGCCAAGTATTGTCCTTTTTGGGGACGAGTAAGACAGGCACAACACACTAGGATCGACTCTCTCGAACATACCCTTTATCTAGAAGGTATTGGACTTGGTTCTGGATTTCCTGGGTCTCAGTAGGGTTCATCCTATAGGCAGGCCGGTTGGGTAGGGTAGCACCGGGAAACAGGTCTATCTGGTTCTCAATGCCTCTAATAGGGGGTAGGCCAGGGGGTATCTCATCCGGGAAAACATCAAGGAACTCAGCTAAAAGGGTCTGGACAACAGCTGGGAGTGTAGCTCGGTCGTCGTCACCTAACAGGGTATAGGCCTGACAAAGGGACATGAGGGTGACGTCCGGGGGAAGGTAATCTACCAGGTGGTCTCTGCTGGATGCTAAGAGCACTCGGCTAGGGGTAGAGGCGAGGGTGAGGTCGGTCCGTGTGGAGGCAGTGGATGGTTCGGCTGGGGACTTACCCTTACGCTCGGCCTCTCTTTTCTTGTCATAAACCTCAGCCACTTGAAGCGGCGTCATCGGTTTCAACACCACTTTCCTACCACGAAACTCAAAGGCATGTTGGTTAGTACGTCCATCATGAATAACATGTCTATCAAATTGCCAATGACGACCTAACAAAATATGACAAGCTTGCATAGGAACAATATCACATAAAATTTCATCCTCATAAGTTCCTAGCTTAAGTGTAATCTTAGCTTGCCTATTCACCTTGAGTTCACCACAATCATTCATCCAATGAAGTCTATAAGGTCTAGGATGCAAAAAAGTAGGGAGTTGCAGTTTATTAACTAATTCAACACTAGCAATATTACAACAACTACCACCATCAATAATCATGTTGCAAACTTTCCCTTTAACAAGACATCTTGTATGAAACAAATTCTCACGCTGATTATCATCACAAGGAGCATGATTAACATGCAAAGTCCTCCTAACAATCAATGAATCACCATGCTCATATTCAATAAAATCCAAATCATCATCATTGGCATGCTCATTCATATCATGGCTAGCAACTAAATTTTCATGCTCAGTGTCAGACTCAGACTCTAACTCACCCAAATGATTAATCATCAAAACACGAGTATTAGGACAATCCTTCATGTAATGACCCTTTCCTTGACATTTAAAGCAAGTGATATCTCTAGCTCTAGGAGGAGGGTCAGCAGGGTTACCTCGTGTAACTGCAGGGGCGGGCCGTGTGGGCTGCTGTGGTGTGGTGGAGGTAGAGGGGTGCGCACCACGGGAATTCTGCTCATTGCCGCGAGGCGGACCGGTTGCTGGGCGGGATCTCTGGTGTCCGGTGCGGCCCTGCTGCTGGTCGGGATGCCAGCTTTGGCGTTGTGGCACCGTGCGGTGTTGTTGGGTATAGCTGGACTTGAATTGTCTCTCCACTTTAATTGCTTGGTGTAGCAAATCTGTCATGGTAGAATAGGGATACAATTCTATAGTGTCAGCTAAATAAGGATGCAAGATACGTAGATACCTGGACATAGTGGCCTCTTCATCTTCGACGACGTTGCCGCGTGCCATGGCTATCTGCATATTGTTGTAGACCTCTTCAACACCTAAAGAGCCTTGCCTCATAGTCTCCAAACGGTTGCGGAGAACTCTATTGTGGTGGTGGGGAACGAAGCGGGCCCTCATCATAGCTCTCATCTGGTTCCATGTGTTGACCGGAGGGTCCATGGCTAGTCTTCGAGCCTTCACAACAGAATCCCACCAAACCAAGGCATAACCAGTAAATTCAAGAGCAGCGAGTTATACCTTTTTATGTTCAGGGAAATTGTGGCAACCCCAAATCTGCTCAATCTTCGTCTCCCATTCAAGGTAGACGTCTGGATCACACTTTCCATCAAAAGCCGGGATCTTCACTTTGATCCGTCCAATGCCGTCTTGTTCGGATTCACGACGGCGGGGTTGTCCGCGGTCATTCCGGGGGCGGTAAGGACGCCACTCATTACGCTCCTCGCGCTCATAGTCCTGCATATCATCATCACCCCATAAACTAGAACGTATCGACATAGGAGGGGACTCAGACCTATAACGAGGTACGGGATGCCGAATCGGGCGTATGCGGTCGGTGCCAGTGGCTCTCGGTTGGCGACGCTCGTCCATCGCCGCTTGGTAGGTCGTGGCTTGGTCGACCAAGGGCTCGGTGGCGGGAAGCGGTGCGCTATGCGATGGACCAATGTGTTCCTGTGTAGCCGGGAGTGGGTTGAAGCGGGTCTCCAACGAGTCAAACTTCGCAGACAACTGCGCGACTGTAGAAGCCAATTGTTGTAGCATCGCCTGCATATCGACATGGGAACCATTTGCAGTAACCTGTTCATCACCGGAACCTGTCATGATCACCACTTAGACGAACACAGAAAGACGTTAAGGTTAGGAAAACCAAAAAAACTCTCAAGTGTTTGCACTCGGTGATTGTACAACCTGCGAAGTTAGGCTCGTAAATGACAAGTTCTCTATGTGCTCAAGATACGCAGCAAATCAAGGTCAAGCAGAGATGTAGTAGACAAGACAAGTAGATGTACGACGAAAAATGACTCAAACAAAAGCGAGACTAGAGAACGACTCAACAAGGAAAGCGACACAACTATAGTCACAAGAATGAGATACAACTAAAGATGGGGCTATATATGTGTTTCGAACTCAAGAAATGCGAATTGTAAGTCAGAAAGACGTACCTTTGTCGACTCGGAACGAAGCCAATTGGAGCCGAGAGTGACCCGAGGGAACGGAAGGGAGAAGGGGTTCGGGCAAGAGGGGGGTAGTGCTCGACTGAGGGCAACCCGGGGTGGGACCCGGTCGGGTTGGGGTCGGGTGGGGCGGACTGAGAACAACCCGGGGTGGGACCCGGTCGGGTTGGGGTCGGGTGGGGCTGACTGAGCGCAACCCGGGGTGGGACCCGGTCGGGTTGGGGTCGGGTGGGGCTGACTGAGCGCAACCCGGTGGGGGCCCGGTCGGGTTGGGGTCGGATAGGGTGGACTGAGAGCAACCCGGGGTGGGACCCGGTCGGGTTGGGGTCGGGTGGGGCTCGACTGAGCGGAACCCAGGCAGGACCCGGTCGGGTGGAGGCCGGGTGGTGGCGACTGAGGAGAACTCGGGTGGGACCCGGTCGGGTTTGGGCCGGGTCGGTGGCAGGTACGTGAGGGCTGGGTTAACTGAGGCTCACCCGGTCTGGACCCGGTCGGGTTGTGGCCGGGTATTGTTGCGGCGACAAAGAGGTCCGAAAAAAAATCTGAAACGGAACCCTAAATTTTTTTTTTTTTTTTTTTGTATTTCGAAAAAAAAAATCTGAAAAATTCTCAAAAATCCCAGATGCCTTTTCCTCTTCTTTTTTTTTTTAATTTCGATAATGCTTTTTTTTTTTGTTGATATAATTTTCTTTTAGGCAACTTGTTTTTCCTGGGATATTACACCATAAAGATAAAATAAAATCTCTAGAAAATCAAGCAAGTATCTTGAAGATTACCAAAATTGAACAACCGGATCTCTGGCGCGCACGAACCTGGACGCCGTCGTGTCTTGCTCGCCAAGCTAGGGTTCGAACAACAATGGTGGAAGGGGGGGGCGAAATTTTTTTTGTTGATTTTTGGACGGTTTTGGTATGTTTTTGTGGATCCTCGTAGTCACAATCAACCGCAACGAACTCCTTTCCAAGACAAACAAGAGCAAACAATCAGTCAGACTAACAATTCACTAATGTGACTCAAACAAAGAAATTCAATTGACGATTGAAAATAGGAAGATCCAATTTTTGATGATGAATCTGGAATCGTCAAACGCGATCCGAAGCCGCAAAGCTCTTGATACCAATTGATACGGGGTTAGCCGTGTAGAAGATGGATCTAGGCAACGGATCTCAAAACAAAAGAAAACACAAGATTAGAACAATGGCGGAAGTGAAACTAATGGATAGGATAATAGATAGAACCAATAGAAACGACGAGAAAACCCGCTTGCTTGATAGCAAGGAACCTTGTCGAACGATCTACCAACCCGATCTCTACAACGCCACACAACCAAGAATCGCTGACGAACTTGGAGCACGGAGAGGATTGCTTATGAAGTACGAAATCACCAACTCCAGAGGGACTTGACAAAGACGAAAACAACTAAGCAGGAAAGAACAATCGATTGAGACTCTCACGGGGAGCCGAGTTTTCAAAGCAAAAACCAAGCTCTGTTTTTGTGTTTTAACAATATGAGAAATCTGACTAATGAAGAAGACAAGGGAGGCCTTAAATACCCTAGGAGGGCCGGCCCTAGCTTCCCAAAAAAGGGTTACACTTAATCCCGAAATATCCGAAAATAGAAAGCTTAAAACAATTAAATAATAGTCCTAAAAATATCCAATGCAGAAATTAATAAGACTAAACATAGGTAACGTTGACCATTAAAGTCAACGCCTTGACTTTGGGCTTGTCCTCTTCGTCATGTGATACATCATGTGCCATAAACGTCTCCAGCTCTTGACGTAGTTCCTTCAATCTTGACCTAGTAATCGGTTCATCAAAGGTTGGCACTAATGGCGGGGATGATTCCTCATCAACATAAACTACAAAGTTAAACATACCAAATCTTGCTCCATCTGACGACGGGCTACCCCGCTAAGACGTGGTTGCTGCTGGTCAGCAATCTCAGGAACAACATGATCTAGAGGAGCATCGTCAACAACTGCAGCGCCTCCTCTATGTCTTTGTCTCCTCTGTTGTACGGGAGGTGGCATCTGTGCAACTGCCTCAGGAGCGGGCTCGGGTACATGAAGGTCATATATAGCCCGAGCAATGTGTGTCTCGTAGCTAAGGAGAAGAATCGGACACCTTGGGCCTCCAAGCATCCAAGGATGGTAAGTATGTACAATAGATGGACCGGCATGAGGTGGACAAGAAGGACCGGCAGGAGGTGGAGAAGAAGGACCAGCAGGAGGTGGAGAGGGGACATGAGTGGGGACCGACCCAAAAAAAAGGGGGAATAGGAAAATGGAATGTCGTCCGTACTCAAATCCCGTGTTAGTAATGTAGGCTCTAAAGACTCAACATAATCTGCCTCATCATCCCGATGCGGCTCCTCAACAGCCAGATCATCAACCGCCATATGCTGAGCTGACATGTCCTCGGCGTCCTCCATATACTCATCATCAGCAGTCATAGGCGGATGAGAAGATATCCCACTAGTCGACAATATATCGGCACTGACAGGATCGGCGCGGCGACAGATAGAATCAGAAACACCAACACGTCGTGTGCGGTCGGCCACTACCGTTGTCGGCTCTGTACGCCCCGTAGGGGTGAGGGCCGCCAGTATACTCTAATTTTTTAGATTATGGCCTTATATGATTCATTTTAAAATTTACTATACTTTCACATTTCGGTATATCACTTTTGCATTTGTGTTAGATGTCATTTAACTTTTTTAATTTTATTTTATCTATTGTATAGATAGTTTTTATAATGGTTTAGGTACTAGTTAATTTCTAAATAAAATGTAAATATACGAGCCAATAATTCTAATCCATAACTAATCTATAACTAATCCGTAAATAATAATTAATAATATTAAATTCTAAATATATGTTAACTAATACAAAAATTAACAATTAACTCTAATCCATAATTAATCAATAACTATATTATTATAATCCAAATTAATTCAAAATTTAAATGATAATGCATTCTAATCCAAATTAATATATAATAACATTAAAATCTAAATATATGTTAACTAATACAAAAATTAAGGCATAACTAATTCTAATCCATAACTAATCCGAATTAAATCATAATATAAACGATAATCCATAACTATATTATTCTATTCCAAATTAAATCAAATCTTAACAAATATATTTACGAAAACAATTACGAAAATAATGATAAATTTAATATTTAAAAAAAATACCGCTCGGAGACCGATCGGACTCGATACAGGCGCAATCGAAGTCGTTTCCGCCTCAATCGGAGTCGCCCTCGGTTGCGCTCGGGTCCTAGCTCGACCTCCAATTCCACCTCGGGTCCGAGCTCCGTCGGAAACCACCATGGCCACCTCCTCCTCCTCCTCCTCGCTTTCCACCTCTACCTCCACCGCCAGCCAAGGGCTCCTCCCGCCACCACTCGCGCCGCCAGCCGTTGCCGCGCTGGCCTCCGTTGTCGCCGTTCTCGCGCCGCCCGCCGTTCCCACTGCACAGTCGCCGGGATGAGCTCCGCCGCCGGTTTTGGCCCGTTCTCCGCCGCCAATCGGGTCGCCCAACCCACCAAAACCCAAATCCATGGCTAATTGCAACAATCGAAGCAAAGGGAAGAGAGATTTCGCCGAGATGAGCTCCGCCGCCGGTTTCGGCCCGTTCTCCGCCACCACTCGGCGGGAGGAAGAAGACGGCTCGTCTTCTTAAGCGTGTAGTTGCACGCTTATCTTAAGCGTGTACCTACACGCTTAAGATAGGTACACGCCTAAGATAAGCGTGTAGTTTGGCTAGGGCATGGGCTAGTTATTTGGG
The DNA here is from genome assembly GCA_027886185.1 of Rheum nobile. Classification (NCBI taxonomy): domain Eukaryota; kingdom Viridiplantae; phylum Streptophyta; class Magnoliopsida; order Caryophyllales; family Polygonaceae; genus Rheum; species Rheum nobile. The sequence continues at coordinate 10,520,612 of WOAB01000020.1, forward strand.
CCGGCCCAAATAACTAGCCCATGCCACTACACGCTTAACTTAAGCGTGCAGGTACACGCTTAACTTAAGCGTGCAGGTACACGCTTAACTTAAGCGTGTAGGTCATTTCTGTATTTTCAAAATGGCCACAATACCCCTACACGCGTAGCTTAAACGCATAAAACCGTACGCTTACCTTAAGCGTGTATAATAGCATCCATTTAGACGTAGAATCGCGTGCATTTAGCTTTTTCGTACATAATATTATAACAAATTGCTATATTTTCTTCATTTTTTCCATCCTAATATACTTTTGATCTTTACTATTTAGGCCCGAGTATCATCTTTAATCTAATTATTGATCTTTACTGTTTTATACCACAATCAAATGTTACATTGACATCTAGAGAGATTTTGTTTTGGCGTATTTGTAATAATACTAAATTTTCAAAGGTAACTTGCAAAAAATCCATCTTTTAAAAAGTATTATAAAAGTATCAAATTTTTGTACTTTTTCTGGTATTTTTGCTATTGTTAAGGGTGAAATTTATCTTTTCTTTTAAATAGATAAATCATTAAAACTTTTTTTAAAAAAGGTAAAAAAAATCTTAATCTTATTAATCAATCCCAAATATTAACCCTAATCAATCCCAAATCCTAAACCCTTCATCGTCTCCCTCCTCTGCTTCCCTCTCCCCCGAAGGCAGCCGTTTCTTCCGACCACCGCCGCCGCTGTGCTCCCTTCTGACCGCGAACGGTGCCGACGACGAAGGAGGTGGAGCGAGGGCCAGAGATGGAGCCTTGAATTACAGTTTCCGCAACCGACTGGAGTTCCTCGGCGACGCCGCTCTCGGCCTCGCCCCTCTTCTTCCACCGTATCGTCGTCGTACGGACGGCTGGAGTTCCTCGGCGACGCCGCTCTCGGCCTCGCCTTCGCCAATTTCTTGTACCTCGCGTATCCGTCTCTCGATGAAGGCTCCTCACACTCCTTCGCTCTGTCAATGTCTGCAACGAAAAGCTATTCCGTCAATGTCTCCTCGCGTATCCGTCTCTCGATGAAAAGCTCCTTCGTCAATGTCTGTCAAGGATCCTGCCATGGAAATCACCTCCAATCGCGGTTGGCCTTCTTCCGAATCCTACTTCAAAGGTTTTCCCCCTCAATTTGTTGCTTAGGGTTTTGGATGGTGAAATTAGACTGACAATTTCTTGATCCTAACTATCAATTTTGCTTTTGTTGGTGATAATCCCGTAATCTGATTTGCTTAGTTCTGAATTTAGTCGTCCAATTGGGGATTTGAGGTATCACCATCGTCTAGCTCAGCTTCAGTTGGTGAAATACTGCTAATTGCTTTAAATGCTTATTGATTAAACGTTAAAACTTTTTCTGTTTCAACTTTAGGGTTTCATATGGTAATTAAATGAACAATTTCATGTTGCTTACAATTGATTTCGCCTTTCTTATGAAGTCGTGCTTTTGTTGGTTATGCAATTTAGTCATCCATGAATTGCGGATGTTTGCGTATGTTTGGGAGAAAAAATGAACGTCATTTGGGACTGTTGACTATAGTTCAACTTCAGCTTGTCAATGCTGCTGATTGCTTGAAACTTGAAAGGCTTATTTCAGTTATTTGTTAGGGGTTGACTTTTTCTATTTGAATTTGGACTGAGAATTATGATGTTGAATAACAGGGGGATCGCTATCAATGAGAGATGTCGATACGAGTTCAAAGCACAACACAACAATGATTTTTTTACTGAAACATTGTTAAAGGAATGAAAAAGGATATGTAGCTGCTAAGATGATCATATTAAGCTACAATATTACAAGCATTGATGGGTGCTGAATTGAAGACTTGAATAGAATCTGTATGCCAATGTAGTGTTCTGACAGTTAGCTTCTCAATGGTTTTGAACTACAAATGAGTGGATGTAGAATGAACATTGCTGGCAGATTCAAACTCTATGTCCACATGGGTTGCTTTGATCTTGAAATTTTCATACAAATGAATAAAGTTTGACTTACATTGATTGTTTTATTGGATCTATTGAGCTCATTGGACTTGCTTGTTAAATTTTGATTGTTGTGTGAGTGTTTGGATAATTAACTAATTAAGTAGATTATAGGAGTTTTGTTCTTATATTGAATCTTGTTGGTGTAGAATCTCAGTAATGGCCAGGTGCAATTTGAACATAATGTAATGCTTGCTAGGGTATTTTGAGTGGTTATACATTCATTATTCCATTGGGTGGTATGTTGACGACTCTCTCCCCTATAGAGTTTTGTTGTGTTTATGGCTCCACTCTACATCCAAATAATCATGATGAGGTGCTCCATTTTAATTGTAATGCTTCTCTATTTCATTTTATTTCATATTTCCTACTTGATTTTTCCTTTGCTTACATTATGATTATATCTATAGACACGAATAATTAATTCTATAGTTGGTGCGGGGGATCCAATAAAGTGGCATTCAGAGGTCAGCTTAAATCCATCATTTTAGTGTGGATCAAATTCAAGTACATTTTACACATGACTTTTCACGAAGTTTAACCCTTCTTTCCTCTCAATGACTTATCATAAACTAAGAATCTGAAGCTGAACCCGGATCACTATGCCTCATTCGTGCCATACCTTGGTGGTGCAAAGTTGGTACTCTATAATGGTCTATAACTAATAAATGCAAATTTAAGTGTTTTAAATTTAAAGTTAGTTAATATAATAGAGTAATGACCTGACTACGTACAAATGTGGCATGATAAAGTGAATATTGTTCTGAAATTTAAAATCGGCTAACATTTGAAATTTTGTGATATAACAGAGCATTGACATGACTTTGTATAAATGTGGTCTGACTTCGTACAAATGTGGCCTGATAAAGTACATAATGCTCTGTTATATAACAGAGCATTATGTAATTTTTTAGGGCACATTTATACGAAATCAGGTCACATGTATACGAAGTCAGGTCAAAGCTATGTTATATCACAAAATTTCAAATGTTAGCCGATTTCAAATTTTAGAGCAATATTCACTTTTTCAGGGCACATTTTATGACAATATTCACTTTATCAGGCCATATTTGTACGTTCGCCAAAAGCGGAGGAAGAGGACCCGAAAGCCATTTGTTGGACAAATTGAGCTCATTCAGCCTCAAGTTCTGAAGCCCAACGGGTACTTGGCCAGAAAGCTGGTTCCCTGAGAGATCAAGATAGTTAAGCACCGGTAGGCTTTCGATTTCGGTCGGGATTTCACCGGCGATGCATTGTTGGCCAAATTAAGCTTGTTGAGCTTCTTCAAAGAGGCAATTTCACTTGGGAGTTCACTTGAGAGCTCATTGTTGTGCAAATCAAGCAGCCCCAAATCACCCAATTGGACAATCGATGCCGACAGAGGACCCGAAAACTGATTGTGGCTAGCTTGAAAGCTCAGGATTCAAGCTCGATCCAGAAGGACTCCCAGGATTCAAGCTCAACGTAGCCGGGACAAACCCTAACGCTAGCGAAATCAACGCCGTCGCTCATCGCTCTCTTGAGCGGCCTCGGTTGATCCTCCTCTCCCGGCGGCGATCGGCGGCGAATCAGCGTTCAGTTCCAGTGGTTCTTGATAGCGTTGTCGGTGCGTCCGTTGAGGAGGCGAGCGACAGTGGCCCACTTGTTGTCATCGACCTCCACCTCGGCCAGCTCGCTTCCAAGACCAACCAGTCCCTCCGCCCCTCCTTCGCCGACGACGGTTTCCTCGCGCGCTCTCACTCCTGCAGCGACTACTCCGGTGCTATCTAGTAAGAACCTCATTTATAAGGGATCGAGGGGGATGGATAGTGCATGTTTCTTGTTTCTCTAATCCTAATGTAGAATGAACTCAAAACTGCTAAATAAATCTGTAACAGTACCATGTTGGCCTGACTTCGTATAAATCTGTAAGAGTGATGACCTGACTACGTACACATGTGGCCTAAAAAATTAAATATTTCTCTGAAATTTAAAACCGGCTAACATTTGACCTGACTTCGTATAAATGTGGCCTGAAAAATTAAATATTGCTCTGAAATTTAAAACCGGCTAACATTTGAAATTTTGTGATATAACAGAGAATTGACCTGACTTCGTATAAATGTGGCCTGACTTCGTACAAATGTGGCCTGATAACGAAAATTAAATATTGTTCTGAAATTTAAAATCGGCTAACATTTGAAATTTTGTGATATAATAGAGCATTGACCTGACTTTGTATAAATGTGGCCTGATAACGAAAATAATGACATGGACTTAACGAAAAGCAAATTGAACTCAAAATCTAGTATTATAAGCTTTACTGCAAATATTGTCATTCATCCATTTAATGTCAATATTTGTCTAATGTGCTTTAGACAACAAAGAAAAATAACTTGGTCTCGTCCCATTTTAATTTCATAAGTCATAATAACCCAAAAAAGCCTTCTACATCTAGCTAAAAAGTGTACCATTTGAACTAGGATTGAAAATATTGTCACTCAAAACTTGTCCATTGATCTTTACAATAGCTAGAATTGCTCTCACTCAAAAGTTGTCTCGAATCCGAACTTGCAATCGCGACAAACGACATCTCACGTCCGGGTGATCGGCTAGGGTTTCGACAGAGAGAGATTGGGGTAAGAACGGAGTCTGCGCTGGAGCAGGGGTTTGGCCATCAGTGACGACAAGGGCGATGGTCGCCATGGGAACCTAAAACTCGTGACCGTCAAGCAACAACGGACCTTTGAAGGATACTGATTATGTGGATTCAGAGACCAATTGCTCGCTCAAGCCGACTTGGGAGACTTGATATCTCGAGAGGGCTTCGCCTCCAATCCATTATAAGGGTTTGGATATAAATATGGTGTGATAAAATGAATATTGCTTTGACATTTAAAACCGACTAACATTTAAAACTTCATTTTCATAAATTTTGTTACATAACAGAGCATTATGTACTTTGTCAGGCCACATTTATACGAAGTCAGGTCACATGTATATTAAGTTAGATCAATGGTCTTTTATTTCACAGAATTTCAAATGTTAGTCAATTTCAAATTTCAGAGCAATATTTACTTTGTCAGGCCATACTTATACGAAGTCAAGTCACATGTATACTATGTCAGGTCAATTCTCTTTTATTTCACATAATTTTAAATGTTAGTCAATTTCAAATTTCAGCATAAAAGATCAGCATTTTACTATGGAGATTGTCAACCCGCTTTTGGACCGATTCTGGACCAATTGAAAAGTACGTTCCCTTCCAATTCATGCAATAGAGCAAAACAAGTGAAATCAAAGATACCACGAACATAGAGCAAAGTAGCTAACCCCGCTTCTGAACTGAAATCGCAGATCAGAGGCCGAAAATTCGCCGCGACTGTTCTCTCCGACGACGAAAAGTCGATCGTCGTCGCCTTTTCGCTCTTCAGCTCCACCGACGGCCGCTGACGGCTTCTCCTTCAAGAAAATCTCCTCGGGCGCGAATACCGTCTGGCTCCGATTCACGTCGGCGTACGGGAGGAAAGTCGTCGGAGAACCGCGCATAAACTTGTGGTTCATCTCCACTGAAACACTAGCATTTCGTTTTTGAAAAAACCAAGTGGCTTGGTAAGCTTGGTTGGAGCTGCTTGTAATGATATGGTATCTTTGATTTATTTTACTCAGCTTTGGGTGGACAAGGAGTTCAAAGTAATATGGTTCATTTAAACACTAGCATTTCGTTTTTGAAAATTTACAAATGAAACTATGAAAACCGGAAAGAGTAGCTGAATTGTGGAACTTACTCGCTAAATGGTTGTGACCAAATTTAAAATGGACTATGAAAGGTTGGTGATTACACAAAAAATATTAGCCTAACTAGCTAAATTAGGTATTATTTCCAATTTATACCGAAAAGGTAACTAATTAAATGGAATTGACAAAGAGAATACAAACTCCAACATGGAAATTAGCTAAGGTTTTTTCTAGTGTGTGCCCATGGACACACTCTAAGAACTCCTTTTTTGGCAATTATTTGGTTAGCCACTAGTTTAATCTTGTTTGCTAAGGGTTTATCAATTCTCTATTAGGGAATATTTTGAAGATAAATTTCCTATTTAAGCTTGTTAGCATGTGCCCATGGGCACACACTAGAAAAACCGATTAGCTAAATACTACTAGTTACCGGTGAGCCCTCTAAGATAAAATTAGTGCCAGGAAGAATGGGGCTTGTTTAAAATCAACTTTCAAGCAGGACCATATTTATAAAAATAAATTTAAAATCAACTTTACGAAAATGAAGTTTTAAATATTAGGCGGTTTTAAACGTTAGAGCAATATTCACTTTATCAGATCACATTTATACTAGGTTAGATCAATGATGTGTTATATCACAAAATTTATAAAAATGAAATTTCAAATATTAGAAGGTTTCATATTTCAGAACAATATTCACTTTATCAGCAAATGACCCTATTTAAGATATAATAGATGATATAATCTTTACAAACATCATGTTAGGAGGTTTCATTTTAAAGAAATTTTGATCAACGTATATGGAATTCGAACCCACATCATGTGCAACAAACACATTGCTCTTTCTTTTGAGCTATTATGCTTTTAAGTAATTTTCCAAGACAAAAGATCAAGCAAAGATACACTTAAATTTGCATTACGGAACCAACCAACGTTTGTTTCAAATTTAAAATTAATATAACAGAATAATGACCTAACTACGTACAAATATGACCTGATAAAGTGAATATTACTCTGAAATTTGAAATCGGCTAACATTTGAATTTTTGTGATATAACAGAGCATTGACCTGTCTTCGTCTAATTGTGGCCTGACTTCGTATAAATATGGCCTGATAAAGTACATAATGATCTGTTATGTAACAAAATTTACGAAAATGAAGTTTTAAATGTTAGGTGATTTTAAATATCAGAGCAATATTGATTTCATATCACCCTCAAAATTATACCTATATAATTATCCCTTTAAAAAAATAAATAAAAAATCATGTATAGCTTAAAGGTAATAGTGTTTCTTAGGAGACAATAGGTCATAGATTCAAAACACACAAACAACCTTTTGTTAAAATAATTTTAGTCCCCACTTATTGATCTAACTAATTTTAAAAAATACTTATGTGTTATATACAGATAAAAAATACAAAATACCATTATAGGTCGTATTTCGACTATTAATAGTACACATCTAAATGAAGTAGATACGTTGCTCATGTAACATAAGGTTAATTTTAATTTATATATGTTAGTTGTTGTATATTTATATATATTTATCAATGAAAGTTGAGTCAAAATAAAAGATTTAACAATATAATATAATAAATTTAAACAAGAATTGAAGAGGTAGCAACTTTCTTGCGGTTATTGGCGTATCTATACCACTCGGCCATGGTCTCAAGGATTTTATTCACTTGAGAATTTGTATGCCCTTGGCTTGAATATAACACAGAGTAATGACCTGACTATGTATACATGTGGTCTGACAAAGTGAATATTGCTCTAAACTTTGAAATTGGCTAACATTTGAAATTTTCTGATATAACAAAGCATTGACCTGACTTCGTATAAATGTGGTCTGACTTCGTAAAAATATGGCCTGATAAAGTACATAATTTTGTGTTATCTAACAAAATTTAGAAAATAAAGTTTTAAATGTCTGATCAATATTCGCTTTATCAGGTCACATTGGTACGTAGTCAGGTCATTACTCTGTTATATTAACGAACATTGGATGGTTTCGTAACTATCAATAGAACCTTGTTTGATGCCTTGACCACCACTTTGCCCTTCCTACTTAGTTAATCCAATATAGTTAACTAATTAATTAATTAGCAAGTAACTTGATGTAATTTATGTAATTTCTATTAATCAAACTCCAAATGGCAATACAAGAGATACAAGAATTTGATAGTAACTTGATGTAATTTATGTAATTTCTATTAACTAATTAACTAACGTTGGCCGATTCGGAGGTGATTCGATGTCGTTCGGAGATGATTTCAAAAGATTCAAGAGTCGGGTTTAAGTAACTTGAGCATGGTGAACACGATAGTGTGGTCAGATTTTGAATTTAATTAATCGAAAGGTGTTTTTCTTGGGGTCGAACAAGGCTTGGTGGTGATGTATATAGGCGATGAACAAGAAGCCCTACTGATCTGATGCTTCGCAGATCTTTACACTTGTTGACGAGTAAGAGACAATAGGTGATGAACAAGAAGCCTTAGCAAGTTTGCTCATCTCCTCAGGATGGCTCATACAGTACTACATATGCTCCTTAAGCCTAGGCCTAAAATCCAAAAGAGAGCCTTCAGTTTAGTTGACATGATAAATATTCTATTTACTCAAATCTTGATGAATGTCTACGGAAAGACGAAATCAGTAAAAATTATTTTGTTGTAAATAATGAAATAGAAGTTAGAAACAAGATTAGTTGCATACCCAAATTCCCTATCAAGGTTGTATGCGATACTAAACCGATCTTCAAACAAATCATCATCAGAATCATATCCGCGGAGTTAAAACTTATAGGTTCAACACCGAAAGCAACAAACAACGATTCATTTTCTAAATCAAATTTATTCTTGACAGCTAAAAGTTCACAAAATGATTAAAATAGTCATGCTTGATACAGGCCAACAGTTGAAGTTGTATAACATTTTATAGTAAAGCTTTGTTCAAAGATATGTAGATTAAGCTTAGAGTGAATCCAAAATATTAAAAGTATTGCCTACCAACTACAGTCCTCCGCTCTACCAACTGAGCTAAGGTCATCTTCTGCACACAATTCAAAAGGAATTAGTGCATATTGATAGAACTAAAATTTGAAGGATATAACAAACTTCACTGATTTCATTTGTCTCTCACACTCACACTTTCAGTACAAGACTCGCAATGTACTCCAACAGATACAAATTGGAGACAAATTCAAAACTGATTTACTGAAATAGATGACAACTAAATCAAGATTGCGATGGACATCAAAGATACGAACTAGAAATGAAGAACTCCAGCAGCAATTACTGTTGGCAGAAACTGAAGAGATCTGATTATCACCATGGCTCCCCATTTTTTGTCATTGTGTTTCTAGACCAGTTGTTTATTCGAATTTCAGAGTAAAGCATTAAGCACTTACAAACTTCAGAGATCCTATAATCAAGTAAATTCAAGCACTTCGGAATTGTTTCGGGAGGGAATTCAAGCTTGTTTGGAAACAGTGGTGCTAAGAGAGAGAAACGGTTAGGGTTTACCTCCAGAGCCCTAAACAGCCATCTGTCGGACGAATCGCCGACGTGAGGGCCATGTCTCGGCGGCGAGAGATGATAGAGGGTGGTGTAGTTGAGAAAACAGAGATCGCCAGTAGGGGAGGTGGAATCGGAGTTTAATGGCGACAGTTTCAGAGGAAAGGGAGATGGCCTCAGACGAGGACGAATTGAAACTCACCATGATGAGCAGACGGACCGGAGACGGAGGATGTCGACGTCGGTGTTGATGATTTTTGATAGGAGTGTTAAGATGTCTACTGGGAGGTTGCTCCATACCACATGCGCCATGGAAGAGGAAGCGGGAACCGACATGGAAGAAAGTAATAGCAGTTGGAGCATCAACCTTGATTAATAGGAGACAGAGACGAAAAAAGACAGCAGTGAAGGAGAAATTGGAGCCGGAAGCGGCGGCGGCGAAGGGCCAGAGATGGTGAAGGAAGCTGCGCCGATGAGAAGAAATCTGAAGCAGAGGAGGAGGAAGCTCAAACCTGTTATAGTTGTTAAGTATAATTAGTCTCCTTAAAAGTTTAATTCTCACCCAAAAGAAAAGGTAAATATAAATATGAATTTACCTTCTTTTTTTTATTATTTTGCAGCTTTATGATATTTTTGTAATACTTTTTAAAAGTTGGTATTTTTGCAAACAACTATTCAAAAGTTTGTATTTTTTGCCATTCCGTCTTTTGTTTTTTTCTTCCATATGTGGCAGATATATAACTAGATGTCATTATTGTTATCGTAACAATTCTTAGATTGATGCAACTAATATTCAGTCAAACAACTAGCAAGCATAAATCTTACATATTCCACTACTTATGTCTTAATCAATTGATCTCCATTGTGCATCAATTACTCGTCTTGAACGGCTTGTAAGTATAGGATCAAGCCCGTACGTACAATAGTATGTCTTATTAGGCTAAATGGAATAGCCTCTACAATTTTGGGACCATATGATGATGTTGTTTTTATAATTTCATGTAAAGAATTTGGTATAGCGTAAATGACATTTTTATGTTATCCATAGACATTGTTTTAAAAGAAGGTCGTCTAGATCCCGTCTAAACGCTAGACCTCTCTTCAGCGTTTCATTTTGGTCTTAGGTCTTGTTTAGAAAGGTTAATGTAAAAGGCGAGAAGAGGGTATATTTTTTGCAAGGTGGGAGAAGAGTTAAGAAGGTTATAGAAAAGTTTTTATTTTATGCAAGGTGGGAGAAGACATTTTTATGTCTTGTATATCTTATCTACTAGCAATGAACTTTAAGGATCTGAAGCCCAGCAACCAAATTGTCCACCTCCCAATCTTCTTCAGCTTGATGTACATCTCAATACGAGAGTAGTGTGCAGTGAATCACTTTTTGTGATACTACATCATGAGTGAATAATGGGGTTATTTGAGGAATGTTTATATAAAGATTTTTTACTTTGTATTTTTTGTTAAAACAGTTTTGGGAATTTGAAATTTGAATCATATAAAAAATTATGAAAAGTTAGAATTAAGTATGTTTACAAATAAAAAGACATAACCAAAAGGGAAAAGATAACGTGAGTATGAAGGCTAAGGAAAGGAGCGAGGACACCCCAAGACCTCCGGATCAAGAAAAAGAGTGTCCAGATTAGCCAATGAAAGAATTCAGAAAAATTCGGATACAATTCGACACGGCGGAATTTCTCGCGAAAAAAACGTGTTCCGAGTGCACACGCATTTTGGTCCGTATGCACACATACATTGTTTCCCCCCCACACACGTTGTTTTTATGTGCACACAAGTCATTCTGTATGCACACGTATGTTATTTTTGTTGGTTTTTATACGTATGCACACATGTTATTTCGTACGCGCTTTGAGTCATTTTCGCATGAACACATATGTTATTTTCATGTGTACACATGCACACCTACGTTGTTTCACATGCACACATGCCTGTTTCACATACACACATAGCACGCATTACATTTCGTATGCACAAACATGCCACTTCACATGCACACAATAGTATACTTCGCATGCACTCGATAGTATACTTTGCATGCACACAATCGTGTTTTCATGTGCACACGTTTTGTTCATTCCATATGAACGCACACGTTTTATGCATGCACACAAAAATGAATTTCACATGCACACCGTAGTGTATTGTCATGCACACAACAATGTATTTGACATGCACACAAATATGCACTTCGTATGCAAGCGAATCCGTTTTTTTCGCGAATAATTCGGCCGTGTTCAATTTTTGCCGAATTTTTAAAAAGCGATATGGGCACTCCGTTTTCTTCTCATCCAACGGCTCTCATGCGTCCTCATTCCTCTCCTTCCTTCTCATCCTCACCGGATCTCAACCCTAACCAAAATATAACAAAAATGGCTTAATAGGTAGTAAATAGATACAATTTTGTTTTTTTTATGAAAACGAATAAAACTTTAATTTATAAGAATAAATTAATAAAAAAATACTATATTTCTAACTTTTATGATAGTTTATTGAAATTTTAGTTAAAAAAAGAGTAAATATTATTTTTCATAAATAAGTACTCCCTCCGTCCCATTGAGATCTTCCCATTTTCTATTTTGGGTGTCCCATTAAATTCTTCCCAATTTAATTTTTTGCCATTTATGGAAGTCTATAAATTACCATAATATCCTACTCCTATTTACCATCTCTACCCTCCCCATATATATTCACTTTTTTCCCTCTAACCTCACTTCTACCCTAACTCTTCACATCTCTCATTTCCCTCTAACCCTCACAGCTCTCGAACTCTCTCCAAACTCTCTGTAGATCTCAACTCGAACTCTCATCATCCACCGCTCTCGTGAAATCTTCTTGTAATCTCTCAACATCTCTCTTGTTCTCTTCAAAAATCTGTTGATCTCTTCAGATTTCTCTTGTCCCCTTCTCGATTGGTCTCTTCAGATCTAGATTCATCTCCAAAATTCCTAGATCTAGGTTACATCGATCTTTAGGGCTTGAAATCTGGTGTTTGATCTTCTAAAAAACTGGGGGAAAGTCACATATGTTGCTCTTGAGGTTCTATAGTTGTTGCATGTCCCTCCATCTTCTCTGTGAACCCTAAAAACCCGATTTGGGTCTCTGTCCCTTCATGTTCTCTTAGAACCCTAAAAAATCCAGATTTGGGTTTGTAGCCTCCATCGACTCTGAGAACCCTAAAAATCCGATTTGGGTGTGCAGCCTCCATCTACTCTCTGTCCCCTTCTCTGAGAACCCTAAAAAATCGATTTGGGTTTTTATTGCTCTTTTAAGATGAGTGACGAGGATGTCTTTGCTGATTCTCAATCTTCGCCGGAATCGGTAGAAGAAGGGAGCTACTGTTGCTCTGAAGATCCTTATTGCGAGTGGTCGGGTGATTGCAAAGGGAATCACACATACAGCCCCCATCGTAGTGAAGAGTCCACTGTGGATGGAAAATTGGAAGAAGTTGATGTTCTCAATGATGATGGGGATTCTGGAGAGCCTCCCTCTAAGTCCCCGGAGGGAGATGGACTCCCTGTTGGTGATTTCTCTCATTCGTCTTCATTACCCTATAACTAGCTCCACACTTTATGTGTGGAGCAGTCCCACATGTAACGTGTGGAGCGGCTTCACACATAAAGTGTGGAGCAGTCCCACACGTAATGTGGGGAGTCGCTCTACACGTTACGTGTGGAGTCTCTCTGGCTTTAAAAGCCAAATTTCTCCCATTCGTCTTCATTACCTTATAACTAGTTCCACACTTTATGTGTGGAGCATAACCACACGTAACGTGTGTGTTGGATCGTTAGAGTTACGTCTGAGGGAACAAAAGCTTTGTTCCCACAGAAGTTGCAGCGGATAAATATAGCAAGAAAGATAATAGAACGAACTCACGATGTATAGTGGAAACCCTGATTAACAAAACTAGCTTCTCAAGGAAAAACCACTACCTTCAAGCTTCCGCTTGAGAGGATTTTAAAGTGTGTACTTGTCTTATTGATTTCTTGTTTGATTACACTTGTAGCATGGACTCCAAAACACTAGACCTCTCAGCTAGATTCGAAGATCACTCCTACAACGATGAATCCAAACTCAACCTTCAAAGACTTACACACACCTCACTCCTTTTCTTTCTCAATTTTCGTTCTCTCTGTTTTTCCCGTCGTCTATGTTACAAAGACATGAATCCACACATCTCTTAAATACAACTCGACTAACCCTAAAAGTAACAAGATAAGATTTATCCAATTAAGATAACAAGAAGATATGATTTGATAGAAAGAATAATATCCCAGCCGTCCATATTAATTAAGGAAAAAATTCCTTCAATTGATATAAACGGATAAGATAGAATTCTCTCTCTCCAATTATCTTATCTTAGGAAAGATTTCCTAAGATAACATAATCGGGCTTCTCTCTCCATATCTTCTCAAATCGGCGTGATCCTTGGAGCCGAAGTCTTTAATCCTTGACCGCGTGATTCTTCTGATTTGTTTCCATAATTGGCACGCTGGATTTCTTCTTTCCTTCGCAACATCGATCTTGTTCGGCGCTTGAGTTCCTTGCTAGGTAACAAAGCACATAACCAGAGCTTTGTTCCCCAGCGCTCCTTTGCTGCGTTGGTTCCCTGAGACAACTGACTTTGTTCCTGAAACACTTAGTACGCAGATTAGTTGAATGTTTGTCACTATCAAAACCTAAGGAATTCAACAAATTCCCCCTTTTTGATGGTGACAAACATCCTTGACAATAGATCATATACATACGAGATAAAGCCAGTTGTATGGGAAAAGGTTCCCCACACAAGATCATAATAGTTCCCCCTCAACTCAGCAACATATGAAACCATGTGATGTTCCCCCTTAACCGAAGCTGCCTGTCATTTTCCCCCTTTTGTCATCATCAAAAACACAGTAGAGAGTTAGAGAGGAAAAGTCACATCCATACGAACATCATTCCCAATCGCATTAGATTGAAACGCACAAACACAGACAATATGTTAAGACAACAGCAAAATAGGCAAGGATAACATTCATGATTAACATGCCAGTCAATGTCCACACAAGAATCAGAGACAAATAAGTTCGAAAAGAGAGGGATAGATGTGCTAGGGAACCAAGGAGGGGTTGGTTGGCCAGAGAAATACAAATTAAGTACCACTGGGGCCACCAGCTAGAGCTGAAGTATGATTAGCAATAGAGTTCATCTTTTGTTCCCACTCAAAGTTTTTGCATCCTTATTGGCGTCAACATCCATCATAGGCTCAACTAATAGAGAGTCTTTGATTCCTTCTTTTCCCTTCTTTGTGTATATTCTGATGTCCCCTTTTTTTTTTTTTGGAACATCACAACCTTCAGCTTGCCTTCTTTCACCAGGGATTCATTTTGAGCCTACTATGCGCATCATTAGCTTTTAAGCACGAACCCTCCTTAGGCAATTGTAAGCCGGTATAACACACCATACCTATCGAACCCTATCCACAGACCACAGTGGTAACAATTCGTATTCTCGACTTTCCAGAAAAATAGAAGAGTGTGATGCGGGGGTAATGTTACCAGAGAGGGTACAAAGAACATCACACAAAAGCATATATGAAAATTTTGCAATAATGTGTAATCATGAATGAGAGGCTCCCAGATATGGATGATTAGAGGGGCTCATAGGAAGCATCAAACATGATAGTTAAGGTAAGCTGTAGAGTCAACAATCATTTGGGCTTATAATGAGGGATCAATGCATCAAGTTGACTATTTTGGGCCGAAAGAAATCTGAGTCGTGTATAAACAAGATAGCATAGAGAATCATGCATGAAATTTTGCATATAAGTGAGGTATTAGCATGAGTCTAAGCAAGTCGTTCAACTAATGATCAAGAGAAGAGATACAGACCAAGACATGATGATTAACCCTTCACACTTTACCATGTAAATTAGTCAATCATCGAGGGAACACAACAAGTAGACAGTCAGTTTAGAGAAATCATACCTAGTTCCATACGAAACTGTTCGAATGGTTCCCTGTTTAGTGCCTTGGTGAAGATATCGGCGATTTGATCCTTAGTTCCACAGAAGTCCATTGTCACCAACCCTTTCTCCACACAATCACGTAAGAAGTGATGTCTTATCTCGATGTGCTTGGTACGTGAGTGTTGTATCGGATTCTTGGAGATATTTATGGCGCTGGTATTGTCACAGAGAATGGGAGTAGAGTTAAGAAGAATACCGTAGTCGCTGAGTTGTTGTTTGAGCCATAGGAGTTGAGTGCAACAAGCAGCAGCGGCTATGTATTCAGCTTCTGCAGTGGAGAGAGCTACGGAGTTCTGCTTCTTTGACCCCCAGGAAACCAAGCACGGCCCAAGGAATTGAGCCATTCCAGATGTAGATTTTCTGTCCACCTTGTTCCTTGCGAAGTCAGCATCTGTGTATCCAACAAGATCAAGGCTTTCTCCCCTTGGATACCACAGACAGAGATCATCTGTTCCCTTCAAGTATCTCATAATCCTCTTCACTGCTTTGAGATGTGTTTCTTTGGGATCGGCCTGAAAGCGAGCACAAAGACATACACTGTACATAATGTCAGGTCTACTAGCAGTGAGATAGAGAAGCGAACCTATTATTCCTCGGTAGAGAGATGGATCAATTCCTTGCTCATGTTCGTCTTTTCCCATTGGATTGTTTGGAGATATGGGAGTGGTGAAGGGTTTTGCATCATTCATACCAAACTTTTTGACGCACTCCCTGAGATACTTCTGTTGGTACACCTTGGTTCCCTCATCCCCTTGAGAGACTTGAAGACCTAAGAAGAACTTGAGTTCTCCAACCATGCTCATCTCGAATTCACTGGCCATCAGCTTTGAGAATTTCTGAACCAGTTTGTCATCTGTAGAACCAAAGGTGATATCGTCCACATAAACCTGAACCACCAGAATATGCTTCCCTTCCTTCAACAGGAACAAAGTCTTATCGACCTTTCCTCGAACGTATCCATGCGTCAGAAGGAACTGTGAGAGCCTTTCATACCAGGCCCTCGGGGCTTGCTTGAGACCATACAAGGCTTTGTCTAGAATGTAGACGTGATCAGGTTGAGTGGTGTCCTCAAAGCCGGGTGTTTGCTCCACATAGACTTCCTCCTTGAGAACACCATTTAAGAAGGCGGTCTTGACATCCATCTATTGCAGCTTGAACCCATGAAAAGAAGAATACGCAATTATGAGTCTTATTGCTTCTAACCTGGCAACTGGAGCAAAAGTCTCATCATAGTCGATGCCCTCCTGCTGGTTGTAACCTTTCACCACCAGTCGAGCTTTGTTCCTTGTGACCTGACCTTGATCATCCAACTTGTTCCTGAACGCCCATTTGGTTCCAATCACTGTTCTGTTCCTTGGGCGAGGAACTAACCGCCAAACCTTGTTTCTCTCGAACTGATGGAGTTCTTCTTGCATGGCGTTTATCCAGTCAGCATCCTTCAACGCTTCTCCTACAGTTTTGGGTTCTTGCAACGAAAGAAAAGCATTGAAGGCACATAAATTTTGTAGGGAGGAACGAGTGCTTTGAGGTGCTCCCTTCCTATAGTCTGTGACGATTAGTTTGACTGGATGAGCCCACTTTTACTGGTAGTATGGAACTTGAAGATTGTTGATGTCGAACACCTCTGAATCAGCGTTGCCATCACTTGAGCCTTCACCACCAGTATCATCATTAGGATTGACACCCTCCGTTCCTTCAGCAGAAGGGCAGTCCTCAGAGGGCTCCGCTGTACCGTGACTTGGGCTCTGTTCCCCCTGAGGTGCCTGAGAAGTATCTGGCGGGTTAGTGTGTTCTTCATTGTCACCAGAGCCAGCAGAGTTGGGAGTTCTTGGTGTTGAGGGATCATTCTGAGTTTCTTAATCTTGAGAAGTACCCCCATTGACACTGCTATCAACAAGCTGAAAGAAATCATCTTCGGAAGACTCGATGTTGCCTGATTGTTCCTGCACATTGTTAACAGCCATAACAGTTTCATTAAATACAACATGAACGCTTTCCTCTACTTTTCTGGTTCTCTTGTTGAAAACTTTGTAGGCCTTGCTTTGCTGAGAATATCCTACAAAAGTTCCTTCATCACTTCTGGGATCAAACTTCCCAAGAGAATCTTTCCCGTTGTTGTGGACGAAGCACTTGCAACCGAATGTACGCAAATGAGACACATTAGGTATTCTTCCCTTCAGAAGCTCATAGGCAGTTTTGTTCAGAAGAGGACGAATGGTTGCCCTGTTCAGAACGTAGCACGCAGCATTCAAGGCTTCGGCCCAGAAACTCCTAGGAAGACCGCTTGAGATGAGAAGAGTGTGTGTCATGTCTTCCAGAGTCCTGTTCTTCCTTTCCACAATACCGTTTTGCTGTGGGGTCCTGGGAGCAGAGAAGTTGTGGTTGATGCCTCTGTTCCTAGAGAGGGAAAGGAACTGAGAGTTCTCGAATTCGGTTCCGTGATCAGTGCGAATAGACCCCAAGGAATGACCAGTGCTTCTTTCGGCTGCCTTAAGCCAGTATTCAAACTCAGCGAACACTTCATCCTTTGTTGAGATAAAAATAGTCCATGTGTACCTGGAATAGTCATCAACAATAACAAAGACATATGCATTCCCCCCACGGCTCTTTGTGCACATAGGCCCACAAAGATCCATGTGGACTAATTCCAGAGGACGAGTTGTACTTATGTCCCTTTTTGACTTGAAGGAAGACCTGACTTGTTTTCCTTTGATGCATGTGTCACATACGTCACTTCTCATTGCTTCAACCTTTGGAAGGTCGTTCACTAATTCATGTCTGTGAAGCTTGGAGAGGAGTTGAAGGCTAGCATGTCCAAAGCGTTTGTGCCACAGGTCTGTCGTCTCAGCAATAGACGACAAGCATAGATCCTTGTCAGGGATGAAAGCAGGGTCGACCTTGTAAACGTTGTTGTCGCAGATCCCTTTGAGTAAGATTTTCCATGTGCTTAGACACTCAACATGACAGTCATTAGTGGTAAAGACTACCCTATTTTTCTTGTTTTGACATAGTTGAGCCACACTAAACAGATCAAACTTGATATTATTTACTAGATTTACGTTATCCACAGTGATGTATTTAGAGAGTCTCACTTTACCGATACCACAAACCTCACCCTTACTTTTGTTCCCAAAAGTTATTGATGCCCCTGAGGCTGGCTGGAGAGAAGTGAACCATTCACTGTTCCTTGTCATGTGACTTGAGCATGCACTGTCAAGGTGCCAAGAACCTTTCCTTGCTTCCTCTTTGAATTTATGAGAACCACCTTCTGATACGTTGTGACCTTTTGAGCTCATCAAACAGACCTCCTTAGAGGGAGGAGACACTTCAACATCTGAGATGCAGTCTCTCCACTTCACAACCCACGCTTGTTCCTCGTTGAAGACCTGAGAGGAACCTGCGGCTTTGTTGAGGCAATTTTTTACGAAGTGTCCGTTGTCATAACAGTGAGAGCAGACAACCTCCTTCATGTCATTGTGAACCATGACCGAACCCTTAAGCCCTTTGCTTCGAGACCATATCTTCTTCATGGCTTGAGTGATGAGAGCCACATCTACATCACTTTCACGAGAGTCTCTGTCCAAGGCTTTTCCTGACGACATCTTTCCTGCAGAATCTGTAACTAAGACAAACAATCTAGAGCACCAGGCTCTGATACCAATTGTTGGATCGTTAGAGTTACGTCTGAGGGAACAAAAGCTTTGTTCCCACAGAAGTTGCAGCGGATAAATATAACAAGAAAGATAATAGAACGAACTCACGATGTATAGTGAAAACCCTGATTAGCAAAACTAGCTTCTCAAGGAAAAACCACTACCTTCAAGCTTCCGCTTGAGAGAATTTTGAAGTGTGTACTTGTCTTATTGATTTCTTGTTTGATTACACTTGTAGCATGGACTCCAAAACACTAGACCTCTCTGCTAGATTCGAAGATCACTCCTACAACGATGAATCCAAACTCAACCTTCAAAGACTTACACACATCTCACTCCTTTTCTTTCTCAATTTTCATTCTCTCTGTTTTTCCCGTCGTCTATGTTACAAAGAAATGAATCCACACATCTCTTAAATACAACTCGACTAACCCTAAAAGTAACAAGATAAGATTTATCCAATTAAGATAACAAGAAGATATGATTTGATAGAAAGAATAATATCTCAGCCGTCCATATTAATTAAGGAAAAGATTCATTCAATTGATATAAACGGATAAGATAGAATTCTCTCTCTCCAATTATCTTATCTTAGGAAAGATTTCCTAAGATAACATAATCGGGCTTCTCTCTCCATATCTTCTCAAATCGGCGTGATCCTTGGAGCCGAAGTCTTCAATCCTTGACCGCGTGATTCTTTTGATTTGTTTCCATAATTGGCACGCTGGATTTCTTTATTCCTTCGCAGCATCGATCTTGTTCGGCGCTTGAGTTCCTTGCTAGGTAACAAAGAACATAACCAAAGCTTTGTTCCCCAGCGCTCCTTTGCTGCGTTGGTTCCCTGAGACAACTGACTTTGTTCCTGAAACACTTAGTACGCAGATTAGTTGAATGTTTGTCACTATCAAAACCTAAGGAATTCAACAGTGTGGAGCAGTCCCACACATAATGTGGGGAGCCGCTCTACACGTTACGTGTGGAGTCTCTCTGGCTTTAAAAGCCAAATTTCTCTCATTCGTCTTCATTACCCTAAAACTAGCTCCATACGTTACGTGTGGAGCATAACCACACGTTACGTGTCGAGAAGTTTTCCCTCACGTAACGTGGTGAGCCATTCCACATGTTTCGTGTGGACCCTATGCGCTAAAAGGCAATTTTGCCTATGCGTTGAAAAGTAAACGTGTAATTATATGATGATTTTAGTGTTGTGTGATGCTCTGTCCCCTTGAATCTGTTAAAGTATGATGCTTTTATTGTTCTCTTATGTTGTGTCCCCTTGAATCTGTTTAATTATGATGATTTTAGTGATCTGTTATGAATCTGCTAAATTATGATGGATCATGATTTGTTTGTTTTGGTGATCTGTGTAGATTAGTTGATGAACTATGCAGAAGTGTAGATTGGATGTTTATTCTAGAAATAGTTGATGAACTTCTATCTGCATGATGTGTTACTCTCCTTTGGTTGATAACAATAAAAAGGTCAATGATGATGCTGTATTTAATGAGATACTCTTCCTTGTTATTGTTGCTAAATTAACTGTACTGAGCAACCAGTTTATTTGTAACTGATGAGGCTCTTGGTGTAGTTAATTTACTTTGGAAGATTATCAATGATGATTGGGGACAACTGAGACTAATTATGTCGAACTTATTAATTCATTGATTTAATGTCTCATTCATGTCAATGTTCTCTGAAATGATGTGTTTGTTTTCGGGATCATCCTGAGTAATGTGTGCCCTTGCATTATTCTGCTGAATGAAAATAACTTTATACCCACCACCTGCTGGCCATTTTGCCTTAATTGCTGGAATTATGTTGTTGATGAGCATGCTTCTTGTAACTGACTGATTCACTGACTCCACTATCTTGGTTATAATTGTCCCCTTTTCTATATTCTTTGATGATCTCTTTGCTGGCTCTTGATAAGTGAAAGGGAAGATGCTAATCTTCCCATCAAATGTGCATTTTCCTTGTGAATTGTATCTTGGCCTTGCTACCACTGCTGTGAACATGACCTTTGGTATGAATTTGGATGAACTAGCTGCTCTGTATTTCCCCTTCTCTTGTTATGCTAGATATACTTTTTGTGTCTTTTTGGTTAGATTAAACCACTTTTCATCCAAGTAAACAAAATCAAACATGCCATAATACTCACTCTTTGCTTCTGGTGTGTTGCCCTCTAGTAGCCCTAATATCCATTCCAATTTTTTTAGTTTGTTGGGATTCTTCAATCCAGGGTGTAAACTGTTTGTATATGGCTTTATATGTCCCCTCTTCACCATTCTATGAACTGTTGACTTTGTAAGATTGAGCTTGGTAGCTAGGTCTCTGATACATGACATGTCCCCCATATTGAGTTCTTTGATCTGTTCATGTGGAACTTGAATTCTTTTCCTGCCGCAGTTATGATATTTGGTACTGACATTGTATCTCTGTCCTGCATGCTTCTGTTGATTTGCTTGGTTCCATAATGTGCCTATGTATTTTCTTGACACACTGAATTCTGTTGCAGCCGCCTGTATTGTCCCTTGTTCAAGTTTCTCTCATGTTGCTCTGTTTAGCAACCATACTAAGATGTGCAACCTCTTCTCACTGTTGAGCCTGATGCTTGATGGTTGATGATGACCTGTCCCTTGTGTTTGCTGCTCTTGTTCCTGTTGAGTGGATGACTGGTGATGACTTATCCTTTGTGTTTGCTCTATTTCATTTACTGCTGGCTGGTTCAGATCTGAAAGCATAGCATCTTCCTCCATGTCTTCTGTTGCATCATTTAGATCTATGTGGAACTGCTCTTGTTCATCATCAGGGTCTTCTTCAATTGGAAAAGGAGCAAAGTTTAGATTAAAGGCTGAAGTCATCTTGTGCATGCAGTGATGCTTCCTTAATTCTTCTGTTTTTTTTAGTGTTTGTGTTTTTTTAGTTTAGATTTTTATGACAGTGAATGCTTAACAATGCAAAAATTTATAATGCTTCAGATTTTAGAGAATGAATGTTCTTATAGTGTTTTGGTAATTCATGTGCTAGGCTTGTATTAAACCACAACTGTTGATTAACTTTTGCTAATGAAATCTGTATGGTTTAAATTGAATGAAATGTCTTGGTTCAGATTGGGCCTGAATGTTCTCTGCCTCATTTCAGATTGTATATTTTTCTTAATTCTTGTACACAATTTAGAATGGAAACTTCTATCTGGGACGGAGGGAGTATGATTTTTAGTAATTTTAAAGTCGTATTACTTTTTATTTATATGCAAGATTTGTAATATTTTCGGTTATTTTTCCTATGTATAAAAGATAATAAAAAATCAATCCGACGACGTTTCACCTTCAACCTAGCAAGAGTCGAAAGGTGGAAATCGAAACATTTCTTGTCGCTAGAGCTGTCAATCGGGTCGGTCAAGTCGGGTTCGGTTCGGTTATTTTCGGTTTGGGTTGAGAATGGGTCGGGTCATTTCGGATAACAGGTTAAGCCGGTCGGGTCAATACAGGTCAGCGGGCGGTTCAGGTTAACCAACGGGTCAAGAGCGTCATTTTTTAAATATTTTGTTCACTATTTAAATATTATTAATTAGTTAAAAACTAATTAAAATATGTCAAAATAAGATGAAATGGATTAAAATAATAATATTATTATTAATTATTTTAATGTAATTGATATTAGTAGACCAAAATTATATTTTATTTTTATTTTTGTTTTTTATTTATTAATTTATAAATTTCTACATTATAAAAAATTATATAAGTACAACAATGTTTTTTGTAAGAATATTAAGCATATTATCATTATTTATATGTCATTTATCATATTATTTTATATTATATTTTATTATTACTCCACATTTGTTCGTTAATCGGGTCTGGTTCGGGTTGGTCGGGTTCGGTCTCGATAAATTTGGGTTATTAAAAATTTCGATCAGATTGGGTCGGGTCCAAAAACGGGTCGGTAAGATGGGTAAAATGGGTTCGATAATTTTTTGAGAGCTCTACTTGTCGCCAAAGCCAACACAAATCTGCACTTCGTATGTGTATGAGCATTGAGCAGCAGCAATTCGTTGGTTTGTACAATTTCCGGATCCCTACTACTCGTCCAAGCTCAAAAACACAAACTAACACAAGAAGAAAATGGCGAGATACGACAGAGCGATCACTGTGTTCTCCCCGGACGGTCACCTTTTCCAGGTTGAGTACGCTCTCGAAGCCGTCCGCAAGGGTAATGCCGCCGTCGGCGTGCGCGGCCTCGACAATATCGTCCTTGGAGTCGAGAAGAAGTCCACCCCCAAACTTCAGGATTCTAGGTTTAGGGCTTTTCCCTTTATAATTCAATTTCGTCTTGCTTCATCAAATTCTAGTTATTTACCTCAAAGATCTATATTAAAATTGAATTGCAGACAGATTTTCATGAGTCATGAGTTTGCCTTGGAAATACTATGAGTAATTCATGTGGTTAGATTGGCTGATTGGAAAATAGTTTAATGATTGACAGTGCGCTGTGCTTTTTCTTTTTACTGATGACCGCGATGGTGTTAGATTTCAGTAGAGTTAAATTCAACGGTTAGGTTTGAATTGAGCTTGTTACAAAATAGTATGTGTCTGGAGTTTTGGAACTAATCCATTTAGACTGCATGCTGCGTCAAGAAATTGGTGCTGTACTAGGAATATTGTACATTGCAATGAAATATACTTGATTATTATTCAGAGTAATGATGTTTTTGTTAGTTTATATGTAGAGAGTGATGATCTCAAATTCTTAAGGTCCTTTGTCTTATATCTTTTTCGCACAGGTAATAAGTGAGACAAAATCAAGCTTAGCAATCCAGGAAAGGTTTTAGCTTATTGAAGATATACTGGACCGGTCATTCAGCTTTAGATTTGGCCTTTATATAAAAGATGAATAAGGAGCTTAGGTGTCCTTGTAGACTCTAAAACCTATCGGAGTTTCTTGATTTTGATAGTTGGTGGTAGAAATAGGAAGATGACAACTATTTTTCCCTGTTGTAATTGAGTCCAGTTGCTAGATATAGTTTGTTTGGCACAAGGTGCTTATTCATTACAAGTACCTTATAAGTTGTATGATAGAAAAAGCTTTTTAAATTTTTTTTTTGTATGCACCTAATTATTTTGATGCTTTTTTATATTCGGTTGTCCCATAATTAGATGTTTTCATGTCTTTTAATAATGAGTAGTTCCTCAATTCTGCTGAAGTACATATTTTCATCTGTTATTTTTTATATAAGAGAGTTTAACTGTGCACTTGCTAAATATATACGCGTTACTTTGTGTCATATATCATCAATCTTGTTTGCAATCTTTACTTCTTTCCTTTCCATCTATTGGTGAAAGGAGGAGGTTTGATCAATTTGTTTTCTTAATTCTCATTTAGGACTGTTAAGAAGATTGTAAACCTGGATGATCATATTGCACTTGCTTGTGCTGGGCTAAAAGCAGATGCACGTGTCCTAATTAATAGGGCGCGTATTGAGTGTCAGAGCCATAGACTTACTCTCGAGGATCCTGTTACTGTTGAATACATTACTCGATATATTGCTGGTCTTCAGCAGAAATACACACAAAGTGGTGGCGTGAGACCATTTGGCCTTTCAACCTTGATTGTTGGCTTTGACCCACATACTGGCATCCCATCCCTGTACCAGACAGATCCGTCGGGAACATTCTCTGCATGGAAGGCCAATGCCACTGGGAGAAACTCTAATTCTATCAGGGAGTTCTTGGAGAAGAATTACAAAGAAACTTCTGGCCAAGAAACAGTCAAACTTGCCATACGTGCTTTGCTTGAAGTAAGTTTTGCCCTTGCCTTTCCTTCTTCTATACTTTAGTCTTTTGTAAATGTTTTGCACATTTTTGGAACCTCAATTGGCTTTCTACCCAAATGTTGTCATCCTAAACTTTTTTTGGAACTTCAACTGGTAGCACCTTTGTTTTTGAAAGGTCGAATTTGAACTATTTTAACAGATCTCTACCAAAAGAAAACTAATTTAACAGATTTGATGTCTGTCTGTCTGTCTATGTAATTAATCACCTTCTGAGGGTACAAAGTTGGTTTTCTAATTGCTTATCTATAATCTTGTGACATGACCAGTTTTTTAAATTCTTCTCATTGGGTTCCTTCTTCAGCTGACCTCATAGTTTTTTTCTCCACCACTGCATGCAATTCATGTTACTCCAGCAGTCTATGCTGTTATGTCTCTAGCAGGACTCCCCTTCTCCCTACTGTGAAACTCTTCTTATTCGTTATTTGTGCATATTAATTCTTTGTTTTGATGGTTCTTGGCACACGCTGGGAGAATGTCACTTCCTTCTCTGTATAAGCATTTCCAAGATGGTAAATGTCTATTAAACCA
This sequence comes from Rheum nobile, assembly GCA_027886185.1. Lineage (NCBI taxonomy): Eukaryota > Viridiplantae > Streptophyta > Magnoliopsida > Caryophyllales > Polygonaceae > Rheum > Rheum nobile. Next base: position 10,545,865 of record WOAB01000020.1, read on the forward strand.
CTTGTCTCTTATCCCTTTATGTTCTTGTATCAGGGCCATTCGACTTGGGTTGGAAGGTGGAACCCTTAACTTTGGACATCTATTTCCCTGTTTTTGGCCTTAATCACTATAGGCTTTTTTGACTAAAATTTAGTATCATAGCCTTTGGGCTTCAGCTTAAATCAACTTTTCTGGTTTTTGCGTTGAATTTCACATTTAATTTTTTGATACAATTAGTGGCCTTCAGCTTTTTTACATTTGGCAAGGAGGTTTGGAAACTTCACTTTTGCCAAAACAAATTATCCAATGGTTGGACTTGGTCCAATAGGTGTTTTCTAAGGTTTCCAGGTTGGGTTTCAAATCAATTTTGGCCAAAGTTTGTGGTCTATACCTTTGTATATGGGTTGAGACAGTTTTTTTTCCCAGACCTATAAATTGAAGCTTTTAATATTCCTCAGATTGCTTGGCCCAAATACGTAGACTTTGCACCCTTTGTTTGTTTTCTTCTTGTTGTTTTTCTTGGTTGTTTGTTTTGTCCTTCACTTCATAGACTGTTGTTTCTGCGAGGTCCATGATGAATTTGAACTATTTCTTGTGCTTCTTAGGAAATTCAAAAACTATTTTTCATTGATGATATATTTGCTCCTGCATCATTGAAACTATGCTTTTCCTGGATATTCTACTTGAAGAGCTAATAGGTGCTTTTGGTGTGTTCCATGATGGCTCTTGAAGAGTAACTGGTTAAGGAAATTGAACGCAGTTTTTTATTGCAACGAGCCAAGGACTGTTGTTTTGATGAAGTTTAAGTGGACATATTTCACTTTGGTCTAAAATGTGAAGCAATTTCACTGGAGTCCTAGTGGCCCAGGAATGCAGATCTATTGATAAGCTGCATGATCCCTCTTGACATACTTCTAGCTGTAGATTTAACTCCCAAGTATCTTGCATGATCAGGTTGCATATGCTTTCTAAGCAATCGTTTGAGATATGGATAGAATGTATATAATAGTACAAAGTAAGGGTAATCCATTTTCAGTCTTAATAGTTGGTCAGATTTCTGGCTTGACACACCATATGTATCATAGGACTATTTAACCTGCAGTAGAAGATTAACATCTTGCTTTTCCCATTCTAGGTCGTTGAGAGTGGAGGTAAGAACATCGAGATTGCAATTATGACAAAGGAGGGTCTGCGACAACTAGAAGAAGCCGAAATTGATGCCATTGTTGTCGAGATTGAAGCAGAGAAGGCCGCAGCAGAGGCTGCAAAGAAGGGCCCTGCGAAAGAAACTTAAGTTATGGAGATCTTATGATAATCTTTTCCTTTTCCAACTTTACCCTCTAGTTCTTCTAAATGTTTTTGCAGTTTAGACTCTGATACCCCCACATAGGCACAACTTTTTCACATGTTTTGGTAACAAAGATTTGAAAGCATGAAAATCTTGAAGTTACAGGGTTTGTTTTGTGCCAAAGATCATAGGGGTTCATTCATCATTGTTTGTGTGGTTTGAAATTATGGACAAAAAGCAGAGGTGGGTAAAAAAAGTACTCTCTATTCTCCATTTTCAAGCTCTTAATTAAAGAGTAGCATGTGAGTTTGGTATAAAATGTGAATAGGTTTCTTGTAGGCATGCGCATCTCACCTAATAAAAGTTTGGCCTCACGTTGGATCTCAATTTTTTTTATCTTCAGAACCTGTAAATTTAATCAATCATTCAATTGGTGGGAAGTTTATTAGGTAGAAATATGTGCATTACCAGAAATTCGATATATGCATGCCTACCATGATTTTATGTCGCAATAGCATATAGTAGTAGTACTGAAATTTTGAAATTGAAGAGCATTTCGAGTACGTATTCCTCTTCTCAAGTGGGCTTTCATAACAAAGTTGTAAAAGCAAAAATGTGTCCGTTGAAAAGGGCTGTGCATATGTTCACAATTATTGGACCCATTTGGTTGTAGAAAATGTCGTCGAAGTAAACCCATAGTTTCGTTCATTGTACAGGATAATTTGCACAAAATTACTCCTAATTTAGGATACCTTGTACAAAATCACCCTTAGTTTATACTTTGCTTTCCTGTATTCATAATTTATATGTAGCATCACCTATAATTATTTTACCTTTATTAAAACACTAGTTTAGTGCCCGTGCATCGCACGGATTTATGTAAGCATAAATTGAATATTTTAGAATTATAAATATTATATAAATTTACATTTAGGAAAAAAATATAAAATTATATGTTGAATAATGTAATTCGTTTTATCAAATAAGCAACAATTTAAATTATTTAACATAAAGTATGACAATATGATTAAGGATTTAAAAAAAGTAATGACTATTAAGATATGCATTTTAGTATATTATATTTATAACTCATTGAGTTCAATAATAACTGTTATTTTAGTTGATGACTAGTGTAGTACTCGTGCCTTACACGAGATTTGTTTATTTTTTCTTATATTTGTAAAAAGTATATATTTCATTCATATAGAAATATTTAGTTAATGACTGTTATAAAATTTGAGAAATTCTTATATAAAAAATGACTAACTGAATACAAATATTGAAGATATTAAAAAATTATATTATAAAAAAGAGGCAGAACTCTCCATAACTTTATTAATAGTAAAATTTGGCTAAATAGTTTTCATATGGGGATAGACAAAATAAATAAATATATAAACTAATCATTTATTTTAAGTTTATAATAATATATAAACACTTTTAAATAATACAACTTTGTACATACTAAATATTTATTTTAATATTAAAAGTAAAATTATAAATAATAAATGGACATATGGGCCAAAATAATATTGGAATAGGCTGAAAATAATAACACATACATCAAATTGGGTTAGTAATAGGCTTCATATTTTTAAATGAAGCCCAGTTACATGTCCGACTTCAATTAGGCCCTTTATATAATAAATGGACTTAAAGCCCAATTAGTTTTAACCGATCATTACAGATCAAGCCTAGTTCTTTAGCCCATTTTCCATTTATTTTGTATTTAAAAAAATACAAAAAAAATACAAAAGCCACCGATCAGACAAACCCTAATCATTTCTCTTCCGCCTCTTTTCCGTTTCGGTGTCCCTCTCTTTCTCTTTTATGTTCAACAGTGAAGAACATTCTTTCCTTTTTGCTTCTTTCAAATTCCATCTCCATTTCTCACTACAGATTAAAGCTTTTAGGATTTTCTTCATATTTCCTTTTTTGGAAATTCTATCCACAATCTGCTTCTCTTTCTTTTTGTAAATCTTCCAGATCCAAATTTTATTCTCCAAAAAAACCCTGATCTAAAGATTACAGATCCGAGTTTTTTGTGACCCAATGATGGATATCTACCCTAAACAAACTCCAAAAGGAGATCTAGAGCTCACAGATCCTGAAAAAAAAAGAAGCTTAATCTCCTTTGCATGTTCAGATCCACAGACTATCTATCTGTCTTTGTGTTTACATATGGATCGCAAGTTCTGAAGCCCATCTGGAGTTTTCCTCTGAACTCAAAGTCCGAAGTTGTCCGAACCAAGCATGGTTCATTTTCGCGAGTCTCTCTCTCTCAATCTGTCTTTGTGTTTATATATTTATCTATAACTCTGGCCATCCCTTCCGTTTGAAATCATCGATCGAATTTATTCAATAAAACGTGAACAAACAATAATCAAGGGGAGTTTGGATATAATTGGGTGCTAATTCTTAAGTAAACATTGATATTTCGGTTTTTGATATGAATCGCTTGTATTCTGTGATTTAATTGTTCAAAAATAATATACATTTAGCTACATAAATTGAGAAGTATAGTATGATTGCTTGGCTATAATGAAAAAATGATTCGTAAAAAAAATTGATTGTAAGAAGACAAATTAAAAAATTGCATAGTAAAAAAAATTAACATTTCAAATTACTACAAAATTAATGGGCTATTTGGGCCATAAAATAAGTATATATATATTTATGATGCTAACATTTAATGGGCTAATTGGCCCAATAGGTATATTTACAATTTCATAAAACCAAATTGACATATTTAAAAATATGAATGCAAAAAATAAATATTAATTGTAACGTGCTTTTCTAGATAAACTTATTATATATCCCATATTCTTTGCAATTGTTTACTCTCTCTGATTGCATGTGAGCACACGAGCTGTCCCTGATAACAAAAAAAATATTACATTGGGAATGTCATGTTCAATATGATCATAGTATGCAATGTAATCCTTCTGTCATTTCAATTTAGATTATTTCTTTTTGCTTCTTAACTTATAATATAATTACTGACTTTCAAATTGTTCCTTATAGATCTGAAAATATACCCTACACTTTTAAATGGTTCTAACTGGAAATCAGATTGTCAGAATGTGAAGTTCACTTTGAATCATATTTTGCAAGGTAGCGCTTGTACCATATAAATTTAGCCTATCTTTATCATAATTAACTGGTAGTGTGATTACTGATTTTAAATAATTTCCAATTACAGGTTTCAACATATGAAATCCAAGATACATCTCTTATTCTGATTCAAGATATACTTCCAGGTCATGGTTATTTATCTTTAAAATTAACATCATACTATGTTAATTTAATTTTTAAATCTATTATGTACTTAACTTATCTATTTTGTTATAGGAATTTCACGTGGGATTGTACTCGAGTCACTCGACACATAAGCCAAGAGCTAAACCCTAACCTAAACTGAAAGATCTAAAGGTATGCCTCCTATACTAAAATTAAGACTATCTTTTATTACTCATTAAAGAGATAAAATGTTATTACAATATCTGTGCCTTATCCAGTGTAGTAAGTATTAGAATGTCAAACATTATTTCATGCTAAAGAATCTTTTGTAACCGTAGTTTTGTCAAACATTAGAATTTTTCAGTTTATTCTAATATTTGTGCCTTATCCAGTGTAGTAAGTAAATTCAATTTAGTAGCTTTAATAAATTGTTATTACATGCTAAGAATAGCTAAAGTGACCAGAAGAATAATTATATAAAATTATTATTACATGCTAAAGAGTAACTAAAGAGTAGCTAAAGTGATCAAAAGACGTCAGTCACTCTGAAAGGCACAACACTTAACTATTTAGCAATTATCAAACTAAATCAATAAGTAATGAGATTATGCTAGAAATGGGGAATCATTTAACAAATCCTCGGTCATTTAAAAAATATGTGTTCATAAACTCATCTTTGTGCATTTCAGACTTAGGAAATAAAATTAGTTTGTAATAAGTTCTCTAATAACTACTTAATATTAACAAACACCTAAATCGTATAGAGTGTATACATAATATTATAATCAGTATTCGGTTTGGCTATTTCCATCAATCAATGCATAATAATCAATATATAATATCTTTGCAAACAAATAAGTTTAGTTCTTTCCACATACCTGCTAAATGATGAATAATCGATTGTGTAACCGTAGTTTTGATACGGTTCAACTGTTTTGTACGGATATTGTGGGAGAAGCTGTAGTTTTATAACCCCTAAAAGCATTGAATTTATGCTGCAAGATCGTGCTGAAAGGATCAAAATATTTGGTTCTACACTTATGGAAAACATGGATATGCAGTATATTGCTGACTTTTGGGTATCCTTTATTACATTTTTTAAATCTGCAGTATATTTGGAATATCATTTATTAATGTTGACTTTAGGGTTTTGATTTTATTGTGCAGATATTGCAGTTGGATTTTTTGTAATCAAATCTGCACGGTTGTTTTTGGAAATTGCAGATTTGTTATACTTTTGAGGCATTTAATAAAGTGTATTGTAATTTTTTGGGCAATCCAGTTTATTTGGTTAGGAAAGTGTAGCAGGTTCATTTTTTTGGGCATGTTCATTTGTGGTTCAATCAGCAGGTTTTTTTTGTTCCATCCAGCAAGTTCAAATTTGCCGGAATTTTCTTGGTTTAGAAATGTGTATCAGGCTAAGTGTTTGCAGCAAGTTCATTTTTGGTTCATTCCAGTAGGTTAAATTTTACAGCATTTGTTTTGGTTACAAAAGTGTATTTGTCACCAGGTTTAGTTTGTGTACTATTTGTCATAGCACATCAGGTTGAGTTTTTTATGCTAATTCTGCATATATTAGATACATTGCATCTGTTGTACGGTTTTGTAACCAGTCGTGCATATGCAAATCTCCATATATTAGGTACATTGAACATTTGTGTTGGTTTTGTATGAGATCTGCATGTTTAGTATTTTTGCACAAAATCATACAGTTGGTCGGTATTTTTATTTCATATCAAATCTGCATATATTAGCTTACCGAGAATGAAGTGGGAATATATTAATTAAGGAAATAAAGTAATATAAATTTATTCCGACTGATCTTTAATTTAAGGTAACTGTAGGATACTCCAAATTTGTAATTTTTAAGTTAAATCTAAAAAAATCACAGGCTGTCACGTGTCAAAATTAATATCGTGACGCCACATGGCGAAATTGTTTTTGGGTTACTGTAGGAGCGCCATGTGGCTTAGCATGTATTATGCTTTAGTTATTATATAGTAGATTTTTCTTTATTATTTTTCAACTAAATCCTTTTTTATTAATCAGATTAACTAAATTCCTTTTTATTGAGTCTAGAGTGAATTGGTAATTTACTCTACTTTACGATGTGAACGCGTAGAAAGGAGGTGGAAAAAAAAGCAAAATTGTCCCTTTCCTTTTAATAATGAGATTGTTTTTCTATAAATAACTGGATCTAATAAAAACGTGATCCGATTGTATAAACAAATTCACAAATGACTTTATTTTATTTATTGTTACACAATCATCTAAGGTTGAACATCTTTCTTCGACCAAAAAAAAAGTTGAACATCTTTCAAATGATAATAATGAAAAATATTCAATTAATAGTAATGGAAGATATAGAAAACATATTACAGCTAATAGATATTGTAGTAGTCAATGTTTTGTTAATATTTAACATTTTGTTAGCACACATTCCTATCCTATTTTATGTCAACTGCTTATATTAGCGTTCCATTTATTGGATCTTAATTCAATGAACCATATTTATGAATAAATGTAGGGAATCACAAATTTAGTATTTTTGTACAAAATCATACAGTTGATCGGTATTTTTATTTCATATCAAATCTGCATATATTAGCTTACCGAGAATGAAGTGGGAATATATTAATTAAGGAAATAAAGTAATATAAATTTATTCTGACTGATCTTTAATTTATGGTAACTGTAGGATACTCTAAATTTGCGATTTTTAATTTAAATCTAAAAAAACCACAGGCTGCCACGTGTCAAAATTAATATCATGACACCACATGGCGAATTTTTTTTTGGGTTATTGTAGGAGCGCCATGTGGCTTAGAGGTATTCTGCTTTAGTTATTATATAGTAGATTAGGACTAAAATATATCTATTTTTAGTTACTTAAATTGTCTAATATCATCACTTATTAATTGCAATTTTAAATAATTACAACCCATATCCATTAGTAAAATATTACCATAAATATCAAATAACGACTATTGATTAACAAAATTTACAGACTAAAATGACACTTATTACTGATCAAATGAAGTACAATATAATATCTTAATGAAACTTTACGAAGATCGCACTTGAATGATAAAATTACAACATATTTTTTTATATAATGATTATAACCTTATTATTTAAATAATGAAAAAGAGTAATAAAAATAACTTTTTTGGATATAATGATTATAACTTTAATACTTTATGATGAAAATAATTTCATAAAATATAACCTTATTTTTTGATATATTGATTACAATCTTAATATATATATGATAAAAATGTTTTCATAAAAAAATTATTTTTGGAATGACATGTAACAAAAGTTGATGTCGCTCATTATGAAGATATATATATATATATATATATATATATATATATATTAGAACTAAACACATTTTAATCATATATATATTACTCTTGTGTATATTGATTAATTCGGTAGCTAGGGCTCCGAAGTTGGATTGTTTTTACTTCCTATACAAGTAAAAATGGAAAAGGAAATTAAAATAAAATAAATCATGTCTATATAGGTCTGACTCTTACTGGATAAGATCTTCCATTGAAGATCAAGAATTGGAGAAGGAGAGATAAAAGAAGGAAGAGTAAGGAAGAGAGAGAGAAAAGAAGTTGAATTCTGTTATTGCATAGTTCACAATCAGTTAGCTTCAACAGCTTATAGGATTTCCATATTACACTTCACACCCTTCACTTCTCAACAATCACAAAATATGCCCCTCAGAATATGATTCCTAACAATACTCCCCCCATAAGAAACCTTGTCCTCAAGGTTTTAAGAAGCAAACTCAGGAAATTGATGCAAAATGTGCTCGACAGGCTCCCAGGTGGCTTCCTCTGCAGGCAAATTATGCCACTTAATCAACCACTCAGTAATTGGCTCATCCTGAGAAAGATGCCGCAAATGAGTGTCCAAAACAACTTCAAGAGCAGCTAAAACTTCACCAGAAGAATAAGTCACATGAGGAGTGGCGGATCCAAGAATTGTTCAAAGAGGGGTCACAAAACCGTTTATGAAAAATTATATAATATTGTTTAGCATTAATCACGTTTTTATTTGTACAATTTTTTTTTTACAAATCTTATATACTAGGTGGATTATTATGTTTTGAAAAAACATTTTTTACTAATTTACAATTTAGAAAATATTTTTGGACAAATAGTAAGGAGAACTACCTAGAAAATGTTAGTATCAAATATATTGTGAGAATTTTAAATAAGATTAATTCAATTACCTTACAAAAATTTTAACTTATTTCATAATCACTGTGGACAAAAAATAGGAAATACAAACATTTGTATAAAAGAGAAAATAAAGGGCACAAATTGTTATTTATCTAAAAAGAAAAAATACAAAAGATAGGAGATGGGGGACTTGAACCCCAAACCTTTGGGATAAACTCTTGTTCCACAACCAATTGAGTTAATAGCTCTTTTTATTTGCATACACAAGACATTAATATATATATTTATTTAAAATATGACTTTAGGGGATGACCCCCCAGGACCCGCCTCTGCACACGAGGAGATGAAGATGGCAAGACATGAGGACCAATCTTCAACTTCAACTGGGAAACATGAAAAACATGATGAATTTTAGTTGAACTGGGTAATGCTAATTTGTAGGCGACAATACCAATTTTCTCCAACACCTGATATGGACCATAAAACTTTGCACTAAGTTTCAGATTCCTTCTCAAAGCGACTAAAGATTGGCGATAAGGCTGCAGCTTCAAATACACCCAATCACCAATAGAAAAAGATCGCTCAGTCCTATGTTAATCAACATATTGCTTCATGTGAACTTGTGCTTGCTGTAGGTGGAACTTACTCTGCTGAATCATGTGTCTCCTGTCTTGCAACCAATCTTTAACTGAATCTGTATGATAATTGGTGTTGTACCAGACTTGAAAAAGGTGTCATACCAAGAGCAATATGATAATTGGTGTTGTACCACCATTCAACCAAAGGCAACCAATTGGCCCACTGTGAAGGTTTCTCTGAAGACATACAACGAAGATAACTCTCCAAACATTGGTTGACTCTTTCAGTCTATCCATCAGACTGATGATGGTATGCAGAAGTCAAGTGCAAAGAAGTGCCAAGGCTTTTGAACAACTCCTACCAAAAGTGGCTTAAGAAAATTTTGTCTCTGTCAGAGACAATATTATGAGGCATACCATGTAATTTGTAGATATGGGACATCAATTCCTTAGCCACCTTTGCAGCGGTAAAAGGATGAGCTAAGGGTATGAAATGAGCATACTTTGATAACATGTCAACAACAACCAAGACAGTATCCTTGTCCTGTGACTTGGGAAGACCTTCAATGAAATCCATACTAATTTGACTCCAAGAATGCTCAGGAATAGGTAAAGGTTGCAGTAATCCTGGCGAAGCAATGTGCTTTGCCTTACTACGCTGACAAACATCACATTCTTTAACAATGTGCTCAACTGTGGTTCTCATCTTAGGCCAATAGAAGAGAGATTTGAGTCTGTGATAAGTACCCTTGATGCCAGAATGACCCCCTACAACATCTGAATGCATAGCTACCACCAACTGCTTCTTGAGTTCCACACTGTCACTAATATAAACTCTTCTTTTATACTTGAGAATATTGTGAGTAAACTTGTAAGGAGAGGAAGGATTTAAAAGACTTTGAGCAATAAGATCATGTACTAAAGTATCCCCCTAAGAACTGAGTTCCACTTGTTTCATCCAAGCTGGAGTAATAGACAAAATAGCAGCACATGAAGCAGTAGACCCTTCAAACCTCCTAGACAAGGCATCACCAGCCTTGTTTTCCTTTCCTTTCTTATAAGAAATGGAATAGGACCCAAGGAGTAGTCTATCAGCCTTCCTTTGCAGGTGAGTTGTCACAGTCTGCTCCAAAAGATACTTTAAAGCTTGTTGATCTGTTCTAATGAAAAAGTGAGAGGGTTCCAAGTAATACCTCCACTTTTGAACTGCAAGCAAAATGGCTAAAAGTTCTTTCTCATAAGTAGACAACAACATATGTTGTCCATGTAAGGCCTTGCTAAGGTAAGCCAATGGCTTGCCTTGTTGTATGAGAACTGCACCAATTCTTGAATCACACACATCCGTCTCTAATTAATTCAAAAGGAATGGAGAAATCAGGCAAACCCAGAACTGGAGTATTAGACAGTAGCACCTTAAGCTGCTGAAATGCCTTCTCTGTATTAACATGCCAATGAAAAGAATCCTTCTTAAGCAATTCTGTCAAAGGACGACTCGCAATGCCATATCTGTGGATAAATCTTCTATAGTAGCATGTCAATCCCAAGAAACCACGCAACTCTTTCAATGACTTAGGAGAGGGTAAAAAAAGCATGGCCTCAACCTTAGAAGGATCTGTGGCCACTCCAACTCCAAAAATAATGTGTCCCAAGTAGTCAATTGGATTATGAGCAAGTGCACACTTGGACATCTTAGCAAACAAATTGTGGACTCTGAGAAACTCCAATACTACAGTCAAATGATGTACATGATTTCTAAGATATTGGCCAAAAACCTCATTCATAAGAGATTGGAAAGTGACAGGGGCATTAGTCAACCCAAAGTGCATGACTTTGAACTCAAAATGACCATGATGACTTCAAAATGCAGTTTTGGAGATATCTTCTTCAACCATTCTCACTTGGTGATACCTTGCCTTGAGATCCAATTTAGAGAAAACTGTAGCTCCATTCAATTCATCTAACAACTCCTCTATATGTGGTATTGGATATTTATCTTTGACTGTAATAGCATTCAACTGCCTATAGTCAATACAAAAACGTCAACTTCCATCCTTCTTCTTGACTAACAAGGTAGGAGAGGCAAATGGGCTATGGCTAGGCCTTATGGTAGCACTTTGAAGCATTTCAGAAACCTGCCTTTCAATTTCATTTTTCTGGAGGTATGGATACCTATAAGGCTTAGAACAAACAGGTTATGCGCCAGACTTAAGGTGAATGTGATGTTCATGTCCTCGTAAGGGTTCTAATCCCTTAGGTTCAACAAACACATCTGCAAACTGTTGCAAAAGCTGAGATATCACAATTGGCAATTTAGTCTTTTGCTCCTCTAGATTGTAACAATGAGCAATTTGAGTAACAAAGAAGGGAACCTTCTTCCTCATCAATTTCTGTAACTTACTACCTTTCATCAACCTGACAGAAGCCTGCTCTTTGAACCCTGTAAGCTCAATTTGTCGCCCTTCCTTAGCAAAAGACAGTTTAAATTGCTTAAAATCAAAGGTGAGATGACTAAACTCATGAAGCCAGTCCACTCCCAAAACCATGTCAAAGCCCCCTAGTTTCAAGATCCTTATATCAAACTTGAATGTGTGTCCTTGCATAACCCATTCTTCCTGCAAGACTAGTGACTGGACATTTTATTCCCATTGGCAACAGCTACAACCATCACACTTGTCTCTTGTAATTCAAAATTCCCTTCCTTAGCAATCCTAGGATCAAGAAAACTATGTGTGCTTCCACTATCCACCAAAATCACTATATTTTTGCAATGGACCGTTCCCTGAATCTTGATAGTGTTCAAAGGATTGCTTCCTGTAAGGGTATGGACATACACTTCAGGTTCCTCTGTCTGCCAATCACTACTTTCATCATGCACTTCACCTTCCATTTCCTCCAGAGTCACTGTCTCTGTCCCCGGCAAATCAGTAGCTACCAAACTATGCAATGTTTGTGCCTTACATTTGTGTCCCACAAAATATTTGTCACCACATCTGTAGCACAATCCAGGCGTCCTTCTTGGCTCAATTGTAGGTTGTTTAGGAACACTGGTCATATTGGAAGGATTAGCATTGTGAAAAGGTTTAAAAGGTGGTCTAGGAGAAGGAAAAGTAGGCCTAAAAGTAGTAGCAGATGGATTCTGGAATGGTGGTTTCCATTGAGGCTTGCTTAATTTCAAGATTGCTTGCACATCACCATAGTGCAACTTAGCCTGTTCATAGACCATTGCTAAGCTAGTTGGCCGACTAGGCTTAACCAAATATTTGATTTCATCTCTCAAACCACTAATGTAGCTTGAGACAAAATAAGATTCAGGTAATATAGGGTTATAGGCAAGCATACAAGCTCTCAGTTCTTCAAACTTGTCATTGTATTCCTCAATGTCATCTATTTGAGCCAGTTTATTGAAATCTTTCACAACATTAGCCCCCCTTTTTCCTCGAATCTAATACACACAACATCACAAAATTCAGGCCACTCAATTTTCTGATTCTACATTAACATTCCTTGAGCCCATACATCAGCTTTTCCATGTATATACATCAATGCTATTCCAATTCTTTGCTCATCCAAGATCCCAAAAATAGCAAAATATTTGTCACATTTACGCACCCAGCTACGAGGTTGCTTCCCATCAAACACAGGAAAATCTAATTTTGGAAAACGTCCATTACCTCTACTGTGATCACCTCCTGATGACATGCTGCGATCAATGAATTCACGGTGGAAATCCTTCGAATGATTCCCAGAATTCTCCGGATCCGGCGTCGACGATCCAAGCATTCCTCGATCAGGCATCAGAACTTGGAATCTAGCAACTCTCTATGTTGAATTTGATCCTGAATCGAGAGAATTTCTTCCAAGATTAACACCATTCCTCGGCGTAGGCAATTCTTGCTCCCTATCGCGCGACAAATTTCGCATCATCTCCGATAAATTCTCCAATCGCTACTCTGTGTTCTTGTGGGAATTCTCCATTTTGTCATCCGATTTCTTGTGAAGATCTTCCATTCACACGCGATTCTTCTCGATCCTACTCTGAAGATCGTTCATCTGTCTACTATGGTCTCCAATCTATCGGCGTGTTTCCTCCAAAACTGAGTTTGAAGAAGCCACCCACTGTTCGATCACAGCGTCGTGTTGCTGCATGATGCTCTCCAATTTCCGAAGATTGTCTTCCATGGATTTCATCCGTGTACCATCGGCCATCGCTCAGGAAGAACAAGCTCTGATACCAATTTGTAAGGGTTTGACTCTTATTGGATAAGATCTTTCATTGAAGATCAAGAATTGGAGAAGGAGAGATAAAAGAAGGAAGAGTAAGGAAGAGAGAGAGAGAGAAAAGAAGTTGAATTCTGTTATTGCATAGTTCACAATCCATTAGCTTCAACAACTTATAGGATTTTCATATTACACTTCACACCCTTCAATTTTCAACAATTACAAAATACGCCCCTTAGAATATGATTCCTAACAATATGTTAAGATAATATTTAAATAAAATAAATCAATAAAATATTGACAAAATAAAACCCTATATATTAAAAGAAGATAAAAAATCTAATACTATATATTTAATAAAGAAAATTAGGATCTCTAGGATATTACTAAAATAAAATAAAAATATTTAAGAAACACAAAATCATTTATATACTAAAATGGAAAAGTCATTGAAATTCGAAGAAAGATGATATAAATTTAATTTTAAAAATAATATAAAATGATGTGAAAATTAAAATTGTGGTGATGACACCTTAATATGGGAATATAAACATAAGGATAGAGTGAGTATGAGTGTTAAATTAGTAACAAAGTATGCATAAAGGGTGCTAAAGTAAATTGTAGTGATAAAAGGTGATTTTGCACGAATTTGTCCAAATTGGGGTGGTTTGTGTAAGTTACTCTAGCATATCAGTTTGTAAGGTAATTCTACAGGTTTCAAATTTTTCTTTTGCTCCATAGGAGACGCTTACCAATTAAGTTAGAAAGATTTGACCAGATTAAGAAAATATGTATTGTGAAATATGGAGTATGGAAATTGCTCCTTTACATAATATTGTATGCAATAGTCAACCAAATGTCTAATCATATTTTCATTCTTAAGAAGTTATTTTTTCTCGAGGACGGACGGCTGGACGGCTGGACGGATGTCAATTTTTACACTTTATCAATACAAAGTTCAATGGAATTATAAGAAGATTAATGCAAGAAGTCAACTATATATTCTCGATTTCCTTCTTGGATGATGTATCATAAAGGACCATCGCCGGTTGAGTTTTGCAATTACCTCATAAGGCGACCTAATTAAGCAACTATCATGACTTTTATCATATAATGAGAGATTAGCAATTAAACACCCGTTATAAATATTTAATCAAAGGAGACACGTCACTCCATTCCATTATTGATTATACATTGTGAATGTAGTCAAAATTGCATTTTATATTTGTATATATGAATGCAGAATTAAATGAATTGTTTTTTGCGAAAAATAATACTGCGACGTTCAATTTTTTAATAGTGTAATGTTTAGGGCGAAAATATAGATATGAATAACATACTTATAGAAATTATCAACTAAAGTAGGTATACATCACGTGTTGAGAGTTATCGCATTCATGTACCAACAAAAAATAAATTATAACTTGAAGCTACATTATTCATCATTCATTTATGTGGCCAACAAGCTAAATAAAGTATACATGCATATTATTAAATTCCACTGTTTTCAAATTTAAAATGTAAAAGACAGTTGAGCTATTAGCGGGTATGTAACTATATATTTTGGTAAATCGAACGGGAGTTTGAACATAAATCGTTGACATGGAATTGGCAAACTAAACATTGCAAGTGGGAAGAAAAAGTGCATGCACCTTATGGATCTAATTATGTCAATTTTTTCTTCTTCTTTTTTTTCTTTCAAAAAGCAATATGTGAAACTCGTAATGTGAGTTCATATAATGTGATCATAGTCCTACCTTATGGATTATATATATATTTTTTATTATTATCCTCTGGTTCCGGCCCCACTTTGTGGGCCCCGACTAGTTTACAAGGGGTTGCACCCCACCAGGTAAATGCACAGTGGCCATCCGTTGATTTCAAACTCGCGACCTTAAAAAATTTTGCTTAGTAGTCGTTCGTTAGACCAACCCGAAATGGTTACCTTATGGATTATATTTAGGGTCGAATTCAGATGTGAATGAATTTTTATTTACATGTATAAAGACATGAACACATATTATATAATAAATATGTATATCAGAAAAGAAATGTATACATAAAATTAAAATAAACACATATAATACAAAACTAATAAATGCACATATTATACATATAATATAAAACTGACATGTCTTGTACAGATATCATTAAATATATTATATAATTTAATAGTGAATTAATCTATAGCTATATAAGACCAAACCTGGACAAGAAGCAAAATAAATAATAAAGATATACTATATAAACAAAGTTTATCATGTACCATATAAAAATAAATTTAAGTTTAATAATAGTAGGTGATATAAAATATATTATTATCTATTAATTAGTAAGATATAATAATGTGTTAAATATCTCGTTATATTAATAGAATGAAAAGCCTATATATTATAAATTTTGGGTTAGAAATTAGAAAGTGTATATATTCGAAATTAATAATACTAAAAAAAGTAACCACAATCTTGCTTCCCAATTATATGTTGGTCGAATTCTTAGTAGAATCAAATTGACTATTAAAATATGTTTTTATTAACTTTGGATGATAAATTGTAGTTTGTGAAAAGTTATATGTAATTCGATTAGAAACTTGATTAAGAATATTTTTACAAATTATTCACTGATATTAATTATTTAAGATTTTTAAATAATAATTTAGAATTTTTTATTGTACATAGGATAATTTTAAAAAAATATATTACTAAGCAAGATCCGGATCGCGTGCGAGCGGGATGGGACGTTCGAAGTGCGAAGCCATCCTGGCCGCACATCGCGCACGCCCAATCTTCCCTTTTTTTATGTTATAATTAATTTTTTTTAATAAACCACAAAATTTTCATGGTCAAGTTAGTAGTAGAGTGTGTGGAATACCATGAGGCATTGAGTTCAACTTCACCCAACAACACTCCCACGTTATGTTTTTCCACTTTTCTCTTAACTAGCTTAGTTCTCGTGCCATGCACGTGGCAAGGGTAAAATTCTATATTATTATTTTTAAATTATTAAAAACATATCAATTTCACATTTTAAAAAAAATATTTTTTTATCTAATTAGTGACAATATAAATAAAACTAATATAAATATGATAGTATTTCAAAATCTCTACTAATAATCAATTAATAACGATCAATGCAATTTCATACATACATGATATATTGAATCATGTTATATACCTAGAAATAAATGAATTAAAAGAAATTTTGAATAAACTCTGACTAATTAAATGGAAAAATTAAAAGAGACTATATAAAAAATACATAATATATTCTTGGAAACCAGGATAAAATGTGAATAATCTATATGTTGAAAAAGGAAATCAAGATCAAATCTTAAATATTTTATATAATAATAATAGAAAAATATAATTTAGTGACGTGGCGTAATGTGGAGTAGACATGTAAAAACAAATGACGTAGTGCAATGTCAAAACGAAAAGTGGTCTTAGTTAGGTTTTACTTTAATATTATATAGTAGATTATACTTCAAGGCTTTAAACCAATCATATAAACGGATAACCTTGTAAATTTAGACAAAGGTGTGACAAATGATTTAAAAGATATGATATACATAGTTCCTTAACTATTTAAATTAATTTTGAAATAATATTGTTTCACAAACAATAAATATCTACTTAAATTTTCTGATATATTTGAATGCTATTAATTAAAGCAACAACTAAGTTCTCCTAATATATTAATATATTAATTAGATGAGATATTTACGACTAGATTGAGTTTAAATCTAGAAAAAAATTCAAAATAACAAAAATGAATTTTGATTAAATATTGTGTTGCAAATAAATATTAATTAAAAATTACACGAATTTTGATATGGGTTTTAGTTTATTTATTAAGTATTCGCTATAGATATGAATATATGATGTTTCTTAATCTTTGGTTTCATCACATATGTTTTATTTACTCTGTTTTTTTTTTTACAAAAAGTCGTTATAACCAAATATTTTGACATATCATACCGATTAGGTAAAATAAAAAATAAGTTAGTAATGTCAAAAATTATTCTGGTTATAAGAACCATAATAAAAAATGGAGAATTACGAAATTAAAAGAAAAAATCAATCATAAATTTGATATCCTAAATTATTTTTGGATATTGTATTTTCAATCTCATATTGAATATCTTTTAATTATTTTTTCTAAAAATATATCATAACTTATAACCAAAACTCATGATCTTCGATTTTTACAACTTTTATTTAGTTTACAATCACATATCCACAAATATGTAGCAATTAGTTACCTTGATGCTTACCAATTCTGAGTTGATCAGTGTTGTGGATGATGAAACGGGCTAATTTTGAAAAATTAGCACTCGTCGTCTCAATTCATCGCGTTCTCCCAAGTTACATTGTCCGACATCCGACGCCTCGTCTAAGCATGCGTGAAGCTTAATTAAGTTGGTTGCTCAACCTAGGTGGTGATACAAGTAGTTGATGCATGCTGGTGATGTAAGTAACTGATGCATGCAGGTGATACAAGTAGTTGATATATGCAGATGATGTAGTAGTTGATGCATACAAGTGATACAAGCAGCTTATGCAAGCTGGTGAATGAAACTTAGCCTAGAGGGTTTGCTTAGCTTAGAAGCTAGCTTTTTTCCTATAAATAGGCCTACACACTTCATTTGGAATTGATCTTCAATCCGACGCCCAATTTGTCGATTTAGGATTGAAGGTCCGTGGTTGGTTCTCGTGTAATCAAGTCGTTGATTTACAATCTATAGTTTAATCTCTCAAGATGCAATAAAAAAGAAGGTTGTCGCACTCTTTTTTGATAGACAATGTCGAATAAATTTGTATTTCATTGACTCTATAAACGCAAGAACCATTAGTGGAAGTTTTGGATTTGTTATCGTTTGTGATTAGTTTGTAATCATAATTTGTAATTGATTTGTGCTCTTTGTGAATGATTTTTTTTTACATTAGAAAAAGATTAGTTCTAGATTTAGGATAAAATATTTGACATATAACTAATTTTATTCTAAAAATATAAAATGACATGTGGCGGTTATAATAAGAGAGTATCATGTAGCATAGTTAGGTTCTAATTTAGTATATATATAGTAGATTACGTAAACTATAATTATTTACAAATTGTTTTAAATTAAATCTGGGAGGAAATAAACGTTATCATATATGAATATTAAATGACAATATATGAGCATCAACACACAACATATGCTGATATGCACCTATGGTTTAAGAACCTAAGAGAATTAATAAATGAACATGTTACATTTGAACCTTGACGTAATCATATATGAACATCAATACACAGAGACCAAGTAAAAAGAATTTCAAATATACGAACATGTGCATGTTACATATTAACCTTGTTGAACTAATATATAAATGTGTGCATGTTACATATATGAACCTTGAAGACCAAGTAAAAAGAATTTCAAACATGAACGTGCATGTTACATATGAACTTTACACAACTAATATATGAACATGTGCATGTTACATATGAACCTCAAAGACCAAGTAAACAAAAGTAAAGGGTGATGAGTTAATAGCTATAATGTTCATAATATTTAACACAACACAAGTCCATACTTAATATAGGCTTTAGGATTTAGGGTTTTAAGGTTTAGGGTTTAACACAATAGAGATGCATACTTGATATATTCAATAAATCTTAGTATAAAGTGTGTTTATACATCTCTAGTTTACTTTAGTTTATAATCTTCTAGTACAAATTGTATAAACATGTAGTATTAAATTATTAATATTTGAACCTTATAGTACAAATAAATGAACATCTAGTGTATATATGTGAACCTAAAGATAACAATTTAGAATGATTGGGAAAAAAATTAAAATTGTGGACCGAAAAAAAAATCACAATATTTACGAAAATGTCACCTTTCATTTGATCTCATCCCTTCCTTCCCCTTGATCCAACAATACTTCATACTTCTTCCTTTAAGAGCCAAATGTATGAGAATCCCCCTCTTATAAACAATTACGATCATGGATTAGAACAAACTATTTAGCTTATATCCAATACAATAAGTTTACATATATTACCTAATTAATATACTTAATCTCAAGGAATTACAATAAGTATATAAATTATGTTTAATCATACATAAAAAGTAGTGAATAAAGTAAGAAGATATGTAGTATATAATTTATGAAAATTATCTATACAAAACTATGGTAAATTCTTTTTGGTAAAAAAAATCGTGTAAAAAATATCATATTGTAAATTTCAAAATAAGAGAATGGAGAAATTGTAAGCGAACATTAAGATGTGCATGTGTGACATAACTCATAAGCTAATACGTAGGAGAGAGAATTATGACCTTAGTATATATAGATAGATAGATAGATAAATGTACACGACATAAAAATAGATGTACACATAGCACAAGATAGATGCACACACATTTTCATAAAAGTGATGCACACATATTACAAAAAATATGCATACATTACAAAATAAGTGAGCACACATTTTCAATAAAATGATGCACACGCAATACAAATTAAATAATGCACATGTAATATAAACTATATGCACACAAACTATAAAATATACATTTTTTATATAATATTGTCGTATTTTTTTCTTATGTGTACATTAGAATTTATGTTTTTTATAGTCGTGTCGTTTTTCCCTTGTGTGTATATGTGAATCTATTTTGTACTATGTGTGCATGTTCGCATATAATTAAACGCATACGATTCATCCTCCTTTATTTATACTCCCTTCGATATAAAATAACAATCATTTTATCTATGGATACAATGTGTAAAAGAAATTAATTGTAACACCCCCGACTAATGTCGATAGTGCCACACGCTAGTGACCTCAGACTTTAATGTCCAAAGTCATCGAAGGCTTTAATCTTAACAATATTGCTTAAATAAATAAACATAAAATAATAAAAGAGTAAATAGCAGAAGACTTTTGAAATAAATACTTAACCTTTATGAAAAAAATTCTTGTAAATTGAAGAGATAAGTTTTACAACTCGAAATTACAATACATCAAAAGACTCTTAAAATAAACCCTAACTCATGACTAACTTAACTACATCTTACATTTATTTAGGAAGATTAAATTAATATTAGACAACTCTAAAAAAAATCTATTACTTCAAATCACAATCTTCAACTGCAAGCTTTCGTTTTCAATTTGTTACTTCAAGGCGTCTGAGACCAACCACTGATGTGCCGTATAGGACGGATGACACCAGCCAATCATACAAGGAAAGAGAAATGTTGGTCAGTCTAATGAAAGACTGTGCAAGGGTGAAAAACAGAATGGTTCTTGTAGTCGTATATAGTCACTATCCTTGTTTCTCGAATAAAACTCGATAAACGGTATATGACTACTATACTTCTACTGAAAGGAAAGAAAATATATGCTTCAAGAGAAGACTCCAAAGAAATTGAGTCTTATAGAAATTATGTACGTTTGTTTGGGAACATTTATAATTATCACACAAAGTTTAAAAAAGCCTCATTAAATATTTGGGTTCTCGACCAACCTCACCGCATAATACGAATTCAGATTGGAAAGGGGACTTACTTTAGACAAGAGACGGGCGGGTTCCATCTTGTACTTCTCGCCCGATGGTATATTAATTATGTGCAAAACGACACTTATCTTATTTAATTCCAAAACGTGCATTTATGTTAAAGCTTTTAATCCACACCAATCTCGCAATGAGATATATATCATGAGACGAATCCCGAATTTCGGCACTAGCTAAGTGCACCACCACTTATACACGAATAAGGGTAGGTCATGGCCAAAAGTATTAGGGCAATAATCCTCCTAATACCAAGTTATAACGAAACAACTAAACCTCGCAAGGTAAATAGCGTTCCTACCAATACTCGTGCTAACTAGCATATAAGTCCACACCAAATGCACACCAAAGTTCATCTAGTACCCCACAATAATAAAAATGTATATACGAGGGTTGTTGCTAGCAAATATACAACCTAATAATAAGGTTCAATTACACACCAACTTAACACACAAGTTCTCAAACGAAAATTAAGAATATTTATCCCAACTTAATAGCACAATTGATTCATTGTCAATTTAGATGAATATGAAATAAATTGCAAGAGCGAACCACCACTTGCCTTGAATTACGAAGAACTTGAACGGCGTAACGGAAATGGTTGCTTTCGAAAAACAAATTGGCTCCCTGCTTTATTTCCGTTCCAAAGTGATCCCGAGATGTACCCTAATCACACAACATAAATAAATTATGATTAGATAATTTATTCGATAACGACATTTGAAGGATACAAGTTTCGATTTTTAATTGAATTTATTAAATTCTAAATGAATCAATTTCAAGGCTTTTCGATAATACGATTATTTATACGATACTAAAAATCAATTAGTCATATATTTTAAATAATCATATCATAAATAAATAAATTACTCAATTTATTTATCATCTCAAATAAACCAACACATCACCTAATTGTAGTGTACGTTATTCCTTAACAACTTACAATTTAAGATAATATCATAAGATATAATTAATATAATCTTAACACTTCTAAAATTAAATTAATCCAGTATGTAGCTAATTAATCATGATTAATTGGATAAAAAACTGAATAGAGGTACAAATTAGCCATTACTGAATTCGTTCAGTTCGTTCTTGTCGACACTCTCTCGTTGTTTGCTTCGTATCTCCCTCGTCCGAACTCCAAATGATGTGTCGTTTGTGGATCTGGAAACTAGACTTCAAGACAAATATTTCGATACCTAACCCATAACTAGAAGTGTCGATTTGAGATTGAAAATTCTTCTACAAGTGCACGAACATTTTGGGGATTGCTGAAAACTTAGGGCTTGAAATTGGATAAATCTACTCAATGGGTAAGTGGGTATTTATAGGGGTTGGATAGGTCTCTCAAAACCCTACAGATTGATATAAAATTTGAACCAAATCGAGCTCAAATCAGATCTCAATTTCCCAATATACTAAAACGCGTTTTTGGTGCCCTAGTAGCCTTACCGGGTAAAATTCGAATATTCTAGGGGATGAATCTTCTGGAAAAAGATCACGTGAGGATGGCTTAGTAGGGCAGGAATGAGGATGAATCATGGCCACTCGTTCTTTTCCCTCTCCATCTAATCCTGGCCGCTCGTTCGTTATTTTCCTTGTTTCGATAAAACAGAATTGGCCGCTCGCTCGTTCGTTTTTTCCCTGTTCCCTCTCCACAAACTAATTCGTCTCTTCTTCGTGGTAATCCGATCTTTGTTTGCTGCTCTCGTCGTTCTATCGGCCAATCGTTTCCGTTATCCTTTTGTGTTGCCGCCAGTGTGCTTTCTCTTTTTCGTGTTTGCTGTTTTCGTTTTATTCTCGTCATTCTTAGTCGACATGGTTACTCCTTCTACTGATTCAGGTATAGATCTGTAACTTGTTGTTGATTTGTTTGTTGTTTAGGTATTTAGGTATTTAGGTATGTGTTTTCAACAGAATCTCTCAATTTTTGGGATTTAGGTATGTGCGTTTCAACAGAATCTCTCAGTTTGTGGGATTTAGTTATGTGCTTGGTTGAAATTTAGGTATGTGCTTGGTTGAAATTAAGATCTGTGTATTGCAATTTAATCAGATTCAAAATTCACTAAATTCAGTGCCTCATGCACTTTCTTACTAGTTCATGCATTTTTGTCCACTGGTTCATGCACCTTTATTCCTTATTCCATGCACTTTATTTCAGTCAGTGATGCACATAACCTAACCATTGTTGATTGTGTGACTAGTGCATAAAACTAACTACCTCATGCACTTTAGTCCATTGGTTCATGCACCTTTTTATCATTGGGTCATGCACTTTCTTCCCGTCAATCATGCACTTATAAGCTCATGCTCTATTATTAATTTCACTCTTTCTTTTGTCAGGAGATGAACATCAAATGAAGCATAATATTATATCTGTTTCCCCAAGCATTACCGCTGAATATATTATTCCTGAGTGCAATGATGCATTGAAGTCGTATCTTGGGCAGCTTTTTCCAACTCTTAATTACGCTATCGTCTTTTATGAAGCTTATGCAGCGGCATATGGTTTTACTGTTCGTGTTTGTCCATCCCCTTGAAATGGCAAAGAACAAGTTCAGAAAGATGCGCATTAGAAGTGGCCAAGAGGTTGGAATGGAAAATTCCAGGAAGAAGACAGGATTATGTACTATTTGTAAAAGGTCGGGACACAACATCACGACTTGTCCTCAATATGTTAATTAGGTGTTTCAAATTTTATATACTCACTCATGCACCAAAATACAGTGACTCATGCACTTTCCACATACTACCCATGTATCAATACAAAATCACTAATTTTGTTCCATGTTCCAACACATAATAACTCATGCACTTTTACATATTAACTCATGCTTGAGATCTGGATTTTCTTTGAGTTTTGCTTGGTGATGTAAGCTGAACTGGTGTTTGACTAATGATTATTGTACCATATCTTAACTCCTTCACTATATGGGGTGGATTTTTGTCATCACCATGCTTGCTTTTTCCTACATATTATACACATAAATCATTCATAATGGACAGTATTATTCACATAACCACATGTTAGGCTCATGCATCTACACACTCTTAACTCTAGCACCTACATACAAAGACCAAGGCACATACACATATAGTTACGCATGCACCATCACAAACCAAGTCATGCACCTAGAAACACTTACTCATGCACTCATATTCTTTGACTCATGCACACAGATATATTCATGCATCTAGAAACAAATTTACTTATGCACCAACGTTCATTAGCTTATGCACCTATAAACACTTACTCATGCACCAATCCCTTTTCAGTCATGCACCTATACAAATAGGCTTATGCATCTACACACTCTTAACTATTGCATCTACACACATAGTTACGCATGCACCATAACACACTAAGTCATGCACCTAGAAACACTTACTTATGCACCAACACCTTTGCATACTGTATAAAATGAATACCGAAATCGCGACGATTCATCAACTGAACAACTGAAAATATACCTTGTGTTCCACTCGCAATCTTCGACCTCATTTTGTTCTTCTTTGTTGTTGATTCTTCTTCTTCTTTCTGTGTTTTAGGTTGTTGCCGAAATCGCGACGATTCGCCTTTTAATGCTTCAAAATCGCTGGAAATCGCCTTTTATAGGGTTTTGAAGTTCGAATCGCTGGAAATCGCCTCGAAAATGCTTGAGTGATCCCTTGTAGGTGCATCGGAAGTTCGATTTGAGAAATTGAACGAGAGAATCGAGAAGAGAGCGAACGGCTTGTGGTTGATTTGAGCAATTGAATGAGAGAATCGAGTAGAGAATAGAGCGAACGGTTTTTTGGAAGCCCGCTATTTTTAATTCCCAGAATCTGGATATTGCACGCGCGACCCCACACCTCCTACACATAGCTTCTGGCCTTTGGATCAACTTCATCCTACGGATGAAGTTCATCCTTATTCCTTCTCTAAGAGGGCTTCCTCACCAGAATTTCACCCGAATCTTCTCAGTTTAAGTGTCTAGATTTAAGATATTGGTTTCCTAATAATGCCCAATGGTTTATTTTACCCAATTTTGAATTTTGGTAACCAAAATCCTCCATGGAAATGGAGTTTCCATGTATAAAGGTGGGATGTTGAAGACAACCCCTATTTTATGATAATTACGGTCGGCCCCCATGTTTTTGCTTAATTGGGTATTATTTTATCCTCTCGTGGATAAACATAACAAATCTTATAACCTTTATTTTAATATTTAAAAAATTCTCAAAAATACATTCATGGTTATACTTAATTATTTATTTATATTCATACTATTATAACCCATTTGATAATTTGTACCCGAATATTATCACAATCCAACCTTTGAACTTAAGTTAATGAAAATTTAAATTACTCCTCTAAAAGAAATAAAATAAATTTTATTATTATCAAAATAAAATATATAGAAATTACATTAATACCCTTATGATAAAATGAAGGTTACTACATTAACAATACTTCAAATTTTACTTTTTCTCCCAGTATTTCCACTTTTCTAATGTTTACCACCTTTTTTAGCCAATGAATAAAAATATTAGAAGCAAAATACTAAATTAAAACAAATTTTTATAAGAATTGGAATAACTCACTCTTAATTAAATGACTATAAAACTTAAAGCGACATATAAAATTGATCAAATTCTAAGACACTTAATTTAGATTGGATGTAGTAGTTATTAGTGTCGTTTCGATCATTTATTCCAATTTCGGGTGTTGATCAAGATTTTACTAGAGTAAAATTATTAAAATTTATGTCATATTTCACAATAATTATAATTGTATAAAAAAGTGTAAAATTCCTAAAAGTTTTAAACTAATATATATCTATATATACTATATTTAAAGTTAATATTTAGAAGAAAATAATGTATACAATAACAAATTTTATTTTTTTATCAAGCAAAATTTCTTTTGTAGCCTTTAAATCTCAACTTATTTAAATAAAGTATTTATTTATCAATGTTTACATTTATTTATTTTTGTCTATTCATTTCAAAAAGCGTGCTTTGATTAATATGCTCTCGTTATTTTGAGCATAATCATATTTTTATATTTATCATTTGATAAAAGTAAGTAATAAATCTTACCTAAATGGTTTGTAATAAAATTATAATTCACAAAAAGAATTATAGTTTTCGTCATTGTAAAATTGTGAGAAATAACATCTCATATTGGAAACTTGGATTACTCTTGTTATTGCTAATTAGTTTTAGAACTCTTGTCAAAGTTCAAAGGCCTCCAAGGAAGATGCTCAAGCAAAGGAGAACTCTTGTCAAAGTTCAAAGTTTTTAGTTCTCGTCAAGTTCTGGATAACCTTCGGTAAAATGGCCATAAATGTGGCTAGAAATTGATCTCAAGATGATTCAAGATGCGTTGGA
The DNA here is from genome assembly GCA_027886185.1 of Rheum nobile. Classification (NCBI taxonomy): domain Eukaryota; kingdom Viridiplantae; phylum Streptophyta; class Magnoliopsida; order Caryophyllales; family Polygonaceae; genus Rheum; species Rheum nobile. The sequence goes on from WOAB01000020.1 coordinate 10,572,310, forward strand.
GAGATGATTCAAAGATCTACAACTCCATAGTTTACATCGAATCGAAAATCCAAAAAAGATGATCAAAATCCAGTTTTACTGAGAGTTGTGCAATTTCCAAGGGGACTTATCTACTTTCCATACGTAGATTAGTTAGATAAGATTATGTCCGATTTTCCTTGTTAGATTATCTTTATTTTCAGCATTAATAATAAGTTTATTATTTCCTTAGGATTAGATAAGAAGAATTAGGATCCAAGCATGTTTGGTTTCCTAGTTGCTTCTTTAGCAAGTTTCTATCTTTTATCTAGTTTCCTTATCTTTAGCCTTAGATAGATTAGATAGATTTCTTATTTTCCAAACCATTAGGGCATGAAATTGTCTTTAAATATTCTCGTTTTGTCATTCAATAAGGGACGTTTAATTTGCTTAAGTTATCAAAGTTGAGGTTTTCTCCATGCTTGAGCTTTAGGCGTCACCCCTATCTTGTTGTGGTTTTCTATCTATCAAACTCATCTCTTTGAGTTCCAAAGCTCATACCTTTGAGCCAAGAAATGGTCATCACTTTGATCGTCACCCAAAGATCCTACCTTGGATCTTTCAAAGGCTATCTTTTGGTCTCATCAATGTTCTTGATCTCTTTCAATGCTTTATCCTCTCCACGTATGAAGTCTCTTACGATGATGACTTATATGCTCCACCACAACGGTGCCCCAAGCGCTATTATGACGATCCTAATGATGGCATCCCCGGACTACGCGACTATGACGCTTTTCCCACTACTACAAAAACCCCCAAATAACTCGGGCGTTTATAGGCAAATAACCCGAACTAGGTCCGGATTAAAGGTCAGCGCGGCATTTGCCCTGGACCAAATAACCTGGACCTAAATTTGACACGCTCGGGTTATTTACCTCCCAAAATTTTCTCACATAGTTTTGACATCCGGGTTATTTAGGTACTATATAACCCAAATATATATACATCCGGGTTATATAAAACACATACAAATCCGGGAGAAGCAAATACACAGGATATTACATATCCGGGTTATTTGAAAAACAAATACATCGGTTAATTAAACACCAAATCCGGGTGATTTGAAAAGCAAATACACTGGTTATTACACATTCGGGTTATTTCCCTAAAAAAATGCACCAGCTAATTGATAACCAAATCCGGGTTATTTGAGAAGCAAATACACTTTTATTACACATCCGAGTTATTTAAAAAACCAAATAATACACCGAGCGTTTTATGTATGGGTTAATTGGTCTCAATATTTTTATATAAGGGTTAATTGGTCTCAATATTTTTATATAAGGGTTAATTGGTCTCAGTATTTTTCTGATGTGCAGGTGTGCCAAGCGAAGTAAAGATGATATCATAAAAAGAAGCAAGTTTCGATTGAATCTTAAACCAAACAAAAGCAGTGTCTACAGCCTCACAAAGCTTTCCAAGCATAGAAATTACAAACAAAATAATATTAAAGATCATTCAAGCAATCTAATCTCTCCTTGAAAACCCTAATCTATAATTAATACAAATCCTAGAATTCCATTCAAACAGTGTCTTCAGCAGTCGATGAAGCAAGGGGAAGAAGAGCAACATCACCTCTGTTGGCATCTTTGAACTTCATACATACTGCTTGGAGACTCGTCTTATTATCAGGCGCCACTTGAAGACCACTAGCTTATCAGCAACTGTAACTAAGAAATATCATGTTACTTAGAATTTTGCATTAAAGCAATTCAATAAAGATGATAATGAAAACTGATCCTTTCATTGCATTGATATCTAGCACACCATCATATCTTCAGATATTAAATTTATCATGCAGAAGAAAGATGTTCCAAAAAGGGTTCTCAGTGTTCAAAAGTATTTTCATATCCTTCTACAAAGAAAAGATGGGAATGCAAGCCTACTAACATTCATCTAGATTAAGTGCATGAAAGAGTAACTTCTACAAGAGCAACATAGAAGTGTTCATAACTTAGCTAGTTAAAGCTAAAACTACTTCAGTACAATCAAGCCCGAAGAAAACTAATGCCCTTTCTTCTGATGGTCCACTGAAATGTTTTAATAGGATAACAACAAATTACTCCCATTTTTTAGTATCTCACAAGTCAAGTAAAGCACAAAGATCAACTGCTCAACTAAAAATGAAGTTAAGCACCCAACTCATCAAATCCATTGCCATGAAACATAACACTAATAGTTAAAATAAAAAAGACTAATATAAGAATTTGCATTTAGAGGAGTGCCTAGTAGATATGAATCACCTTCTCATGAAACTAAAAATGAAAATAAAATGCATGGACAAAACCACTTTACCCAAACAAGTATTATCTAAAACACAAAGAGAGTAGAAAGATGTTAAGGCTAGAAGAAGTTTAGATCAAACAGAAAGAACATAATACAGAGGAGACAACACCCTGAGGACACCAGACACCGCATAAAATAAATAAACACCTGTGGTGAAGTTAGTGCACTTTGTGATAAATGTCCCAACTACCCTTGATTGATCCTTTGTTGACCATACATGAGGGGTGCATTTCCTCTTATTTGTGAGGCAAAACCCAATGATCCCACCATCTGTAGAGCTTGCATTCCTTGCATAGGTTGAACTGGTGAATTCCCTGATTGGAATTGTGAGCCATGTAGACCACTTGCTTTTTGCCTCGGCTGCACTCAAAACTTTACTCCCATCAGAGAAAGACCAATGTAATATTTGCTTCAAAAACTACAAGCATTTAAGTTAATAATGGAATCAAGAATATAGCAAACTCTAGTGCACAACAACAATATGAAGAAAACAATCTAAACAAACCACCAAAATGTTAGGTCACTTTTCAGTTGGAAGACCATCTTCAATTAATTCTTTCAATTCCAAGGTCGTCGATGAGGAATGTCATAATTCTTGATTAATTCAATATTGCTCTCCTGAATAGCAAAATCATCACTAATATAATGAGGAATGTCATAGTTCTTGCTCAAAAAAAGATTGAGATGGATCACGATTCTCTCTTGAGTATATGAATAACTGGCTTCATTCATTAGTCACTATCTCAGATTAACTTACATAATTGGGAAAGACAACCATATCAACACTCCTAGGCACATCAAGCAGCAATTGTCTTAAAGAATATTCACGAGCACCGGCTGGATGTATTAGCTCATCCGTATCAAGGTGAAGTATCCATTCCACAACATCATTCTAGTGCATAAAACAATTAAACTATATATTAAGCATTCTAAAGATGAAGATGGTGCAATGATGTAAATCGTATAGGGCTGCATTAGGGATCTCATACTCGTGCCATAACAATACCCATCTCCATGTTGAGAGATTGCTTCACAAATAGTTCATAATTGCAAGGTTTGTAGAAGAAACTTGCCAGCCAAGTCTCACTCCAGATCCGACTGAAAAATGAGAATCAGTATCAATGACTGTAAAAAACTAATAAAAAATACATATGTTTTCCAGTAATGAAACATGGAATGATGAATAGTGTTCATTGTAAATAAGCTAATATCTGCTGTCAACGCTTTGTCCCTAACTAACAGAAAAGAATCCAGTAAAAAGGACTTTTGTAAATTATGCACTATACCCAAGCTCTTGTACTCGCCTAGGGCTTGAACATACAAGTAAGCAAAGGATTTACCAACAAATTAGTAAGAAAGTGAAAAATAACGTAAATTCGTATCAAGATGTTGACCAAGGTTAATTGCTAATTAAATGTTAGATACAAACTAACCTTTCAGCCTGCTGCTTCTCCAACTCTGCTATTTTGTATACTACTTTGACACCTTAAATGTGAACAGTGTGCAACTTCAGCAAATTATGCAACAAATAAGGAAACTAAAAAGGTGCAAAAATGCAAATGTACAAGCCAAAAGTTAAGGGGGAAGACACTAACCGGGATAGATTCTAACACTCTTGATACTTCATGAGTAGCAACTTTTCCTTCAACAAATAGGTAAAATGTTGTAACCCCGATCACCTTGTGATAGAACATTCAAAATGTTAGTAAACATTATAATGGTATACAAGCTCCATAGAAATAACACAATAATGATAAGAGTCTTCACCTCATCAATCATAGATCACTAGTCAAAACCTTTGAAGTACAAATGGTTATAACTTATAAGCCATCAGACATGTGAGTATGGCTAAAAAAGAAAGAGGCCTGATGTTTCTGTTCACAACTTGACTTCTGCTAGTAACCTTCCTGGTGGAATAATTCTGTATTTTTCTCCATGATTTAATCAGTTTAATATATCCTAATTTTCTCAATGATAACTCATATGTTCCATTTCTGCTACAAGTATCGGATGCATACATGTGTTCAGCACAGAAGTGTTGTTGAGCATTTGATGAGTCCCCATCCCATCTTATTTACATAATCACATACAAATATGGAACCAAATTATTTATATAGGCAGACTATTTATAGATCGAAAGATACCATGGATTTAGGGTTTGATCCCGTCGCTTGGGACTATTTCCGTGAGCACTGACGATGTCATCTCTATCTTCTCCTTCGTGTCATTCTTCCCACTTATGTAATTGAACAACCTGAAACAAAACGTGTGAAATTAGGTTACTGTTAGATTGAATTGAAGGTTGGATTTTTAATTAGGGACAAGTTCTGGTTGTGAATTTTGATTACTGGAGGAAACCAATTCCAGTGGCGTTGGTGAAGGAGATGTCTTAGATTGGGGAAGTTAACATCCAGATGGTGGAGTTGTAGCGGCGGATCTTGAAGGCGGTGGTTTGTTGGATGAGGCTGTAATTTGGACATTCGATGCTTTTGCAACTTCGTGGGAGTTCAGCGATTGTAGTGCAGAGGGGGGAGAAGAGGAGGAGAAGAGATAAGGTAAGAGATGCCATTGTACTGACTGTATTCTTCAACGTCTCTGTCAGAATCAATGGGAGCAAGCTCATCAACCTTGTTTTCGGCGGGGTCGGTGGGCCAAAATCAACTTCGCAGCCAGAATATGTGAGAGGTCGGCGCAATGGAGGAGGGATGGACAACATCAGCAGAGGCGGCATGTGCTAGGGCTTGGTGCTATTGGTGGTCAATTTGGGGCTAGGGAAGCTTCCACCGAAGGAGAATTGGAGAAGGTAGGAGGAGTGTCGATGTACAAAATTGGGGCTTCGTATAATTAGGGTGCAAGAATAACTCGGGCTTATCAACTTGTTTTTTTAAACTTCACAAATAACCCGGATATTGAATTTACGATATATATATACACGCAAAAATAACTCGGGCGTTTATAATTACGAGTTATTTGATTGTTTAATTCTTCTATATATCCCGGATTATGAAACATCCGGGTTATTATATATATCACATTTTTTTCTAAACACTTTTATAACCTGATAATTGAACGCCCGGGTTATTTTATATGAGTTATTAGGTGGACTATGTAGTAGTCTCCGCTGCCAGGTGACTCCAAGGTTCGCTTCTACAAACCACCACCAACACGACGTCCTAGACACCCATCCTATGACGTTGACTACGACGACATTGCGTATGAAGATGAGTGTGATAGGACCGAGTATGTCGCTAGACTCAAGGCTGAAAATCGACAACTTCGTGCCAAGCTTGCCATGCAGCTCGCTAAGGAGGCCCGTTCCGAGCGTGCCAGATTTATAGTCGTCGCTTCCCAGGCCGCCCTGGAGAAGAAATGTGCATGGGTCGCTGCTACATAGGCTGAGCTTGACTCGCTCAACGTCGAGGTTGCGGCCCAGGAGCACGCCAAGACTACCGCTTTCGTCCCCCATGCGACCCGGTACCATTCGTTTCTTGTTCTTCTCCGCCACCGGCAGATTTGGTGGTTGTGGAATCAATTTCCACTCCCATAGATCAGTCCACGCTCGTCCTCTCATCAGGTTTGAAGGAGGAGTTCGTTGTAGCCCCGGTCATTGATGTTGTCGTGCCGCTTCACACCCTTTCACCGCCTCTACCGACTCCCACCTCACCGCCTCCAACACCGCTGCCCGTGTCTGTCCCATGTGAGATTGCTCCTTGTGTGCTCACTAAGCTCGTTCCCTCACCATACATAGAGGTATCACGCACACAAAAGCCAACTTTGATGTGGTGCAAGTTTATTGAGCAAGATGTTCCTATGCAGATTTTGAGTGTTCTTGTGTCTCTCCTTCAAGTGTTTTGCTTCATCCACGTTGAATCGGGGACGATTCGAAGCCAAGTAGGGAGAATGATAGAATTCATAAAATGACTAATCACATGTCTCCAAGAAAGAGGCTCAAGCAAAGGAGAACTCTTGTCAAAGTTTGAAGTTTTTAGTTCTCGTCAAATTTTGGACAACCTTCGGTAAAATGTCATAACTGTGGCTAGAAAATTGATCTCAACATGATTCAAGATGCGTTGGAAATATTATTCAATAATCTACAACTCCATATTTTACATCGAATCGAAAATCCAACAAGAAGATGATCAAAATCCAGTTTTACTGAGAGCTGCGTAATTTCCAGCGAGAATTATCTACTTTCCATACTCAGATTAGGTAGATGAGATTATGTCCGATTTTCCTGTTAGATTATCTTTATTTTCAGCATTTTTCATAAGTTTATTATTTCCTTAGGATTAGATAAGAAGAATTAGGATCCAAGCTTGTTTGGTTTCCTAGTTGCTTCTTTAGCAAGGTTCTATCTTTTATCTAGTTTCCTTATCTTTAGCCTTAGATTGATTTCTTATTTTCCAAGCCATTAGGGCACGAAATTGTCTTTAAATATTCATATTTTTTCATTCAATAAGAGACGTTTAATTTTCTTAAGTTATCAAAGTTGAGGTTTTCTCCTTGCTTGAGCTTTAGGCGTCACCCCTATCTTGTTGTGGTTTTCTATCTATCAAACTCATCTCTTTGAGTTCCAAAGCTCATACCTTTGAGCCAAGAAACGATGATCTCTTTGATTGTCAATCAAGATCCTACCTTGGATCTTCACGGTCATCTCTTTGATCGCGACGCTCGATCTCTTTCGAGTACCTATCCTATGATCTCCTTCTGGGATTTCGTGCAATTAAGGGTGTGCACCCTTCGCTTCCACGGCATCCACGGAAGAAAAGCCATCACTTTGGCTCTTCAAGAAACCTTGAAGGCACTGCGATACGCAAGCTTGATGCTTGGCTTGACTATGGTGTGTTCTAGGGCACTTGTGAACGTGACAACGGGGACTTTCACATCACCCGTCTATCGGCCCACCGGATTAACATGGTATCAAATCGGGTACTGGGTCTGGGTTCGTTTCCTGGTTTATCTGAGATTAGCCCGCCATGATGGCGTGATATGGGCTAGCTCTTTTGTCTTGTCGGCCTTAAGACATTGTTTGGGCTTAGCCCGCCATGATGGCGTGATATGGGCTAGTCCGTTTGGCTTATTGGCCTTAAGACATGTTGTCGAGTGTCAAATGAGCCGGGTCAGTTGCACTTGAGGGGGTGTGTGATAAATTACATCCCACATTTGAAATTTTGGGAATAAAAGACCTACTATATAAGCTTATTGGATTACTCCTCCTATTGTCAATTGGTTTTAGAACTGGGCATTCATTTGACGCGACCCATCCCATACGTGATGCGCCATTTGCTGGCGCATGGCTGGTGTGCTCCGCTTTGGCGTACCATGGGTTGAGCTTTGCACCGTTGCGCAAAAAAAATCCCTTGGGCGCCACTAGATCTGGGTTTTTTTTTTGAAAAATGATTTTTTTTAATGTTGAACCGATTCATGAGAACCGGTTCAACACTATAGATATAACTATAGTTATATCCAATTTAATGTTGAACCGATTTTTTTAATGTTGAACCGATTCATGAGAACCTGCAAAAACAGGCTCAAAAAATGACACGGGCCCGGCCCGGGCCCGTGTTTGATCAGTTCTAAAGACAGGGCTGGAGAATTGTGATTAATGACTCATCTCTTATAACTAGAATTCTGAGGGCCAGGTATTTCCCTCGGAGTGACTACCTCCATGCTGAGCTCGGGTCACGGCCTAGTTACTTATGGAGATTAGTATGGGAGGCCAAATGGGTGATACAGAAAGGGATGAGATGGCAGGTGGGCAACGAGAGATCCATTAGCGTTTGGACGGACCCATGGGTGATCACTAACTGCAACTATAAAGTTATTAGCCCTCCTGACAACCTTAACCCACATTTGAAAGTTTGCGACCTACTGCTTATTGATGTTGGCCAATGGGACACGCAAAAGGTTTCTCAACTCTTCCTCCCCTTTGAAGCAGAGAGAGTTCTCTCCATTCCTATTAGCCCATCCTTGCCCGAGGATAAACTTATTTGAGGATGGAGCAAATGGGGGGAGTACACAGTCAAATCCGCGTATCATGGTATTAAGGGGTCTGCAGATATTGATGTTGCTCCTAGTAGCAGTTCCTCCAACACCAAGATTTGGAACAGAATCTGGTCGACTGGCACCACCCTCCGTGCTAAAATGCTTGCTTGGACAGTGTGTAATGAGGCACTTTCTTCGAACTCGAGACTGTAGAGGAGGATGCAGAACCATAATCCCAGATGCTCGGTTTGCCACTTTGCCTATGAGCATGATCTCCATGTATTTAGGGACTATAAGGAGTCGAAGAAGGTGTGGAAAATGTTGGGGTTGAGTATTGATGGAACAACCACCAATATGCTGGAATGGATTGAGAACATGGAGATGGGGCTGGACCAGAGAAATTTTGCAATATTGATCACTACCCTCTGCTCTATCTAGGATAAGAGAAATGCTTGGGTTTTTTAGGGGCAATTCAAGAGCTCTGAGATTCTGGTGACCGGGGTACTTGGACTTCTGGAAGGCGCACAGAGGAAAGGAAAGCGGACACTACCTACTGCCAATGATGTATCTGAAAAGTGGAAGCCTCCCCAGACAGGTTGGAAAACTTTGAACACAAATGCTGCAGTTTTTGATGGTAAAGGGACTTCTCTTGGAGCTTGCATTAGAGATGAGAAAGGCAGACTTTTGGGAGCGTGCATAGAGAAACTCCAACCCATTTTTATCCTTTGGTGGCGGAAGCGAAGGCTCTCTTCAGAGGTATGCAATTTGCAACTAGTCTTAGGTGCGATAAACTGGTGGTGGAGAGCGACTGTCTGGGCCTTGCTAAAGCTCTCAATGGAGGCAGACATGAGTGGTCTTCGATCATCAGCTTTTTTATTCAGGATGTAATTTCCTTAGATAATTTTTGTTCTGAAATTAAATGGGTACATATTCCTAGGCAAGCTAACATTGTGGCTCACAAATTGGCTCGTTATGATTCAGAGTCCTGGGGTCTTCGGGTTTGGGATTCCTCCCTTCCCATGTTTGTAAAGAAAGTTTTGCTGGAACAACTTAGTAATGAATGACACCAGCGGAGGGGCTGGTGGTTTCAAAAAAAAAACTATAGGATAACCATATGATATAACTATAGGATATAACCATATGATATAAATATAGTATATAATCATAGTATATAACTATAGGATAACCATATGATATAACTATAGGATATAAACATATGATATAACTATAGGATATAATCATAGTAAATAACTATAGTATATAACCATATGATATAAATATAAAATATAATCATAGTATATAACTATAGAATATAACCATAGGATATAACCATATGATATCCTATAGTATATATATAACTATAGGATATAACCATATGATATAACTATAGGATATAATCATAGTATATAACTATAGAATATAACCATAGGATATAACTATAGGATGTAATCATAGGATATAACCCCTAACTGTATTTCTTTCCATAATCTTAAATCAAATAATGAATCTTAGACTTTGTACTAGAATGTACGAAAAACCCAAACCCTAAACCCTAAACCCTAAACCCTAAACCTCAAACCCTAAAATCCTAAAAAACCCGAAACAAAACACTCCACCCACACCTAGTGGTGCCCAAGAGCCGTGTGGGAGATTTGTTTTGGGGTTTTTAGGGTCTTTATCATTACAGTACAAAGTTTATGATTTCCAAGTTTAAGTTGGAGAAATAACTTACAATATCTAGATTTGACCGTATAATTTTGGGGTTTTTTGGGGCAAGGACGTGGGGCTCGTTAGTATAAGTGTATTCCTTCCCCATAATCTCAAATCAAATAATGAATCTTAGACTTTGTACTAGAATGTACGAAAACCCCAAACCCTAAAATCCTAGAAACCCTGAAACAAAACTCCACCCATACCTTTTGGGCTAGCTACAAAAGCTGTGTGGGAGATTTGTTTTGTGTTTTTAAGGATTTAGGGTTTGAAATTTGTTTGGCCAAAAAATTCACTCCTTGGGCGCTACCTCGTGGCGCCCAAGAAGTGACCCGGTGTTTTAGATCAATTTTGTTTTTGTAAAAATTTACTCCTTGGGCGCCACTAGGTAGCGCCCAAGAAGTGACCCGGTGTTTTAGATCAATTCCCCATTTCTTACTGGTTTGCCCCCACCATGCCTCCATTTGGTGTACCATGTTGCATGCCATTTTTTGGCGCACCAAATCGTGTGCGGAAAGCTAAAAAACCGCGTGTATATAATGCCCTTGTATTATAAAACAATCTCTACAAAATAATCAATATTATAAAGGAACGGATGAGTGATACTCATAACCTTCACCGAAATACTACAATTAATACCCGAAATCCTACATTGCCATGAAAATAAAATAATTTTCGTTTTGGGTTTCATTGGTCGGATATCGAAAATTCAGAAACTATTAAAATATATAACCTTATTTTCATTCCTTTTATAATTACAAATTAAGTTATAGTAACATAATCATATTAGATTTGGATAACATAATTTATCAAACAAATATTTAACCTAAGATCATATAACATTGAAATTAATATAAATAATATTTATAGACAAAAGGAAACAAAAGTTTTAAATAACGGAAGAAATAAAAAAGTAAAGTTAAAAAAAGGGAAATTCATGTTGGTGTCCATGAGTTTAAGGTTATTCATGTTGGTGTTCTACGATTAAGTTTTTTCCGGTTGGTGTCCCTAAGGTTTGGGTTTGTTTGCTTCGTAACCAAACTTTTTCATGTTTGTAACAATTCAATTCAAATTGATTAAATCCAAGTCCACCATTGTGTTCCTCACCCTCAAATTAGTAAGATTTGACTCCTAAAGCATCCAAATCCATGTCCGAACCATATCGATTTGAATTCCGAAGCAACAACCCGTTTTCGACCTTAAGAATTCAAATCAGAATGGTTTGAGTATGGATTTGATTGTTTTAGGAGTCGAATCCTACTAAGTTGAGGTCAATAAACATAATGATGAAGTTCGATTTGATCAATTCGAACCGAAATGATACGGATATGAAAAATTTCGGTTACAACACGAATAAACTAATACTTTAGGGGTACCAACTGGAAAAAACTTAATCGTGAGACGCCAATAGAAATAACCCTAAACTCAGGGACACCAACATGAATTTTCTTACAAAAATTATGCATATACAATAGGTCAAATTCAGATTTATTATTATAAAATATGTGTAATATGATTTTTTTTATAAGTCTGGTACGTAACACATGCATTCACAACTAGTATACTCAAGGGATTACCGTGGAACTACAAGTCTACAACAACCTGCTGTAATTCACTTGAAAAGCTGGGGAAAAAACTATAGAACTGTTTTGGGCAAAAAGATATCAAACCTAAATTGCCTTCGATGTGGTGCTATTAGTCAAACGGATCAAATTAATACTTCATTCATCCGTTTAAGTGCTAAGATCATGCTCATGATTTTCGTTCGGACGTTTCAAGGAGCCATTGGTCGTGTCAGCAAGCAGGCCGTTTTCTCCGCATGATGGGCTTCAGATGTCAACCGTTTGTGGGCCGGTCCAACCTGATCAAAACGTGGCCCAACAATTGCCCCAAAGGAAACCAGACGAGTAATTGTCGAACTTGTGCGGTTTTCTTTCCTTGTGGATCGTGGACACGTGGCTCTGGATCGGACGACCCATCTGTGGAGTTGGATCCCAGCCTTGCCAATAAATTGATTTGACATCTTCCTTCTCTGTGATACCCCGTAATTCTGTAAGGATTATTCTGGGAATTTTGGAATTTTCCCGAGTACCCGTTGTGTACGTCGGATTTAATACAGAGAGTTTGAGACATTCTGTAATGTGCTCAGTATCTATAATATTTTTCTCAGTGAAATAATATACAGACAAGGTGCCTTAGATTTTAATTGTCGTTCGCATACGATAATTTTTATCCCGGTTTAACGCCAGGTTCGTTCAAAGCTGAATGGGCGGGAAAAGGGAGAAACGGCGACCGCCGTTCAGAAACGGCGACCGCCGTGGTTGGCGACCGCCAGGTTCGTTCAAAGCTGAACAGGCCTAGCGACGGCGACCGCCGCATTTACGGCGACCTCCGCGTGCCCGCCGCAGGCTAAAAACGGCACCCGCCGTGTTTTGTCGAGTGGACATTGCCCGTTGGTCACCGGCGGTAATCGAGGTGCGCCGATCTTGCTTTCGGCCGCGTCTTAGGGTTTGGTTGAGGCTCCCAGGTGTTTGGCTATAAATAGGGGTGTTTGGGAGAGGGTTTTGAAGCCCTTCCAACCCCGAATCGCTGCCGGATTTCCTTCTCGTCGGAGTTGGTTTTCGCCGGAGTTTGAAGGTCTCGCCGGTGTTGCTTTGGTGTGTTTCCTGAGTGCCTTTGTGAAGCTTTTGGTTAGCCTTGGAGGTTAGAAGCCAAGCAAGTCGAAGGAGGCCGAACCGCTCGTGTTTTGGGGTGAGATTTCTCTCGTATCTGTCGACCGTGTTCTTCACGGCGACCGCCGTGATGAATGCGGCGACCGCCACCAAGAACGGCGACCGCCGCCAGTGCCCAGAATGCCTTCGTGGCTTTGGCTTGGTTGGTTGTCGTCGTGGCGTCTTTCCTTCCGTGTTCTTTCGCCGTGTTTAGATTCGTACTGTTTATGTCGGATCTAACCTAGGGTTCCTTTTTGGGTCGACTCGAAGGTGTTTATGCTAGTGGAGCTATACGCGTGTCGAGCCCGGAATCCCGTTGTCTCTGCTTTGTTCCAGATTTGCGGACTAAGGCAAGTGGCGGTTCGCTCTTGCTCATCGTTCCATATTTACATTAATTATCAGCTGTTTATCTGAGTAATTAATTTGGAATGATTACAGTGTTTATCTGGAAATGGTTTTATAAACTGTTTTGGAAAATCATATAATAGGTTGTATATCTGCTAGAACGACGCTATTATCTGTGATCGCCTTCCGGGCATTTATGTGGATTAATAGGAAAACTAATCCAAGTAAGGATTAACTGTTTCTATTATCTCTATGTTTAAGTTAATTGCCTGGATGGCTTTAATGTGAATAATTGCTGTGTTAGACTGTTTAGTTAACACGAGTGTTTGTAGGAACGCTAATCCAAATAAGGATTAGTCGTTTCTTTATAACTTAATGTGCGTAGGAACGCTAATCCAAGTAAGGATTAGTCGTTTCTTTATAATTTAATATTCGTGGGAACGCTTATCCATATGTAAGGATTTGTCGTTTCTTTAAATCATAATATTCCTCGGATTAATTCCGAATAATTTAAGGGTCATGACCTATGCTTCTTATCCACATGTAAGGATCTGAAGTGTTTTAAGCGCCTTGTAAGCGCCATTGGATGAGCTTAATTGCAGTCCTGTGTATTAAGCACTTAGCTAGTGCATTGGGGTGGACGTAACTGTCACCCTGTAAATTAAACTGTAAGCACTGTGGCAGTGCAATCAGGGTGAACGTAAGGTCACCCGGTGTCTTAATAACTTCCGTGTTCTCAGAATAATATTAAAAGCCTCAACAGTGTATGTGTGAGTGTCGTAATTTAATAAGATAAGTGCAGTTAAGCACATAATTAAAGTGTAAGCACTGTAATAGTGCAATCAGGGTGAACGTAAGGTCACCCGGTGTATTAATAACGCCGTTGTTACTCGGCATAATGATGTTAAGTCCCGCGTGTGGGTTGTGTGTGTTTTAATTTGGGTTGACATGTTTGTCACCCTGTGATTTAAGCCTTGTTGTCGCTCTTAATAACATTAACGTGTTTCAGTAATGTGGGTTTTGTAATTAAATAAGATATGTGCCCGAGTGCACATGATTAATAAACCCATGGCGAGTAGTGCAGCTAAGTAATAGTACAGATAGGAAAGCTCGTCTCGACTTTGATCATAGTACGTTCTCTTTCCGATCTGGATTCGCTGTATGCGATGAGGTTGGTCGTGAACTGAAGCATCTCAGTCAACTTTTAAATCATTGTTGTATGATTCTATAAATATTCCAGATTTGTCATTTTTTCCTTAAAGACTCAATCTCTTGGAGTCTCTTTTCGAGTTGATGTCTGTGAAGATTCAGTCTTCCAGAATCTTCTCTCATGCATACCTCTTGTTGTTATTCCGTGGAAGTGTCGGGTTATGTATCGTCCATTCGGTTATTATTCGAGGGACAATGATAGTAAACGGTTTCGATCACTCGAACCACTCTGCTTTTTACCCTTGCTAGTCTATTTAAGTAGACTAACCCACGAACTTTGTTCTCCGCATGTGGGCTGGTGTCATCCGTTCGATTTGGCACATCAGATAGAGTGTAGATGAGAAGACTAGATAGACTATGGAGTCGACGGTGGTTTTCCGACGTTTTTAATAATTTCTTTTAATCAGGTTGAGATCCTTGGGCAGGTGATCATTACGATCACAACCCTTTTTGTAATATCTTTTAAAAGTCTTCCGATGTACCTTGTTTAAGATTTCCGTTGTAATTTATTTAAACTCTGTGTTTGTCCTATTCGGGATTAGGATGTAATCCTGGGACTCGTGTTTTATATGAATAAGGTTATCATTTTGTATCATTGTATTTCATGATTTGTATTTAAACTGTAAAGCCTTGGGTGATCTCGGTAAGGAACACTGGGGTCACTGGCGGTAATACCTTTCCAAAAGGGTAGAGTTTTGGGGGTGTTACAGTTGTGGTATCAGAGGCAAAGGTTGTTTTAAAACGGGTTTGGATTTTTATAAATTATTTATCCGTTTTTGAAAATGCTTTAAGAAAGGCTCTGAATTTTTTCAAAGTGAAAAGAGTTTGAAAACACCGTTCATAGTCCTGTCTTCTATATGGTCTGATATAGTAAGTTTGCTTCTATATCTAGAAAGACTAATTCCTTCCCCGTTGCCCCGTATGATATGGGTGCATTCTATTCTCTTTAGAGGAACCGGGAGAAGCCAAGGTGGTTTCGCTATACCCAATAAGGCTTGAATTCTCAGTTCTCTCATTTTGAGTTAAGGTTGTAGAACCTAGTAACTCGGTTTGAGTTCATCAATATAAATTACCAAGTTGATCTATTCTAAGTTGATTTTATTACAATAAGTATATCAGAAGATACTAATGTGATAAAATTCTTGGAATTTGATCGGTAAACAGATGGTGAACACAAGGAACGTTATCCGTGCTGGTGCTGGGCCGAGTAATGACCCCAGACCAAATGCAAGGAATGTTGCAGACTCAACAGGAGAGCGTGAGTCTATCTTTAACAATAACCAGGGAGGCAATGGCCAAGCTCAGGCCAACGCTCCGATGATGTTTGATGCTGCAGCAGTGGAGGCAATTCGAGGAATTGTCATGCAGGCAATCACAGATGTTATGCGACCAGTTGCACCACAAGTACAAGGTGGTCCAGTTCCTCAGGCTATTCCTGAAGTCGAGGAGTCAGTGGAGCAAGTACCTCAGATCAATGTTGTCAGAAACAGAGGAACTTACGGGCAAGCATTAAAAGCCGTGAGTTCAATGAGGCCTGACAACTATGACGGTACTGGAGAACCAGTCAGGGTGACATATTGGTTCTCGCATATGGAACGGTTACTCCGGAACATTAATTGCACTGAGGCTAGGAAAGTGCACATCGCCTCTCTTCAACTCAAGGATGTGGCTAGCGAATGGTGGGAGAGCACCGGTCTGGCTGAACATCCCGAGCTGAATTGGAGCATGTTCAAAACCAAGATGACCGATCGTTTCTTTTCCCGAGCTATGAGGGAGGAGAAGCATAAGGAATTTCTGTACCCGCAGACTGATGGGTTAAAGGTGACTGAGCTCGCAGCTAAGTTCAATCACTTGATGCAGTACGCTGGACCTGAGGTGTCAACCGAAGAGCAAAAGATCTGGTACTTCCATGGATGGATGAATCCAGAGATCAAGCCTCTAATGTTGCGTCATGGCTGTACTACGTTAGAACAATATGTGGATGCAGCCTACAAGACGGAAGTCACATTGGAGGAGTCTACCCTTAAGAGGGAGAAGCAAGTTAAGGGAAAGGGTGGGCAACAGGATCGCCAGGTTGGTTCATTCAAACGACCGGCATCGCCTACCAAGTTTGAAAGGTCTGGTCGTGCTAAGACCGAGACAACTCAGTCAGACTCTGCCAGAGGCTCAGGTTGGAGCGGCAGAGCAATTTAGTGCCACAATTGTGGTGAAGTGGGGCATAAAAGTTTTGTTTGCCAAAAGGACAAGAGGATGTGTCATAGTTGTGGAAGGGAGGGCCACATAAAAACATACTGCAGACTGAAGGGTCGGGGACCAATGCAGTCTTATCAGGCGTCAAATGTTGGAGGTGGGCAGAACCCAATGCCAGTGGTATCTACTCCTGAGCAGTCCATGGCTCGTAGTAAAGGCAAAGCGCCTATGGGGTCTTCAGGCCAAGGGCAACGACTCTTTGTAATGAGCCAAGCCAATGGAGAAGAACCCTGATCCATTAAGTTGTATTTGTGTTAAGACTTTCATTAAGATTAAGGAGTAACGACGTGTGTCGGTAATCTCCGTGGTGTTAAGATCTGCCTGATCGACTTTTGTCAATTCATGTAATGTTTAATGTTAATGAAGTGTTTCCGTGTTTTGGAAAATTTCAGAATGTGTTATCATTGCGAGTTAGTTGTTCATACTAAATCCCGTAAGTGTCGAGAACAACTTATGCCAAGTAAGGAGAATGACTGTCGGACTTATGGTGGTGAAGTTTTGTGGACAACTTAGATGTTCGTTCCCTTGTGGTTAATCCCAGGGTCGACTCTGTTGTTTAAATCTAAATCCACTCCTAAGATTCTTCTTCATACATAGAGTATGTCATCTATAAGATCGGATGTAGCTCTTTGAGGAAGATTAAGTGGTGAAGCGGTCATGTTGAGAGGAAAGGTTGCAGTTAAGGATATGTTGATGATCCCGATGTATTAAAGATTCAGTAAGGAGAATTGTCTACGCATCTAAGGAGTAATGTGGTAAGCGTTATCTCATACGCTGAGTTCTTCCGAGATTTCTTAAGGAAAGGGAATGAACTTGTAGAGTTTTGTTCGGAGAGATCAGGAGCTATCTCTCATGCGTGAGTTTGTGCCATGAGCATTAAGGCGGATGAATCATTTTCAGAATGATATCCTAAGGAATTAAGAATAATATCTCGTGTGATCCATTTCAAGGATGAAGTGATTAAGGATGTTGGATCCAGGTGGTAAGATTGGTGTTGAGGTAGTATCCTCATTGACTTAATACAAGTTTCGGGGTAGAAACTTATTTTAAGGGGGAGGTGATGTGATACCCCGTAATTCTGTAAGGATTATTCTGGGAATTTTGGAATTTTCCCGAGTACCCGTTGTGTACGTCGGATTTAATACAGAGAGTTTGAGACATTCTATAATGTGCTCAGTATCTGTAATATTTTTCTCAGTGAAATAATATACAGACAAGGTGCCTTAGATTTTAATTATCGTTCGCGTACGATAATTTTTATCCCGGTTTAACGCCAGGTTTGTTCAAAGCTGAATGGGCGGGAAAAGGGAGAAACGGCGACCGCCGTGGTTAGGCCCGAGGAGTCAGCGTGTCAGCTTCTAGCTGGCCGTGACAGGCCTAGCGACGACGACCGCCGCATTTACGACGACCGCCGCGTGCCCGCCGCAGGCTAAAAACGGCGCCCGCCGTGTTTTGTCCAGTGGACATTGCCCGTTGGTCACCGGCGGTAATCGAGGCGCGCCGATCTTGCATTCGGCCGCGTCTTAGGGTTTGGTTGAGGCTCCCAGGTGTTTGGCTATAAATAGGGGTGTTTGGGAGAGGGTTTTGAAGCCCTTCCACCCCGAATCGCTGCCGGATTTCCTTCTCATCGGAGTTGGTTTTCGCCGGAGTTTGAAGGTCTCGCCGGTGTTGCTTTGGTGTGTTTCCTGAGTGCCTTTGTGAAGCTTTTGGTTAGCCTTGGAGGTTAGAAGCCAAAGCAAGTCGAAGGAGGCCGAACCGCTCGTATTTTGGGGTGAGATTTCTCTCGTCTCTGTGGACCGTGTTCTTCACGGCGACCGCCGTGATGAATGCGGCGACCGCCGCCAAGAACGGCGACCGCCGCCAGTGCCCAGAATGCTTTCGTGGCTTTGGCTTGGTTGGTTGTCGTCGTGGCGTCTTTCCTTCCGTGTTCTTTCGCCGTGTTTAGATTCGTACTGTTTATGTCGGATCTAACCTAGGGTTCCTTTTTGGGTCGACTCGAAGGTGTTTATTCTAGTGGAGCTATACGCGTGTCGAGCCCGGAATCCCGTTGTCTCTGCTTTGTTCCAGATCTGCGGACTAAGGCAAGTGGCGGTTCGCTCTTGCTCATCGTTCCATATTTACATTAATTATCAACTGTTTATCTGAGTAATTAATTTGGAATGATTACAGTGTTTATCTGGAAATGGTTTTATAAACTGTTTTGGAAAATCATATAATAGGTTGTATATCTGCTAGAACGACGCTATTATCTGTGATCGCCTTCCGGGCATTTATGTGGATTAATAGGAAAACTAATCCAAGTAAGGATTAGCTGTTTCTATTATCTCTATGTTTAAGTTAATTGTCTGGATGGCTTTAATGTGAATAATTGCTGTGTTAGACTGTTTAGTTAACACGAGTGTTTGTAGGAACGCTAATCCAAGTAAGGATTAGTCGTTTCTTTATAACTTAATGTGTGTAGGAACGCTAATCCAAGTAAGGATTAGTCGTTTTTTTATAATTTAATATTCATGGGAACGCTTATCCATATGTAAGGATTTGTCGTTTCTTTAAATCATAATATTCCTCGGATTAATTCCGAATAATTTAAGGGTCATGACCTATGCTTCTTATCCACATGTAAGGATCTGAAGTGTTTTAAGCGCCTTGCAAGCGCCATTGGATGAGCTTAATTGCAGTCCTGTGTATTAAGCACTTAGCTAGTGCATTGGGGTGGATGTAACTGTCACCCTGTAAATTAAACTGTAAGCGCTGTGGCAGTGCAATCAGGGTGAACGTAAGGTCACCCGGTGTCTTAATAACTTCCGTGTTCTCAGAATAATATTAAAAGCCTCAACAGTGTGTGTGTGAGTGTCGTAATTTAATAAGATAAGTGCAGTTAAGCACATAATTAAAGTGTAAGCACTGTAATAGTGCAATCAGGGTGAACGTAAGGTCACCCGGTGTATTAATAACGCCGTTGTTACTCGGCATAATGATGTTAAGTCCCGCGTGTGGGTTGTGTGTGTTTTAATTTGGGTTGACATGTTTGTCACCCTGTGATTTAAGCCTTGTTGTCACTCTTAATAACATTAACGTGTTTCAGTAATGTGGGTTTTGTAATTAAATAAGATATGTGCCCGAGTACACATGATTAATAAACCCATGGCGAGTAGTGCAGCTAAGTAATAGTGCAGCTAGGAAAGCTCGTCTCGACTTTAATCATAGTACGTTCTCTTTCCGATCTGGATTCGCTGTATGCGATGAGGTTGGTCGTGAACTGAAGCATCTCAGTCAACTTTTAAATCATTGTTGTATGATTCTTTAAACATTCCAGATTTGTCATTTTTTCCTTAAAGACTCAATCTCTTGGAGTCTCTTTTCGAGTTGATTTCTGTGAAGATTCAGTCTTCCAGAATCTTCTCTCATGCATACCTCTTGTTGTTATTCCATGGAAGTGTCGGGTTATGTATCATCCCTTCGGTTATTATTCGAGGGACAATGATAGTAAACGGTTTCGATCACTCGAACCACTATGCTTTTTACCCTTGCTAGTCTATTTAAGTAGACTAACCCACGAACTTTGTTCTCCGCATGTGGGCTGGTGTCATCCGTTCGATTCGGCACATCAGATAGAGTGTAGATGAGAAGACTAGAAGGACTATGGAGTCGACGGTGGTTTTCCGACGTTTTTAATAATTTCTTTTAATTAGGTTGAGATCCTTGGGCAGGTGATCATTACGATCACAACCCTTTTTGTAATATCTTTTAAAAGTCTTCCGCTGTACCTTGTTTAAGATTTCTGTTGTAATTTATTTAAACTCTGTGTTTGTCCTATTCGGGATTGGGATGTAATCCCGGGACTCGTGTTTTATATGAATAAGGTTATCATTTTATATCATTGTATTTCATGATTTGTATTTAAACGGTAAAGCCTTGGGTGATCTCGGTAAGGAACACGGGGGTCACTGGCGGTAATACCTTTCCAAAAGGGTTAAGTTTTGGGGGTGTTACATTCTCTTCTTACCTTTACCGCTTGTAACTTCTTCTCCCTAGGTAACTCTTTTTCTTCCCAAGTTCAAATCTTTTCAGCGTTTTGTCCATGGCCACCTCTAACTCGGAATCAAGTTCTGAGGATCGCCCCCCTCTCTTCCTTCTTAGCGAGCACGAGAGCGTTCTGAATGTCATGACTCAGGCTGAACTCAACAGGGTTTTGCAAATTGGAGGCTTTCCCAAGGGCACCAGAGCTCGTCTCCCTTATCCGGACGAATGCGCTGATTCCAAGTGTCCAGGATGGGTATGCTTTTACAAGTATCCCTTCAAAATATGTCATACCTTTCCTTTCTCTGAGTTGGTCTAATCGGTGCTTTCCTCATTTTCTCTAGCCCCTTGTCAAGTAATGCCTCATGTAGACCTGTACAAGTCTGGGTTCAGGCCGGGTATTTGGCATTTTTTTGCCCGGTTAGCCGGGCCGGGCCAAACCCGTCCGGTTATACAGGCCGGGTTGCCCGGCGGGCCGACCCGGTTCAGATTGGAGAATGGAGGAGGAGAAATGGAGAATGGAGGAGGAGAAATGGAGAATGGAGGAGGAGAGGAGAAATGGAGAATGGAGGAGGAGATTGGAGGCAGGAGGCAGAATGGGGAGGAGATTGGAGGCAGAATGCAGGAGGCAGGAAGAGAAATAGAGAATGGAGAAGGAGAGGAGAAATGGAGGAGGAGATTGGAGCCACGGAGATGATGGAGGAGGAGAAATGGAGGAGGAGAGGACTCCTCAGAGGAGAAATGGTGAATGGAGGAGGAGGCACGGCTGGTAGTGGTAAAGAGAAATTAGGGAAATTTAGGGTTAGGTTGATTTTTTTTAATATTAATTATATAAACAGTAACGGGTACCGGGCCGGGATTCTAGGCCCGGTCAGGCCTAGAGGGTTGTCCGTGCCCGGCCCGTTACTGTTCCGGGCTGGCCCGGCCCGACCGGGCCAATATTGTTGTCTGGGCCCGGTTTTTTAACCGGGCAGGCAGTTCGGGCCGGTCGGGCTAGCCCGGACTTGTACAGGTCTAGCCTCATGCTTGGCGACTGCTTAAGGTTTTAGACCGTTTGAACAGAGACTTCACTGTTGGCATAGATTTCGGGGTTCTGGATTATAACTATTGTCTGGGATCCAAGAGGTCATACCAATATAACCTTCGATGCCGCTCCGATCGCCAACCCTTGGTTTTGAAGTTGAATATGAACGACCGTGGATGGAAAAAGCGGTTCTTTTTTGTGAATATTGCGTCATTGGGTCTGGGGGGCGATTGTTCGTTCTTGCTGACCGATTGGATGTGGAGAGGTTTGTGTTCTTTCCTGTGCTTGAGATTGGTCGCATGACTTTTAACTTTGGCTTACATGTAACTTTTTGCAGAACCTGAGTTCGCAGAACCAGAGGAAGATCCTGTCTTGAAGTCGAAGACGCAAGCGGTCTTGAAGCTTTCGAAGATTGAGAGGACCTTCGCCAACAACAGTGTTTTTTCGTCCGCTCAGCCTCTCCATGTTGAAGTAGTTTCGCCAATGTCATCTTCTTCCAAACGTGAGTATCAGTTAGGTTTATCTTGCTTTGTTTCTTTCATCCACTACAACTGACTCTTTTCTTGTCACATGCAGCCTTGTCTCGTGGTGAGAGGTCCAGTGATCATCTCTCGGTGAAAGATTTGTTAGAGCAGAGGATGCGTTCCAAGGCTCTCCCCAAAGGTTGTCCCTCGAAGTTGCTCCCTCCAAAATCGTCCGGCCATAAGAGAAAGTCTGTTCGTGTTTCAGACGATGTGTCGAAAGGCAAGTCGGTGAAAAGGACCATTGACTTCCCTAAACTTTTGACTTTGCCGGTGCCTGACGACATCGAAGACCTTACCGTCTTGGAGAGCTTGGAGGTGGCTGCTACGAGTTCTTGGACGGTTGATCTTAAAACTTCTCTCTCTCTTTTTTTTTTTTTTGACTTGTGTCCGTGGCGAGTTTGCTGACTTGCTATCCATGTGTGCAGGTTTTCCAACATCTTAGATCTAGTCACTTGAAGACTAAACAGATGTGGGATGATGCTTTGTTGAAGATATCCCAAGCTGAGGGCAGGGCAAAGGAAGCGGATGCGTTGTTGAAGACGTCGGAGGGTGCGCATCGCGCCATTGAGGCTGACTTGAAGGGTTCTGAGCAACGGATCAGTGAATTGGAGGCTCGGCTTGAGAATGCCAGGAAGGAAGACGGCGAAGTCGCTACTGATGTTGGAGCCTACTTCACGCTTAAGTCCAGGATCGAGATGATGGAGGATCTCAAGACCGGTTGCCACGAATCATGCGATCTAGAGAAGGAGCAGGCTTATCTGGATGAGCAATTTCCCAATGGTTGCCCCGGTGTCGACTTCCTCCAAGCATGCGGGACTGTTGGAGTCGTGGCGGAAGAAGGAGCTGAAGTGAGTTCTAGACGGACAGAAATGGCATCCGATCATGTCCCTGACGCTGCCCCAGGTAAGGATGTCGAAGCTTGAAGCTCTTTACACTTTAGTTTGTTGATTTGTCGCTTGGATATTCGGACTAGTTGTGTTGAAAGTCCCTCCGTTGCATGGGCAAACTCTGTGTTTTGGCGACCCGTCCACCATCGCGGGTCACATGTTTGTAAGACGATGATGATTGGCGTTTCACCTTGTTTGTTTTTCTTTTTAATGGCACTCTTCGGTTCTAGCGAATGCTGCGTTTGATGTATGCTTGTATGGATGCGTTTTTTGTTTCGGAAAGAGGGAAGGCTTGTGAATTGTGTTAAGTTTAGTCATGACAATTGTATATCGTAATCCAGGGAGGTAAGCAAATGTGTCTTGCGTTAAATGTTATGTCTAAGGCTTTGTATACCTTATTTTGTAATAAGGCGGGCGGTGTGCCGTCGTGCCTTTGTTGTACAACTCCCTGTGTGCCGATCGATCGTGTTGTGTAAGTTGTAAGAGCTTTCGTTTGTCTTGAGTGGATCCACTGCTTTGTTTGAATTTGTGGTGCCTGTGTTGGACGAAACAAGATAAAGGGTCGCTAGGAAATGGTTGTTGGGGGTGAAACCAACGGCCCTCCCATGCTTAAGTCAGTGAATGCATCCGGTGAAAAAACATCGGTTCGAACAAGTTTAATTGATAAGTCGACAAATGACAAAAGGTTTTTAGAAATGATACTGCTTTAAGTATGTCGTGTTCCAACTTCTTGGGATGATGCGTCCTTCCATGTCTTGCAATCTATAGGCGCCTTGTCCAACAACGTATGTGATTAGGTAGGGTCCTTCCCATTGTGGAGCCAGTTTACCGTCCCTGGGGTCTTTGGTGTTTTGAAACGTCTTTCTTAGAACCCAATCACCTTCTTTGAAAACTCTAACGCGTACATTTTTGTTGTAGCTCCTGGCGACCTGTTGCTGGTATTGGACCATCCTAAGCATGGCTCTCTCTCTGACTTCGTTGATCGTGTCGATATTATGCGACAATTCTTCGTTGTTCTGTTCTGGGGTTTGCAGGCCGTACCTGGCTGTAGGGATAAGTATCTCGGCCGGTATGACCGCTTCACATCCGTAGACGAGTGAGAAGGGTGATTGTCCTGTCGCATTTTTCGGTGTAGTTCTGTCGGACCAGAGGATGTAAGGGAGTTCGTCTGTCCACTTGCCTTTAGCGCCTTCTAATCTCTTTTTTAGGTTGTTGATGATGATTTTATTACTGGACTCTACTTGCCCATTCGACTATGGATATCTGGGGGTGGACGTGACTAAGTTGATGTTCCACTGTTCGCAGAAGGCTCTAGTCTTGCGATCGATGAATTGGGAGCCATTGTCGCATACGATTTCTGATGGCACGCCGAATCTGCACAAAATGTTTCGTTTGATGAATGAAATGACTTGAGTTTCTTTTACCTCTTGATAAGCTTCGGCCTCGATCTATTTGGAGAAGTAGTCGGTCATGGTCAGGAAGAAGACGCATTGCCCTTGTGCTGGTGGTAATTTGCCGACAATGTTCATTCCCCATCTCATGAATGGCCAAGGTGCAAGTGTAGGATGTAGGGGTTCTGATGGTTAATGTGCGACCGGCGCATGTCGTTGACAGGCGTCGCATCTCTTGGCATATTCTAATGCGTCCGCGTTCATCGTTGGCCAATAGTATCCTATGCGTCGAGCCTTACAAGCTAAGCTCCGTCCCCCGGCGTGATTGCCGCACTCCCCATCATGTAAGGATTGAAGAAGTTTTTGGGCTTCGACGGGCGTGAGGCACTTTAGTAGCAAGCATGTGATAGATCGTTTGAAAAGAAAACATTCTTTCATTTCGAAGGATAAAGCCTGTACCTTTAGACGCTTGGCTGTGGCTTTATCGTCCGGTAGGGTTCCGTGTGCTATCCAATCGATGAACGGTTTTGTCCATTCTTCGGAATCACTTGCCGAATGAGTTTCAGAGTTGTCTTGTGTTATGGTGATGACCTCTTCCAATTTGTCTTGTTGCTTTGTATCCTTGGTTGTTCTCGACATTACGGGTGTTGTGACGTGGACTATGGGAATGTTGGGAAATTCTTTTGGATCTAGCGTTGATGCCAGGTTAGCCAGTGCGTCCGCTTGTGTGTTTAATTCTCTTGATACTTGGCTGATGTCAAATGTCTTGAATCGTGCGACCAATCTTCGGATGATGCTCAGATATGCAGCCATTCTATCGTCTTTGGCAGCGTACACTCCTTGGACCTGGTTCACGATTAGTAGAGAATCGCAAACTACCTTTATGTCATCGATTGCGAGATCCCGTGCTAGGTGGAGGCCGAATACGAGTGCCACATACTCTGCCTCGTTGTTGGTTGCATCCCATTCACATCTCACGGCCTGGGCTATCTTGTCCCCTTGTGGTGATTTTAGTACGACACCTAGACTTATGCCCCTGACGTTTGATGCTCCATCGGTGTGTAGTTCCCAAGTTCCTTGTTCGTCTGTCGCGAGTAGATCTGTTGCTTCTTGTATGGCCTCTTGTTCTAGTGTGGGGCTGAAATCTACCACAAAGTCGGCTAAAGCTTGAGATTTGATGGTTGTTCTGGGTTCGTACTCGATTTCGTAGCCACTCAGTTGTATAGCCCATTTAGCCATTCGACCTGTAAACTCAGTTTTCCTCATGATTTCTTTCATGGGATGGTTAGTCCTCACAATAATAGTATGCAATTCAAAGTAAGGTCTTAACTTGTTGGAGGCCATGACTAATGCCAAAACTAACTTTTCCAATGAAGTGTACCTTGTTTCGGCTAGAAGTAGTGACCGTGCTAGGTACTAATCGATACAAGCAGCTCCACCGATTTGATCACTCTCAACACTCTGAAAGAGATGGGCCTTACTGAGAAAAACGTGACCAAAAGAAAGTTACCCCTGGTCGGATTCAGTAGTGAAGTCCGATACTCGCTTGGTGAAATCACCCTAACCACCTATGCAGGGGGAATCAACCGACAGGTAAAATTCGTGGTATTGGATTGTGAATCTCCCTATAATTGCATTATCAACAGGCCTTGGATACATTCAATGAAGGCGGTCTCTTCCACTTATCATCAAACGATCAAATTCCCAACCAAGTGGGGAGTCCAAGAGATCAAAGGAGAGCAAAGAATCACGAGGGAATGCTATGTGACATCCATGAAGCAAGCGGTCGAAAACAATACGACATAGCAATTACAGGGCGAGGAGAGGTCGAACAAGTATATCGAACCAGAAACAGAAAAGTTAACCCAAGTTGCTCTCGACCTCACCTCGCCAGACCGGACGGTCAGAGTCGGATCCGATCTCGACGACACAACCCGTGAAAAGTTGGTGGAGTTCTTGCGGTCGAACTCCGACTGCTTTGCGTGGTCTCATGAAGACATGATAGGTATTTCCCCTGACATCACAACTCATAAACTAAATGTGGATGCAAGTTTTCCCCCTGTCAAACAGAAACGCAGGAAATTCGCCGCCGAGCGAAACAAAATAGTCGACAACGAAGTCAAAAAGTTACTAGAGACATGCAAGATTAGGGAAGTCAAGTATCCTGAATGGCTGGCCAACGTAGTGGTGGTCAAAGAGAAGAACGGAAAATGGAGGGTCTATATAGATTTCAAGGACCTCAACAAAGCATGTCCAAAGGACTTGTTCCCCTTATCGCACATTGATGCAATGATCGACGCAACGGCAGGCCACGAGATGCTCTCTTTCATGGATGCATTCAGCGGCTATAACCAAATACTGATGGACCCCCAAGACCAAGAAAAGACGGCCTTCGTCACTAGTCAGGGGACTAATTGCTACAAAGTCATGCCCTTTGGTCTAAAGAATGCAGGGGCAACGTACCAGAGACTAGTGAACAAAATGTTCAAAGACCAGATTGGGGACACCATGGAGGTCTACATCGACGACATGCTAGTCAAGTCAAAGCAAAAAGAAGATCACATCGAACACCTAAAGGAAGCATTCGAAGTACTTAAACGTTATAACATGAAATTAAATCCCACTAAATGTTCTTTCAGAGTCTCTTCAGGGAAATTCTTGGGATACATGGTGACCCAAAGAGGGATCGAGGCGAGCCCTGAACAAGTAAAAGCAATTATCAATCTAAGGTCGCCCAGATGCGTCAAAGATGTCCAGAAGCTCACAGGACGTGTAGCGGCGCAGAACCGCTTTATTTCGAAATCGTTTGACAAGTGCAAGCCGTTCTATGACGCACTCAAGAAGAATAAATCATTCCAATGGGGAACAGAGCACGAGATGGCATTCCAGGAATTGAAGAAATATCTGTCGAATCCATTGCTACTCACCAAACCAAAGGATGACGAGCCATTGCCCATCTATTTGGCCGTGTCAGACACGTCGGTAAGCGTCGTCTTGTTAAGCGCCGTCTTGGTAAGAGAAGAAGACGACAAACAATCCCCGATTTATTATGTAAGTCGGTCACTACTTCCAGCCGAAACAAGGTACACTTCATTGGAAAAGTTAGTTTTGGCATTAGTCATGGCCTCCAACAAGTTAAGACCTTACTTTGAATCACATACTATTATTGTGAGGACTAACCATCCCATGAAAGAAATCATGAGGAAAACTGAGTTTACAGGTCGAATGGCTAAATGGGCTATACAACTGAATGGCTACGAAATCGAGTACGAACCCAGAACAACCATCAAATCTCAAGCTTTAGCCGACTTTGTGGTAGATTTCAGCCCCACACTAGAACAAGAGGCCATACAAGAAGCAACAGATCTACTCGCGACAGACGAACAAGGCACTTGGGAACTACACACCGATGGAGCATCAAACGTCAGGGGCATAAGTCTAGGTGTCGTACTAAAATCACCACAAGGGGACAAGATAGCCCAGGCCGTGAGATGTGAATGGGATGCAACCAACAACGAGGCAGAGTATGAGGCACTCGTATTCGGCCTCAATCTAGCACGGGATCTCGCAATCGAATTTTACCCGTCGGTTGATTCCCCCTGCATAGGTGGTTAGGGTGATTTCACCAAGCGAGTATCGGACTTTACCGCTGAATCCGACCAGGGGTAACTTTCTTTTGGTCACGTCTTTCTCAGTAAGGCCCATCTCTTTCAGAGTGTTGAGAGTGATCAAATCGGTGGAGCTGCCTGTATCGATTAGTACCCTGCGTATAAGACAGTTTCCAATGGACAAAGATATTACCAGGCTATCGTGATGCTCTGCCCATCCACTAGCGTCGGTCTCATTGAAGGTGACTGTGAGCAAGTCACTTGTTTCCTCGGGTCTTGGTTCAGACGGTGGGGGCACGTCGCCTAAGCTTCTTTTGGCGTGGCGTTTTGCCGCGGAGTATGAGATCCCGCATATATCTGACCCACCTGAAATGGAGTTGACAATCTTGGCAGGTATAGGAGAGGAAGGGCGTTCGTTTTGTACCTTATCTCTTCGTTCCATGGTGGCTTTGGCTCTATCCAAGATGACATCTCGGAGGAGTCCTTGTGATAGTAGCCTTGCGACCTCTTTTCGCAGCGCGACGCATTCGTCGGTTTTATGCCCGTGGTCTCCATGGAAATCGCACCACCTCGACATGTTTTTCTTGTAGTCCGGTTTGTCGTTCTTTCGCGGCCATCTTACGTCTTTACCATATTTATCGAACGTCTTGACTAACTCTGCAATCAAAACACAGAAGTTATACGATTGTACCTTGGGGGATAGCGAAGGGTTTTCCTTCCATTCGTGTTCCATGTCTTGACTTTGATCATCGTGTCCTCGGAGGTACGGCTGTTGACGCATGTCCCTGCGATTGTCAGACGTTGATCTACGGTTGACTCGATCCGAATTTGGGTCGGCCTTGAAGGGTTTTTCGTCCTCTTCCAGTCTGACTTGAGCCATCGCTTTGGCTTGGACATCTTCGAAACTTCGGCAGGGATATTTTGTCAATTCCCGATACAGCTCGCTGCCCCGGACCAGACCCCGTCAAAAAGCTTCGACGGACGTAGGGATGTCGCAGTGGGGAATGTCGACCTTTTCCTTATTGTACCTGTTAAGATAAGTACGTAGAGGCTCGTTATAATTTTGGACAATGCGATATAGATCGCTAGATTGTTTCTCTAGTCTTCTACTACTAGCGAATTGATTTTTGAAAGCGTTGACTAATTCCGCAAAGGATGCAATCGATCCTTGTGGCAGATGAATGAACCAAGTAAGTGTTGGCCCTGCGAGGGAGGTGCCGAAACTTTTACACATAACCGCCTCGCGATTGGTCCTGGAGACGGAAATTGTCATGAGCTTTTGCTTGTAGAGGGAGATATGGTCGTCTGGATCGCTCGTTCCATCGTAACTGGCCATGCTTGGGAGATGGAACTTCTTTTGGATCTCGACCCGTGCGATTTCATCAACGAACGAAGATTCTTCAAAGCCGTCCAACGCCACTTTCTCGATGGGTTGGGGAACGCCTGGGATCTTCGCGAAACGTTCGTCGAGAGACTTCATATGCTCGTCGATAGCTTGTTGGATGAGCGTCTGGATGCTCGGCGTCATCGTAACTTGTGGACTGGTTACTCGGGTCCTTTCGGAACCGGTCGATGTGACAAAAGAAACATTGTTAGTCATAATAGGGTTGACACGAGGAATTTTGGGAATACTGGTTGCATGGATTTGGTTTCGCTCGCTTGCTGGCGTTACGACTATACCCTCCATGTCCAACCCAGTTTGGATCCCCTCGAGGTCGGTTGGGCGTCTGCTTCCGGCTGGTGTGGATGCGGTGGATTGTACCTGCGCCTTGAGAAGCTCATTTTCGTTAGTCAAACGATTAATCACAGTAACAGAAGTAGCACGGATCGATTCGTTAGTCCGACGCTGTCGGCTAACTCTTCCTGGAGGGATGACAGGGTTTGCGCCATTTGACGGATTTGTTCTTGGGTGGAAACCTCCGTGGTATTGACGACCGTGTCGTCAGTGGTTGTTCCCAAGGTTGGCCTTTCTTCGAAGGTGCTGGGAGGAACGTCTTTCACCATTCTAGAT
The DNA here is from genome assembly GCA_027886185.1 of Rheum nobile. Classification (NCBI taxonomy): domain Eukaryota; kingdom Viridiplantae; phylum Streptophyta; class Magnoliopsida; order Caryophyllales; family Polygonaceae; genus Rheum; species Rheum nobile. Next base: position 10,602,289 of record WOAB01000020.1, read on the forward strand.
GATTTTTGATGAAGTTTCTGAATGCGAATCGGCTAACGGCCCCACGGTGGGCGCCAAATTGTTTTGGGCAAAAAGATATCAAACCTAAATTGCCTTCGATGTGGTGCTATTAGTCGAACGGATCAAATTAATACTTCAAACAAATCAGAGAACAAAAATGATGAGATGAAATAATGATAATAAAGCTTAGCTATGACGAATCGAAATGGAGAATGTCGAATGGATCCGAGCACAATCGAATGAACTTTGCGAATGTATTGAATGAGCTTCTAGTATATCTGTTAGGAAACGGAACTCTGGAACTTAGGTTCCCCTGAGAGTTCATTTCCTCAGTTTCTCTACTTTTGACGATGACAAATATTATGATACTAATGTTTTATCTCAAAGATGTGTTTTAAGGATCCACAGGAATATACCGAAGGCAAGAAAGCCAAACAGGATAAGGGAACCAAAGGAACAAGACAGATGAAGGAAACCAGAGGAACCCAGGTGTGCCCAGAAACGGAGAAATCTTGGGACACACAACCTTAGACAAAAGGTGTTAAAATCGACTTGTCCGAAGCTTCCAAAAGTCTGCCAATACCCAGAGCAAAACAACAACATACCCAGAAACGCTCAACCTCAGACAGAGAAGGTGAAAGCGATAGGACATAGAGACGTCGCTGTCCAGAAGACAGTTCCCAAGCGGCCAGCTTGTTCAACCTCGGACGAAAGTATCTGGACAACGACATAGCAAGGCTCGTCTGAGGTAGTTGACCAACCAAGAGAGATTCTGAGCTGCCTAGGTTGTTTGCACATGCCAAGAACAACGTGGATCAAGGAGAACCACTCATCCTAGGGCAAGCTCAATCTGTGGGAACCCAGAGAGGATCGAGCTGCGAAGAATCATCTATAAAAGGAAGACTAACCCAAGGGTTATCTTTAAGCACTGAAACATGACTCACACTCATTAGTAAATATCTAGTGTGAACCTCCAAACAAGATCATCAAAGCAAACCAAGATCAAGAGGAACCAGTCAAGGAAGAAGAGTTGAGTGCTAAGTTCCTGTGACTGTAAGTGATAGTTCCTAGGTGCGAAAGTCTGTTTCTTGGATTGATTATTGATTGTGTTAAGTTATCTAGGATTGTCTAACTGTGTGTAAGGCAAAGGAACTGTATGTTCGTTCCTAGGATAAGTTGTAACCAAAAGAGATAAGAAATCAAGAAGTAGACTTTGAAATCCTTTCGAAAGAAAGGTAGTGGTTTTTATCCTGGATTGCTAGTTGGCAATCAAAGGTTTCCACTATAAGGAACTGGTCATTTGTTTGATTGTTTATTTCTGCTGCGAAAGGAACTGAGAATTGATATTCTGAGTTCCTTAAGTTTTTATCTAACAATCACGATCCTACAATTGGTATCAGAGCAGGAAAAGCTCTAGATCTTTGTTAAGTTTGCAGATCATGTCTCAACCAAGCAAGTTTGAGCTCGGAATCTCCACCAACAAGCCACATCTCCGAAAGAAAGGAGAAGAAACATGGTGGAAAAAGTGCATGGAAAGCCACATCAAGACCAACGACTACCAATGCTGGAGGATAGTCGAAAATGGAGATGGCTATGTCGATCTTACCATGAAGGAAGAAGATTGGAAACCAGAACACTATGTCATCATGGAGAAGAATGCCAAGGCCAGGCAGTTCATCCTTAATGGATTGGACAGAGAAGACATGGACAAGGTCATAGGCATCAAGACAGCGAAGGAGATGTGGAAAGCTCTCAAGGAGATGCATGAAGGAAGTGAGGAACTAAAGCAAAGCAGAAAGTTTGCTTTGGAAGGAGAATACCACACCTTCAAAATGATGGAAACTGAGACCATCTCAGATTACTACTCCCGCTTCAACAGATTGATTGGAAAGTTGACAGCGGCGGGAGTCGATCTGGATGAAGTTTCCAAGTCCCTAGTGGTCATCAATGGACTCAACTCCAAGTTCACCCTTCTCAAGGGAATCATGAAGAACACTCCAGGCATCCAATCCCTTCCCTTGACCCAAGTCATAGGGAAACTGGAGGTTGAAGAAGGAGAGCACACCAAGGCCAATGCCGACAAGAAACTGGAGAAAGGAATTGCCCTCAAGATCTCCAACGCCTTCTCTAGGCTCGAGATGGAGGAAGAGAACTCAGACTTAGAAGAAGAGGAGGACGAACTTACGGCTCTCTTCACAAAGAACATCAAAAAATTCTTTGTGAAGGGAAGGTTCCAAAAGGGCAGCTCCTCCCACAATGGACCCAGAAGAGATCTCAAGGAAGTCTCCTGTTATGAGTGCAAGGAAAAGGGACACTACGCTAAGAATTGTCCCAACAAGGAAGACTCAAAGGAAGAAGAAAGACCTCAGAGAAAGAAGGCTCTCGTAGCCTCATGGGGAGAAGACTCAGATGAGGAACTGGATCTCAGTGGCTTCTCTGGAGGAAGATGTCTCATGGCAAAAGGAGACTCAAGCGACTCAGAAGACCTTGAGGTAACCTCTGACGATCTTTTAAAATCCCTAGTTGATTGTGATAAGAAACAACTACTTAAGATCATAAAGAAACTAGGAAAGGAAACCAGTTCCCTTCAACATAAACTAGATGATTGTGAAGATGAAATTGCTTGCTTGACTGTTGAGAGTTCTATTTGGAGTAAGAAACTTGATGAAACTGAGAAAGACCTAGCTGAAACTCACTCCAAACTCATTGATATTAGGAATGTGCATGCTAGTCACCTTAAAACTTGCAAATCTTGTGATGAAACTAGCATAGATTCTATCAAAGTTCCCTTGCATGCTAACCCACCTGGAAATGACATGCTTCAATCCATAATTGATAGGTTAGACATTCTCACTAATTCCATTAATGAAAAAACGATAAATCAAACTATTTTTGTGAGACAACGCCATGAAATAGGATATGTCAATAATAAAGGGAACAATGATGCTGAAGAAGAAAAGGCTAGGCGGGAACTTGTTGAGATGAATGAGAATCTCAGTATTGCTCTTGCCACTTCTCGTGATAGGAATCAATTCCTATCAGAGAAGATCATGGTCCTTGAGAACAAGGCTGAGGTTGCCAAACGTCTCAATGAAGGCTCTCAACGTCCTAAGAAGGAACCAAAGGAAAAAGAAAAGATGGTTCTTGAAAACCAATGGTTCACCAATTCCTTTGCTCACAAAAGATATATTGACATGGCCCATAGCAAGGTTAGAAACAATGTTGATTTTAACAAAAGGAAAACTAAAAAACCTTTTAGGCCAGGAAAAGGAAAATATGGACATATTATTTACAATCATTTGTGTACCTACTGTGGTAAGAATGGTCATTACAACACTGATTGTGCTAAGAAAAGGAACTTTGAAAAGGAGAAAAGTACTCATTACCATAAAAGGAACCAATTCCCTGGTTATTCACAGACTCGCAATGCTAATCCCCCCAGTAAAGCCAAGCTTCGCTGGGTTCAGAAATCTTAGTTCCCTTATGTGCAGAAATAAGAGAGGCAACCTCAACTATGGTACATCGACAGTGGGTGCTCATGCCATATGACTGGAAGAAGAAATCAAATGACCTCTCTTCAACCTCTCCAAGGAGGGAACATATCCTTTGGAGACAAAAGCAAAGGGAAAATCTGTGAAATAGGAACTGTGAAACTCAACGATCACATTCAGGTAAACAAAGTTCACCTTGTTGATAATCTTGGTTTTGACCTAATAAGTGTGTCACAGCTGTGTGATCAAGGAGACAATGAAGTTAGATTCAGATCAAACGAATGTTCAGTCCTTGACTCCTCGGGACAAATCATCCTAAAAGGGAAAAGATTCAACAATGTCTACATAATTGATCCATCCTTTGTTCCCAAGGAGAAACTTTGTCTCTCAACTGTGAATGACCAAGCTGATTTGTGGCATCAACGCCTCGGTCATGCTAGCACCAAGCTGATTCAAAAGCTACACTCAAAAGAGCTAGTCAGAGGGCTGCCAAAGCTAAGTGGCACATCTAAGGAACTGTGCTCTGACTGTGTAAAAGGGAAACAGGCTCGTAGTTCCTTCAAGTCCAAAAACATGGTAAGCACCTCAAGGCCTCTTGAACTCATCCACATGGATCTGTGTGGACCCATGAGAGTTCAGAGCCTAGGAGGGAACATGTATATCTTTGTTCTTGTCGATGACTTCTCTCGCTTTACTTGGACTATCTTTATTAAATCTAAGAGTGAAGTTATTGACCGCTTTAAAAATCTGGTTCCCTTGTTAGAAAAATCTCTTGATTGTTCACTCAATGCTATTCGGTCTGACCATGGTACCGAATTCGAAAATGGAGAATTTCTAACCTTTTGCAGTGAGCATGGAATTGATCACAACTTCTCTACACCATACACTCCTCAACAAAATGGAGTAGTGGAAAGGAAGAACAGAACTTTGGAAGACATGGCTCGGACTATGCTGATCTCAAGTGGACTCTCTCAATCATTTTGGGCTGAGGCGATCAACACAGCTTGCTATATCATCAAGCGAGCCATGCTTCGCCCAATCACAGAAAAGACACCCTATGAGCTCCTAAGAGGAAGAGTTCCCAACATCTCACATCTAAGATTGTTCGGATGCAAGTGCTTTGTGCACAACAATGGGAAGGACAATCTTGGCAAATTCGACCCAAGAAGTGATGAAGGAATCTTCATTAGATACGCCTCGGGTAGCAAGGCGTACAAAGTCTTCAACAAAAGGACTAAAAAGGTAGAAGAAAGTGTTCATGTTATTTTTAATGAAAAATCACTTGGAAAGATTGTGCAGAACACCACCAATTCCTTTGAAGACCCGTTTCCCAAGTCATATCAAGAAAATCCAGATGAAGATGTCACTCCACCCAGTTCCTACACTGCTGCTCGGAACCCTCCAATGGCTCCTCAACCAGTTCCCATGAACAATGAACAATAATCCATTTCTGGGAATCATGAGCATGACGACAATATCTGTGGAGACCTCAATGACTCATCTTCCCACATGATCTTCAATGAAGAAGGTGATCCCAACCAGGAAGCTGAATGCTCAACTCAGAATGTCTCCACATCAAATGCTCTAGCCCCCAACAGAGAAAGAAGAGTCGTCAAGCCTCCACTCAGGTACGAACATCTAACCTTCTTTGCCTTCAATGCCTTTCTGTCTATTGTGGAACCAAAGAACATAGGTGAGGCACTGAAGGACGCGGACTGGATCCAAGCTATGCAAGAAGAGCTTCATCAGTTTGAAAGGAACAAAGTATGGCATCTAGTTCCTCATCCCAAGGATAAACACATCATAGGAACCAGATGGGTTTTCAGAAACAAGCTGGATGATACAGGAGCTGTGATAAGGAACAAAGCGAGACTTGTAGCTCAAGGATACAATCAACAAGAAGGAATCGACTATGATGAAACCTATGCTCCAGTGGCAAGGATTGAGGCAATAAGATTGTTGATTGCCTTCGTATCACACAAAGGGTTCAAGTTGTTCCAAATGGATGTAAAGACGGCCTTCCTCAATGGAATTCTTCAAGAAGAAGTCTATGTGAAGCAACCTCCAGGTTTTGAAGACGATGATCATCCAGATGATGTCTACTTTCTAGACAAGGCACTCTATAGCCTCAAGCAAGCTCCCAGAGCTTGGTATGATTGTCTTGCCCAGTTCCTACTCTCAAATGGCTACAGGCGTGGAGTTATTGATAAGACTCTCTTCATCCTAGAAGAAGAAGGTAACATCTTAGTGGTTCAAATCTATGTTGATGATATCATTTTTGGTTCCACTAACCTGTCCCTTGTAGACAAGTTCAAAGACTTGATGAGCAGTGAATTTGAAATGAGTTTAATTGGGGAACTCACATTCTTCCTCGAATTACAAATCACTCAAAAGAAAGATGGTATTCAAATCCACCAACAGAAGTATGTCAGGGAACTACTGAAGAAGTTCAAAATGGATTCATGCAAGCCTCTCTCCACTCCCATATCCACCATTGCCCATCTGGATAAGGACCACTCGAGTCCTCTAGTGGAAGAGAAGCTCTATAGAGGTATGATAGGCTCACTCATGTACCTAACCGCTAGTCGACCAGACATTGTCTTTGCTATTGGCTTGTGTGCTAGGTTCCAATCTTGTCCGAGAGAAACCCACTTGGCTGCTGTGAAGAGAATACTTCGATATCTCAAGGGAACTGACGATCTCTGCATTTGGTACCCCAAAGAATGTCCCTTTGAGCTCATGGGTTTCACTGATGCTGATTATGCTGGATATTTGGTGGATAGAAAGAGCACTTCTGGAATGGCACGGTTCCTAGGCCCTTGCCTTGTGTCATGGGGATCAAAGAAACAAGTTTCAGTCTCCCTCTCCACCACAGAATCCGAGTACATTGCAGCCGCCTCCTGATGTTCCCAACTTCTCTGGCTAAAGCAACAACTCGCGGACTTTGATATGTCTTATGGCCCTCTCACTATTCTTTGTGATAACACTAGTGCCGAAAACATCTCTAAAAATCATGTGCATCATACTAGGACCAAACATATTGACATAAGACATCATTTTCTTAGAGATCATGTTGAGAAGGGAAACATCATTATGAATTTTTGTAGAACTGAAGATCAGGTTGCAGATATTTTTACCAAGGCATTGAATAGAGTTCCTTTCGATAACCTTAGATTGGAACTAGGAATGATTCCTATTACTCAGTAGTTACCTTAGTTTAAAGAATTCCTTCCAGTTCCCCTGATTGACTAGTTTAAGTTATTTAACTTGTTGAGTCTTGATATCCTTGTATTATATCTTTTGCTACAAACCCTTCTTGTCATAATGGTTTCTTACAAAGGCTTAAATAAATTTTTCTGGTTCGTTTCCTTTTGGTCCTCATTATTCTTTCAACTCCTCATTGTTCAAATTTCTTTGATGGCCCAATAGTCACAATCTGATCATATTTCTATCCCAACAATACAAGCCGAAATGATGATTGTGTACTAAGACCTACCCTTGCCTCATTGCTCAATTCAATTCTCTATGATCCATCTCTAAACCCTCTCTGAGAATTAATGTGCAATGCGATAAATGGCCTATCCTGATTTCGCGTATGGGAACGTATCTTTTGGTTCCAATGTTTGACCCACATCAAAGGTTCTCATACATCCCTCTAGCACGCTGAATATATCGCCAGAAAGGAACCAGAATGCAACGCTTCTCCAACGGCTAGATTGGCACCTCCCAGAAGTTATTTATGGTAAATCTCAGAAGCTCAGACCGGTCTTATCAGTTAGCAGGCTCCCCTCTTCTCTGAATGGGCAAGTTTTGAATTGTTTTGATCCGTTCCAAAAAGCTACAATTAGCCTTCAATGCTCCGGATTCTCCCCAATCCTCTCAACAGCTAGATTTGCTTCAACGGTCTCTTCAGCCCTCACCGCCTTTAAAGAGTGGCCCTGTTCATCCAAGCTATCCCACAACTCGTCATTTCTCTGATCTTCTGCTTCTCCTTCTCTCAAACACAGAAATCATTAAATCCTCAAAAATGGCCAACCAAAACCCTAATGTTATCCTGGATGAGGAAAAGGCTGCCATTCTCAGAGCCTTTCGAGAAAAGAAGGCAGCTTCATCTTCTAAGCCCATTTCTGCCACCTCCTCTCAAAAATCCCAACCTAAAGAGAAAGCAGTGGAGAACCCTGTGGAGAAACCAGTGGAGCAACCCGAAGAGAAACTTGAGGAGCCACCAAAGGAACAGGCTGAGGAGAAAGCCATGGCCATCACTCTGGCCTCTGAGTCGGCCACCAAATCCGCCTCCGAAGGTGGCTCTCATGACTCCTCGCCTGACAAGTCTCTCCAAGAGCTCCTCAGCCCTCAACCCTCACCAGTAAGCCTCAAATCTAAAACCACCTCTAATCCTGATCCCTCAATCGCCACTAGAATGAAACAAAGAAAGAGGAGCTCCCAAGCTATAGTTCCCTATGAGGCCAAATCCACAAAAGAAACCAAATCCACAAAAAGAGCCAAAATCACCACCCTCTCTGCCTCTTCCTCCCTGGGTCACGTCTCTTCTCTCTTCTCTAAGAAGAAGATCCTTAAGCCTCTCATAATCGGCAATGAATTCTGGACCCAAGAACTGGCAGAAGAAGATGAGGAAATGTTTAGAGAGGCCCTAGACGAGCTCCATTCTCTGCTACAGTTTCAAGGTTGGGACGAGATGTTGACTGAGCCCTTCTCTGCTTCTGATGAGGTCGTCCGCCTGTTTTACCAGTCCATGGAGTTTGTGCCCGCAAAGGAGAATTGTCCCTGTAACGAAGTCATTCTCATATGGAAGGGAACCAGCTATCCCCTGTCCGCCAACCTCATTGCGTCTGCTCTAGGGATTGAGTCAAGGTCTGGGTTTGGCATTCTCCCTCAGAAAAAGGGATGGCCTAAGGGAAAGGGCTACAAATCCAAGGGAGCAGTGGTCAAGAAAATCTATGACGGCGCCTCCCCTTTATCTTTGGAGACAAAGGATCTCTCCATCGCAAACAGGCTGTTACACTTCTGGATCACCCGCAATCTGGTTCCCAGACAAGAGCACAGGAACGATGTTCTCATCACAGACGCCATTTATATGGACAAAGTACTCTCTGGTGTTCAATTGGATCTCCCTCGTATTGTGTTGGCTCACATGCAGTTTTGTACATCTCATGACTCCTATGCTTTACCCTTCCCCCATATCATCAAAAATATTATCTCTAACCTTCACCAGTACCCAGACGATCTGTCTGAGACAGTCTACAGCAAGTGTCTTACCATGGCCACAGTTCAGAAGTTGAAGACTAAGGAACAACTGCCCAACCCTTCTAAAGCTCAATAAATTCCGCCTAAGGAAAATGCGAGTTCCCAGGACCCTTCTAGTTCCCGACCACATCTCAACCCCTCTTTAGACTCCTCTGTGATCCTTGCTGCTCTGGATCGTATTGAAAAGGCAATCATGGAAGGCTTAACTGCCATACCGGTCGCCCTCCATGATCAAGTAAAAGAGTTGGGGTGCATAAGTTCTGCTGTTGTGGATCTGGTAGAAGTCCTTCAGAAGAATTGGCAAGATGCAATCAGTGCTCATCAGGCCACGGGCCAAAACGTAGGAACTGACGACAAAGCTGAAGACGAGGAGGCCGCTGCTCTGCCATAGGAACGCTTGTTCTGGTTCCTAGTGCTGTACCACCACAGCGTGCTAGTAGTTTCCCTTAGGATCCTACTCCCCTCGTCTATCCACTTGTTGTCCCTCCTAAGATTGCTTTTGTTGTTATCTTTGTCGTTTGTTGTCCTGTTGTTGGTCCTTGTTGGTTGTTGTTTATGTTGTTTTGTGGTTGGTCTTACCCGTCCTTGAACAATGTTCAGTTTAAGCTCTAATGATTATCTTTTGGTTTCGTTCCAATGATCAATCTGTTTTTTGCCTTAAAGTTTCCATTATGTTTCTGCTATGGGTTTGATGCAATTGTATATTCACTTGGACATCCTGCTCTTAACTAGTACTTAATCTTTTCGATGATGTCAAAAGGGGGAAGAAAAGGATAGGAACCTTGAACTTTGGAGACTACTGAACTAATAGGAACCCTGAACTAGTTCTACTTCTAAGGGGGAATTTGAAATAAACTCGTTCATTTGCTTAGGGGGAATTTGCAACCATTGAATCTTGTGATGAAACTAGCATAGACTTTGTCAAAGTTCTCTTGCATGCTAACCCACCTGGAAATGACATGCTTCAATCCATAATTGATAGGTTAGACATTCTCACTGATTCCATTAATGAAAAAACGATAAATCAAACTGTTTTTGTGAGACAACGCCATGAAATAGGATATGTCAATAATAAAGGGAACAATGATGCTGAAGAAGAAAAGGCTAGGCGAGAACTTGTTGAGATGAATGAGAATCTCAGTATTGCTCTTGCCACTTCTCGTGATAGGAATCAATTCCTATCAGAGAAGATCATGGTCCTTGAGAACAAGGCTGAGGTTGTCAAACGTCTCAATGAAGGCTCTCAAAGTCCTAAGAAGGAACCAAAGGGAAAAGAAAAGATGGTTCCTGAAAACCAATGGTTCACCAATTCCTTTGCTCACAAAAGATATATTGACATGGCCCATAGCAAGGTTAGAAACAATGTTGATTTTAACAAAAGGAAAACTGAAAAACCTTTTAGGCCAGGAAAAGGAAAATATGGACATGTTGTTTACAATCGTTTGTGTACCTACTGTGGTAAGAATGGTCATTACAACACTGATTGTGCTAAGAAAAGGAACTTTGAAAAGGAGAAAAGTATTCATTACCATGAAAGGAACCAGTTCTCTGGTTATTCACAGACTCGCAATGCTAATCCCCTCAGTAAAGCCAAGCTTTGCTGGGTTCAGAAATCTTAGTTCCCTTATGTGCAGAAAGAAGAGAGGCAACCTCAACTATGGTACATCGACAGTGGGTGCTCATGCCATATGACTGGAAGAAGAAATCAAATGACCTCTCTTCAACCTCTCCAAGGAGGGAACATATCCTTTGGAGACAAAAGCAAAGGGAAAATTTGTGGAATAGGAACTGTGAAACTCAACGATCACATTCAGGTAAACAAAGTTCACCTTGTTGATAATCTTGGTTTTGATCTAATAAGTGTGTCACAGCTGTGTGATCAAGGAGACAATGAAGTTAGATTCAGATCAAACGAATGTTCAGTCCTTGACTCCTCGGGACAAATCATCCTAAAAGGGAAAAGATTCAACAATGTCTACATAATTGATCCATCCTTTGTTCCCAAGGAGAAACTTTGTCTCTCAACTGTGAATGACCAAGCTGATTTGTGGCATCAACGCCTCGGTCATGCTAGCACCAAGCTGATTCAAAAGCTACACTCAAAGGAGCTAGTCAGAGGGCTGCCAAAGCTAAGTGGCACATCTAAGGAACTGTGCTCTGACTGTGTAAAAGGGAAACAGGCTCGTAGCTCCTTCAAGTCCAAAAACATGGTAAGCACCTCAAGGCCTCTTGAACTCATCCACATGGATCTGTGTGGACCCATGAGAGTTCAGAGCCTAGGAGGGAACAGGTATATCTTTGTTCTTGTCGATGACTTCTCTCGCTTTACTTGGACCATCTTTATTAAATCTAAGAGTGAAGTTATTGATCGCTTTAAAGATCTGGTTCCCTTGTTAGAAAAATCTCTTGATTGTTCACTCAATGCTATTCGGTCTGACCATGGTACCGAATTCGAAAATAGAGAATTTCTAACCTTTTGCAGTGAGCATGGAATTGATCACAATTTCTCTGCACCATACACTCCTCAACAAAATGGAGTAGTGGAAAGGAAGAACAGAACTTTGGAAGACATGACTCGGACTATGCTGATCTCAAGTGGACTCTCTCAATCATTTTGGGCTGAGGCGATCAACACAGCTTGCTACATCATCAATCGAGCCATGCTTCGCCCAATCACAGAAAAGACACCCTATGAGCTCCTAAGAGGAAGAGTTCCCAACATCTCACATCTGAGGGTGTTCGACCCAAGAAGTGATGAAGGAATCTTCATTGGATACGCCTTGGGTAGCAAGGCGTACAAAGTCTTTAACAAAAGGACTAAAAAGGTAGAAGAAAGTGTTCATGTTATTTTTAATGAAAAATCACTTGGAAAGATTGTACAGAACACCACCAATTCCTTTGAAGACCCGTTTCCCAAGTCATATCAAGAAAATCCAGATGAAGATGTCACTCAACCCAGTTCCTGCACTACTGCTCGGAACCCTCCAATGGCTCCTCCACCAGTTCCCATGAACAATGAACAACAATCCATTTCTGGGAATCATGAGCATGACGACAATATATGTGGAGACCTCAATGACTCATCTTCCCACATGATCTTCAATGGAGAAGGTGATCCCAACCAGGAAGATGAATGCTCAACTCAGAATGTCTCCATATCAAATGCTCTAGCCCCCAACAGAGAAAGAAGAGTCGTCAAGCCTCCAGTCAGGTACGAACATCTAACCTTCTTTGCCTTCAATGCCTTTCTGTCTATTGTGGAACCAAAGAACATAGGTGAGGCACTGAAGGACGTGAACTGGATCCAAGCTATGCAAGAAGAGCTTCATCAGTTTGAAAGGAACAAAGTATGACATCTAGTTCCCCGTCCCAAGGATAAACACATCATAGGAACTAGATGGGTCTTCAGAAACAAGATGGATGATACAGGAGCTGTGATAAGGAACAAAGCAAGACTTGTTGCTCAAGGATACAATCAACAAGAAGGCGTCGACTATGATGAAACCTATGCTCCAGTGGCAAGTATTGAGGCAATAAGATTGTTGATTGCCTTCGCTTCACACAAAGGATTCAAGTTGTTCCAAATGGATGTAAAGACAGCCTTCTTCAATGGAATTCTTCAAGAAGAAGTCTATGTCAAACAACCTACTGGTTTCGAAGACGACGATCATCCAGATCATGTCTACTTTCTAGACAAGGCACTCTATGGCCTCAAGCAAGCTCCCAGAGCGTGGTATGATCGTCTTGTCCAGTTCCTACTCTCAAATGGCTACATGCGTGGAGTCATTGATAAAACTCTCTTCATCCTAGAAGAAGAAGGTAACATCTTAGTGGTTCAAATCTATGTTGATGATATTATTTTTGGTTCCACTAACCTGTCCCTTGTAGACAAGTTCAAAGACTTGATGAGCACTGAATTTGAAATGAGTTTAATTGGGGAACTCACATTCTTCCTCGGATTACAAATCACTCAAAAGGAAGATGGTATTCAAATCCATTAACAGAAGTATGTCAGGGAACTACTGAAGAAGTTCAAAATGGATTCATGCAAGCCTCTCTCCACTCCCATATCCACCATTGCCCATCTGGATAAGGACAATTCGAGTCCTCTAGTGGAAGAGAAGCTCTATAGAGGTATGATAGGTTCACTCATGTACCTAACCGCTAGTCGACCAGACATTGTCTTTGCTGTTGGCTTGTGTGCTAGGTTCCAATCTTGTCCAAGAGAAACCCACTTGGCTACTGTGAAGAGAATACTTCGATATCTCAAGGGAACTGACGATCTCTGCATTTGGTACCCCAAAGAATGTCCCTTTGAGCTGATGGGTTTCACTGATGCTGATTATGCTGGATACTTGGTGGATAGGAAGAGCACTTCTGGAATGGCACAGTTCCTAGGCCCTTGCCTTGTGTCATGGGGATCAAAGAAACAAGTTTCAGTCTCCCTCTCCACCACAGAATCCGAGTACATTGCGGTTGCCTCCTGCTGTTCCCAACTTCTCTAGCTAAAGCAACAACTCGTGGATTTTGGTATGTCTTATGGCCCTCTCACTATTCTTTGTGATAACACTAGTGCCATAAACATCTCTAAGAATCCTGTGCATCATACTAGGACCAAGCATATTGACATAAGACATCATTTTCTTAGAGATCATGTTGAGAAGGGAAACATCATTATGAAATTTTGTAGAACTGAAGATCAGGTTGCAGATATATTCACCAAGGCATTGAATAGAGTTCCTTTCGAGAACTTTAGATTGGAACTAGGAATGATTCCTATTACTCAGTAGTGACCTTAGTTCAAAGAATTCTTTCCAGTTCCCCTGATTGACTAGTTTAAGATATTTAACTTGTTGAGTCTTGATGTCCTTGTGTTATATCTTTTGCTACAAACCCTTTTTGTCATAATGGTTTCTTAAAAAGGCTTAGATAATTTTTTCTGGTTCATTTTCTTTTGGTCCTCATTATTCTTTCAACTCCTCATTGTTCAAGTTTCTTTGATGGCCCAAAAGTCACAATCTGATCATATTTCTATCCCAACAATACAAGTCGAAATGATGATTGTGTACTAAGACCTACCCTTGCCTCATTACTCAATATTCTCTATGATCCATTTCTAAATCCTCTCTGAGAATTATTGTGCAATGCGATAAATAGCCTATCCTGATTCCTTGTATGGGAACGTATGTTTGGTTCCATTGTTTTCACCCACATCAAAGGTTCCCATACATCCCTCTAGCACGCTGAATATATCGCCAGAAAGGAACCAGGATTTAGTATGTCTCCAATGGCTAGATTGGCACTTCCCAGAAGCTATTTATGGCAAAACTCAGAAGCCCAGTCACGTCTTATCAGTTGGCAGACTCCCTCTTCTCTGAATGGGCAAGTTTTGAAAATGGGTTATCCATTCCGAAGATACAAGAGTATTCAATGCCCCAGATTTACCTTGATCTTCTCAACGGCTGGATTTGATTCTACGGTCATCTCAGCCTTCACCGCCTTTAAAGAGTTGCACATTTGCTCCAAGTTGATCCCACAACTCACCATCTCTCTGATCCTCTGCCTCTCATTTCTCTCAAACACAGAAATCCTTAAGCTCCTCAAAAATGGCCGATCCAAACCCTAACCTTGTTCAAGACGAAGAGGAGGCTGCTCTTCTCAAAGCCTTTAGAGAAAAGAAGGCAGCTTGATCCTCTAAACCCATTTCTGCCATCTCTTCTCATAAATCCCAACCGGAAGAGAAACCTGTGGAGAAAATAGTGGAGGAACCTGAAGAGAAAGCCGAAGAGGAACCCAAGGAGCCAACAAAGCCCAAGGGTAAGGAGAAAGCCATGGCCATCTCTCTGGCTTCGAAATCGGCTACCAAAACCGTCTCCGAAGGGGGCTCTCATGACTCCTCGCCTGACAAGTCTCTCCAAGAGCTCCTCAGCCCTGAGCCCTCACAAGTAAGCATCAAATCCAAAACCACTTCTAACCTTGGTCCCTCTGTCGCCACTAGAATGAAACAGAGAAAGAGGAGTTCCCAAGCCATAGTTCCCTATGAAACCAAATCCACAAAAAGAGCCAAAATCACCACCCTCTCTGCCTCCTCCTCCCTGGGTCAGGTCTCATCTTTCTTCTCTAAGAGGAAGATCCTTAAGCCTCTCATAATCGACAAGGAGTTCTGGACCCAAGAACTGGAAGAAGAAGATGAGGAAATGTTTGGAGAAGCCCTGGATGAGTTCCATTCTATGCTGCAGTTTCAAGGATGGGACGAGATGCTGTTTGAACCCTTCTCTGCTTCTGATGAGGTTGTCCGCTTGTTTTACCAGTCTATGGAGTTTGTGCCTGCGAAGGAGAACTCTCCCTGTAACGACGCCATTCTTATATGGAAGGGAACCAGCTATCCTCTGTCCGCCAACCTAATTGCGTCTGCTCTAGGGATCGAGTCAAGGTCTGGGTTTGGCATTCTGCCTCAAAAGAAGGGATGACCTAAAGGAAAGGGCTACAAATCCAAGGGAGCAGTGGTCAAGAAAATCTATGATGGCGCCTCCCCCTCATCTTTGGAGACAAAGGATCTCTCCATCGCAAACAAGTTGTTACACTTCTGGATCACCCGCAATCTGGTTCCCAGACAGGAGCACCGGAACAATGTTCTCATCACAGATGCCATCTACATGGACAATGTGCTCTCTGGTGTTCAATTGGATCTCCCTCGCATTGTCTTAGCCCACATGCAGTTCTGCTCATCCCATGACTCTCATGCTTTACCCTTCCCTCATATCATCAAAAACATTCTCTCCAACCTTCACCAGTACCCAGTTGATCTGCCTGAGACAGTCTACAGCAAGTGTCTTACCATGGCCATAGTTCGGAAGTTGAAGACAAAGGAACAACAAGACCCCCCTTCTGAAGCTCAAGCTCAACTGCCTAAGGAAAAGGCCAGTTCCAAGGCCCCTTCTAGTTCCCAGCCACATCTCAACCCCTCTCAAGACTCATTTGCGATCCTTACTGCTCTGGATCGTATTGAAAAGGCTATCATGATGGGCTCGACTGCTATCCCGGTCGCCCTCCATGATCAAGTAAGAGAGTTGGGGCATATAAGTTCTGCTGTTGTGGCTCTGGTAGACGTTCTTCAGAAGGATTGGCAAGGTGCAATCAGTGCTCATCAGGCCACGGGCCAAAATGTAGAAACTGTCGACAAAGATGCTGAAGAGGAGGCCGCTGCTCTGACATAGGAACGCTTGTTCTGGTTCCCAGTGCTGTAACACCACAGCGTGCTAGTAGTTTCCCCTAGGATCCTACTCCCATCTTCTATCCATTTGTCGTCTTTCCTAATGATTGCTTTTGTTGTTGTCTTTGCGTTTTGTTGTTTTTGTTGTTGGCTTATGTTGGTTGTGTTGTGTCTTACCCGTCCTTGAACAATGATTAGTTTAAGCTTTAATGATTATCTTTTGGCTTCGTCTCTATGATTAATTTGTCTTTGCCTTAAGTTTCCATTATGCTTCTGTTATGGGTTTGATGCAATTGTATATTCTCTTGGATATCATGTTCTTAACTCGTACTTAATCTTTTCGATGATGTCAAAAGGGGGAAGAAAAGGATAGGAACCTTGAACTTTGGAGACTACTGAACTAATAGGAACTCTGAACTAGTTCTACTTCTAAGGGGGAATTTGAAATAAACTCGTTCACTTGCTTAGGGGGAATTTGCAACCATTGAATGCCCTATCATTAATTTGTAATGTTGTAACTCCCTTAATCTCAACTGATCTCATGAAATTCAAAGTCTTATTATATTGCCAGGTTCCTTGTATTTGTCATCATCAAAAAGGGGAAATTGTTAGGAAACGGAACTCTGGAATTTAGGTTCCCCTGAGAGTTCCTTTTCTCAGTTTCTCTACTTTTGACGATGACAAATATTATGATACTAATGTTTTATCTCAAAGATGTGTTTTAAGGAACCACAGGAATATACCAAAGGCAAGAAAGCCAAACAGGACAAGGGAACCAAAGGAACAAGACAGATGAAGGAAACCAGAGGAACCCAGGTGTGCCCAGAACGCAGCATGCGACATTGTGATTCCCGAGAAATCTGGGGACACACAACCTCGGACAAAAGTTGTTGAAAACGACTTGTCCGAAGCTTCCAAAAGCCTGCCATTGTCCAAGAGCAAAACAACAAGAAACCTAGAGACGCTGAACCTCGGACAGAGAAGGTGAAAGCGACAGGACATAGAGACGTCGATGTCCAGAAGACAGTTCCCAAGCGGCCAGCTTGTTCAACCTCGGACGAAAGTATTTGGACAATGACATAGCAAGGCTCGTCTGAGGTAGTTGACCAACCAAGAGAGATTCTAAGCTGCCTAGGTTGTTTGCACTTGCCAAGAACAACGTGGATCAAGGGAAACCACTCATTCTAGGGCAAGCTCAATCTGTGGGAACCCAGAGTGGATCGAGCTGCGAAGAATCCTCTATAAAAGGAAGACTAACCCAAGGGTTATCTTTAAGCACTAAAACACGACTCACACTCATTAGCAAATATCTAGTGTGAACCTCCAAACAAGATCATCAAAGCAAACCGAGATCAAGAGGAACCAGTCAAGGAAGAAGAGCTGAGTGCTAAGTTCTTGTGACTGTAAGTGATAGTTCCTAGGTACGAAAGTCTGTTTCTTGGATTGATTATTGATTGTGTTAAGTTATCTAGGATTGTCTAACTGTGTGTAAGGCAAAGGAACTGTGTGTTCGTTCCTAGGATAAGCTGTAACCAAAAGAGATAAGAAATCAAGAAGTAGACTTTGAAATCCTTTCGAAAGAAAGGTAGTGGTTTTTATCATGGATTGCTAGTTGGAAATCAAAGGTTTCCACTATAAGGAACTGGTCATTTGTTTGATTGTTTATTTCCGCTGCGAAAGGAACTGAGAATTGATATTCTGAGTTCCTTAAGTTTTTATCTAACAATCACGATCCTACAGAATGTTCTATCATTAATTTGTAATGTTGTAACTCCCTTAATCTCAACTGATCTCATGAAATTCAAAGTCCTATTATGTTGTCAGGTTCCTTGTATTTGTCATCATCAAAAAGGGGGAAATTGTTAGGAAACGGAACTCTGGAACTTAGGTTCCCCTGAGAGTTCATTTCCTCAGTTTTTCTACTTTTGACGATGACAAATATTATGATACTAATGTTTTATCTCAAAGATGTGTTTTAAGGAACCACATGAATATACCGAAGGCAAGAAAGCCAAACAGGACAAAGGAACCAAAGGAACAAGACAGATGAAGGAAATCAGAGGAACCCAGGTATGCCCAGAAATCGAGAAATCTGGGGACACACAACCTCGGACAAAAGGTGTTAAAATCGACTTGTCCGAAGCTTCCAAAAGCCTGCCAATACCCAGAGCAAAACAACAACATACCCAGAAACGCTCAACCTCAGACAGAGAAGGTGAAAGCGACAGGATATAGAGACGTCGCTGTCCAGAAGACAGTTCCCAAGCGGCCAACTTGTTCAACCTCGGACGAAAGTATCTGGACAACGACATAGCAAGGCTCGTCTGAGGTAGTTGACCAACCAAGAGAGATTCTGAGCTGCCTAGGTTGTTTGCACATGCCAAAAACAACGTGGATCAAGGAGAACCACTCATCCTAGGGCAAGCTCAATCTGTGGGAACCCAGAGAGGATCGAGCTGCGAAGAATCCTCTATAAAAGGAAGACTAACCCAAGGATTATCTTTAAGCACTGAAACACGACTCACACTCATTAGCAAATATCTAGTGTGAACCTCCAAACAAGATCATCAAAGCAAACCAAGATCAAGAGGAACCAGTCAAGGAAGAAGAGCTGAGTGCTAAGTTCCTGTGACTGTAAGTGATAGTTCCTAGGTGCGAAAGTCTGTTTCTTGGATTGATTATTGATTGTGTTAAGTTATCTAGGATTGTCTAACTGTGTGTAAGGCAAAGGAACTGTGTGTTCGTTCCTAGGATAAGCTGTAACCAAAAGAGATAAGAAATCAAGAAGTAGACTTTGAAATCCTTTCGAAAGAAAGGTAGTGGTTTTTATCCTGGATTGCTAGTTGGCAATCAAAGGTTTCCACTATAAGGAACTGGTCATTTGTTTGATTGTTTATTTCCGCTGCGAAAGGAACTGAGAATTGATATTCTGAGTTCCTTAAGTTTTTATCTAACAATCACGATCCTACAATATCGCTATGGAGTTTTAGTACATCAGCAATGGAATAGTAGAGAACATGTCTTACAACGGGCTCCTCCTAATCTATTTAAGATGAGGGGATTTAATGCCAGATTTGGGGAGATCATTCAGCCGTTTAAGTGCTAAGATCATGCCCGTGATTTTCATTCGGACGTTTCAAGGAGCCGTTGGTCGCGTCAGCAAGCAGGCCGTTTTCTCCGCATGATGGGCTTCAGCTGTCAACCGTTTGTGGGCCGGTCCAACCTGATCAAAATGTGGCCCAACAAGAACCAATATTTAAGGCCTGATTGATTCAATTGTCCCAGTAGAACAAACAACTGTAGCTAGCTAGATCGCTATTAGAGCTGTTAAAATTTGACCTGACTCGCAAATCCGATCTGACTCGCGTTTTTTGGGTTGAGACCCGACCCGAAAAGTATTTGATCAAAAGTGATCTGATTCATTTGATCCGAAAATTTATGAGTTGGGTCATTGACCCGTTGGGTCGACCCATTGGGTCATTACAAATGTGTTTATATTTTATATATGAAACATTATAATATATTTTATTATTAAAATAGTATATAATATTTTTTTATTTTTTATTTTAATAAAATATTATTTTAATATTTATTTTATAAATTTTGACATGACGCTCTCGACCCGCTGGGTCGACCCGAACCCGTACATGACCCGCAATGACCCGACTCACAATCGATCCACAAATTCTGACCCGCAATCGATCTGACCTGATGTGCTTAAACCTAACCCGACCCGTTTGACCTGTTTAACCGGTCTAATCGATATGCATTACAAAAAAAATCTTATGATCCATATGAAATGATACGTTAGCAATCAACTTAGCTAGGCCGGGCCGACCTCATGTGATTAGTTTTTTTAGCTAGCTAGCTAGGTTGCTCCAATTTTATGTGCTTATGCTTAATTATGGATGGTGATAAATTCATATCCCTAAGTTACATATATATATCAATTGAACTTTTATGTATATAGTATTAATTAATTAATTAATAAGTTGTTTGATTGAGCAAATGAAGTACCTACCATTTCATCTTATGAATTTAACCAAACCATTTGGAGAACTAAACCAGCTTGTTAAATATAGCTATAAGTGTAAAAATTTGTGGGCCGACAGACTGGGGTTATACATGCACGCATGAGCACATATATAGATAAACGCAATGTATAAATTCAATGAGATTATATTTAATAATTAATTGGTAATAAGAAAAGTACGTAGTCCACCAACCTGAAGGTCGTGCACGCACAAGCGAACATGCTCATACAAACTTAGTTTATATAACCTAGCCATTAATATTCATTCCAACAATAAGATATATATATAAATATAACTGGATTCTATTGAATTTAATCAACCATTTGGAGAAAACGTCAACTAGCTTGCTTCTGGTGCTGATATCATCAATAACTATTTTTTTAGGGTTAAGTGAGAACTCCAAACTTAAGAGACTTGATTAAATATAGAACAATGACTCATAGTACACCTCAAATTAGAAATGGTGTGAAGTGATCAACTAGAAACCCATTGCTTCCATTTATTTATATATTTATTGAAGAGTTAGGGACCAATTGTAAGAAGATATGAATCCTAACTAAATAGCCTAGGAGGGCCATATATATATCCAATAAAAGTGGCCTTTTCTATATGGAAGCGTACGTCTTATAGTTATATGTGCCTACCTAACCCCTTTGAAAAAGGTGTATGTATAAATGGAGCAACATAGATTTAATGTTTATGTTGAAAAAGTGATAGATATTATATCAATCATATATTCAAATTCATATATGTGTGCTCTTTTACTGTATACTAAACTAAGGTCCATTAATGGGCCCACGCATCTTCTTTCCAATAATGTTTCAAGCTGCTCAAGCTCAAATTGCTCAATGCATCTCCTAGCTCTCACCCTAGATCTAAGATTTAATTAATTGATTAAACTTTTTGACATCCAATTTATTTCCTTGTATACTTTTATGGTAATAATTAAGAAAAAGAAAAAACAACTACATCTAAAGTATTTTAGAAATTAACTAGTTTAGTTTTAGAATCGTACTCGGGGCTGGGTAAATTTAATATTGATATTCTTTTCACTTATCGAAAACATATCGATTGCACATTTTTAAAAATATTAAATAAATGAAAAATATATCTAATAGTAGTAATATAAATGAAATCAATATAAGTATGATAATATTAAGAAATCTCTATTAATAATCAATTAAAAAACCAATGTGATTTCATACATACATAATATGTTGAATCAGTTCCTACTTCCTATACTTAGAAATAAATGAATTAAAAAAATTGAATAAAATGTGACTAATTAAATGAAAAATTCAAAGTAAATATTTGAACAATACATAATATATTTTATATAACATGGAAATTATGATCAAATGTGAATAATCTATATTTAAAAAGGAAATCAGGATCATATCTAAACTATTTTATATAACAATAATAGAAAAAATATAATTTAGTGATGTAGCACGATGTGGAATTGACATGTGAGAATAAATGATGTAGCGCAATGTAAAAAGACAAGTGGTCCCAATTAGGTTTTACTTTAGTATTATATAGTAGATTATACATCAAGGCTTCAAACAAATCATATAATTATGTAACCTTGTAAATTTTGAAATATAAAGGTGTGACAGATTATTTAGAAGATATGATAATAAGAAGTCCCTTACAACTTTTTTATATTAATCTTTAAATAATATTGTTCCACGAACAATAAATATCTATTTAATTTTAAAAAATGCATGAATTATGATATGTTTTTTATTTGAGAAGTATTCGTTGTAGATATCATGTTTCTTAATATTTGATTTTATTATATATGTTTTATTTACTCTTTTTTTTTACAGAAAGTCGTTACCAAAACTTTTGACATATCATAGCGATTAGGTAAAATGAAAAATAAGTTAGTAGTGTAAAATATACCCGAGTTAATTAAGAACCATAAGCTAAAACATAGAATTATGAAATTGAAAGAAAAAATTAATCATAAATCAAATATCCTAAATTAGTTTTAGATATTGCATTTTCAATTTCATATCGAATATCTTTGAATTAGTTTTCTGAAAAAATAGTTATAACCAAAATCCATGATCTTCGATCTTCTATAACTTTTATTTAGTTCACAATTATATTTCCACAAACATGTAGCAACTAGTTACCTCAATGATTACCTCAATTTTCTATAACTGTTATTTAAATTTCAATTGACCATTATTTTTTGTTGTAAAGATTTGCCAGTATATTATCTGCACAATTAGTTTCACTTTTTGAAAATGTACAAGTACTTGAACTGTTATGTTCCGGATAATGACTTCTGCAACTTTAAGGGATTTTTTTGTCAATTAAAAGGTCCAAAGTATTTACTGAGACACCGCGACTAACCAGGAATTTGAAGATAGTGACGTGACAAGGGATGTGTAAATCGACGTTCAGTAGTGATGACATAAAGTCAAGATTAGCGGGGACATCCGCCAGAGCGAGCTACCACTTTTCGTGATTAGGAAATTGATTCTTGAATCTTTAGTAATAGTAATTTGGAGAATCTCACCATCGATGGCGTAGCGATGACCGCTAAGCTTTGAAAGAGGCGAATGTAGTGGCAACGATAGAGTGCAGTTTTTTAGATAGTCATTTTGAAGAAGACTCACATGGAGATCAGTCCAATTCTTCTTCTTTTTTATGAGAGGGGATCAGTCCAATTCTGAGTTAATTAGTGTTGTGAAAGTTTTGGATTTGTAATCTTTTATAATTAATTTGTAATCTTTGTATTTAAATTAGAAAAAAATTAATGTCAGATTTAAGATAAAATTACATTTAAAAAAAAAGTGAAAAAAGAAAGAAAATGACACGTATAAATTTTAATAAAGGTATGTTATGTGACATAATTAGGTTTTAATTCAATATATATATATATATAATAGATTAATGCAAATTAAAAACTTACCATGCATATGTAAAATCATGCAACAAACCGACATGCCCAACGTAATTTGCTTGTACTTACGTATGCAAATTAAAATGTGTCTAATCAATGAGAACCATTCATATATAGTAATTAATAATTGTACACAAAAATATGCATGCTTAGACAAAACATTGTTTGGTGTGGGTGACAACTCTATCATTCATATAACGAAATTAATTAACACAAGAGAGTGGAGGTCTTGCAACTAGCTAACTCCAATATTTGTGTAGAGCTCGTCAGGATTGACTCAAAATCCTACTAAGGTTCCGTTCGGCAAAGATTTTTTGAGATTAACGGGGTTTATTTTAATCTAATTAATGAATGTTCGGTAAAAAAATATCAATCTAGCTTAGGAAGTTTATAGTAAATTAACGTAGCTTAATTTTTTCATTTTTTTTAATGTGACTCCCCCTAGATTGTTGAAGATTAACAAACTGAATTTTACATTTATCTCATTTCAGCTTGTAATACCGAACACCAACTATATTTTTTAAATAATTAAGCTAATAAATCCAGCTCCAGCTAGTCATTCAGCTTCAGCTACTTATTCAATTTCAGCTTTCATTTCAATTAGATTTACCGAACAGAGTTGATTTGTTTTTACTTCTAATTTTCAATCCTTTGCATTTACAAACTATAATATAATTGACAAAATCCGATGCCTCCTATGTACAATCTTGTAAGTAAAACATCAACAGTATTTTTCGTGAAAATAACAAAAAGAATGATAAAATTATATCGTTTAGTCATTCAAATTCACTCGGAAAAGCTCTGATAAATAAAAAAACTTTGTATTCTAATCCAAAAGAAGACTATAAGCTATTTTCAAACAGATTATACAATTAGGATCGATCTATTGTACACACACCTCTACGGATGCAACTGGCTAGCATTCTCGAACTCTCATTGTAATTCGGCACACAGTTTTCTTAAGAAAGAGATCATTCGATCGTTCTAAGTGTTCGTCTGACATTACTCAATCTCACTCGATTCATTGCGATCCGTCTCAACTAAGCTTTACTATTCCCGTTTCGTTTCATCATTCTTGGTTTGCTATTTTGTTTGAAGTTATAAACTGATTCGTTCGACTAATAGCATCACATCGAAGACAATTTAGGTTTGATATCTTTTTGTCCAAAACAGTTTAGTCATTCAAATTCACTCGGAAAAGCTCTTATAAATACAAAACTTTGTATTCTAATCCAAAAGAAGACTATAAGCTATTTGCAAACAGATTATAAAATTGGTCTAATCTTACCTTATTTAAAAAATAAAAAATAAGTAAGCCATAATTCACTAATTTCTTGCACCACAAACTAAAAAAAACAGAGAGAAAAGAGAACTATGTAATAAATCAATTGTGCTTTGGGATGTGGTAGTAGCAGATTGAGTACTAGAATGCATATATTTATTAATGCCGTTCGAGTTAGATGTTAGGTAGATTGAGGTTAGTTGAATAATTTGTACAAAGTTGGTAGTTTTCTTTTTCTTTTTCCATTTCAAAAAAGAAAAGTGGATCCCACCTCACACCAAAAGAAAAAATAAAACTAGAGTGATGGGTGTACCATCAAACAGTGGTTGGTTCAATCACACAAATCTTGCATGTATATTAGCTTTTTAAGTGATTTTTTCTCTATATTTTTATATGGAAAGGAGATTTGCAATTCTACTCCACTTTTTTTTTTTTTTTTTCTTTTGTAGATCTTCTCCACTTATTTTAAGAGAAAATTCTTCTAAACTTTTCTCCTCCTCTCACATCCTATCCACAAATCAGATATTCAGATCCACATCCACATCTCTAATCGAGCCTTTTTGCCCCCCAAAGATGACCGAAGTTCCAAAAACTAAAATAAATATATTTTTAGGTATTATATGACATGGACAATTATAAAAAATTATGAAGGAGACAACCTTTCGTTATTAATTTTATCCGTGAAATTTGGAAAATTTCTTGAAAAATATCTATAATCATGGAAATTAGATCCTTGTTACGTGGTTTGGATGAATTTCAGGTTCATCATTGTTATAGAGAGTTCAACAAAGCCGTAGATTTTCTAGCTACTTCGAACATCTCCCCGGTCCTCCTACGCAAAACAATTATGGATTATCTCTCGTATCATCTTTGTTATGTCCCCAAATTCAATTGAGAACATCTGCCATTACCAAGGATAGAAGGAAGAAAGGAAGAAAGGAAGGAAGAAAGAAAGGGTAAGAGAGAGAAAAGAGAATGAGAGAAATCTGTTATGATCAAAACTGACTTCCAATGAGTCTGTTAGAGACTACTTATAGTCTTTACAACTCGCCCACACTTTACACAAAATTACCAGTTATGACCCTTAGTAAAACATATACAAATATTGCCCACAACTAAGGTCATAACAATACTTTCCCTCCATGAGAACCTTGACCACAAGGTTCAATTTTGCACAAAAGAGGGAAATTGATGAAGAATATGGCCTGCTGCTTCCCAAGTAGCTTCATCGGTGGGTAGATTCTGCCATTTGACCAATGATTCAGTGATAGGGTCGCCATTAGGCAAATGCTGGAGTCTAGTGTCAAGGATGGCTTCAGGTGCCATAACTACTTCCCCAGCTGGCGAGACGGAAGGCATAACAGGATGAGCCAACACATTCGAGCCAATGTGTTGCTTTAGCTGAGAAATGTGAAAAACTGGATGTATCTTAGCATCAGAGGGTAAAGCCAACCTGTAAGCAACAGTACCAACTCTGGCAAGGATTTGGAATGGGCCATAAAACTTGGCACTCAGCTTGAGACTTCTCCTAACAGCCACCGAAGTCTGACGATATGGTTGTAGTTTGAGATAAACTCAATCTCCTACCTCAAAGAATCGTTCAATTCTGCGCTTATCCACAATCTGCTTCATACGAGACTGTGCCTTGAGCAAATTGTCCTCATTGTTGTAACATAGAAGCTCTTTCTTGCAGCCATTCATCCACAGAGGCAGTGGTCACAGAATAATAATAAAGTCCAAGTTGGGGAGGGTCATAACCATATAAAACTTGGAAAGGAGTCATACCTAAAGATGTATGAAAATTGGTGTTGTACCACCATTCGGCTAAGGGCAACCACTTAGCCCAGTGTGAGGGTTTGTGAGAGGACATACAACGCAGATAAGCCTCGACACACTGATTAACTCTCTCAGTCTGTCCATCGCTTTGAGGGTGATAGGCCGTGGACATGTGCAAGGATGTTCCTAGAGCCTTAAAAAGCTCCTGCCAAAAATGACTGAGAAAGATGCGATCCCTATCAGATACAATACTCTCAGGCAACCCATGAAGGCGATACACTTGAGATAAGAACTCCTGAGCAACTTGTGAAGCAGTGAAAGGGTGAGATAATGCCAGAAAATGAGCATACTTTGAAAAATGATCAACCACTACTAGAATGCAGTCTTTACCCTTAGATTTGGGTAACCCTTCAATGAAATCAAGGCTAATATGGCTCCAAGAGTGAGAGGGAATGGGTAAGGGTTGTAAAAGGCCAGGGGAAAGAACATGTTCAGGTTTATTCCTCTGACAATTATCATAAGACTTAATGTATTCTTCAAGCATCTGTCGCATATGAGGCCAATAGAACAAAGATTTAAGCCTTTTGTAAGTAGCCTGAATACCTGAATGGCCACCTAAAGGATCATCATGCATAGCCTTGATCAATTGCTTGCGAAGAGAATCATCATTACCAATATACAGTCTACCTTGATACCTCAAAACTCCCTGAGCAAATGTGTACACAGAACTGGAATCCAACAAACTCTGAGCATGAGATCTTGTACAGCAGAATCCTGAGCATAACTGGATGATACTTGTTGTACCCAACGAGGTTCCACTGTGAGAGCAAGGGCACAACTAGCCACACATTGATCTGGCTGACGAGATAAGGCATCAACAGCTAAGTTCTCTTTGCCTTTCTTGTAAATAATCGAGTAAGAAAGTCCCAACATCCGACGCACAACTTTCCTTTGTAAGTTAGTAGTCAAAGACTGCTCAAGCAAGTGTTTAAGTGTTTGATGATCAGTTCTAATGACAAAGAGAGAATGCTCCAAGTAGTGTCTCCATTTCTCCACAGCCAAAAGTATAGCGAGTAATTCTTTTTCATAGGTTGAAAGTAGCAAATGCTGACCATGAAGAGCCTTGCTAAGGTAGGCTAAAGGCTGTCCTTTCTGCATCAATACAGCCCATATTCCAGTGTCACAAGCATCCGTTTCAACTTCAAAAGGAATAGAAAAATTGGGTAAGGCTAAGGTATGTGGAGAGGATAAAAGCAGTTTAAGGTGTTGAAAGGCTTCTTCAGCTACAAAGGACCACACAAAAGCATCTTTCTTGAGCAATTCTGTCAATGGTTTACTGATAACCCCATAATGCCTGATAAATTGTCTGTAATATCCAGAAAGACCAAGAAATCCCCGTAATTCTTTCAGATTCTTAGGAGAAGGCCACGCTAGCATATCTGGCACTTTAGATGGATCAATACTGACACCCACCCCTGAAATAATATGCCCCAAATATTCTACATGAGGCTGTGCAAAATCACATTTGGATTTCTTAGCAAACAAGGTCTCCTTCCTTAATACTTGCAATACTAAGGATAGATGATGCACATGCTCCTTCATACTCTGACTGTATACTAGTATATCATCAAAGAAGACAAGAACAAACTTCCTTAAGTAAGGACTGAACACATCGTTCATAAGGGCTTGAAATGTGGCTGGTGCATTGGTGAGGCCAAAGGGCATCACTTTGAACTCAAAATGTCCATGATGTGTTCTGAAGGCAGTCTTCACAATATCTTCTTCAGCCATTCGAACTTGATGGTAGCCAACTCGCAAGTCAAGTTTAGAGAACACACAAGCACCATGTAGCTCATCCAAAAGCTCTTCAATGAGAGGTATAGGGAACTTGTCTTTTACTGTGATGTTGTTCAGTTGTCGATAATCAATACAGAAGCGCCAAGTACCATCTTTCTTCTTGACGAAAATAGTTGGAGCAGCAAAAGGACTTTGACTGGGTTGAATGATAGAGTTCTGAAGCATCTCAGACACTTGCTTCTCAATCTCATTCTTCTGTAAGAATGGGTATCTGTAAGCCTTGGAGCAAGTAGGTTGAGAACCCGGTTTGAGAGCAATATGATGTTCATGGTTTCTCTTAGGGGGAAGCTCTGTAGGTTCAGCAAAAACATCACTAAATTGTGTTCGTATTAATGGCGGAAGGTACTAGGATGAAGACGTTAGAGGAGAATTTCAAGAAATTGGAGGCTCAAATGCTTCAAAACGTCGCGACAGCGAAGCAACAAGATTCGGATGTGCAAGGACGATTTGAGGAATTCTTCAAGAAAGCAGAAGAAGATCGTATTCGCGCGAAAGAGAGGCAGAGAGAGTCCGATCGGAAGATGGAGAATTACCAGAGGTTGACCGCAGAACGATTCGAATCTTTGACCATGATGATCGGGAATGTTGCGATGGAGCGAGATGACAGGTCGTCTTCGTCAGGAAGAGTACCTAATCCAGGGAATTCCAGAGCCAATTTTGCGTATCATCAAGATCCGCGCATGAATTCTTTTCCAAGGGCATCGGTGCAAGGTCAGAGAGAGGGTTCTCAGGAGTACGAGGACAGGAATTCTTCAATGCAAGGTTTTCGAGGAGGTAACAATCGCTTTCCTAAATTGGATTTTCCACACTTTGATGGAGCTCATCCGCGTAGCTGGGTTAGGAAATGTGAAAAATATTTCAAGATTTTTGGAATCTTGAATGATCAGAAAATTGAAATTGCTTTGATGCATTTGAATGGCAAAGCCGATGTGTGGGCACAGGGGTATAGATTACAGAATGTTGATAGTAATTGGGAGGAATTCAGTGATGCAGTTTGTAGTCGTTTTGGGGAAAAACAAGGTGCTGAAGTAATAGAGGAGTTTAACAAATTGAGTCAAAAGGATGATCTAGAAGAGTATACAGAACAATTTGAAGAATTGAAGGCTTGTATGATAGCCTATAACCCCTATCTGCCCGAGTCCTATTTCATCGCCAGTTACATCAGTGGATTACGCGATGAAATTAGGTCAATGGTGAAATTGAATACTCCTAATACACTTGATAAGGTGTATGAACAGGCTAGGCTGCACAATGGCACAGTACAAGCCATTATTAAGCTCTGATACCAGTTGTTATGTCCCCAAATTCAATTGAGAACATCTGCCATTACCAAGGATAGAAGGAATAAAGGAAGGAAGAAAGAAAGGGTAAGAGAGAGAGAAGAGAATGAGAGAAATCTGTTATGATCAAAACTGACTTCCAATGAGTCTGTTAGAGACTACTTATAGTCTTTACAACTCGCCCACACTTTACACAAAATTACCAGTTATGACCCTTAGTAAAACATATACAAATATTGCCCACAACTAAGGTCATAACAATCTTCCACATGAGCAGTTACATCGATCGCGACGTCGGCTTTTAGATTCGGGCTCTATTATGTACTCAACTTGTAAAACTTTTGTAAAAATCATCCGTTGTGATGATTTATGTATTCCTTCTTTTTTGTAAGGATACCTTTTGTTTGCCTTTATAAAAAAAATATAAAAATTAAGAATACGTTTCACTAAAAATAATCTAAACTTTTAATTGTTGATAAAAAATAATTCAAACTATCAAATTAACTAAGAATATTCCAAATATATATTCATGAACTAAAAATAATATAAGTGAATTTTCTAGTTGGAATCTCAACTGGTTTGATTACGTGAACTTCGTAATATTACAAAAGAGAACCACTTAACGCGTCAAGTACTGAGATACATCGAGTACATGTCATTGAATCGGTCGAAATTTCAACCATAAACTCCATCTATATTATTTTTTGTTCATGTGAATATAGTTGAGATTATTTTTGACTGATTTAACAATTGAGATTATTTTTTATCTACTAATAAAATTTGAGATTATTTTTAATAATTTTTTCTATATTACGTTAATTATATTATGATGCAGATTTATTGTATATCCAAACACACCCTACATTGATCTCTACCCATTCTTTTTTCTTAGTGTAATGCATCTCCTCCTTAATTTGACCTCCCTTCATCATAAATTCAATAGTGCAAACACCATTTTCTGTGATCTTTTGAGAAAAAAACATATAATGATTGCATTGAAACGATATTATTGCTAGTGACTGTGGAGTAGAAACTCTGAAAAAGTACAGTTACTGTTTATTTTCACTCCACAAAGACAAAACATATAAAACGCTTGTTAATGAAAAAAAGAGAAGGTGAAATCAAGAGTTTTGTAGTAGATATGCTAGTCCTCTTTCCAGCTTATATGGGAATTCTTTTTTTTTTTTACGTAGTATAAAGATCAGACTATAGATCTAACAACAAAAGTATACCACATGAAGAAGCTAAAACTTAAATTAAACTGTACTATTCTTATATAGATTATATATTCTTAACTTACAGAATATGATCCAATAAAGAAAAATTATACAATCTAGAAACCTAGAGAGAAAGAACTTAACGAAAGATCTTCTAAACTAATCAAGCACTAAAAACTTCTTCTTGTTACCCAATACCCACACCACATTTCTCCAATGGTTTTCCTGTTTAATTATATCTTCAAACAACTCATTTTCAAACCCTTCTCTTCTCCCATAAAAAAACTCACTTCATCTCCAAAGTCCTCAACCCCAAGAAATCATGGAACCCAATGTTGCTACACTCACTACCATCAAATGTGTTACAACTGCAAACTTGGCTGCTTTGCAAGCCAAAACTGCATTTGAAGCAAGTGGTGCTATTGACAATTCTACCCCCAGTCTTCAACTGCTCTGGCTGATGCTGATGAGAAGGAGGGCTGATTCGGAGCTCCAAGTTCAAATCCGGACACCGATAACCCGGACTCCTCTCCTCCGATTTGGGTCCGAATTCAATTGCTGCTGAGAAGAGCCTGCTTGCCATGAGATTGTGGTCTGGTGATCCTGGCTCTTGCTTGGGGTTTGCCACAGCAAAGGAAATGGATGTTGTTGTGGTGGTTGTGGTTGTTGTTGTGGTAGTTGCTTCAGCTGCAGCTTCATTGAGTGGCCTGTGGGTAACAGGGTCAATGCCCCTGCTTATCAGCTTCCTCTTTATGTGGGTGTTCCAGTAGTTCTTTATTTCATTATCGGTTCGCCCTGGCAATCTCCCAGCAATCAATGACCATCTGCACACATTTCACAATGATTGTAAGCTCATGATCAACACAAAAAATAATCAAGATCCACCTTGCCCAATGAAAATTGGATTTAGAAGTATTTGACCCCTTTTTTCATCCAATACTATAATTGTGACTCATTTTCTACGCACCTTATCTTCCTTGCAATCATTGGTCACAACTTTTACTTTTCTTGCTTGCTTGTTGAAGTAAACCAATGGAAATTAACAAAGCAAGAGAAAAAAGGAACTAACTTGTTGCCAAGAAGGCTATGCAACTTGATGATGAGTTCATCCTCTTCCTCGGTGAAGTTCCCACGCTTGAGATCAGGGCGGAGGTAGTTGATCCACCGGAGTCGGCAACTCTTCCCGCACCGGAGGAGTCCGGCGGCTTTGGGGAGGGATCGCCAGCAACCCTCGCCGTGAGCTTTGATGTAAGCAATTAGGCGATCATCTTCCTCTTTGGTCCATGCACCTTTGTTTGTGTGGGCTTTCTCACAACATGGAGACCTACCCATTTCTCCAAACCTACCAATCTCAACTGGGTCTCTTTCCTTTTCCCCAAATTCGACTTGCCCAGGGGAGATTGATGCAGAGGAAGAGGAGGAAGGAGGAGTAGTTGGGTCCTTTTTAAATTAGGAGTTAGCTCATGTTTTTGTGTGGGTTTGTTTCTCTTGTTGGGAGTAAGTAATAACAAGGCTTTGCTAGCCCATCTGTTTAGGATCTGGATGTGATTATATAGGGTTTTTAACTGTAGAGAGAAAGAGAAAATTTGCTTCTAGATGTGAGTTGGTGAGACAGGTAAGAGAGGAGTGGCTGGTGGGCTTTTTTTTTCTCCTTGTTATTATTATTTATTGTCATCATATATCAAGCACAAAATCAATTAAATTGGCAAAGAGAGAAAGAAAGAGGGGTAATCTTCAGGTAGGTGTAAAGTAAGGTACATGTAATAAATGATCCATATAGCAAAAGACAAGGTGTGATGATCTCTACCAAGCTAGCTAGCTCTTTTTTTTATTTCTTCCTTTTTTTAAAAAAAATCTTCTTTATTGAATACCCAATATACACTGTACTTAATTACTCTTTCTAATCAGAGACTAATTATGTAAATATTTTTTTCTCCTTTAGCTAGGTAAAGATTTCTGTTGAGTCATCATATTCCACCCCCCTCACACAATGGCAACATAGACCATAATCCTACATTTTATTAGCATATCCAATGTCTGTAGTTGGAACAAACAAACATTTTATGGGCTTGTGCTGATGTCCCCTTTCCTAACTAATCCCTTTTTATTAAAACAATTAATAATACTGAATTCATCTTTCTGGCTGGATCTCTCATCTTATCAAAGACAGATCATCAATATCAACACAATCAGAATTATGTTTTCTAAGATAACTTTTTCATCCCCACTCATCAGATCATAGATCAGCTCCCCTTTCTGAAAAGTTTAATAAATAAAAAAAAATACATATTTCAGTTTAGTTAACATGTTGATATTGATTGACTGTTTGCTACTAGCTAGATATATAAACATTTATTATATCTTTTTTTTCCTTCAAACTGTATGATGCTGCAGATGGCTCTGTATTCTTCAAACAATTTTCAGGATTAAACAAAGTAATGGTTTTTTTATGGATCACAAGAGGCTCTCTAATCTGAACTGCAGAGTTGGAGAAAGTTGACATTTCATCATGAAGTGTGAATTAGGAAAACAGAGAAGGATTAGTGTTTTCCAAGGAATCAATTAATTCCAATACTATATTGGATTTTCAGAAAGAAAGAGAATGAATTGTGAATTAAAAAAATAGATAATTTTTAGCCAACTAATAAGTTGTTAGTGTCTTAGTGAGCATCTAAGAAAGAAACAGAGAATATAGCAGAGGATATTATGATAATTATGACTTGTTGTGAAAGAATTAAAGAAGAGAAGAGGGTAGTTGTGAATCATGTCCTTAATCTATTGCTGATCTATCTGATACAAAGGTTTCTAGAAATAGTGGAGGTTGGGTTAAAGTGCATATAATTTTTCTTTCATGGGAGAAGGGGAAAAAGGATTGTAAATAATAATAATAATAATTGAGTTAGGTTGTGTTGTGGGCTCAACTCCACCTTCCACTTATCTGTCTTTTCTCCCAACTCATTCAGTAAAAAATAAAAAATATTTCCCTCTTTTGTTTTTACCTTCTTTTCCTACCTTAGATCTCATCATTGGAAGGCAGGCACACCCATATAGTGCACCTCCTCAACTCAAATTACAGATAGATACAAACTCAATGGATGGTGGATAAATTTTGTATAGTTTGAACTGATTCCTTAATCCATATGAAACTCAATTTCATTTCAACCAATAAATCATAAATATATCATACCTGTAAAGTTACTTCCTTATCCTAATTGAATATAAACTTGATCAGCACTACCCTACATCAAGTCTGTGGTGCAAGTTCAGGCTAATATTGGTATGGTATGGTATGGTATGGTATGGTATGGTATGGTATGGTATGGTATGGTAGAGAGGGATGGGAGAAAAAGGTAAACTCAACCTTTTTTATTTATTTTTTTGCATCTCTCTCTTCTCTTGCCCACTTTGTAGCAATTTGTTACCCACCACCACATGCACTTTCCTTTCTCTATGAAAACAACTTGTTCCCCTAACTCTTTCCCATCAACTTGATACCTGCAGGCAATTAACCCACCCACCCAACTCACCCTATTCTCTACACAACTATCCAACTTGGGTTTTGAAATTGCTTTTCTTAAAATTTATTGTGAAAGAAAATTGTTTTGATTTTTTTACCTACTTCTTCACCATTTCTGAGTCTCTTTTACCCTCTTTTATTTAGTTCCCTTTTTTGGCTTTTGCTCCCAACAAGAAAGGGACCCTTTCCATTTAAGATTTTCATTCATTCATTCCCTGCAACAAAAACAAAAACAAGTTTGCAATCTCTATCTTCAATGTTTCATCAATCATAATGGGTATCACAACCCATCTCATCTTATCCACATCTCCAATCTACTATCTCTCAAACAAATTTATTCTACACATTCAATACAGAACTTAATCCATATGTTTTTCTAAAACAAAAAAAAATCAGTAAGATGTACAATATAATGCTGGTCCTTCATGTATGATTAATGTCTTCATAAAATGAAGCTCACCCATTTATTAATGCTTGAACCTCTAAAATTGTTTTTTCTAAAAGATGAGATCTTCAAGTCACAATCAGTTAGGTATTCAGCCTGAAGTGATATACCAAGGGGTCTCTATCCTCAACCGGCCTTTTTCTGCATTTCCCACATAAATTCCCTAATTTCACAAAAGAAAATTGGGGGGAGAAGAGATGGACCCGGAGAACAAATTGGCACTCAGAAAACTATGATCCATACAAGCAAGTGATATATATTAATATGATAGCTCTTTCTTAATGAAATGAATCTTGACAGAAAGAGCGGTAAACAATAATTTAGGTCTAGAGGTTGGCATTTTGGCAAATGATGTGGAAATCTGATGGAGTGATGTGTCGTGAAAACCAGCTCAGCTGCACGTGCTTCTCATGTGCTTAGGTAATAAACTCCCAAATTGAATATGAAGAACACTTTCCGACCCTAGAAACTATACGAAGTCGGAAAAACGTATAGTTATCATACTTTTACAATAGCATATGTGAAAGTTTTCGTGGGTTGATAAATTGGGGCGGAATGTACCAGCGCATATATATATATATATTAGATTTACTATATAAATTTGATGGATTTTATGTTCTAACCCACTTCTATAAATGTAATAGACCGATAATTGGCCCGATTCAGTTGACTTTTAGATAAATGAGTGTGGGTAGACGTCTTAATTTTTTTATCATTAGACCCAATTAACCCAAAAAAGAGACTTATGATCGAACCAGTTCTGATAACATGTGAAAGTCCGTAGACGATGGACTGAGAGTAAAATGTTCGAGCGTATAGGCGCATTAGGCCCAATACATAAGCTCCATTAGATTTCTTCTAAAACCAATTGACAATAAAAAGATTATTCAATAAATATATATAGACATTAATATTCACTCATTTTCGATGTATAATTGACTTATATTCCAACAACATACGTATGAAAACGTTGTGCCAATAGAGTTTTCAGGAAAAAGATGATACTAATTACTTATAAATTATAGGAAAAATATCTCTAAATAATACCAACTATCAGATTTGAACAAAAAATAATACGAACTTTAAAAATTATAAAAACATACCTAAATTATGACAATATAAACCAAAAAAAGGTATGAGCGTATTTTTCCTGTGAATTTTCAAACGTAAAATGCTGAGATGAAGCCGAAAATGTAATTTGTAAAAAAAAAGTACACATTAAATTACACTTCATTTGTATAATAATGACTGGTTTATTTAAGAAGTGATATGTTAAAAAGACTGATTTTCTTTTGTTCGTGTTGTTGTAAGATGTGAATTACTGATATTGGTTTTTGTATTTTTCTTTTATTTTATTATTATATAAATGAGGTGTAATTTGATGTGGTAAACGAAAATATGATAACTCATTTTTCCGACTCCATATCAGCAAACCCCCGCCGGAAAATTCACCGAAAAATATGTTCATCCCATTTTTTGTTAATATTGACATAGTTTTGGGTATGTTTTTACAATTTTTAAAGTTCGTATTATTTTTAGTTCAAAGATGATAATTGATATTATTTATAGTCATTTTTCCTAAATTATAATAGGAAAGATTAGTTATTTGGTGAAAAAAGAAAAGAAAAGTCCACCTACTCTTGTTGGGAAGGCCATGTGAGAAGTGAGAGTTCTGAACCTAAGCACAATAAGAGGAGTTTGATTCAAAGACCCACATGGAGGAGAGGAGGATAAATAGGCTTTCAATGATATGACTTGTTCAAACTTAGATTAAATGCATTTTCAGAGACACAGTTGCTTTCTTTATTTTCCTCCATAAAAGGAGGATGCATTATTGCCTGTAGACAGAGACATCCACATCCACGTGACACCTTTCCACAATTTGTTACCCAAATGCTACGTAGTATGTAGTATACTAGTATGTATACTACATGTTTTCAAATTCAGATTTTTCTTTTTCCAACTTCTATGGGGTTCATAGTTCAAGATTTGGGCCGAAGCAGTGGTTTGTGTTTTATGGGCCTAGGCCCAATAGTAGTCCAGTCCATTTCAGATGGCTTCATTCTTACCCTCACAAAAGAGAGGAAAAAACAATAATGTGAATGCAGCAAATTGTAAAGGAGATTGATAAAGCATATGACAAATACAAAATTCTATTCAAAATCCATAATTCTCTACAAAGCTAAGAAAAAGTTACAACAATTGACATTATTTATTAGATAGGATATAAGTAGTATAAGTGAATCAATAGGCACCAAGTTAACTATTATTCTTGGTGATACAAGTTACAACAAGTACAGTAAACATATGTCTTTTTTGGCATCAAAGGAGTTTCTTTTTGTGCAGGAAGTACATGGACAAAAAAAGTTTGTTATCCAATTCCGCCACTTTAACCAAAAAAAGGTCTTTCACATATCCATCTTTGATAAAAAAAAATCTTAGATTTTGTGAGAGGTCCAAAAAAACCTCACTTCTCCTCCTTGGGGCCACACTTCAACTGCACAGCCAAGATCTTTTCCTTGACAACTGGACATGGATCCCCATCCTTTTGAAAAAGATTCCTATCTACTGGAATCTCACATGTGTTCTTCCCCAAACAAAGCTGCACAACACAAAATATAAGTAAATGACATCAAACCAACCTCACTCAAACCTAGTAGTATACTTATTATGTTAAGTGTGTCTTATGAATCCACATTTACCTCCTCAACAATCTTCACACTATGCTTGGCGTGGCAGCCTTGCGTCATGAAAAGGCCACAAGTTCCCCATGGATCACCAAAGCTTGCAAAGTCAACATTCTTGATCACTTCATCATTGGGACACTGAAGAACCGACTTAGGTTGGAGGTCGTCTTTCGGTTTGAGCACATTGTCGTCCCACTTCCAGGACGACACATGGGGCGGGTACCTTTCGGATGTCCAGCAGCATACGACGTCTCGTTTGACAACCAAGATGTCTACTTCCTCCACTTGTCCCCCCAACTCATCAAAGATTACAATTAGGTTGTCCTTGGGCTTAATGAAGGTTCGCGGTATATGGTACCTAAATGGCAAAATAATACATACATAACAATATATGTATGTTGCATTGTCAAGAACCACTTTCTTTGGTAGATATCCCTTTGTTTTTAACTTGTGTTATGATGTTATATTGCATATGTACTTACTCGCTTTGAGAAGGTTGCATAAGCGGTGACAAGTAAGTAGTCCAGTATCGGCCAATGCTATTTCCGTTTACCCAAACCATTCCCTTAGTCATGTTATCCATCCTAATAGCCAACGGATCGTTTCCTGGTGGAGAATCAAACATTGCCTACAAGCACCAATCAGCAACGGAAAACAACTTCATCTTCATTTTTATTATAAAAAATAATTGTTATTATAAGTAACAAAATATTTAGATATATTAGAAAAATTGATCAGATTCTTATAACAACACAAATTACAAAGGAAAACTCTATTTAATCTCTTGAAAGTAGTTAAGGATGAATGGTTTTATGTACTACCTTGTACCAAGTCAAAGGAGCAGACTTATTTTTTAGAGGAACCCATTTGGCCTTCTTGGATCCTTCCTCAGTGAAGTATTGCAACCGCTCTCCCTCCAAACCGATCTGCATTTCATAACCAACAACAAGAAGAAAATATGTCACATATTAATCTTTCTTAACCCTTGGAATTTTCTACTCATTTGAGCTGCAAAGTAACCAAATTTGGAGCATATGGATATAGATTTTCGGAGAAACACCTTGTGATTCCATC
Organism: Rheum nobile; assembly: GCA_027886185.1. Taxonomy (NCBI): domain Eukaryota; kingdom Viridiplantae; phylum Streptophyta; class Magnoliopsida; order Caryophyllales; family Polygonaceae; genus Rheum; species Rheum nobile. Next base: position 10,640,347 of record WOAB01000020.1, read on the forward strand.
CGCCTTGTGTTAGATCAAGATTTCCGGTACCCAAACCTTGGATGACAAGAGACCTTAGACCTGTAAATCTATGCTCCATGTAGGATCCACTATCCTTCATTTTTTTTTTCAATTTTCAAAACAAAAATAAACCAAATGAGTACTCATTTTCTTCATAAGAGACTATAAATAATAACTCATTTTGGTGAGTTTTTGCTCTCTTTCCCCTACTTACCGGCATACCAACTGTTGCTTGTAGGAATGAAAAGTGGTTCACGCCTTGATGGAGTTGTATTGGCACTCTATAGGTGAACTTGGATTGTTGTTTCGATCCATGCTCAGCTCCTGAAATTATACAAATAAAAGAAATAGAAGCAAGATTAGAAGAAGAATCATTTAGAATGCAAAAATAAGGGTATGAACAATTTGTGCATCTTTGGAATAGTTACCTACAAACTTTCCGTTAACAAAGACCGCGATTCCATGACCGAGACTCACAACATCAAGCACTGGCTGGATTGATTTTCTAAATGGCAAGTCATAAGAGTCCAACTCTATGCTAAAATCAGCCACCATTACACAACCATAAAGTTCAAAATCAATTTGTATTATAATTGAACAAATATCTATAAAGAAGCTCCTTGTATAAAACGTACCTTGTCATATACCAAACGTAGTCAGTGGTGTCCTTGGTAAAACCAAATTGCTCAAGTGGCGACCTTGAAGAGGCGCCTCCCAACTCTGGAATCGGCTCAGTGATCATTTCCCATTTCAAGTCCTTATGCACAGACTCTGATTTTGTAAAGTTCCTAGCATTGTGTTGTGAAACCATCTACAAAATGAACAAAAAAATAAGGCTTGAGAGTGCAAAAACTCCTTGATATACTACTAAACTTTTTGAGTAATCACGCTTCTTCACCGTTCGTGTGTTGTACACATTTGTTCTGCAATCAGGAAGGATACTAATAGACTTTGCAGGCATGTAGAATTCCTTGCCCCTGAAATTCAATGTGAAGTCTTGTTCTGTGTTGTTGTTAGATAGAAATGCAACACAAGTTTTGGCTTTTTTATCCTCATACACCCTGGCCTGTACCAAATCAAAATAACCATCAAAACAAACCATTTTTCTTAGATTAAAATAACAAAAACAACAACAATCAACCTAGTATATCCCCGCAAAGCAAGGGTTGGGGGACTAAAAAGTACAATTCTTTCTATATAATCGAATCAAGTTACCTCTGTGTCAGCGTCGTATTTGATAACACTATAGTCTCCCCAAAGTCCAGGCATGCACATATCCAAGGCATAATGCAAATCCCTCAAGTGGCCATATTTGGGTTCTCTTTCCAAGCCTGAAATCAACACAAATTATCATCAATAAAAGCCAATGAAGATCAAGGAGAAGATCTTTACTTATGCATTCTTACCAAATTCGTCGAGTGGAGCTTCATCATAGTATCTAGTAGTAACAAAAGCAGCTGCAGTTCTTCCGTAGTTAGTCCCACCATAAAACTGTGATTGTCACATACATAATCAAAAGATCATAATAACACAAGTGTAAAAAAGTTTCAACCTTTTGTTGCATAACATCATTTGTACCATGTAGTAGCCCACATGGCTTCCATTCATGGAGAACCAGCGGGCGACAGAGTATGCAATATCCTCAGCTCCCCTCCTAGAAGGCGGGTCACCGAAAACTCGGTACCTATCAGCATAACACATGACCCATAAGCGTTCAAAAATTTTGACACGACCATTTTGTACCATAAGATAAATGAGCTAAATCTCACTGAGCAGTCCAGTTCTCAGTCCAGATCATCGGCTTCGTAGGAGCGTTTGGACCGCTAAAGGTATCTCCACAGTGCCTTCCATTACATGCATTGATCTACAAACACAACATTTTTACACCTTTCTTGATTTTTAGTACTTATTGTAACAATACAATTGACTTTTTTTTGTAAAGTAATAGTGTATGTCCTTAGTATAATTATTTTTTGAATGTGTCTTGTATTAATATTAGATAAAAGAACCCATTAATCCAAGCAATTGTAGGGGAGGTGGTGGTAATGGTGGCATAATGGGCATGGAATAGAGAGAAACAGTTGTAGTTGTGTAGAGAAGTTTTGTTTTAATTAGGACAGATGTCAATAGCAATTTATGCCACTTGGTTCAATTTGTATAGACTTGGCTTCTCAATTATGGATAGGAGAGATGTGTTATGTTACAACTTTAAGACAAACATTGAATTGGATTTGTGTTTGGCATACCACTTCATATGGAGCATCTTTCTGCTTGCACATGAGCCATGGCACACTTGTATTCTGATCTAAAGCCATCTGTGCAGCCCACTTGATGTATTGTTGACCATACTTTTTGAATGCTCCCTTGACATGATCATACTCATTCTCAATCTGCAAAAGGCCATCAATTAAGATTAAGCTTCTACTTAACTTTTTTCCATTTTTACAATTTGAGAGATTAAGAGGAACATTTGTTATCAAACCTGTGATAGAATTATAGGTCCACCTTGTGATGCATACAGCTTGTTCTTTTTCATCATTTTAACAACCCTTGTGGTCCACCCTTTCATAGCTTTCTGAGTTAACAAAAAAAACTTCAAAGTTTTCAACATTATAACAAGCTTCTTGTGTAAGAACCACATAAAAAGCATTGGAGGCTAGTTTACTTGCCTTGTAAGCAGAGTTATCGGTTCGAAAGATTATGCCCTTCTCCTCTCTTAGCCAATATGGGATCCCTCTAACAAAACATCAACACAAAACTAATCACATCTAAGATTGTCATTATCAAAACCCAACTCGACAAAAACTTGTTTTTTGACATGAATCTGAGCTTTGTAATTTAGAAGTTAATTACCCATAATTCCATTCAGCCTGGATAAAAGGCCCAATTCTTAAGATAATATATAAACCCTTGTCAGCGGCCTTTTGTAAGAACAATATCAAGTCAAGTCCTCCTGTAAAGTTGTACTGCACAATAAGATAAACAACAACAACAACAACAAAAAACTTATGATAATTATATCAAAACAAAACAAAACAAAACATAAAGTATGATATGATCAAATTATCTAACCTCTCCTTTGATGGGTTCATGAGCGTTCCAGAAGACGTAAGTTTGAAGGCAATTCAGACCTCCCCTTCTCGCCTTGGTTAGGATATCATCCCACATCTAAAATCAACATACAAGAAGACAAAATATATATATATATATATATATATCAAATTGTGATCTAACAACATTTACATACATATACATTATAATGTGGTATAATGTACATACCTCAGGTCGTACACGAGGATAATGTATCTCTCCACATATGAACACTTGTCTCTTGCCATTCAACTTCAAGGACCTCGAATCGAATTTAACCGTCCTAGTCTCGTTATCCAAGGGTTTGATCTTGAAGTGCTCGGATGTTTCCTCATATATGCTCTTGCATTGAGCCAGTCGAACCCCTGGGGTGACCGTTGAGACGAGGATGAGGGCTACTACGAGTAGCCCTCCCGGAGGTATACATGCTAGGCGTCCCATACTAGCCATACCAATTGGATTTGGAATTTAAGCTAGGTAATTTGGTAAGTTGATTCAAAATGTACAAGCCCCTATTAGTCCTTCATTCTTTTCATCATTGAAGATTAATATTTTTAACTTTCAAGGTAGGAGTAAAAGACAAAAATAGGGGAGTTGAATATGAGGAGGAGCGATATTGTAGAGAGTTTTAGGGTTGGATGCAAGTGTCAATTTTTTTTGGGTTTTATATTTGTTGTTGTTGGAGGAGGAGGATCATATAGTATGTGTTGTTGTCCATGCAAGATGTTTGCAAAGTGTTGAAATGTGATTAAATAGTATAATTGAATCTCAGAGTTTAATTTGGCCAAATTTGGCGGGGTGCCCTCCAATTTCTCAATTGTGTTTTCATCCTTTAATTTTAATTTGTCGGAGCTATTCTTTTGGGGTTCAAAGTTAATATTTTTGCTTGGTGGGTAATTTACTAATTTTGACACACTTTTGTTTTTCTTAGTGGTTTGTCTTTTTGAGATGTAATTTTCATTATCCATTCAATAATAATTTGAATTACCCGAATAGCCGCTTGTCTCACCTCCTAGCCTCTATTTTTTTTTAATTCTCCCATTTTTCTGTGGTTTCATTCCTATCATGGTTGAAAGTAATTTCTTAATTCTTTATTGAATGTATTCTTAATGGCAATGTAAATTTTAAGGTTGAATAATATATGATTTTGTGTAATTTACCGTACATTCAAAGTGACTCGGATTATTCATGGATAGTTGTAGAAATAATATCATACCAGTGCGGATGTAAATTACAACGGTAGTAGATGAATTTTCCACTTGACTTGCTTGACTAAAAAATCCGGATACAAATGGATACGAGTAGAGGTGTCAATTGAGGGTCAGATTGGTTTCGAGTCATGTCATTTCGATTTCGGGCCGCTTCAGTTTTGGGTCAATATCAAGTATTCTAAGAACTTGGATCAAATCGGGTTGACCCGAGTCGGGTCAGATATTCATTTATGGGGTAAAGTCGGGTTTCGGGTCAATTTCGGTCGGGTTAATTTGGATTTCCATCAAACTAGATTTTGGGTAGTTCGGATTTGGGTCGAGTAGGGTTTCAGATTTCAGGTCGGGACGAGTTTCGGGTCAAGTCGGGTTTCGGTTTAATCGGATTTTAGATGATGAAACTTATTTTTTAGTTACTTTAAAGATTAAAGAGTCGATGGATCAGATTTAGCTTTGGTGAACCTCCAAAAATTTGGTTAGAGAAGGTTAGACAATTATGGTGTAAGGTTTAAGGTTTGTTATATCATAAATATTTTAATTAACATAATAAAGATTATTTTACGTAAAAATAAATCTATCATATAGTAATATAAACTAAGGTAGGCAAAAATATGAATATACGTATCATACAAATATATATATATATATATATATATATATAACTTAATATTATATATTCACCAAGCATATTACTAGGTTAATTATATGTTTAAGGATATTATATCGAATAAATTTAATATTTTAATATGTTTCTGTAAGTTTTCGGGTAAATCCAGATTTGGTAATTTCAGACTTTTCGGAAGATTTAGGGTTTGTCCATTCGAGTGTAACCGATTTCGGAATATTTTTTGGTTCAAGTTATTTCGTGTTTCGAGCTAGATCGGGTTGAGTCACGCCAATTTCAAATATACGCTTTTTTATTCTTTTTCATGTGTACGTCGGTCGGGTTCGTTATCAAGTAAGACAAACGTTTTTTCAATCTGATAATATTTTGACAATAGTAGACTTGATGATAAGTATATCAGACCCATTATCTTTCATAGTGTGAGCTACTTCACCCCTAAACTTTGGTTTGATTATGGACTTATTATAAAAATGTACACTTGTGGAGACGTAGACGGTGGAGAGTAAGCAAGCAACGTGAAGGTAGGGATTGGATCTCGAGTACAGAGTAGGATGGGGAGTGATTGTCTTACCCTTTCAGCCATGTCATCAAATTTAATGCTTTTTATCCTTCTTATTCTTTGATTGAGCACCAGCAGACCACCATTGACACACCCATGCACCTCCAAATGAAAATCCAAGATGGTGGTGTCGTTGCAATCACCAGGTTGGTCCCGACAAGGAACTTGGTGGCCGCCTGCAGTCGTGTCGTCTATGCCCCAAATCACCAGGTTGGTCCCCAAATCAAGTCGGAGACGGACCCAAACAACAACCAACAAAAAAATTCAAAATTCCCCTTAATCTCAATCCAATGTAAAAACTCAAAACAAAGATAAAATTATGTTTGGGAAATGATAGATTTGTAGGTCAAACTTCAATATCAGTTGGTTTTCATGCCCAATTTGAATAACACTGAATCAATTTATTGATCTAGGTTTCAGATATGGAAAAGAAGAAGAACCTTCATTTTCAAACTTTGATATTTGATCCTTAAACCTTCCACTCATCTTACAATCACATACCCAAAGCATCACAATTACGAAGCACATAAAAAAGAAAAATGCCCAATTTGATTCAAACCAATTCTCACGGTAGGCTGAGCATGTTTACAACTCTACAAAGGAAGGAAGAGATGTTGCTTGGGAGACTCGTGGTGGTTACGACAATGAGACAATATTGCTCGGTTCGGAACGGCCAAAGAAGGGGCCAGTGGTCAGGCGACAGTGAGGCAACAACGGGATGGTAATGATCTGTTTGGTGGGAGAGCGGAAATAATTTTCATTACTCTTTTAAATTCTTGACTTATATTTGTAAAATACCTTAAAATTAGCATATATCATTGTGCCCTGCACGAGTTGTGTTTGATAAAACTCGAAATTGTACCATTATTAAATATTTACGAAAACTAATATGGTAAATTATAAGTTTAATCTATTGACACATATGGTGATAATGTTTTTGTATGATTAAAATTTAAAGTATATACGTGAATTTGTATACAAAATGGAAAATAAATTGAAAATTTTATACAAATAACTAATTAAGAAAACATATAAGTTTAGATTCTAGTAATGCAAATGTTAATTATGTGTAATTAATTAATAGAAAAAAATAGTTAAATTATATCATAGATTTATTTTAAATGTTTTTATATATATTATCACTTTTACATTATAAATTATATATTACCAATTATGCTCAGTTGCATGTTACCAATTATATAAATTTAAGTATTAAAAATATAAGAAGTAACGTAACAAATAAGGTAGAAATATATTATAAATAATTTTATTTACAAATAAAACTAATAAGGTAAAAAGATCTAAATAATTTTTGAGATGATAGTATGTGTATAATTAAGGTAAGTTGTTTTAGGTACAAAATAAATAGATAAGAAATAAAATTTATAAATATCTAAATTAGCGAAGGATAAAATTGTAATTGTACATTAAGATTTGCCTATGTGGCGTAGCTCACAGACTGACACGTATGAGAGATAATTAGGACTTTAGTATAGTATATAGAATATAGATATATATGGGGCGTTTAGTATCCATATCCTAATATCAGGTATGGGTATGGATATGACGCATACACATACACATACCTAGTGTTTGGTATATCAGTATATGGATATCAGTTGATATCCTGATATCCTAATTTTCAAAAGAACCCATATACTAGATTTTGCTAGGGTATAACTCATATTTCTTCTTCCATTCCCATCTGATATCTACAACACACCAAACAGAGATATCATATATCATTTCCATACCCATACCTGATATCTGATATCCATATCCGTACTTGATATGGATACCAAACGAGCCCATAGATATATAGATGACAATGGCAAAAATTACCATGTGTATCTCTCTAAATGGAGGTGATTGGGGGCGTAGGATTACAAATTTTAGTAAATGTACAAGGGTTCGTATGATGGCCAAAGTTTATTTTTGAGAGGTGGTCTGAGTTGCCTAAACAGTGGTCTCTTCGCTTGATTTCTCGATTTTGTAAGTTTTAAATTGCACGAGAAATACCTTTTGTAATGAGTAATTATAAAATTTGCCCCCAGCCTATCTTGTTGGGTTGTGAAGATGTGCCAAAATAACTGGTATACTATGAGACATACCTCACCAGTGGCCGGAAACCGTGGTTGGGAGGGACGAAGAGCATCAGTTGTCGGAAATCGTGCAATTGGATGATTGCAATGGGAGAAATTAAGGATGAACGTACTTTCGAAATGAGTATTTGGAAGTAGAATAGTTTACTGTTAAGAAAAAGAAAGTGAAATTCATATATAACTTAAATAAGTAAGAATTAATTGGTTAAAGTGAATTACACGGTTTGAAGTTTTAAGTACCATTGGATTTGAGAAAAGATGATTAAGATTGAATTACACGCATTAGTATATATACCTGATATAATGAAAATTTGAATGTAATAATCTAATGGTACATCACTAAGTAAGATATAATATATATGAGATATGTAGATAGTATTAGATTTAATGAAGTTGTGCAAGCTAACTTACATTGATACTCAAAACATTACTTCAGTTATACTGATATTATTTCAAACTTTATGTGGTTTAAATCATGTAAGATATATACATGATATACTAATGTAAGTTATATGAGTTATGTAATGATATCTGAGGTAGTTACATATCTTACTTATAGTAAGAGAAAATAAATGAGTTACGTACTATACTACTATCACATTAATTAGTATATGTACCTTATATAATTATAATATAATGTAATAATCTAATGATACATCACTAAGTAAGATCTAAGATACATGAGCTATGTAGATAATATTAGATTTAAAGTTGCGCAAGTTATCTTACATTGATATTCAAAACTTGTTATTTCAAACTTTTTCCCCGTTTACATATCATACATAAAGATATGACTTACACTTATCTTATTGCGCATATTAACTTACACTACATATATTCCATTAAATATATATAAAGATATAACTTAAATTTTAAGTTGCACAAATAAACTTATATTGATATTTAACACATCACCAATGCTACGCTACTGTTATTTCAAATTTATATAGCTAACCTATCTTATATTACTGTCATATATTTAATTAAAAAAAATAGTATTTGAAATGATAATTCTATGAGGAATAATCTAACTTAGGTTATACTATATTGATTGAAACTTTATGTGAAATATTTCAATTAGTACTTTAAATGTTAATTTTGTATGTTTAAAATTATATTATATATTAATTAAATTGACTAACTAATTTTGTATCCAATTTCCTTAAAATAAAGAAAGTAAGACATGAACTGAAACAAAAATTGGAGAGCAATTCTAAAAAAAAGCAACGTGACATAACAAATTGGAAAACAATTTTAATTAAAATATACGGAGTATCTGGCAACAACTTGTTCAATTCTAATGTGGTTAAGATCAACTTGTGGAGATATGTGCTGAATTTTAGTTGTTCGTAGGTGGGGCTTGGGTAAACAAGAGGTGGTTGTGTGGTTTCTAATGGCTCAGATAGTTTGTGACTTAGGCTTGTGATGAACATGGAAGTTGTAACCCTTCTTTTAGCCTTAATTATGTTATTTGCAGGCTTTCAAAAGGTTTCCTCCCTCCCCTGCTCTACTTTTTTTTTTTTTTATAGCACTGTTTCTGTTTGAATGTGTGATTTGTACTTATTTTAGGGAGCTTAGCTGATGCTGGAGTTGCCGGATTGATATATTTCTGTGTTTGCTGAATTTATATTACTGCAGAACTAGGATAATTTTGCTTGCTATGCTGTTTTGTTTGCATGTTTTCTTAGAATCCTGCTTTGCTGATTCTAAGAAGTCTTTTTATTCTGCATCCTTTTCCCAAATTCCATTTCAAAGTTTAAAAAAGTTTTATAATGCCCAAGCCCAACATTGGAATTGTGGAGGTTTCAAGCCTAACATAAAGTATATGGATTACTCCTCCTATCATCAATTGGTTTTAGGATGAAATCTCATTGGACTTATGTGTTGGGCTTGGTGGTTGTGGCTCAAGAGGCGTTCTCCCCCCAGCAATTGCCTGGAGTGAAGGAATTATTTGAGAAGCCTCCAGAACTGAGGAAGCGTAGGACAAGATACGACATATACAAGAGGATAGACGCCAGTTACTACGGCTACCGGGATGACGAGGACGGGATTTTAGAGAAGTTAGAAGGACCCGCGGAGGAGAAAATGAGGGCTGAGGCATTGGCTGCTTGGATGGAGATGGGGAAGATTAAGGAAGAGGCCAAGGCTGCAGTGAAGAGTGGGGAAGTCTTGAGTGTAGTGAATGCAAAGGATATACTGTTTGTGGATTTTCTTCTGTTTTATCATTAGGATACACAATGGAGGTTTCATACTATAATAAATTATAGGAATATTTTTACTATATTTTGCTTGACACATCAGCAAAATTATTATGAAAAATATATTTAATTTGGAATATTTTTTTTTTACAAGATAAACATTAGGCTCCTTTCTAGATGAAGGGCATACCTAAATAATCGTAATGAGTGGTTTTTACAATAATTCTATACAAAATATCACGTATAGAATTCAAATTTATGAACTTTTGTCTTGCAAAATACATTTGAGATTGTATAACACCGAGTGTTGTGAAACTCAAACTACATTTGAGAATAGTTAAAACTTTTGAAATTACGATAAATTAATCCAGCAGTGAGATTCTATAACTTGCATTAATGATAAAAGCTTTCATTGAAGATGCCCGAGTTTACCATGAAGAATTGATTAATAGTCAACACTCCACTAATTCTGGTTGATCCTTCTATTGATTCCATGAATACTTGCTCCTCTTGTGGGCCCACTTCCATCAATGTCAATGCTTGCTCTAACTGTCCTCCAGTGACTCATGCGAAATGGGATCCATCTCAAGTATAGTTTAAACGTCGCAAGTCTCCAAGCCCCCCCCCCCCCCCCCCCCCCCCCCCATCTTCTCACCTGATCAAATGCAAGACAAAAAGGTTTGCGGTCTGGAGAGCCCCACAAGCCCGCGACCTTCAATCTCCCGCCCTTCAAGAAATCAACGCATTTTTGACGCCTCATAGTTTCCTTCGCAGACTTGCCATATTCTTTGACTTGCTCTGATCTTTTCCCGCAGAATTAGAACATGTAAGATTTGCTAAGCTTGGCCGCTTTCACTACCAGTGGACCCACAACAAGGTTTGCCTTCACTAGGTGAACCCCCTCTAAAGAATAATGAGGTTGCCTCCGTGGAGACGAAGAGCCAGATTCATCCTTTGCGTCCTCGCGCACCTTCATATGCCAACATAAGAGATAAGGCTTGCTAACTCAGTGAATTGTACATGGACAAGTAAGGCATTTCCATCCCATTAGTCCACTATAGTCTAGGCTCAAGAATCACGAAGCCATGATGCATCTCTATCAAACTCCACGCCCCGCGAAACCTTGGTTCGTGTAGCTCGTTGGGATGTGTAGGAGCCAGATTTCACCTGACTTAGAGTATGGGGGACCAAAGCCCATGGAATGCCCAAAATAGCGAAGCCCATTAGGAGGAAGGTAGAAGAAAGTGAGCCCATGACCGAAAGAAGTGGCCCAAAAACCCCCAAAAGCTCAACCCATGCACTTTAAAGGTAAGTAAATAGGAGGATTCTCCCTTCTATTGAAAAAGAAACACCCATCCCCAAAAGAAAACTTAAGTGCTTTTTATTTGTTGTGTGAAAATAGTCTAATTTGATCAACAAAGTTGCAAGCTCGGGAAAACCCCCGGGTGACAAGGAGTCGTTGGGGCTAGATTAGAGCGTCGCATGAGCCACTGGAGGACAGTCAGAGCAAACCTCAACATTGACGAAAATGGGCCGGCGGTGGAGCAAGTGTTTGAAGAATCAAGAGAATAGTCAACCGGATTAGTGGAGTGTTGACTGCTAATCAATCTTTCAGGGTTTAGTTCGGTAATCTCCATTCATAGTTGGTGAATCTTACACTAAATGTTTGTAACTTATCCCGTAGTATATACTCCCTCCTAACCCTCCTTAAGTGTTACTTGTTTTTGTAGAGTTTTAAATTTGTATTAAGAAATTCATTAAATATTTCAACAATCTAATTTTTTTTCTAAATTTAATCACTCACCACCAATTATAACCAATGGATGAAAAGAGAAAAGTCAAATTAATCAAATTCCAAGAAAAAATGTTATAATAAATTAGCTTGAAAACCTACAAAGACAAATACAAATAAATGTATTATAAAGCCTAAAAGGACCAGTAAATTTAACGGAGAGAGTATTATATTTCGTAAGATAAATTTCTAAAAACAATTCTCAAAGTCGGGGTTAACTCTTAAACATTTATTTTCTCACAATCGAAAATTGTATATAAATAAAATAGTGTATGTTTAGTCATAGAAATGTATGTCTACAACTAACTATTAATTGCATATTATTTTAAATGACCATACACAAATAAAAAGAGAAAATCCCTCCTTTGAGACAAATGGATATAGAGAACATGAGTACATGACATATTAAATGATCTCCGGAAGACAGATAATTTTTTATACTCGTCAAAAAGGATTTACCAAAATTCGAAAGGTATTGGACGATACCCATAAAGAGAATGTGGTTTTATTTTTAGTTTTTTGATACAAGACAAACATTAGGATCCCTTCATGAAGAGAAAGGCATCCCTGAATCATCGCAATGGATGATTTTAACAAATTATTTATAGAGCTTATTACATGTAGAATTCAGACGATTGAATTCTTGTATCAAAATCCGGAAGTTTGCAGCCGAGATATTGATATGGGAGAGAATGGTAAACATCCTTCTTAGGGCAATAGGACTAATCGTGTGGCGAGATGATCAACTGCATAGTTGGCTTCCTTGAAATAGTGAAAGACCTGAAAAGATTCGAATGAAGAAAGCATAGATTGTATGTCTAGAACAATAAAATGGATATCCCAAGGAACTTTCTAGGTTCCTTTAATGAAATTAAATAGGATTAAGTTAAATTCTTCAATAATTAATTTTTTTATTTTGAGGGATATGACTTTACGGATGCCTTGAAGTGTTGTAAATGCTTATGTTTGTAGAATGGAAGTGCTAGGTATTTGTTTACGTAAACATTATCTTGCTATTGGAATTACATATTATATATCTGATATGAGAGGTCATGTCAATGTGTTTAGATCCATCGAAATTCAGTTTACGCCATCCTTCTGGTGGTTTCTTCCATATCATATTAGTTATACTTCTTCTCTTAATGGAGGTATGTGTTTTGGGAGATTTAGAGGAAGAAGAAGAGGAGATCCAGTTTTGATAATGGAACAGGAATTCATTTAAGAGATCAATGTTATGTTGGGTCTTATTATGTCAGAAAATAATAGAGTTACAGTGTTTCCAAATGAGCCACAAAAGAACATAAGTTTCGTTGATGTATTAGGTGTTGTAAAATAATGTAGGTCTGTATAAAAATATGTAGTATGTTGAAAAGTAAAATGTTTACCAAGGCAGTTTTCAATGTTGTGAATCATCCGAAGGGTAAAAGGGTAAGCAAAGAAAAGATGGTCGGTATCTTCGATGTCAGCATTACAAAGTACACAATGGGCAGAAACTTTAGAAAAAAGTCGATTTAAGTGTTTTCTAGTAGGGAGAAAATCGAAGACAACCTTCCACGGAAAATTTTGTATTTTTGGGGGATATTACTTAACCAAATCTAGGGAAAAGGATCATAGAAGGAAGAGGTATGACTTGGTTGAGTAAGGTATCTTGCAGATTTGGCAGAGAAAGATATGTCATTAGATAATTTACAGATATTGTGATTGTCAATGGGAGGTTGTGGAATATGTATTTTCAAGATTTGTTGCATAACAAAAGGAGGGAAATAATAAGCTTCAAAAAAAGGAGGGAGATATTTCTCAAGGTTCAAAATATACCAGTGGCGATCTGGGGTAATAAAATGACAGACTTTTTAAGTAATATCTCCATTATCAAAGTATGAGAGTAGACTACAGTCTAGAATCCAACTATCTTTCCAGAAATTGATAGATTGACCATTTCCGACTTTCCAACAAATGTCTTTCTTGAAAATGTCACGAATAAGAAGAAGTCTAGAAAATTGTTGTTATTATTTTTGTTTTTTCTTATAAGAAAAGAGACTGGAGAAACCTAAAAAAAATCAGTGATGATTTGGTTTTAGAATCCAAGGGGAAAAGCACAAATTTGTAAAGGAAAGATTATCTTAAATTTGAATTTCTTAAAGTTGAATTTGCAGGAAACCATCCGTTAAATGGTCGATTTTTAGGGGAACCACTTGTTATAGAGGAAATTATTTTAAACCACCCATTATAACCATTACGTTAGCGCACAACCACCCAAAGCCGAGAGTCATTAGTTTTGCTGTCAACTTGTGTTAATTGAACAATATACCCCTGTTTTTTTTAAAAAAAATTACGAAATAAACCTGGCTGGTATCTCCAAATTTCCCTTCATTAACCCATCCATCATTCAGTAAAAATCGAGAGCGAAATTAGGGACAAATTTTAGGGTTAGGGATTTGGGATGAATTGGCGAAATTGGGGACAAATTTTCGAGAGCGATTGTTGTTAGAGAAATCCGAGTGTGTTCTATCATCTTCTGTGAGCGGAAGTGGGGACGAAATTAGGGTTAGAGTTTGGGGAGTGTTCGTGTTCACAATTGTTAGGGATTTGAGGAGCTTCGAGCGACAGAGAAGGGAGATTTGACGATAACGAAGTCGTCAAATTGGAACTTCAAGCGAAAGGAGGTCCCATTGAAGTGCTTCTTCTATTTAGGGGAGGGAGATTCCAAGATAAAGAGCGAGTTCTACCTCTGCTTTCTTCAAGGTAAGATTACATGGCCCTTATTTTATGCTTTTTGGATGGGTGTATAAAATATGGTGTTTCAACAATTGACTTAGTGATGGTCCCATATATGTGTTGTCCAGGTGAGGTTTCGATGACTGTATTTGGTGTGTTGTCCATTTATTACATGACATTGCCATGTGATGTTCACTACACATTGCTTTTTGGTGTTTTTTATGCATTTTTATTGAATTTATGACATTGCCATGTGATGTTAACTGCATATTCATTCCCTTTTTTTAATTGATATGATTTCACAGATGTATGTGACAATCAAATTTTTGTATGATGGAAAATTTTACAAAGGTCTCGAAGACCATGTGTGTTATAGGAAGAAATATGTTTATTGTAAGCAATTTGTTGATCCTAATCTTACATCTAAGATGGAGATAGAGTACTTTATAATAGAGGGTGTATGACTTGATAATGTGATGGAATTCTGGTATTCACAGCCAGGACTCAGTCTAAATAATGGCCTAAGACAAATAAAGTGTGACAATGATATCATCCACTTATGCTCTTGTGCTAGGTTAGACAAAATACTACATGTCTATGTTGTGCAACCAAATGAACCTACTCCAACTACTGTGAGACAAGGTGTAATTGGACCAATCATTAGCAGTCCAACAAATTTTGCTAGGCCCATAAATAGTGGAGGCATTTCCATAGCAGTCGGCCCAACAGTTTTATCTCAACCAACTCATCAAACTATAATAAATGATAGGGGTCATTCCACAAATAGTGCTGGCAATTCCAAATCTGATGCAAACCCTAGGAAACTCTTATCTCCATCTTGTGCTTCCAGTGGATGTATTATTGGCAGATGTGGTAAGCAAAGATTCCAACCAAAACCTAGTTTAGAGGAAGTACCTGATGATCTATCTACAAATGAATCTGATGGATCTGCATATGAAGGTAATGTCTTAGGCTCTGATTCCTCTGATACATCTGATGTACCATTTGATGAGAAAATATTTGGTGGAGAGTCTTCTGAGGAAGATGATGATGTTGTGTTTGAAGATAATGTTGATACTGATGTTGTTAATGAGGGTGTAGAAGTTGATGGTAATGAAGAAAATGTGTGTGATATAAGAGTTGATTCTGATGATTTTAGGAGTTGTAATGATTCTGAGGGTAACAAGGGCCGTGTGAGGTACCCTGAGTGGTTGGCATGGGCCCTTTTCATACAAAAGCATGTGAAACCATTGATTGCTTCTGCAACATATCTTACCATTGATTGCTTCTGCAACATATCTTACCATTGATTGCTTCTGCAAGCCATTGATAGCATTTTACATATCTACATAAATGAGGATAAATAAGGATCTATTCACTCATCAAATTCATTCAAAATCTTCAATCTCTAAAAATGTCTAATTCATCTTCAAACTCCTCAAACTCAAACCCTCTCCTTTCTAGTGATAGCTCTGAAGATGGTGAGTACCAAAGACTTTTACAAGAAGCTATCCAAGCCACTAATGAAGTTCAAGAACACGCTCTACAACGCAAATACAAAGCACAAGCAGAAAATTCACGTAGGGGATCTCGTCGAAAATTCAGAGATAGAGGAAGGGAACAAGGCTTTGATCAACTTTACAAAGATTATTTATCAGACGAGCCAACTTATCCAGATCATATCTTCCGACGTAGGTTCAGAATGCGCAAGGAAATTTTCTTGCGTATTGTGAACAGACTGGAGAATGGTATGGAGTTCTTTCAACAAAGGCCAAATGCAGTGGGTAGGCTTGGCATATCTGCATTACAAAAATGTACTAGTGCCATTAAAATGTTGGCTTATGGAACTGCTGATGATGCTTGTGATGAGTATTGTTGGATCGTTAGAGTTACGTCTGAGGGAACAAAAACTTTGTTCCCACAGAAGATGCAACGGATTAAAAACAGCAAGAAAGATAACGAACGAACTCACGATGTATAGTGGAAACCCTGATCAGCAAAACTAGCTTCTCAAGGAAAAACCACTACCTTCAAGCTTCCGCTTGAGAGGATTTTGAAGCGTGTACTTGTCTTATTGATTTCTTGCTCGATTACACTTGTATCCTGGACTTCGACCTCTAAACAACCAGTTAGACTCGAAGACACTTCTACAACGATGAATCGAACTCAACCCTTGAGGACTTACACACACCTCACTTCTTTTCTTTCTCCTTTTCGTTCTCTCTGTTTTCCGTCGTCGTGGTTACATAGAAATGAATCCATACTTCTATTAAATACAACACGGCAAAACCCTAATCGTAACACAATAAGATCTTTCCAAATAAGGTTATAGGAAGATAGAGTTTGCCGGAGGAATAATATCTCAACCGTCTATTTTAATCAAGGAAGGAATTCCCGAAATTAATATAATCGGATGAGATATGATTATTCTCTCTCCAATTCACTTATCTAAGGAAAGATTCCCTAAGATAAGGAATCAGGCTTCTTCTCTCTCCATATCTTCTCGATCCGGCTCGATCCTTGGAGCCGAAGAATTCAATCCTTTACCGCGTGCGTTTCATGATTTTGTTTCCATAATTCAGCACGCTGAATTTCTTCTTTCCATTCGCAGCTTCGATCTCGTTCGTCACTTCAGTTCCTTGGGGGGTAACAAAGCACATGAACAGAGCTTTGTTCCCTCTGCGATCCTTCGCTGCAATGGTTCCCTGAGACAACTGTCTTTGTTCCTGGAGCACATAGTACCCAGATTAGTTGAATGTTTGTTACCATCAAAACCTAAGGAATTCAACAAATTCCCCCTTTTTGATGGTGACAAACATCCTTGACAATAAAGCATATACATATGATATAAAGACAGTTACAGAGAGAAAGGTTTCCCACTTAGGCAATATTAGTTCCCCCTTAGTTCAACAACATATGAAACCATGTTCTGTTCCCCCTCAACCAAAGCTACATGTCATTTCCCCCTTTTGGCATCATCAAAAACATAAGTAAAGAGATAGAGAGAAAAAGACAATAGCTTGATAAGCAGCATTCCCTTTTGCATTAGATTGAAACGCACAAATATAGACTACACGGAGATACAACAACAATGTAAGCAAGTATAACATACATGATCAACATGCCAGTCAATGCAAGCACGTGAAGCAGGATCAAAGAAGTTCGAAGAGTAAGGGATAGATGTGCTAGGGAACAAAAGAGGGGTTGGTTAGCGGAGAAAGATGAATTATGCGCCACTGGAGCCAGCAGAGGGAACCGAAATATGAATAGCAATTTAAGCATGCACTTACTTCACAAGACGCCTTTGTTGTTCTCCCAACTGAGATGTTGCGTGAGACAAATTCCTCACGACCCTTCACAGATAAGTTCATCTTTTGTTCCTCCTGAGAGTCTCCTCTTCCTTACGGCTCTTCCTCAGATGCATTAGTCCTCTCTTTGTGTACCTTGTGATGTTCCATATTTTTTTTTTTTTGAACAACACAATCTTCAGCTTTCCTTCTTTGACCAAAGATCACACCCAAGAGGATATTTTCCAGAAATAAATATTGTAAAAGATTCTGTCCAAATCCATCAAAGCCCACAAAATCTCAAGCACAACAACCATCACGAGCTACCACATAATCTTTTATGAACACTTCTCAAGCAGTTGCAAGCCGTCATCACACATCATATCTGTCAAATCCCAGCCACAGACCATAGAGGCGACAATTCGTATTCTCGACTTTCCGAAAAAGTAGAAGAGTGTGATGCGGGGGTAATGTTACCAGAGAGGGTACAAAGAACATCACACAAGAACATATGCGAGAATTTTTTTAATAATGTTTAATCATGAATGAGAGGCTCCCAGATGTGGATGATTAGAGGGGCTCATAGGAAGCATCAAGCATGATGGCTAGGGTAGGCTGTAGAGTCAATAATCATTTGGGCTTATAATGAGGGATCAATGCATCAAGTTGACTCTTTTAGGCCCGAAAGAAGGCTGAATCATGTATTAATAAGATAGCATAGAGAATCATGCATGCAATTTTGCACATTAGTGAAGTATTAGCATGAGTCTAAGCAAGGCGTTCAACAAATGATCAAGAGAATGAATGCAGATCAAGACATGATGATTAACCTTCCACACTTTACCATGTAATTTAGCTAATCATCGAGGGAATACAACAAATAGGCATTTAGTTTAGAGAAATCATACCTAGTTCCATACGGAACTGTTCGAAGGGTTCCTTGTTTAGAGCTTTGGTGAAGATGTCGGCAATTTGATCCTTAGTTCCACAGAAGTCCATTGTCACCAACCCTTTCTCCACACAGTCACGCAAGAAGTGGTGTCTTATCTCGATGTGCTTGGTACGTGAGTGTTGCACCGGATTCTTGGAGATATTTATGGCCCTGGTATTGTCACAGAGATTAGGAATAGAGTTAAGAAGAATACCATAGTCGCTGAGTTGTTGTTTAAGCCATAGGAGTTGTGTGCAACAAGCAGCGGCGGCTATGTATTCAGCTTCTGCAGTGGATAGAGCGACGGAGTTCTGCTTCTTTGACCCCAGGAAACTAAACACGGCCCAAGAAACTAAGCCATTCCTGATGTTGATTTTCTATCCACTTTGTTCCCTGCGAAGTCAACATCTGTGTATCCGACTAGATCGAGGCTTCCTCCCCTTGGATACCACAGACATAGATCATCTGTTCCCTTCAAGTATCTCAGAATCCTCTTCATTGCTTTGAGATGTGTTTCTTTGGGATCGGCCTGAAAACGAGCACAAAGACATACACTGTACATAATATCAGGTCTACTAGCAGTGAGATAGAGAAGCGAACCTATGATTCCTCGATAGAGAGATGGATCAATTCCCTGTTCATGTTCGTCTTTTCCCATTGGGTTGTTTGGAGAGATGGGAGTGGTGAAGGGTTTTGCGTCAGACATTCCAAACTTTTTGACACATTCCCTTAGATACTTCTGTTGATGCACTTTGGTTCCCTCATCCCCCTGAGAGACTTGAAGACCTAAGAAGAACTTGAGTTCTCCAACCATGCTCATCTCGAATTCTCTGGCCATCAGCTTAGAGAATTTCTGAACCAGTTTATCATCTGTAGACCCAAAGATGATATCATCCATGTAGACTTGTACTACCAGAATATGCTTCCCTTCCTTCAGAAGGAACAATGTCTTGTCGACCTTTCCACGAACGTATCCGTGCGTCAGAAGAAACTGTGAGAGCCTTTCATACCAGGCCCTTGGGGCTTGCTTGAGACCGTACAAAGCTTTGTCTAGAATATAGACATGGTCGGGTTGGGTGGTATCCTCAAAGCCGGGAGTTTGCTCCACATAGACTTCCTCCTTGAGAACTCCATTCAAGAAGGCGGTCTTGACATCCATCTGTTGCAGCTTGAATCCATGGAAAGAGGAATAGGCAATTAGGAGTCTTATTGCTTCTAACCTGGCAACTGGAGCAAAGGTCTCATCATAGTCGATGCCTTTCTGCTGGTTGTAGCCTTTCACCACCAGCCTTGCTTTGTTCCTTGTGACTTGACCTTGATCATCCAGCTTGTTCCTGAACACCCATTTGGTTCCTATCACTGTTCTGTTCCTTGGACGAGGAACTAACCGCCAAACCTTGTTCCTTTCGAACTGATAAAGTTCTTCTTGCATGGCGTTTATCCAGTCAGGATTCTTCAATGCTTCTCCTACGGTTTTAGGTTCTTGTAAAGAGAGAAAAGCGTTGAAGGCACAAAAGTTATGTAGGGAAGAGCGAGTGCTTTGAGGTGCTCCCTTTCTATAGTCTATGACGATTAACTTGACTGGATGAGCCCACTTTTGCTGGTAGTTTGGAACTTGAAGATTGTTGATGTCGAACTCCTCTGAATTAGCGTTGCCAGCGTTTGAGCTTTCACCAGTAGTTTCATCAGTATTAGGACTGACATCTCCAGTTTTGTCAGTAGTGGAGTTGTCCTCAGAGGGCTCCGTTGTGCCGTGACTTGGGCTTTGTTCCCCCTGAGGTGCCTGAGGTGTTTCTGGTGGGTGAGCATTTTCTTCATTTCCATCTGAGTTGGCGGAGTTGGGAGTTCTCGGTGTTGAAGGATCATTCTGAGTTTCTTGATCTTGAGAGGTCCCATCACCGACATTGCTTTCTACAAGCTGAAAGAAATCATCTTCGGATAGCTCGGTATTGGAGGGAACACTGCCTGATTGTTCCTGCACATTGTTACCAGCCATAACTGATTCATCAAACACTACATGAATGCTTTCCTCTACCTTTCTGGTTCTCTTGTTGAATACTTTGTAAGCCTTGCTTTGCTGAGAGTATCCTACAAAAGTTCCTTCATCACTCCTGGGATCGAACTTCCCAAGAGAATCTTTCCTGTTGTTGTGGACGAAGCACTTGCAACCAAATGTGCGCAAGTGAGACACATTAGGTTTCCTTCCCTTAAGAAGCTCATAGGCAGTTTTGTTCAGGAGAGGACGAATGGTTGCTCTATTCAGAACGTAACAAGCAACATTCAGAGCTTCGGCCCAGAAACTCCTAGGGAGACCACTTGAGATGAGGAGGGTACGCGTCATGTCTTCCAGAGTCATGTTCTTCCTTTCCATAACCCCGTTTTGCTGTGGGGTCCTGGGAGCAGAGAAGTTGTGGTTAATACCTCTGTTCCTACAGAGGGATAGGAACTGAGAGTTCTCGAATTCTGTTCCATGATCAGTGCGAATAGACCCCAAGGAATGTCCAATTCTCCTTTCGGCTGCCTTAAGCCAGGACTCAAACTCAGCGAACACTTCATCCTTTGATGAGATAAATAGAGTCCATGTGTACCTGGAATAGTCATCAACAATAACAAAGACATATGCATTTCCCCCACGACTCTTCGTGTGCATTGGCCCACAAAGATCCATGTGGACTAATTCCAGAGGACGAATAGTACTTACATCCCTTTTTGACTTGAAAGAGGATGATAAGCACTACTTTGTAGGGCTTAACTAAGAGTTATTAGAGGTTTTATTGGTGCCATTCGGGTAGATTTAGACACATTCTTGTGTATGGAGTATGGAGGCAAAGTCTTGGTGTTTTGGAGATGTTTTGAGCTTACTTGAAGATAGTTGGAGACATTGAAGAAGAAGCAGCCACGAGAGAGCCTATGGAAGAATAGAAGAGGAGAATGCTGGTGCTGCAGGTCGAGCATTAACCGCGATCGCGGGACTTCGAGGCATTCGAGACACTTCTGCAGGTACGGAGGAGAGCAAGGAGCGCGGAACTACGTGACCCGCGATCAAGGTCCATGACCCGCGATCGCGGGTCAGCACGGCAGAGTTATTTTGGATTTCCCAAACCTATCTTATCTGTTTTTCTTTATTTTCAGTTTATTTATTCCGTTTTCTATTCTTCAGTGGGCTAGGTCATTTGTAAAGCCCATATATATATACTCTCTTAGTTTTTAGGTTTTAAAAAGGAAGTTTTAGTTTGGAGAATTATTACGTTGTTGAATTATTCATTGATTCAGAGTTTTATGAAGAACATGAGGAGGAACTAACCTTCTTGGTTCCGCCTAACAATTGAAGCATTCATTGGATTTTGGTTGTGAGATTATCTTTCGTGTTCGAGTTCCTATTGGTTTGTATTATCTCTTCTAAGCTTATTCCATTGGATTTCATTAATTGCACTAGCCCGCGCAACTAGTTGTTATTGGTGATTTTCATATTGCTAGGAGTAGGAAACTGTTGGGCTAACGTCCTATTCTGTTGTAGCAACTATAATTTACATGCTCTAGTTGAAATTGTTCTATTGTAGGGAGAGATAATTACATGGTAAATGCATTTGAGCGAGCGTTCTGTGTATCCTGGTTAATTCTTATATGCATTGTTGCCTTTGGGTTGAACTTTTAGTGGTACTAGGGTTATTCATTGGTAAGGGTTCTTAGTGGAAGGTTCCCCTTTGAATCTACATAATATCGGGACAGGAACAACCATAGGAAGGAAGAAGAACTCGAGATAATCTATGATCAACCATATTCAGTGATTGTGGATATTTGTTAGGAGGAGCATTTTTCCTTTATTTGATTTATCCATATATTTTAGCAAACCAAACCTCAAAACCCCCCTTTTGTTACACTATTCGATTGATATTTGATTGTTAACAAGAAAATAGTTGCCTGTGATTCTCTTGGGATTTCGACCCTTGCTTAATCAATATTCTAGTTTGGAAGTTGAGGTTACTTTGATTTGGCATAACGACCTTAGGCCACATCAAATTTGGCGCCGTTGCCGGGGACTCATTGTCTGTTTTCTTGTGAATTGATTAAATATTTATCTTGTAGGGAACCTATCTTACGGTTCCCTCTAACGTTACTAACCTTTGTTTTGTCAAGTGTGATTCACAGTTTAGTAGTTCGGTGAAAGAATTCAGCTATGGCACAAGAAAACCGAACACTGAGGCAATTGACAGCGCAATATCAAGAGCAGCAACATCTAGCGGTTCAATTCTCGGAAATCCAGGAGGGCGTGAACTTTGAACTCAAATCGGGTTTGATCAGTTTATTGCCTCACTTCAGAGGAACCGATGAGGAAAATCCGAACAAACACCTCCAGGAATTCGATACTGTTTGTAATAGTATGCAACCCCGGGGAGTTACTGAAGATCAAATCAAACTGAGAGCCTTTCCCTTCTCTCTAAAGGATGCGGCGAAGGAATGGTTCTATTACTTGGCCCCGGGCAGCATAGTCACGTGGGCAAAAATGAAGCAAGCTTTCCTGGAAAAATATTTTCCTACAACCAAGCTCAATAGCCTGAAAAGAAGCATCAGTGACATTGAACAGTTTCAAGGCGAGCAATTGTATGACTATTATGAGAGATTCAGGAGGCTAGTAATCAACTGCCCATTTCATGGTTACTCAGACCAGGATCTGGTACTGTATTTGTTTGGAGGATTGCTAGAGGAAGACCGTAGGTTGGTAAATGCTACCTGCGGGGGAAACATCTTGAACAAAACCCCCGTGGAAGCCTTTGAGGTCTTCTCCGAGCTCTCTAAGAGTTTAAGGCAATACCGCTCAAGGAGTAAGGCAAGCACCACAGACACTCCCAGAGCAAGAGTGCATGCTGTACAAGAAGTGAACATCACAGAAGTCCAGCCTCAACAAACACAACCATTAGCCGGTGAGAGTACATTACTAGCTCTCACCCAGACGCTTCAAGCACTCACACAAGCAATGATTCAAGTAAGTGCAAATAATACACAAGCAGTGATTCAAGCTGGTGCAAATAATACACAAGCAGTGATTCAAGCTGGTGCAAACAATGCATTAGCAATGAAAGAGGGATTCTCTCAGCTCACCCAGCAAAATTACACTTTGCACCAGGACTCTCAGCAATCTATATTACAATTGGGTGCATCACTGGGACAACTGATGCCTAGTACACCTGCAATAACGGAGTCCCCAAGCAAGTACTGCGAAGACCAACTTGAAGCCAATGCAATCAAATTGAGAAGTGGAAAGAAACTAAGTGACCCTTATGCTGTGGGAAGGGATGAAGAACCAACAAGAGGCGAACGCTGGGAAGAACCGCGATCGCGGGCTGAAAACCGCAATCACGGTTATTTCACGGAAAAAACAAGGGAAGTCGTAGAGGAACCGCGATCGCGGGGCGTCGGATATGGAACCAAAACCAATCAGCAGAGAACCGCGACCGCGGGGTGAGAACCGCGATCGCGGGTCGACTATGGACGACTACCCAGATATATACAGCCAGAACTTCCCCCGCTCAACCCTGAAAAGCCACCGGCACTCTTTCCTGAGGTATTGAGGGAGAAGAGAAGACCAAAAACCAATCAGGAGATCTTTGACGTCTTCAACAAATGCGAGGTGAATATTCCTCTCCTGAAACTGGTGGAGTCCGTACCCAGCTATGCCAAATTCCTGAAAGAGCTGTGTACAAACAAAAGAAGGCAAAAGCTGAAGGGAAATCAAAAGATCCAGGTCAGTGAGAGAGTTTCTGCAGTGTTTCAGCAGCGAATGCCACCCAAATGTGGTGACCCTGGTATGTTTACTGTCCCTTGTACAATCGGTACCACCCATGTAGAAAAAGCTATGCTAGATCTAGGCGCCTCCATTAATGGGTTGCCTTATTCTATATACAAAACCATGGGGTTAGGACCACTTCAAGAAACTGGGATAGTAGTGCAATTAGCGGATAAGTCTAATGTCTACCCTAGAGGTGTGGTAGAAGACGTCTTAGTTATGGTAGACAGGTTAATTTTCCCAGCTGATTTCTATGTGCTTGACATGGATGATGATCCTCATGGAGCCCCTATTCTACTAGAAAGACCTTTCTTGAAAACTGCATGTACTAAAATTGATGTGAGTACTGGGACACTCACTATGGAATTCGAAGGGGACGAGATAGAATTCAACATTAACGAAGCTATGAAGCACCCCAATGACGAACATTCTCTATGTGCTATTGATGTGATTGATCCTATTGCTCAAGATGTTTTTGATAATTCTTATTTAAAGGAACTATATGCTGATTTGGAGAATGACATAGTTAGTCCTTGTGCGGAAATTTCAGTATCTACTAACATGCAGGAGAAGGTAGCAGACATAGACACATTCGGGGATAACCCCGCCCATAGCAGATGGAGCGATGGCCCCATTCCACTAACTGTACCCAGCGAAAAGCTGCTCCCTTCTATTGTGCAGGCACCCCCGGTCGAACTCAAGCAACTACCATACCACCTCAAGTACGCATTCCTTGGAGAGAATGGCACACTACCAGTCATCATCTCAAACAAACTCTCCAAGGAGCAGGAGGACAAGCTGGTCAAGGTACTCAAGGTGCACAAGATAGCCCTGGGATGGACCATAGCAGACATTAAAGGGCTCAGTCCATCCACATGCATGCACAGGATCCTCCTTGAAGGGGAAGCAAAGCCATCCAGGCAACCCCAAAGAAGACTCAATCCACCAATGATGGAGGTAGTGAAGAAGGAGGTGTTAAAACTCCTACAAGCTGGAATAATCTACCCCATCTCAGACATCAAATGGGTGAGCCCCACTCAAGTGGTGCCAAAGAAAGGCGGGATCACGGTAGTAGAAAATAAGGACGGCGAGCTAGTCCCTACCATAACACAGACTGGGTGGAGGGTGTGCATAGACTACCGCAAGCTAAATGCGGTAACCAGAAAGGATCACTTCCCCCTTCCATTCATTGACCAGATGTTGGAGAGACTGGCAGGCCGACCATACTACTGTTTCCTAGATGGATATTCATGGTACTTTCAAGTCCCCATTGTACCAAAAGACCAGGAGAAGACCACATTTACCTATCCATTTGGCACATTTGCATACCGTAGAATGCCATTTGGCCTATGTAATGCACCCGGCACATTTCAACAGTGTATGGTAAGTATTTTTTCTGAATTTGTCAATGACTTCACAGTGCACGAAGACAGTTTGGACCTATGCCTAGATCACCTTTCCCGGGTTCTACAGAGATGTGTGGAAACCAATTTATGTCTTAATTCGGAAAAATGCCATTTCATGGTAGAACAGGGAATTGTTTTAGGTCATATGGTCTCCGCAAAGGGTATTGAGGCCGATAAGGCAAAGGTTGATGTCATTCAATCTCTGCCTTATCCTACTAACGTGCGTGAAGTGAGGTCCTTTTTAGGCCATGCAGGATTCTATCGCAGGTTCATCAAGGACTTCTCCAAGGTCTCAGCGCCTTTGTGCGAGCTGCTGAAGAAGGATGTGTACTTTGTTTGCACTGAGGAATGCAAGAAGGCATTTGACGAGCTGAAGACCCGCCTCACCAGTGCACCAATCATCCAAGCGCCAGACTGGACGCGACCCTTTGAGATCATGTGCGATGCAAGTGACTATGCGGTCGGTGCGGTTCTGGGACAGAAGGAGGGGAGAGCCTCTCATGTCATCCATTACGCATCCATGACCATCAACGGAGCACAGAGGAACTACTCCACCACGGAAAAGGAGTTTTTGGTCGTGGTGTTTGCGCTGGAGAAATTCAGACCGTACCTCCTCGGAACTAAAGTGATTATCTACACCGATCATGTTGCACTTCGTCATCTCATGGCGAAGAAGGAGGCCAAACCCCGACTGATTCGATGGATTCTCCTACTCAGCGAATTTGATGTAGAGATTAAAGACAAGAAAGGAGCGGAAAATCTAGTCGCTGATCATCTAAGTCGATTGGTGCAGGGCGAGGACAAGTCCGAATATCAAGAACCCATCTGGGGCGAGTTTCCAGACGACACGCTATTCAGCGTCCAGGTTGAAGAAAAACCGCGATCGCGGGGTGATGACCGCGATCGCGGGGCACCGTTTTCGAAGCATGAATCCGTCTGCAGCATAAACTTGGTCGAGAAGGAACCGCGATCACGGGGTGATGACCGCGATCGCGGCTCCCTATTTCAGCTCGAGGAAACCGTGTGGGCGCTGAATGAACCTAAACCCTGGTATGCCAACATAGTCAATTTTCTCACCAGGGGTGAATTCCCCCCACACCTTACAAAAGCTCAAAGGGATAGCCTGCGCAACGAGGCTAAACATTTTGTCTGGGATGACCCATACATGTGGAAGCATTGCGCCGACCAAGTAATTCACAGATGCCTGCCAAATGATGAAATGCGCTCAGTCCTAGAGTTCTGCCACTCTCATGCCTGTGGCGGACACTTCGGGCCCCATAAAATAGCCCAGAAGGTGTTAGAGTCCGGTTTCTTCTGGCCCCACATATTCCGCAACGCACACACCTTCTGCAAGGCTTGCGATAGATGTCAGCGCATGGGAAACATATCCAGAAGAAATGAGATGCCACAGTCACTCGTGATCTTCTGCGAGATCTTTGACGTCTGGGGAATTGACTTCATGGGGCCATTCCCCAGTTTTTTCGGAAACATGTACATACTGCTGGCCGTAGACTACGTCTCAAAATGGGTAGAAGCGAAGGCCACCAGGACATATGATTCTAAAGTTGTGGCTAAATTCCTCAAGGAGAACATTTTTGCCCGCTTTGGAATCCCACGGGCACTCATCAGTGACAGGGGTACTCATTTCTGCAACAAGACAGTCAGTGCACTACTCAGAAGGTACCATGTCACGCAGAAGATCTTGACAGCATATCACCCCCCAGACAAATGGCCAAGCAGAGATATCAAACATAGAGATAAAGACCATCCTAGAGAAGACGGTCTCGCCGAACCGAAAGGATTGGAGCTTGAGGCTGGACGGCGCTCTATGGGCCTATCGCACAGCCTACAAAACACCCATTGGAATGTCTCCATACATATTGGTATTCGGAAAGGCATGTCATCTCCCTGTGGAGCTAGAGCATAAGGCCCACTGGGCTGTGAGAAATTGCAATATGAAACTTGATGAGGTGGGAGCATTCCGAAAACTACAGCTGCAGGAATTAGAAGAGTTACGCCTGGAATCATACGACAATGCAATCATCTACAAAGAAAAGACAAAGGCGTGGCATGATAAGCACATTCTCCGGAAAGAGTTCAAGGCTGGCGACAAGGTCCTTCTTTTTTACATCACGTCTGAAGTTGTTTCCAGGAAAGCTCAGGTCTCGTTGGACGGGTCCCTACACGGTCGCCCATGCACACCCCCACGGAGCAGTGGACCTGTACAACCCAACCAATGGCTTCACATTTAAGGTGAATGGTCAACGCCTGAAACCTTACCACGAAAGACCACACCCCTCAGAGCAGGAAGATCTCACCCTGGAAGATCTGCCTGATGCAGATTAAGAAGAAGGGAGTAACGTCAAGCCAGGACGTTAAACAAAGGCGCTACTCGGGAGGCAACCCGAGGTGCATTTCTGTTTCTCATTTTCACTTTGAATTGTTGTACATTAATCTTTTTCTGCCACCATATTTTTTTTCCGTACGAACTAACCTCATGCAGATAAGTCGAAAGCAAACCGCGATCGCGGCCCCCCCAGAAGCAGCGGGATTTCAGTTAGTTCGAAAAAAAAAAACCGGAATATATGGCAGCAGAATCTTTTCTTTTCTTTTTGTAAGTAAATCTTTTAGCCAACTCCTATCTTTCCAAACCCTCGTTTCACCTTTCTTAAACCACCCTTCCTCCCCTTTTCCTTTCTTTCTCTTTTTCTCTCCCACACCCACCCGTCACCGCACCAAACCCTATTCCCCGCGATCGCGCCCCTCTAACCGCGATCACAGTGAACACCACCTGTCGTCTCCCACCACCGAGAGCAACCCGCGACCGCGCCCTAAGCCCCGCGATCGCGGCCTACCCAATACCGAACCCTGCCCTCGCCGAATAGAGCAGTAACCATGGCCCAATCCATGCCCCGGAAGATGTCCAAACCGCAGATCAAGATCTGGAAGGATCTACAGAGGAAGCAAGTGATCCCAACAAAGTTCTTCGATGTGGCAGCCCTAACAGTTCTCCAACTTTGGGACTGCACCAAGCAACTCCTCGATCATGGCGGACTGGGAGGATTCCTGTGGAAGAAGGTACCAACGTATGACTCTCTAGTCTATGAATTCGTTGCTACTTTTGAACCACAGGACAAGGGCAAGGCGTTCTCCTTCCAGTTGCAGGACAAGAAGCATACCCTAACCAAGGAAGAACTCAAAGAGCTTTTTGGTGTGTCTGCCCAACCTACACCTGGGTGGGAGTCCACTAAGGGCAAACACTTAGACTTTTGGCTGTAAGCTACAGGGGCAGAGTTCGACACTAGAGGAGAATACAACTACAAGATCACCCACCCTTGCCTACGTTTGATCCACAAAGTGCTTGCACTTGCATTCCTGGGTCAAGGGGAGGTGAACAAGATCTCATGTGTCGACTTGGCGATCCTATGGTGTCTCACCCCAGAGAGTGAGGCCGTTCCGGACTGGGCAGATATTTTCATGTATTCTGTCCAGAATACGCAAAAGAAGGCCGCAGGAAGAATTGGTTTTGGGGGTATGATCACCCTCATCGCTTTGAAGTACTTTGATCCCGAAGAGACTACACTAGAGCCGGTCCCTGGTTCCTTCATCTACAACCTTGACCAATTGAGGAAGTCCAGACTCATCTATGGTGATCGTAGGGACGGATTCGTTTGGTTATCTCATGCAGTAGGGGACCACAGGATGATGCTGCCGCGACCAATACCCTTTGGTCCAACAACAAAAGATTTTGCCCTACCTTCGGATGAACCTGGCGCACGAGAAGCACCTGCCCGACCACCCGCGCAAAAGGAGGCTCCATCGTCTGGTTCACTCAGCCAAATGCTGGACCGCCTAGATCGCCTTGCGGCAAGGCAGGCAGAGATCTACAACCAACAGACCACCACGACAGCAGCCGTGCATGCAATTGCGCTGGACTTGGATCGCTTACACTAGTATTCGGTAACGCACTTTGATGATATTGAGGGACAAGTGGCCCTTCTACGCCACAGACAGGAGGAGTTCTTCAAGGGACATGGTCCAGCGGGACCTTTCACACCCCCAAAGTGAGTGTAGCTCTTCCCCCCCCCCCCCCCCCCATTTCTTTTCTCTGTCTTTTTTACATTGAGGACAATGTGATCTTTTAAGTGTGGGGGAGGAGTCTATATTCACTTTCTATCTTTGTATTCAGTTTTTGCATTTGTTTCAGCATATTTGATTCAGTATTTTCGAATTTCAGTATTTTCGTGTAGCATTTAAAAAAAAATCTGAAAATCCTAGGACAAGCTGAAAACCCGAAAGTACGGCTTGGGTAAAAAGCAGGTGACCCGGACCAGCGCTAGGGTGGGGTAAAAAGGTGTCTAAGTGGCATGAGCTTA
Organism: Rheum nobile; assembly: GCA_027886185.1. Classification (NCBI taxonomy): domain Eukaryota; kingdom Viridiplantae; phylum Streptophyta; class Magnoliopsida; order Caryophyllales; family Polygonaceae; genus Rheum; species Rheum nobile. Next base: position 10,670,421 of record WOAB01000020.1, read on the forward strand.
CGTGAGCACATCTATGACAAAAATATGAGTGGATAGGATGAAAACCCCAAAAGGGCTCCTAGGCAAAATGAGTGAAAAGAAGAAGAGTGTTTTTTCTAGGATCTCATTTTACCGGCGGGGCGACATAAGTGGAGACAAAGAAGGATTGTCGGGTAGGTCACTTTGGGAGTCATAAGGAGTCATAGATGAAGGCTAGGATTAGAGGCTACTTACACTATTGGATGTCCGAGTTGAGCTTGGGGGAAGTACTCTGCTTGCCCTCAAGTTTATTGAGTTGTGGATGTGTTATAGATGAGATTGGTGCCAGGAGCTTTGGCATGGGTTAGGTAACTCTTAGTTGGAGGATATGCTTCCTGAGACCTTGGGTGCTACATTGGAGGAGTAGACTTTCTTTTAGTTTACTCGAGGACGAGCAAAGGTCTAAGCATGGGGGAGTTTGATAAGCACTACTTTGTAGGGCTTAAGTAAGAGTTATTAGAGGTTTTATTGGTGCCATTCGGGTAGATTTAGACACATTCTTGTGTATGGAGGCGAAGTCTTGGTGTTTTGGAGATGTTTTGAGCTTACTTGAAGATAGTTGGAGACATTGAAGAAGAAGCAGCCACGAGAGAGCCTATGGAAGAATAGAAGAGGAGAATGCTGGTACAGCAGGTCGAGCATTAACCGCGATCGCGGGTGAGGTTGCCGCGATCGCGGGACTTCGAGGCATTCGAGACACTTCTGCAGGTACGGAGGAGAGCAAGGAGCGCGGAACTACGTGACCCGTGATCAAGGTCCATGACCCGCGATCGCGGGTCAGCACGGCAGAGTTATTTCGGATTTCCCGAACCTATCTTATCTGTTTTTCTTTATTTTCAGTTTATTTATTCCATTTTCTATTCTTCAGTGGGCTAGGTCATTTGTAAAGCCCATATATATATATATACTCTTAGTTTTTAGGTTTTAAAAAGGAAGTTTTAGTTTGGAGAATTATTACGTTGTTGAATTATTCATTGATTCAGAGTTTTATGAAGAACATGAGGAGGAACTAACCTTCTTGGTTCCGCCTAACAATTGAAGCATTCATTGGATTTTGGTTGTGAGATTATCTTTCGTGTTCGAGTTCCTATTGGTTTGTATTATCTCTTCTAAGCTTATTCCATTGGATTTCATTAATTGTACTAGCCCGCGTAACTAGTTGTTATTGGTGATTTTCATATTGCTAGGAGTAGGAAACTGTTGGGCTAACGTCCTATTCTGCTGTAGCAACTACAATTTACATGCTCTAGTTGAAATTGTTCTATTGTAGGGAGAGATAATTACATGGTAAATACATCTGAGCGAGCGTTCTGTGTATCCTGGTTAATTCTTATATGCATTTCTGCCTTTGGGTTGAACTTTTAGTGGCACTAGGGTTATTCATTGGTAAGGGTTCTTAGTGAAAGGTTTCCCTTTGAATCTGCATAAGATCGGGACAGGAACAACCATAGGAAGGAAGAAGAACTCGAGATAATCTATGATCAACCATATTCAGTGATTGTGGATATTTGTTAGGAGGAGCATTTTTCCTTTATTTGATTTATCCATAGATTTTAGCAAACCAAACCTCAAAACCCTCCTTTCGTTACACTGTTCGATTGGTATTTGATTGTTAACAAGAAAATAGACGCATGTGATTCTCTTGGGATTTCGACCCTTGCTTACTCACTATTCTAGTTTGGAAGTTGAGGTTACTTTGATTTGGCATAACGACCTTAGGCCACGTCAGAGGATCTGACTTGTTTTCCTTTGATGCATGCATCACACACATCATTTCTCAAAGCTTCAACCTTAGGAAGACCGTTCACCAGCTCTTGTCTGTGAAGTTTGGAAAGGAGTTGAAGGCTAGCATGTCCAAAACGTTTGTGCCACAAGTCTGTTGTCCCAGCAATAGACGACAGACAAAGGTCCTTGTCAGGGATGAAAGCAGGGTCGACCTTGTAAACGTTGTTGTCGCAGATTCCTTTGAGTAAGATTTTCCCTGTACTTAGACGCTCAACATGACAATCATCGGTGGTAAAGACTATTCTATTATTTCTGTTTTGGCATAGTTGAGCCACACTAAACAGGTCAAATTTGAGATTATTCACTAGATTTACGTTATTCACAGTGATGTGTTTAGAGAGTCTTACTTTACCGATACCACAAACCTCACCCTTACTTTTGTTTCCAAAAGTTATCGATGCCCCTGAGGCTGGTTGAAGAGAGGTGAACCACTCACTGTTCCCTGTCATGTGACTTGAGCACGCACTATCAAGGTGCCAAGAGCCTTTCCTTGCTTCCTCCTTGGATTTATGAGCACCATCTTCTGATATGTTGTGATCTTTTGAGCTCATCAAACAGATATCCTTTGAGAGAGGAGATGCTTCATCATCTGAATTATAGTCACCCCACTTCGCACCCTTTGCTTGTTCCTCTTTCCGGGTTTGAGGAGAACCTGCCGCTTTGTTGAGGCAGTTTTTGGCGAAGTGTCCGTTGTCAAAACAATGGAAGCAGACAACCTCCTTCATGTCATTGTGAACCATGACCGAACCCTTAATGCCTTTGCTTCGAGACCATATCTTCTTCATGGCTTGAGTGATGAGAACCACATCTACATCACCTTCTCGAGAGTCTCCATCCAAGGCATTTCCTGACGACATCTTTCCTGCAAAATCTGTAACTAAAAATGAACAATCTAGAGCACTAGGCTCTGATACCAATTGTTGGATCGTTAGAGTTACGTCTGAGGGAATAAAAGCTTTGTTCCCACAGAAGATGCAGCGGATTAAAAACAGCAAGAAAGATAACGAACGAACTCACGATGTATAGTGGAAACCCTGATCAGCAAAACTAGCTTCTCAAGGAAAAACCACTACCTTCAAGCTTCCGCTTGAGAGGATTTTGAAGCGTGTACTTGTCTTATTGATTTCTTGCTCGATTACACTTGTATCTTGGACTTCGACCTCTAAACAACCAGCTAGACTCGAAGACACTTCTACAACGATGAATCGAACTCAACCCTTGAGGACTTACATACACCTCACTTCTTTTCTTTTTCCTTTTCGTTCTCTCTGTTTTCCGTCATCGTGGTTACATAGAAATGAATCCATACTTCTATTAAATACAACACGGCAAAACCCTAATCGTAACACGATAAGATCTTTCCAAATAAGGTTATAGGAAGATAGGGTTTGCTGGAGGAATAATATCCCAACCGTCTATTTTAATCAAGGAAGGAATTCCCGAAATTAATATAATCGGATGAGATATGATTCTTCTCTCTCCAATTCACTTATCTAAGGAAAGATTCCCTAAGATAAGGAATCTGGCTTCTTCTCTCTCCATATCTTCTCGATCCGGCTTGATCCTTGGAGCCGAAGACTTCAATCCTTTACCGCCTGCGTTTCATGATTTTGTTTCCATAATTCAGCACGCTGGATTTCTTCTTTCCATTCGCAGCTTCGATCTCGTTCGTCACTTCAGTTCCTTGGGGGGTAACAAAGCACATGAACAGAGCTTTGTTCCCTCTGCGATCCTTCGCTACAATGGTTTCCTGAGACAACTGTCTTTGTTCCTGGAGCACTTAGTACCCAGATTAGTTGAATGTTTGTTACCATCAAAACCTAAGAACCTCAACAAGTATCTTCGTCTTTCAGAAGAAACCGTAAGGAAAAGCTTGGAGCATTTTGTCCAGGGAATCATTACCTTCTTTGGTGATGAGTATCTTAGGCGTCCGACCGCTGCAGACACACAACACCTACTAAGCGTGGGGGAGTCTCGTGGATTTCATGGGATGTTGGGTAGCATCGATTGTATGCATTGGAGGTGGAAAAATTGTCCAACTGCGTGGAAAGGTCAATATGCCCGTGGACATGGCCATCCAACAATCATTTTGGAGGTTGTTGTATCATACGACCTGTGGTTCTGACATGTATTTTTTGGGGTACCAGGTACGTGTAATGATATTAATGTTCTTGGTCAATCTCCTATTTTTGATGACGTTTTGGAAGGTAGAGCTCCAAACGTAAATTTCACAGTTAATGGACATGAATACAACATGGGATATTATCTCACGGATGGCATCTATCCGCCATGGGCGACATTTGTCCAATCAATACGGCTTCCTCAAGGCCCTAAAGCCAAGTTGTTTGCCCAACATCAAGAAGCTGTTCGCAAAGATGTGGAACGGGCATTTGGAGTGTTGCAATCTCGATTTGCAATAATCCGTAACCCGGAACTCTCTTTGGATTTTGTGAAGATTGGAAAGATAATGAGGGCTTGCATCATTCTACATAATATGATCGTAGAAGATGAACGAGATTCTTATAGTCATCATGGATATGAAATCCCAGAGTTTGGCGAAGGAGTAAGTGGAGAGCCTACATAGATGAATAATCCGGATTGGACATACTCCACCAATAGACCGGCGAGTATGAGCAATTTCCTGAATAACACGAGGGCTCAACTTCAGAATTCAAATGCACACCGCCAACTTAAGGAAGATTTGAAGGAACACATTTGACAACAATTTGGAGAAGATTGAAGTCTTTCCCGTGTTTTGTGTTTTGAAAAACTTGAGCTATGCATTGTCTAATAATGATGTTTTTTCGTTATATTCGGTAATTTGCTTGAGTTTATGTTGTTTCATTGTAAATGTTTTTTTCTTCAATTTATGTATCAATCGTTGTTGTTTGTAATATATATGTTTGTCATTAATTTTCTCCAAGCCTTAATATTTGTTTTATTAATTTTCAATTCATACTATAATTAAACACTTGAATTAAAATATATTTCAAAATAAAATAAATACTTTTATATTGCAATATAAAGGGTATATTAGTAATTTATTAAAAATATTATTTTGATAATTTAATATAATGACATAATTGTAAATATAAATTGAAACCAAAAGCCCCTCCGAAAGCCCCCGATTAAACAACCCCTTGTTGGCCGCGATCGCGGCCAACAAGGCAGCAATCGCGGCCAACAAGGCAGTGATCGCGGCCAACAAGGCAGCCACAGCAGATATCTGTCAACAATTCAATATGCAGAAATTTCAAGCTATGAACAATAATTAGGATTCTCTTCTCTTATTTGGTGTTACATGATCCGGGAATGGGTTTCACTTGCCACTTTAATTTGTTTGTTGTCAATGCCCCGTTCTTTGACCATTTCAATAGCTTTAACTATTGTCCCACCTGAAAAAAAAAATCATCTGACAGTTTTGGAATGCAGCATGATCAAGAATGATTCACAAAAATCATCATTTAAGCAGAAACGTGCAGTGCAGCAAGTTGAACAATGTAAAACCTGATCTGTTTTAAACATTCAAAAACCAGATTTCTACATGCTTTTTAACAGAGCTTGTACTAAATGCTCTTCTCTTCAAATGTCACGGCAGGCCGTAGAGTATTTATCGTTGACCCTATGCTTGTAACATCAGGTAGCTGTTGCAAGCATAGGGTCAACGATAAATACTCTATATCCCTTTGGAAAACTTTAAGGCAACCTACATATACGTAGCAACAGAATCAGTGTGCTAATCTGAAGCTTACAATGGAAAGTGCCGATGAGGCTAATTTATTTTCTTACCTGAGCTCCTTGTACTGGTCAAGTGCCGCAATCGAAAGGATCTGGCCACTACATCCGCAAGTACTATATGTTAAACAAGGTGGAGAATAAAAATTATTATCCGTTTAGAGATCGTGCCATTACATAGAAGAGTTTTTTTACTGTCGAGCTAGACTATGACATTGTCAAGTGTCGGGATTATGTTTCAAACATTATAAACATAAACTAATCAATGGATTCTTAGCTATAAACAGTTTATTCCACTTTAAATCTTGGGGTTTGTTTTGATTGATTGATTTGAGCTAGTGGTTACCCTTTACTTTATTCACATATATTTGGACTTGGTTAAATTTCATTACCAGGAGCCTTCTTAATTTTTCACTAATTAATGTATTCATATTCCTGATGTGCACTATAAGCCAGAGGACCCTGTGGATGATAAAGCTTTTACAAATGCTAAAGAAATAGAGAGACAGAAGTTGCCACCTGAGGAAATCATGTGGCCTGTGATTCACATGGTCTCAAGAAAATTGGCGAAGCTGGGGTATTTTGGCTCCCATCTGATTTCTGAGCGCGTTATTGAGTTGTTCAATCTCTTCCCCAGAGGACCGTTGGTGCCTATGAAAAGAACACCGCCAGTACATTAGCAACAAAGCTTGTATAATTTAGTAGAAAACATAGATGAAAAAGGTTTAGTGTACCTGTGAAAGCCTCAATTTTTTTTGGCAAACTTTCCCCTTTTGTTAACCAAGTCCATGACCTCTTGTCTATAGGAAAACAAAATGCAGTTTATGCAAGCACAAGAGAATGAGAGCCGAGGCGGTCAATCGAGGACGCCTAGCGTAAGAGGAGAGATCGATGATGAAACCTGACGCAGTAGGAAACACGAAGGATTAGCAAACGTTAAACCTGGTCGCAAGCGACGAACTCAAAGAACAAGCTCTGGAATCCACCAGAAATTAAGAGAAAACTTTTAGGGTTTTGATTGAATAAAAGATAACGTCTACCAACATCCGAAAAGTGCTTAAATATGATAACGAAACCCTAATGCGAAAATAAAGCGAAACGGAAATAAAATATAAATTGCGAAAAATACAAAAACGTTGTTTTGAGGCCCGAAAACGATCTCGGATGGCCTAAAAAGCCCATTAGTGACAACAAAGCGGTGAGTTGGACTCATTGGGCCGGTCCGCTTCCCGAAAGCATATTATGGACGTCAATCGGACACCAAACGCCAAATCTGTGCAAGAACGGACGAACCCTTCCGACGATCAACTTCGTCTTCAATGCGCGCAGCCAGCCTTCCTACATCAGTCTCCTCCACTTCTGAAGAACTTGACCCCGAGTTCTCTTCTGGATAAAGGGCCTCATCCGCCTGGTACTCATGAATGTCAGCCACGTTGAAGGTATTGGAGATGTTCATATCCTCCGGGAGAGCCACAACATAAGCATTGTCATTGATCTTCCGCAACACCTTAAACGGACCATACTTGCGAGGCTACAGCTTGCTGTAGGTACCAATTGGGAACCTTTCCTTGCGCAGGAACACCATCACATCATCACCCTCCTTGAAAATCTTGACCCTCCTGCGCTTGTCAGCAGCAGCCTTGTTCTTCTTCCCCGTAGCCTCTAATTTCGTCTTTACTGCTTCCTTAACAACTTGAATCTCCTCCTCCATATTCTCAGCCACTGCACTGACTCCAGGGCCCTTAGGTAACTTGACCAGATCAACCACATGCTTAGGAATAGAAGTATAAACCAGAGAGAAGGGCGATTTCCCTGTAGCAGAATGCACAGCGCTATTGTAAGAGAATTCCACCTGAGGCAAAGCTAAATCCCATTGCTTCGGCTTATCACCACAAACACTCCGAATCATATTCCCCAATGTCCTGTTGGTTACCTCCGTCTGCCCATCAGTTTGCGGATGAGCTGTAGAACTCTTGTTCAGAGCCGTCCCAAACATCCTCCATAAAGTAATCCAGAAATGGCTGAGAAACTTGGTGTCTCTATCCGAAGTAATGGACTTAGGCACCCTATGCAAACGCACAACCTCCCTGAAAAACAGTTTGGCTATGTTGGATGCATCAGCAGTCTTCTTGCAAGCAATGAAGTGCGACATTTTTGAGAACCTGTCAACCACCACGAACACAGAATCCACACCTCGCTGCGTGCGAGGCAATCCCAACACAAAATCCATGGACAAATCTAGCCAAATATCATCAGGGACATGCAAAGGCATATAAAGACCAGTATTTTGAGACTGACCTTTAGAAACCTGACAAGTATAGCACCTCTTGACAATAGCACCAACGTCTCTCCTCAGGTGTGGCCAGAAATATCTCTCCTCCAGACTAGCAATGGTCTTGTCTCGACCCAAATGACCACTGAGACCACCCCCATATAAATCCCGAATCAGCTTCTCCCTCAATGAAGAACAAGGGATGCACAACTGATCCCCCTTGAAAAGGTAGCCATCCCGAATATGGAAATCTGCAGAAGGATGCTTCCCTTTACACTTGGCCCATAGTTCTCTGAATTCAGTATCATCCTCATAAAGCTCTTTCAGCAACTCGAATCCCACAATCTCATGTGCCAAAGTAATCAACAAGGACGCTCTCCTGCTCAGAGCGTCTGCCACCTTGTTTTGAGCCCCCGATTTGTGCTGAATGATGAAGGGAAATTTCTGCAGAAAACTAACCCAGCGGGCATGCATCTTGTTTATAACTTTCTGGCTGTGCAGGAACTTCAGGGCTTGATGGTCAGTGAACAGAATAAACTCCCTCTGGATCAGATAATGTTCCCACTGTCTCAAAGCTCTGAACATAGCATAAAACTCATGATCATAGGTGCTCCATTTTTGCCTAGCATCACTCAGTTTCTCATTGAAGAACGCCACTGGTCTCTTCTCTTGTGAGAGTACAACGCCCACTCCCACTCCACTAGCATCACACTCCACTTGAAAAATCTTATCAAAATCAAGAAGGGCAAGGACTGGTGCAGTACAAAGTTTCTCTTTAATCAAGGTAAAACTCTGCTCTTGTTCAGGACCCCAATGGAACTTCCCTTTCTTCAGACACTCAGCGATAGGTGCAGTAATAGTGTTGAAATCTCGTACAAACCTCCTATAGAAGGTAGCCAAACCATGAAAGCTACGTACCTCAGTCACTGATTTAGGTGCAGGCCAATTTCGAATGACACTCACCTTTTCCTCATCTACTTGAATCCCTTCTTCGCCAACAACAAAGCCTAGGAAAAGCAACTTGTTGGTGCTGAATGTGCACTTCTTCAGATTAACGTACAACTGATTCTCCTACAGGACCTACAGTACCTGTCTCATATGTTCCAGATGTTCCTCCTTGGTCTTGCTGTAAATCAGGATATCATCAAAATAAACCACCACAAAAGAGCCAGAAAAAGGACGAAGAACCTGGTTCATCAGTCTCATGAAGGTACTAGGGGCGTTGGACAACCCGAAAGGCATCACCAACCACTCATATAGTCCGTTCTTGCTCTTGAAAGTTGTTTTCCATTCATCTCCGGGCCTGATCCGAATCTGATGATAACCACTGCGCAAGTCTATCTTCGAAAACACCTTAGAACCTGCCAACTCATCAAGCATGTCTTCCAAACGAGGAATGGGGAAACGATACTTGATAGTTATCTTGTTGATGGTTCTGCTATCAACACACATCCTCCACTGGTTGCCCTTCTTAGGAACAAGAAGGACTGACACTGCACAAGGACTCATGTTCTCACGAATGAATCCTTTCTTTAGCAAATCCTCAATCTATTCCCTTAAGATCTCATTCTCATTTGGGCTCATACGGTAGTGGGGAAGGTTTGGTAAACTCGACCCTGGGATCAAGTCAATCTGATGCTGAATGTCGCGCATAGGAGGTAATTCGTTTGGCAAATCCTCTGCAATCAACTCCTCGAAATCCTTAAGGATCTCTCGCACCTCTTCCGGAATTGTTGTTTCCTCCTTTACAACACTCATCAGTCCTTTAATCACCACTGGACAGAAACAATCATCTTTGAAAGCCTCATCAAGCTCCTTTTCGCTCTGTGTCATAATCAAAAAGCTGGACTTTTTACTCGCTGAACCCTTAGTAAAGTTCAAGACAGGAGCCATGACAATCTTATGTATGCCCCACGTAAACATCATCACGTTATCACGCCCTCTATACGTGATATCATTGTCATATTGCCAAGGACGACCGAGTAAAACATGACAAACATCCATATCAATAACATCACACAATACCTCTTCTCTATAGTGCTTTTCGATGGAGATAAGAACCCTCCAGGTCTACGACACTCGGACTTGGGTACCATTGCTCACCCAACCTAGGGTGTATGGCATCTCATGAGGCTCTGTCGGCAACTTCAGGTGATCCACCAGTTTTTGAGAAACCAGATTTTCGGTAATGCCATTATCCACAATCAAATTACACACCTTGTTCTGAATGGAACAGTGTGTTCTGAACAAATTCTTACGTTGCCCTTCCTCTTTGGATGACAACAAGATTCTCTGGAGCACAATATTCACCTTCTCAGGCGACTCCTCCTCAGCAAACTCAACTCCAGCATATTCATCATCCTCTTCGTCTTCTTCTCCTCCCTCTACTAGAGCGACAGTTCTCCTAGTCGGACAAACATTCGATCTATGACCTTGTCCGCCACAACGAAAACATTTGTCACCTGTTGGTTTAGCATACGGATTGGCTGGCCTCTGGTTTGGTGCTCTGCCCTGCGTGGAACTGCTTGAACCTCCGGAACTACTAGCTCCCTTGGTCGAGGAACTGAGATCCTTGCTCGTGGCACTCTTCTCCTTATCGCCTGCCGACTCAAGATTATTCTAAGGGGTATACCTACGAAAATATGAGAAATTTCGAGGGGATTTCTCCATCAATTCAGCCTTCAGGGCTAGACTGGAGGCCTCGGTCACGGTCCATACAGTCTGTAAACCCATCTTCTCCTGCAAAGAACCCTTTAAGCCGTTGATGTATCGAGCCACCTTCTGGCTCTCTGACTCTCCTAGTTCATTACGTTCAGAGAAATGCAAGAACTCGGCTGTATACTCTGTCACGCTTCTCCTTCCTTGAACACATTCAATATACATCTTATACAGAATCTGCTCATAGTCTTCCGGTAAGAACCACTCCAACATCAACTGCTTCATACGCCTCCATGTTCTGATTGGTCCCTTTCTTTGCCTTTGCCTCTGGACAACAAGTTTATCCCACCACACAGCAGCAGTGCTCTTCAGCCTGATCGCCACCATTTTGACCTGCTTGTTTTCAGGGACGCCCATGACGTCGAAGAATCTATCAACGTTGATCTGCCAATCCAGAAATTCCTCCACTCCCATGGTTCCGTAGAACAATGGAATATCAGCCTTCACCCGGTAGTCGTGATTGTTCTGGGGATTACCCACAACTTCGCGGTGATCATCATCTTCTACCTCTTCCTCCGAACTAGAACTCTCAGCAACACGATTGTTCCCGCCTCGCGGAACCCTATTCAATCCTTCTCTCCTGCCTCCTCGTGCATCGCCATTATTGTTGTCGTTATTGTTGTTCATGTTGTTCATCTGGGTCGTTAGAGTAGTCATCTGTGTCGTCAAAGCAGTAAGGGTTGTGGTAAAGGCCGCAGTAATCCCTTCTAGGTCTGCCCTGGTCATCGGTTGATCTCTCATGTCGAATCAAGCCCGAAAAGAGACAGGAAAAGGCCTGCTCTGATACCACCTGACGCAGTAGGAAACACGAAGGATTATCAAGCGCTAAACCTGGATAGGAATTAAGTTCGCAAGCGACGAACTCAAAGAACAAGCTCTGGAATCCACCAGAAATTAAGAGAAAACTCTTAGGGTTTTGATTGAATAAAAGATAACGTCTGCCAACATCCGAAAAGTGCTTAAATATGATAACGAAACCCTAATGCGAAAATAAAGCGAAACGGAAATAAAATATAAATTGTGAAAAATACTAAAACGTTGTTTTGAGGTCCGAAAACGATCTCGGATGGCCTAAAAAGCCCATTAGTCACAGCAAAGCGGTGAGTTGGACTCGTTGGGTCGGTCCGCTTCCCGAAAGCATATTATGGGCGTCAATCGGACATCGAATACCAAATCTACGCAAGAATGGACGAACCTTTGCGATGATCAACTTCGTCTTCAATACGCGCAGCCAGCCTTCCTACATCAAAACCCTAGCTAGCGAGAGAGAGGATGAGAATTGTGAGATATCAAAAGGGACGCGTGGAAGCAAAAGTCAGTTGATAGAGGTTTGCACATGACGGGAAAAATATATCTATCTTGCCTCTGTTTTCTTGCAGAGCACAGATGTCCAAAACAACAGACACAGCCACACAGGTTAAAATGTTTGCACTATTATTTATATAAAAAGGGCCATTCAGAAGAACAAAAATTTGAAACATCTTGAACCTAAAAAAAAAACTTACCGCTGCAGTTTTCAAGCCAAAACCAGAACCCAAAGCTTCAAACTGCTCTGCAATTTGGATTGCCAGATGAATTGAACAAAAAAAAGATAATAGCACTAAAAACCGGAAAGTAGGAGAGAGAACACAACAGAAGAATGGATGAGGAGAGTCCAAAAGAGCTTGAAGCACACCAATAATATCCTTCCCTGCATTTTTAATAATTCCAAGTTCAAATCCACAATGAACATAATTAAAAATACTCCGAGGGAGCATAAAAAAACAATAAAGAGATAAGAATAGCTTCAAGAGCATGAGGGATTGCTTGTACTTGAATCTTAGTATGATTTCATGGTCCCTGATGAATACCATGAATATCAGAAAGTTATAGCACTAAAAACCGGAAAGTAAGAACAAGACAAACCAAAATAGAGTGATCAAAATGCGTTTCGGCAACAGATCATCCCAGGCCCGTTGCAGAACATTCCCCTCACTCTGGAAAGAAATACCCCCTAGCAACAACAAAATACTTGTATCAAAAAGTGAAGTCAAGGGTCAATCAGGAAGTAATGAAAGACATATTTTACAGGCCGGTACGTAAGCATTTCCGATGATATGCTTTGGGGCAACGCCTACATATTGCAAACTGTAAGGCATGAAGATTTCTATCCTCATTGTGGCCACAGGCAAAACATACACATTGGGCATGATAAAAATTCAAAGCCCTACAAAGAATGTTGTCGGTTGATTATCAAAAGACCGTCAATACCTCTGCACCAGAGTCATTATCAGAAGATCCCAACTTCCCACAAACAGAGCACTGATGCTAGCTTGAGCGCAAGTCTCCTATATATGTTTTAGACAACCTATGGTAAGAAGAAACCCATTATGTTTTAGACTTCTCCTATGGTCTGCCAAACAAGCCTCAAAGTCAGCCAAGCAAGCCGCTGTTTCTGCTAGACCGATGTTCCAGCCTAAGTTTTATACATCCTAGAGGGGGGCACAAGTGATCAACAGAGACCAACTTCGTTCATTGGCCATTTAAATAGACACAAAATATTGCAAAAACAACATATATGCACGGTCTGGGTAACCAGTGCCGGCACAATAATCTGCTCGCGGCCCACCAACAAACAAATTAGCTCCACCAGCAATGATGGTGGAATCGCTTTCTACAAATTGTCGTTTTATACTAGTCGATTTCTTAAATGAATTCACCAACATTAAGTTTCCATCACATAACAATAACCTCCCATAAATTCTAAATTCCACAAACAAACTACCACATTCGCACGGGGCTACATGTAGGGATTTTACATGCGTAAAGCGGAATTTCGGGAAACTATTTCCTAACATCTAACCAAGGATCTCATGCATAAACCAAATAGATCATAGATAGGAAGAATCAAATACCTTTTGATGCGTGTTTCAATCTGCTGGAATGGAGAGAATAGAGTCTCACGTGTGACTCCTCTATTTGGTCCACCCGAGCTTGGATCTGGATCGCCTAGGACTCGGTTGCTAGATCGAGGAACGAAGGCGAACGAGGAGAGCTCCAGGGAGAAGGAGGCAACCGTACTTCTTAAAGTCAAATTAGGGTTATGGGCTTTTCCTAAAAGCCCTCCTTTTATATTGTCATGTGTGGATATCTTATTTTCTAAATAAGTATATCTTTTATTATTAACAATAACACTTTATTATTAATAAACCTTATCTCCCAAGTTATATCATATATAACTTTATATCATATACTTTATATAATATGTCTCCCAACAACCTGATCCAGCCCAAACTCTAAGGGTGTGACCTCGTAGGACCCGATAATAATAGCAATAGAGTTTATGACATACTTTATAACATATAGTCTATAAATCATAGTTGACTTTTAGCAAAGCACTATGACTACCTAAAATCACCGGATTAAATATCTCCATAAACGGTCCCACTTCATAATCAGTAATTGCACATTTGATTAACGGACACAATTCCTTCAATCTCCCACTTGTCCTTAAAACAAGTGTGCAATGTTAAAATTCATTTGTCACAAAGTGTCTTATCTGACTATATGATGAAACTCATCTTTACCGCCAAATACGTTTCTTGAACTCTTGAGATCAAACTGTCAGTACGGACGATTACTAATAATCCATCCGAGCATGGCCATGCGTTTTCACAGCTCTCTCTCTCTTCAAGTGGCCGAGACACCAATCCTTTCCAAATGTATCGTTGTATACATGGAATAGGAGAACATATTCAATCTTGTAAGACTACAGCTCCCACTCAACTTTTGGCAATCCTAATCACTGCCTTTATAACTGCCTGTTACGGTCAGCGTTTGACAGCGTCAAAGACATACCAGCAGTCAAATGATAACTATATCATACTCATGTCTAAGGAACTCACTAATCATGAATAATCCTAGAACTCCGCAGTAAAGTCCCGAGGAATCCTAAGATCGGTCTGTCCGATGCATATCGGTATACACATCTATGTAATCGATTAGACATCTACATGTCCCTATAACACATGAAACCCGGTGTTATCAATCAATCTCACATATGGTCTATTGATTAAGTCATTTGTATCCAAGTTAACAACTTAGACCATGGACTTCTAACAATTTTATAATTTCAGTTCACTTAATGGGGTTTCATTCACCAAAACAGTTTTGACGAGCCCATTTGATAACTATTAAATTGTTTGGATACTTTATCTAATCCCAAGCAATGATTAAATAATAATATGAAATTCATATATATAAGTCAAGCATAAATGTCTATAATAACAATAAACAAGGTTTATCATAAAACAAACAATGTCTCAAAAGAACTCTCTAATGTGTCTGAGTCCCTTGGCCCTAGTGTGACTATCATACTTGGGCCTAGACATGGTCTTGGTCAAAGGATCTGCAGTGTTGTCGTCTGTGTGCACCTTGCACATCCTCACATCTCCACTATCAGCATAGTGTCTGATCATGTGGTACTTCTAGGGGTGTTCATCCGGTCCGGACCGGACCGGATTTTTGGGCATATGTGGACCGAAGACCGGACCGGACCGGATAGGTCCGGTCCGGTCTTAATCTGGTCCGGTCCGGTCTTGGACCGGATTTAATTTTAAAAAATAAAAAAATTAAATTCTTATTTAAAATCTATAAAAAAATATTTATAAAACATATATACTCCTAACTTATTAAATTTAAAAAAATATCTACAAAAAAATACATATAAATCTCTAAAAAAATATATATAACATATAAATTACAAAAAAAAAATATTTTTTTTTAAATTCCGGTCTTCCGGTCCGGACCGGATTTTTTCCGGGTTTGGACCGGACCGGAAACCGATTTTGGGGAAATGGTGGACCGGAGACCGGACCGGAATTTTACCGGTCCAGTCCGGTCATTTCCGGTCATTTCCGGTCCGGTCCAGTCCGAAAATCCGGTCTGGTCCACCCATGAACACCCCTAGGTACTTCCGTAGAACATGTCTGGATTTGGAACTCTTCCAACTGACGGCTCCTTCATTCAGAATGAAGACATATCCAGACTAAGATTCAAAAAATCATCTTTGTCTGTCTGGAAACTCGCATCAGTATAACCCTTGACGACCAACTCGTCATCACCTCCAAATATCAAGAGATCATCCCTAGTCCTTCGTAAGTACTTTAGGATGTTCTTGGCTGCACACCAGTGTGCATCACCCGGGTTTGATTGGTACCTACTACATATGCTCAAAACAAATGCAACATCTGGGCGAGTACAAGTCATTGCATATGTAACACCCCCAAAACTTAACCCTTTTGGAAAGGTATTACCGCCAGTGACCCCAGTGTTCCTTACCGAGATCACCCAAGGCTTTACCAAATAAATACAATTTATGAAATGCAATTGATACACAAAGATCAAGCATTAAATTCCAAAACATAACATTGTCGAGGAAACAAGAGTTACGGGATTACAACCCAATCCCGAATAGGTCAAAACATAGTTTAAACCAAACACAGCGGAAGACTAAGAAAATACATTACAAACGGAGTTATTGTCCAAAAGATCATAACCTGATTAAAGAAATAATTAAAACATTCAAAAACCACCGCCGACTCCATAGTCCTTCTAATCTTCTGAGCTACTTCTTAACTGATGTGTCGAATCGCACGGATGACACCAGCCAACCATGCAAAGGAAAATATTGGTTGGTTAGTCTAAATGAATAGACTAGCAAGGGTATAAAGCAGACTGGTTCGAAGCAGTCATATTAGGTTAGACTCATCGCTTCTCGGATAATAACCGATAGCGGTAGTCAATCATCATATTCCTACTGGAATAAACAAGAGGTATGCACAAGAGAAGATTCTGGAAGACTGAATCTTCACAGAAATCGACTCGAAAGAAGACTCCAACTGAAATGAGTCTTTAAGGAAGTATGACAAATCTGGAGAGTTACAGAATCATACAACAATGATTTAAAACTGACTGAGATGCTTCGGTTCACGACCAACCTCATCGCCTACAGCGAATCCAGATTGGAAAGAGAACGTACTACATTCAAGTCAAGACGAGTTTTCCTAGCTGCACTGAACTTAGCTGCACTACTCGCCCAAGGTGTATTAATTATGTGCGTCAAGGTAGCACTTATCTGATTTATGTTTCAAAAACACGCATCACGTTATAGACTTTTACATGTGTACCCCACCAGTGGGACGACACATCTTAGTATACGTTTCGTCGAGAGTGACGTATACCGAAAGGTTTGTGACACCAGTTAAGTGTCCTGTCTCTACACACATGTGTAAGAGACTGATCATGATCATAGAATAGTACCAGATGGGGACGAGCCACCCCGATACCAGATTATAAAGAAACGACTGGACAGAGTCCGAGTAACGTTCCTATTTAACAGTGCTAACTAAACAGTTACAGCACAACAACAGTTACAGGATAAATCCACATAAAGGCCCGAAAGGCGATCACAGATAATAGCGTTGTTCTAACAGATATACAACCTATTATATGATTTTCAAAACAGTTTATCAAAACCGTTTCCAGACAAACAGAATATTCATTCCAAATTAATTACTCAGATAAACTATTGATAATTAATGTAAATATGGAACGAAAGAGCAAGAGCGAACCGCCACTTGCCTTACTCCGCAGAATAGTCTAAAGACGTCAACTGGATTCCGGGCTCGACACGGTATAGTTCCGGCAGCACAACAACCTTCGAGTCGACCCATAAAAGGAACCCTAAGTTAGATCCGACATAAACAGTACGAATCTAAACACGGCGAAAGAACACGAAAGGAAAGACGCCACGACGACAACCGACCAAGCCAAAGCCACGAAGGCGTTCTCGGCACTGGCGGCGGTCGCCGTTCTTGGCGGCGGTCACCGTGAAGAACACGGCGGTCTCCGTGAAGAACACGGTCGACAGAGATGAAAGAAATCTCACCAAAACAAAGCGCGTTTCGACCCCTTTCAGCCTGGCTTGGTTTCTGACCTTCCAAGGCAACCACAAGGCTTCACAAAGGCTGCTGGAAACACCACTAACAACACC
The DNA here is from genome assembly GCA_027886185.1 of Rheum nobile. Classification (NCBI taxonomy): domain Eukaryota; kingdom Viridiplantae; phylum Streptophyta; class Magnoliopsida; order Caryophyllales; family Polygonaceae; genus Rheum; species Rheum nobile. Next base: position 10,687,982 of record WOAB01000020.1, read on the forward strand.
GACGAAAGCTTCAAAATTTCCGGCGAAGGCACAACTCCGGCGAGAGGCGAATTTGGCAGAGGTTTGGTGCTTGGATGGCTCAAAACCTCTCCCCCAGCACCTCCTTTTATAGCCAACACATCTGGAGTTCGAAGACGAGGGCCTAGAGCTACTGCGGCGCTCGCCAGAAACAACGTCGGCGACCAACGGGCAACGACTGCTGGGCAACGATGACGGCACTTACGTCGGTCGCCGCGGCATGACATATCAGCTGCCTCCTCGGGTGTTGGAACGGCGGGCGCCGTATCTTTACGGTGGTCGCCGTGCTTGGGTCTTACGACGGCGGTCGCCGCGACTTTACGGCGGTCGCCGCGACTTTACGGCGGTCGCCGTGACCCTTTTTCCCGCCCGTTCAGCTTTGAACGGATAAGACATTAAACCGGGATAAAAATTATCGTACGCGAACGACAATTAAAATCTAAGGCACCTTGTCTGTATATTATTTCACTGAGAAAAATATTACAGATACAGAGCACATTACAGAATGTCTCAAGCTACCTGAATTAAATTCGACGTACACAACGGGTACTCGGGAAAATTCCATAATTCCCAAAATAACCTTACAAAAATACAGGGTATTACAGCATACATGATGGATCCTATGACTGAGGCATAGGGAATCCTGCTCATCCTCTCAGTTTCACCAGGTGTCTTAGGACACTGGCTCTTGCTGAGATGTAAGCCATGTTTCATAGGCAAAACCCCTTTCTTAGAGTTCATCATATTGAATCTCCCAAGGACCTTATCTATATAAGTTCTCTGACTCAGACCAAAAAGTTTCTTAGATCTATCTCTATAGATCTTAATGCCTAATATGTACTCAGCTTCTCCCAAGTCCTTCATTGAGAAATACTTCTTAAGCCACTCCTTAACTGTTTCCAGCATAGAAATGTCATTCCCAATGAGTAGTATGTCATCCACATACAGAACTAGGAAGGCCACTTTGCTCCCACTAAACTTCTTGTAGACACATGGCTCTTCTTCGCATCTGATGAAGTCAAACTTTTTGACCACTTCATCAAAACGAAGATTCCAACTCCTGGATGCTTGCTTAAGTCCATAAATGGACTTCTTAAGCTTGCATATTCTCCTAGGGTTTTCTGGATCCTCAAAACCTTCTGGCTGTATCATGTATACATCCTCTTCTAAATACCCATTTAGAAAAGCGGTCTTGACATCCATTTGCTAAATCTCATAATCATGATAAGCGGCAATCGCTAGGAGTATCTTAATGGACCTGATCATAACGACCGTGCAAACATTTCATCATAGTCAGTACCATGAACCTGTCTAAATCCTTTGGCAACTAGTCTTGCCTTATAGACAGAAACGTTTCCATCCTTGTCTGTCTTGATCTCAAAGACTCATTTGCATCCAATAGGACCCCATCAGGCAAATCTATCAAATCCCATACTTGATTCTCAGACATGGATTCCATTTCGGATTTCATGGCAACTAGCCATTTCTCGGAGTCGGGGTCCGCCATCACTTGCTTATAGGTCACAGGCTCGCCGTTCTCTAAAAGTAGAATGTCAATGCTAGCAGTCAAGACGTAATCCTCATAAGTCTAGGTTGCTGCCTTAGCCTGTCTGATCTCCAAAGTGGTCCAACAATATGAGAGACTTCAGCTGCTGGGTTGACCACATCTGTATGCGGGACCTCAGGTGCTTCATCAACTTAAGGAATTGCATCTTGAATCTAGACGGTTTCCATTTGAGAAGGTACGCCTCCATAGTCAAGTTTCTTAGTGACATCATCTATGTCCTCGTGTTGTTGGGTTTGTTGCTCAGCTTGAATCTCATCAAGCTGAACATTTCTCCCACTTGGCTTCTTGGAAAATGAATCCTTTTCCAAAAAGACACTATCCCGAGCAACAAACATTTTGTTCTCAACGGAATTGTAGAATTAATATCCCCTTGTTTCCTTGGGATAACCTATAAAGAAGCATTTGTCTGATTTGGGTGCTAGCTTATCAGATAGTAAACGCTTTACATAAGCCTCGCATCCCCAGACCTTCAGAAGTGACAAGCTAGGAACTTTTCCATACCATATCTCATATGGTGTCTTGTCAACTGATCGGAGTCCTGTTTAGTGTGAACGCATTAGTGGTGATGGCATATCTCCAAAAGGATGTAGAAAGATCAACGTTATAGTTTTCAGATTTGATATCCAGTATGTATAGTCCATTACTATCCATATGGGCTCGATCATGGAAAATGTCATTCTTATAAATGAAAATCAATTCTTAATGACAAAATCATAACCCTGAAGGTTCAAAACTGAAATTGAAATCAAATACTTAGTAATAGAAGGGACAAAATAACAATTATAAAATTCTAAAACTAAGCCAGAAGGTGGAGGTAGACTATAATCTTCAATGGCAAGTACAGCAACCCTTGCTCCATTTCTAACACGCAGATCTATCTCATCCTTCTGCAACCGTCTCTTATTTATTGGTCCCTACACATTCAAAATAATGTGAGAACCACATCTGGTATCTAATACCCAATAATGAGACTTGGTTGATAAGATTTCAGTAACATGAATACCTGAAGTGGAGACTGTTCCCCTCTTCTTGTCTTCCAAGTACTTGGGGCAGTTTCTCTTCCAGTGCCCCTTGGCTTTGCAGTAGAAACAGTCGTGCTCAGCAGCCACTTTCACCTTAGGGGTGTTCCCTTGGGGTTGGGCAACTTGCTTGCCCTTCCCTTGGTGATGTTGCTTCTTCTGGAGCCCTTTCTTAAACCCTTTTCCCTTGACCATTAGAACTTCCTTCAAAGGGTCAACCATGACGTTTTGCTCAGCTGTTTTGAGCATCACGTGTAGCTCATTGAGAGTCTTGCTCATGACTCCCATGTGATACATCTGCCTAAAGTGGGCAAATCCATCATGTAGGGAGTATAAGATCATATCTGTAGCTGTCTCAACATTGTAAGGGTTACCCAGTCGAGCCATCTTGTCAAACAAGCCTATCATGTTGTAAACATGTGGCCCAACTGGTTTCCCTTTCTCGAGCTTGCATTGTAATATGGACTTAAGGGTCAAGTACCGCTCAATTCTGACTTGTTCCTTGAAGAGATCTCTAAGATTCTTCATAATGGTATGGGCATCCTGTTCTTCAAACCTCTATTGAAGAGCAGGTTCCATAGCAACCAGCATCAGGCAAGTGACTAGCATTGCCTGTTCGCATATTTTCTTATGACGTGCCTTGTCCTCATCAGATGAGGTGGCAGTCAGCTCTGGGATGGGGGTTTCAAGGACATCCTCTTGGCCCTCAGACCTGAGAATGATTCTCAGATTTCTTTCCCAATCAAGGAAATTCTTGTCGTTCAATCGGTTTTTCTCAACAATTGAGCGGAGAGTGAATTTGAGGTGTTCAGAAGACATAGTAACTACAAAACGGAATAAAACATGCAGATAAATTATGCTTGACATGCAAGAACTTAAAATTTAGACCAGCTATAAACAGTAAGTTATTGCACATTCTACTCAATTATATTGTCCCTTGTGAGTAAAATGATTCCAAGATCCTATCTTAGATGAAACTCGAGCGTACTAAGGCACTTCCCCAAGTCTCATGTAATCAAGGTAAGTAAGCCCGTTACTAATTATAACACCTTATAATTCTTGGTTGATGGCCACATCTTATGTAAGACTCATCATTATGTCTCAAGATCCAAAACTGAGCCTTTTGGTCTCTTGTTGAGTGTAACCATACCAAGGCAGCATGCCCCTATTAGACATACCCGCATTATCCCAAGGTCAAGGAAGGACACCTCGCTAGGGCGAAAACTATCCAACGAATCCCAAGGGCCTCATGGCTATGATATGGAAAGGCATTATCTCAATATTATGTTAAGGGACTTAAGCATGCAATGGTTGTTTATTTACTAGTGAATAAAATAGCATAAACAAACAAGCAAGCATGCAAAGTGGGAAATAAAGCATTCAAGTAATGCAGTAATTAAATGTGATCCTAGTATGACCCCTAAAAACCAAAATTAAAGATCTAATCTTCATGGCTCTTAATACTCTTGGATCTCCATCCTTAGTATTCTTCATGGATCTTCATCATTTGGTCTTCTTAGGATCTTCTTCTTCTTGTCTTACATATAATTGAAATAAACTCTCTTGTAGAAATTTAAATTACAAAAATACATAACGATACACAGATCGTGTACAAGAAAAACATAACGGTACGCAGACCGTATTTATCTATCCTAATGTGGGCCATACTAGTCACCTCATACAAGCAATAATATCATAATATTATAACACATGCATGCAATAATAATATCACATATTATCAATAATATTAATCTAATTAATAGTAATAACCAATTTAACTAATTTAAATAAAACCATATTAAATGAAATAAATCATCTCATGACATAAATAATTTAACATCAAATTCTTAATTCAAATTAAAAGATAATATATAGAATTAATCATAATTAATCATTAAAATGTATTATTGGATAAGATATGCATAAACAAGATAAGATATCAAATATCTTTATCTAAAAATAGTGGGAATCTATCCTAACAACTTTTAAGAAATTATGTAATTTAGATGATATCAAATATTATCCAATTAAATAAATGAGATCTCATCTTATAGTTTAGAAAATTATCCTAAAACGCTAAATATATCCAACCGAACCGAGTCATGCCCGAGTCAAACCCGGACCAACCCGCTCCCACCGAACCACGCAGCCCCTGCAGGCCGACCCGGCGGACCAATACCAACGAACAATTCTACTATTGCTATTCATATAATAGCAATAGTCCTGATCCAATCGAACAATTCTTTAAAGTGGATATCGATATATTATAAAATTAAGTCAGGAAATTAATTAAAAATAATTGTTCGGAATTAAGCAACCGCATGTTGCTGCGTTAACAATTAACATCATATGAACTATGAAGTAACCGCATAATTGTTCGGAAAGTAAAGTGGAAAGCGCATGTTCGGAATTAAGTAATTGATCTAATCAGACCGCATGACCAATCGATTCGAACAATTAATGATTCAGACCGCAGGTTCGGAAAATAAAGTGGAATGCGTTAACAATTAACGAGAATTTCATATTGTAAAATCAGCCACCGAACATGCCAACCGATTAGAACAATTCTATAAAAAAATGGAATTTATCAAAAATCAGAATTTGGGTAGTTGATTCATCTTATAAAAATCAAATTTTTATCTAATGATTTAAAATATGTCAAAAAATCATATCTCTTACATAATTAAATCACATGAATCAAGTATGATTTTACATGCATATTTGTTCATAAAGTTCTTCAACTTTACTAATCCAATCAATTAAAATCATAATTTTAATCAGTAAGTTAACCTATATATCAATTTTCCACTTAATTTGAATCAAGATAATCATGAACATGCATCAAAATTTAAAACTTTGAACTTGATCTAATCAATTTATGCAAGAGGCAACTGATACCACTGTAGAGATTTTAGATGCGTAAAGCGGAATTTCAGAAAACGATTTCCTAACATCTAACCAAAGATCTCATGCATAAACCAAATAGATCATAGATAGGAAGAATCAAATACCTTTTGATGCGTGTTTCAATCTACTGGAATGGAGAGAATAGAGTCTCACGTGTGACTCCTCTATTTGGTCCATCCGAGCTTGGATCTGGATCGCCTAGGACTCGGTTGCTAGAGCGAGGAACGAAGGCGAACGAGGAGAGCTCCAAGGAGAAGGAGGCAACCGTACTTCTTAAAGTCAAATTAGGGTTATGGGCTTTTCTTAAAAGCCATCCTTTTACATTGCCATGTGTGGATATCTTATTTTTTAAATAAGTATATCTTTTATTATTAACAATAACACTTTATTATTAATAAACCTTATCTCCCAAGTTATATCATATATAACTTTATATCATATACTTTATATAATATGTCTCCCAACAACCTGATCCAGCCCAAACTCTAAGGGTGTGACCTCGTAGGACCCGGTAATAATAGCAATAGACTTTATGACATACTTTGTAATATATAGTCTATAAATCATAGTTGACTTTTAGCAAAACACTATGACTACCTAAAATCACCGGATTAAATATCTCCATAAACGATCCCACTTCATAATCAATAATTACACATTTGATTAAATGAAATAATTCCTTCACTACAAACCCTACTAAATGATCAAAGATGCACTTGTTTGATGTGAAGAATCCAAATACGGATCTCTCGTGTAGAGTTCGATGGAGATTTTTTTATAAAACAAGGAGTAATTTAATAGAATGTTTTATAAAGTTATCACATTTTTCAAGTAAATTAGAAAAAGAGTACATTATTCTCCTCTGTTCTTTTTTTAAAAAAACTAGTATTTTTTAAAAATATCCTGAGATCTTCATCGAAGGTATTTGGGATACTCATAATATCAAAGGTTGTTGCTTAATGTTCCTATGTGAAGACCAGCCTAGATCATATTTAAAATATTATGAGTATCATCGTCAAATGTGAATCATCTATATGTTATAAAAAAAATAAAGATTATATTTAAAATATTTTATATAATAATAATAATAGAAAGAAAAAAATATAATTTGGTGATGTGGCACACTGTAGAGTAGACACGTGACAATGAATGACGTAGCGCAATGTCAAAACAACAAATAGTCTTAGCTAGTTTTACTTTACTACTATATAATAGATTAGATATCAAGGGTCCAAACCAATCATATAAATGAATAACCTTGTAAATTTAAAAATATAAAGGTGTGACAAATTAGTTGAAAGATATGATAATACGTAGTTCCTTAAAACTATTTAAATTAATTTTGAAGTAATATTGTTCTATAAACAATAAATATCTACTTAAATTTATTGAGACATTTGAATATATTTATTAAAACAAACATTTAAATAATCATAGTATATAATATATCATTTAGATGAGATATTTATGATTATCTTGAATTTTAAATCTATAAAAAAAAGAAAATAATAAAAATTAATTTTAATTTTGATATTAATATATAATAATTTTATAAAATATATGAATTTTGATATAGATTTTAGTTTATTTAAGAAGTATTCGGGAGGCCGAGACGAAGCCTGACAGCCCCCGCTTCAAGCTGGTTAACAATGGTGATTGAGGAAAAATTGGGGCGGAGAAGACGAAGTGACAACCTAGTGATGGTCGTGGGTTAAAAAAATTTAAAGCCCTTTGAAATTGTTTAAAACTGATTTTAAACCAAATTAAAACAAATCAAAAGCAGTCCTTCACTACTTCTTATCCAACATGCACGTGTGAGAGACACATTCTAAAACAAAATATTTTCTAGAACCATCAAACTCAACCTAAAGAAAAATGACTAAGAACCGAAAATGTAAAAATGTGTTTCATGTTCATTTTGTTGTATTTTGGTTATATAATTTTTCTACTTGAAGTGTGAGTTCCAATTTTAAGAGAACTAAGGTTAGTATCAGGATATCGTAGTTGGTTTGTGGACGTTGATATTTGTGGTAGATCATTGCTATGAGACTAGACATATTGCTTGAAATTATTTTCGTTTTTGATAAAAACAATGTAATTTTTTAGAATGTTAGTAAGACGTGTTAAACACTTTTTTCTTTTGGGGGCGTGATTGGTAAATCCTTGTTTCAATAATGTGTATGTGGAAAGGAGGGTTGGGAATGTAAGAATGTGATAGATGTGTGAGTGGGTTGGTAATGCTGATGTGTATGGGGTAGTGTGTAATGCAGAAAATGACAATTTGAAAGGGTACTTGAAGTGAAGAAAATAGCAACCCAATAACGGAAAGAACTGCATCAGGTATATGTGTATACTTGGATATCGTATTAATTGCATAAGGGTTTTGGGTTGGGTGTGAATGGTGAGCATTTTGAGAGTTGGGCATGTATAACTTCTTGGGCTAGCAGACAGGAATTTCGGCCGGACATCCGCTCCATTCCAGCAAGAGCTCCTTTATGGTTTATAATGGTTGGAAGAGGCGACAAGACACACTATCTTACAAGCTGATTTACTAATTTGTATGGGTACAAATTTGCGTAATTAATCTTGCAGCGTAATGATTAACAATTAAATTTTTTTAGTCTGGCATTAAAAATGTATATAAGGCAAGTCCAAGGAAGTGTGATGTAGACCAATTACGTAATAATAATGTAGTGTAAGGGCTAGTAATGTCTTTAAACTATATATGCTAATTATAATAATTAGTATTTTAGTATATATATTTATGTAGAAAGATGATAACTTTATTTAGTAAGTATGTATAAGAGAATCTTAATAATTTGTATACCAATATTAAAGAAAGAGCTCGTGGCTAGAAATAAATGAAAAATGCTAGTAAGGTGAGTTACCAATTTAATGGGGGTTAATCTGGCATCTTTAACCTTTTTCTAGATTAGACTAAGAGCAAATAGTTTTTTTTTCCTGAGATGTAAAAATTAAGTTACTCCATTCGTTAAGAAACAAATGTTATTTTAGTTTTCAATTTTTACTAAAAAAATTTATCACTTTGGAATTTCAGGTAATAGTTTATTGGTGAGTTATTAGGTTTGTCATGAATATTTGAATGAATTTCATTCTAAGTGTCTTTGGTATATCTAAGGATTAATTTATTTATAGATCATGAATATTTGAATGAATTTCATTCTAAGTGTCTTTGGTATATCTAAGGATTAATTTATTTATAAAACTTTTTTTTATATAAAGAAGTAATTTTGTATCTTGAAATTTGGATAGTATAAATAAGTATGAAAACGATAAACAAAAATATGTCTTATAATATTTGGTCAAACAAAACCATATTTTGGACAATGTCTAACACAAATCTGTATGAATACAAAGTAAATGAGTCTTGAAAAAGAAACGAGATCGATCAAAAGTAAAATAAGTAAGTCCGTTATTGTATCAAGTTAAGGTGGTCGAAAGACGATAGAAAAACTAAGCACTCGCTTAGGAGACTTCAGATAGTGACAAACATGACTGTAACGATCCAACCATACACTGAAAATCCACTTATTCATCGTAGCACTTTTGTGTCCAGGCAATGTGTGCACGCTGAAAATCCACTTCGGGGCTTAGGTGTGCCACTTTTGCAATCTCTACGTCGATCCGTCGTTGTAGAATTTCAACTTGAATTTCATAATCAAGCTCCTGTTTGCAGGTGGACACGTAATGGGGAAAGCTGAAAGGCAATGCGTTCAATCAAATGAATTGTAAAAGGTGTGAGACAGTACCTCGACATAGGCATTAATGCTTGCATTTGTAACGCTATCGTCGCTTGTTGCAGTGGAAACCATATTTTCTTCCTAGAATAAGAGGAAGGAATGTGTTGAACATGAGAAAGGTACATGTATATTCATATACGTAGGTGTGTCTATCTTATGTAGAGTAAAAATGTACACCTGATTTGTTTTTTGCAAGGATACGATAATCCATCCTGAACAATATGGTATACAACAGTATGTAATGTTGCCCATAGAAATTAATGAAAAGATAACTCACTATTGGACGGACATATTGAGCAACAGTATAAAACATGCAAGTCCTGCTGTATTTTTTGCAGAGTTTCAGATGTCGTATCAGATGCCGATTTAAAAAGTCTTATTGACAGTTTGGATGAAAAGGACAATGACTGTGATAAATGGGAGGATGCTATTGAAAAAAGCAGCAATAGGCTCGTTTATGAAGCAAAGTGCTGCAAACCAAAGGTTATATTTCATGTCCAATAGCCAACCATCTCTCTATTCTTTATTCTTGTTTTTACCCTCTAAGTATAGCACCGATCACCCTTTAGAAATTAAATTGATAGTTCTCTGGAGGTTTAGTTATGAACCCTTTATTTTTTTACAGGATCACATTATTTTCTCTTCGTATGACGCTTCGTAGGCATCCATGTATGTTCATATATTTCATTCAATCATTTTCATGAAACCAATGTCTTTATTTTAGTATTTTACATCATTTTCATCCAATTTTTTTAAAAGAAATATTTAAATTCATACATATAACTAATGACTTGATTTGCAATCAGGGGCGAATCTAGGGGGCGACAGCCCCCGCTTCCCCCCGGCAAACCCCTTAGAATATGTTGAATATTTGGTTTAAACCCCCCTTTGAATTTTCAATTTTCATTATGTATATATAAAATGATAAGTAAATTACATTAAAAATACATTGGCCTAGTGGTTTTTGTCTTGGTACTTGTGTAAAAAAAACAAGATGTCATGGGTTCAAATCTTCAATCCCTCCCAACTCTTCTTTTTTTTTTTCCCTATTTTTGTTTAAAAATTGTGTCTTAATAGCCTTATTAAAATATTTAAGCTTATTAAACATGTTTATTTCTCTTTTGTTTTTTATTTTTCCTTTCATGTTTTACTTTTTTTATTAAAAACAAAATTAAAAATCTTACATTAATAAAAAATAATTTTTAAAAATGCGAAAAGATAGAATATGTATTATATGAATTAGTCAAATTTTAAGAGGTGAATGTCATACTTTTTATAGTTTTAAAATATTAATATAAATGTCGATCCATTAAGCGCGAAAAAAAAATCTTAAAGGAAAATCGGGCCCTTCGATAAATTTCGGGATCCGCCACTGTTTGCAATTGAACCCATTCCATTGGATGATGAAGGTGATATAACACTGAAGTTGGTCCTCGATGTAACATGCTATGTGACCTGTCCTCTTCACGCAAACAATATCCTCAAAATTCAGAATAGATATTTATGTTTAGTATACTGTTAATTAATTTATGAATTATACTCTATATTTTCTGGTTAACTTCATTTCGACCCATTCCTCTCGATTCATTTACTTCCTTGTCGTATAGGATTCAAAATTGTTCAGACTTGTATTTGAACACTTAACATAATTTGCTAATGTTATCCTTAAAATGCGGGTAGAATGTTCGCACCCATTTTTTTTGCGGCACACCCGTTTTTGGGCGCAATCTGGTTGCGCCCAAAAAATAGATTTTTTTTTTCAAAAAAAAAACAATTCTTTGGGCGCAACCAGGTTGCGCCCAAGTGAATGAACCGAGTTTCCGATTTTTAAAAATAAAAATAAAAAAATATCTGTTCAACTTGGGCCAATAAAAAAAATAAAAAATTGGGCGCAACATAGTTGCGCCCAGAAAAAAAACTTGGATATTTTATATCAACAAATTTATTTTATATTTAAAATAAATTTACTACATACTTATCCCATTGTATCTATCTTGATATTTTATATGATTTGGAAATTCAAATACCTAGTAGATTTGTATATTTGTGTGCATTTGACTATAGTAATAGATGTTTTCAAGTAACAGGGTTACATGACAATAAATTTATTTGTATCATGAGGTTTCAATATATTTTTATTCATATAAAATTCATGTATGTTTCTCTACTAATTCGTTTGTTATTAACTGTTTATTATTATTATTCTCGAAAATCACATATAAATATGGTTATATCTAATTTGGTTATGGCTTATGGTCATATACTACGGTTATATTCTATAGTTATATACTATGGTTATATCTTATAATTATATACTATGATGATATCTTATAGTTATATTCCATAGTTATATACTATGATTATATCTTATATTATATTCTATAGTTATATATTATATTCTATAGTTATATACTATGATTATATCTTATATCCAATTTGGTTATATTATATCATTATATTCTATAGTTATATATTATGATTATATATCATGGTTATATTATATAGTTATATACTATGATTATATCCTATAATATATTCTATAGTTATATACTATGGTTATATCATATAGTATATAGTTATATACTATGGTATATACTATGATAAAGACCCTAAACCCTAAAAAATCCTAAAACAATCCCCACACACCCTTTGGACGCAACTAGATTGCATCCAGAACCAAGGGGTTTCTAGTGTTTTTTTAGGATTTAGGGTTAGGTTTTGGGGTTTAGGGTTTGTAGTTTAAGGTTTAGGATTTTTAGGCGTAACCAGGTTGCGTCCAAGGGGTTTTTAGTATTTTTTAGGGTTTATGGTTAAGTTTTGGGGTTTAGGGTTTGGGGTTTTCGTGCATTCGAGTACAAACCGGTTCAATAATCTTTATAATTGAGCAGCGATTCCTAGTTGTCCTTTATATATATGTTATTTTATTTATTTTCCTCACACAGACTTCAAACCAAAACATTGTTCTCCTATTTTTCTCGCAAAGAGTTCTTCTTTTATTACAAAAAACAGGTATGTTTGTCTTGTCAATTCATTCTGAGATGTTGTTTTGGTCTCTCTTTTTTCCCTTCATCGAAACATCTTTTTTGCCTGGCCTCTTTCTCTACAACTGAATCATATCTTTATCTCAATTTGTTTTCTTTTCTTATGTATGTGTGGTGATAAGAGGTGAAATAAAGATTTAGAAACCAAACCCTAAACTATCAATCATGTAAACCTTATTCAGGTTTATGGATGTCGAGTATCAATTTTAGAATAAATGCCAATTTACCTACTATACTTTTTCCTTCATCAATTTTCATTCAGCAAAAGAGAATGACCTAATTTGCGTCCACTGTTTCAGATGTCGGATTTTGCATTAGGAAAAAATGTCTTCCAATTTTAAATCTAATGTTATATTAACTTTGTGAGAGCAAAAAATATAACTTTGCAGTTAATTTCCTAGTTGTTGCGAGCCGATTCCGCAGTTGTTGCATGTCGGATCCATAACCTCAATTTTCGTCACTGTTTTTCAACATAAAAGCAAAATTCTGAATCAAACGGGAATTCAACTTACCTTTCAAAGATCAAACCGGATAGTGAGAGATATCATCCATGGCAGGTGAGAAGGATTGGCCGCCTAAGGAGTCCTGGTTGCAAAAGAAAAAACAGTAAGCTAATTACGGAGCATAACTGAACCACAATTAAGCAAGTACATCAAGCAAGCCACAATTAAGCATGTACATCAAGCAACAAACGCAAACTACCATCACGAAGCACGAAATCTCCTAACAATAAGCCATGTAAAGCAGCAACACCAACCTAACTACAACCCCGAGGAAAACTCACCTGAAACGATGTTGCATAAGGTGGCTTTTATAACAAAGCAAAGCAAATGCCCTTCAAACACTTGTCAAACATGCACCTTAAATGAAACAACTTTCATTAAAAACATGACACATCACAACTCAATGGACAACACCACCGAAACAACCTTCGTTAATAAGGAAAAAAATTGATTTACAACCACAAAAGTCAAACATCTACCATATGCTTGACACCTAGTGGCGGACCCAGGGGGGCTTGAGTGGGTGGCCGCCCCCGCTTAGTCCCCGGAAACCGCTGAGATTAGGGAAGAGCCGGTGGCGAGCTGCCATTGAAGCCCCTGTAAGTTGCTGGAATTGGGGGCTGAAGACCGAGGTTGAAGACGACCACGATTTGCCCCCTTTTTTTAATTTTAAAACGGTGCCAAAACGACGTCGTTTTGGTCCCATGCCAAACGACGTCGTTTTGTTAAAAAAATAAAGTCTTCATTTCAGTTTTTTTTTTAAAAAAAAAATCAAAAACAATGAAATATTGAAATCCGGAATCCCCGCTTTGCTTTTCCCCCTTTCTGGAATGCAGAAATGTCGAAGTTTCGAAATTTCTGGCTGCTGCGCTGCACAGTGCAGTTGGGCTCGGCCACTCGCCGCCACTGCCTCCCACGGCGACGACTCGCCACCGGAAACCGCCCTCTGCCATCCCCGGTCGTCGACTACTTACAGACTGTAAGTCTCGGTTGCTCCCCCTCCCCGCCTCCCCTTTAATGTTTTTAGGGTTTGAATAGATTTTGGTTAAATTGTTTTTGTTGAATTTGAACTCAATTGATTTTGTTTAGGTATTTAGATTTGTTTTCTATCTATATCTACTTGTCTTGTTGGTTGAATTTTATTGATAATTGATTGAAAATTGTAATTTAAGATTGATTTTGTTTGAATTGAAAATTGGTTGAAGACCAAATGTGAAGTTGCTTTATTTTTTATTAGAATTATGGACAAATTTATTATTCGGAGTAAGAAATCAACAATTCCAACTATCGAGCCTCCAAATACATCTTATGAGCATCCAAATATTGATAGCCATGCTAATGTTGGTGGATCGAGCCCTAAAAGAGCTCGAGTATGTGATGATGATGTGATTAGTGATTCGGGATTGAGAAAACCTATCAACGATTATGACTTAATTACCCCCTTTGCCGTTTGAAGAGTCGAGAGTGGTGTCATGACTTAATTATTTTCAATTTCTTGTAATGAACTCTTTTGTCGTGATTTTTGTGATTACTAATATATATTAAGCGACATATATTTTGAGTTATGTTAAGTAATCTCACCCCCTCTTTTAATAATTCCTGGGTCCACTGTTGACACCTAATAAATGAAGACTATGTGGCACAACACTACAACATCCACAACACCAAAGTTTCAGCCAAAACATGCAAAAATAAGAGATGTTCAACTCACTCTTTTAGGATATAAGGATTGCATGTAATTGTTGCTCGAATGTTAACGTGACTTCTATTAAGAATGCCACATGTCCTTATTTATAAAGGTGGCAATTTAAGAGTGTGGTTCTGGTGCGGAGCACTCTTCCCGTGCGGACATGCACTATAGGGCCTTATTTGTGCACTTTAGGGCCTTATTTGTGCACTTTTGCAAAAAAATTGAAAAATGCTTGGAAAAAAAATTGAAAAAGAATTTTTTTTTTTTTTTTTGAAAAAGTGCACAAATAAGGCCCTGAAATGCATGTTCCGCACGTCCGCACGGGAAGAGTGCTCCGCATATGATCCAAACTCGGCAATTTAATGTTGGATTGTTGACTTTATACTTTTATGTGAATTTATTTCTTCATCCATGGTAATGGCTATTAGTGTATGATATTTGTCCTTACTTTAAGTTGATATTTATATAATCAAAGTGATTGAGAAAAAAACGCTCTCTACTGGTGCTTGCTTACTCACTTCAGCTTGGGTACTTCGTCAGCTTTTGGTAATTTCTTTCCTTTCTCTGCCTTCTGTTTTTTTGTTATGTTTCAATGAAAATACCCATGAATCCACTTACGAAAATTCTCATGTTTCTGATTATCATACTCTCCATCCATTACATCAAAATCCACAGTTTCTATTTCCCCCCTGAGCTATGTTTTTTGTCTGATATATACCACCGAACAAATCCAAGATTTTCATACTGAATTTCTTCCTGTCATACACCAAGATCCTCCCCTATACCTGATTCACTGCTCAACTTTTCCCTCTCCTTTTCCACATCTTCTTCTGCTTATTATTTTTAATTTTGGTACTAATTGATCTTCCTCCCTTACATGGATTGTGCCTTCCCTGTTATGGCCCTTTTCTAATTCCAGCTGTTTTTCTTTTTCCTATATAAATTTCTACACATACTTGTGTCAATCACTGCAGGACAATAAACATGACTCACCCCCCTCTATCACTACCACCTGTCCTTTTCAAATTTGCTTTGGCCTTTTTTCCAATTCATCTGAAACTACACCTGTTTGTTGTTGGTGTCGGAGCATCCTCAGGAAACTGTTGATGCAGAAACTGGCTTCTCCAGGGAACAGATCAAGTAGCAACACAATCCGGATACGATTTGAATCGCTTGTTAGCTTTACGAAATCAATATTTCGCCCATTTATCAAGCCTTAGAGAGTCCACGAAATTTGAAGTGAGATAAGAGAAACCAACCAATTCAAATCAAGGCTTTTGATGAGAATTGAACTTTAGAGAATGTGTTTTCGGAATTTAGCTTCGTATGGAATGATCTTAAGTGAGATCAATTTCGACCAACCCAACCCAACACTAATGCCCTAGAACCCTTTATATAGGATTTAGGGAACTTTCAGATCAGTTTACAAGTAGTTACCGGGCAGTTACGGCGGTTACCAAGCGGTTACAACCGCTCCAAAGGCAGTTACCTTTTCTGGGAACTGAACCCAGCGGTTACCGACGGTTACAAGGTAGTTACACAAGTTATGGCGGTTATAATAGGAGTTACCACTGCAGACGTGATTGCAGTTACAAGCACGTTCCAAGACACGTTGTATATTACCCACATGCTTAATGCGCTCAAATCAACCAACCAGCTGTACCGTTTCCTCATAGGGAACAAACCAGCAAAGTTCCCTTTGAGGGAACTTGCTATACCAGTAACAATACCTTATTGTTGCCCTCCAAAACTCGAATCCGCTTACACAAGTGTGTACTCCACACCCCCAAACCTGTGTTATAACGAAGTGAGCTCCCATAGTGTTGTGTGAATCTCGATCACACTAAATGACATTGTTCTCTCCAAGGAACAATATCATGATGACACTAAAATCACCAACAATCCTCCCCCATTTTAGTGTAATCCTTGATTCATAAAATAAGTAAGCCTTTATCCCAACTCGTGCATAAACGAAAATATCTCAAGGATTGAATTTACGCTTAGTGTAATTACACATTCCAAACACCCGTGAATCATGGTATCCAAAGGATTGAACCAATCAACCCCTCTTGGGTGCCTGAAGATAACACACACACAAGTTACTTTACAACTCTTAAAGTCTAACTTGACTCTTTTACGGCCCTGAGTCCTTATCCATTCATAAGCATATCTGAATCCAACTCGGAACTTCATGAAGCGGCCAAACTTCACACTTAGATAGGTAGATCCCTTAAGGGTAATGATACCCAATCGTCACCTATAATTTGCATTTTTCAAAGGAACTATTAAGAAGACTATGTCTTCAACCTCCCTCTTGTAGGAACTGAGCACACACTTGGGGATTGTTCTTTTGTGCTTTTCAGTTTCTAGGTGTGGGCTTTCCACATTGAATTCGTCCCTAACGCTAGTTAGGTAGGAATTGAGTGTCCCACCACTAGAAGACTATATGGGTCTTAATCCCATCCTCTTAGCCGACTTGGAAACCAAGTCTCTCGCTAACCCCTTCGTCAAGTGGTCAGCCAAATTTTGTTGAGACCTAACAAAATCCACCGAAATCACCCCATGCGTAATGAGCTCTCTTACCGTACTATGCCTCACACCCAAGTGGTGTGATTTCCCATTATATACATGGGTATATGCCTTAGCCAAAGTTGCAGCGCTATCACAATGGATTGATATAGGTGAAATTGGTTTTTCCCACAATGGAATTTCATAAACCAGATTCCTTAGCCATTCCGCTTCTTTCCCAGCAGCCGCTAAGGCAACAAACTCCGATTCCATCGTAGAACTCGTGATGCAAGTTTGTTTCTTGGAAGCCCATGAAATGGCACCCTCACCAAGTAGAAATACCCATCCACTAGTAGAAGAATGATCCTCTTATCCAACTTGCATCCGAATACCCCTCTAACACCGATGGGGAACCAAAGTACGTAAGACCAAAGTTTATGGTCCCCTTGAGGTACCGAAGTACTTTGTGGACCGCTTGCCAATGAATCACACCAGGATTACTAGTGTACCGGCTAAGTTTTCCCACTACAAATGCAATGTCAGGTCTTGTACTTGTCATGGCATACATCAAGCACCCAATAACCCTTGAGTACTCAAGCTGTGACACGGATGTTCCTTTGTGAGGGAACAATCGTGCAGAGGGATCATATGGAGTGCAAACTGGATTACACTCATCATAATTGAACTTCTTCAACACTTTCTCAATATAATGAGATTGTGTTAATGCCAAACCTCCCTCTTCCCTTTTTATCCTAATCCCAAGGATAACATCGGCCTCCCCCATGTCCTTCATGGAGAATTGTGATGACAAAAATTCCTTTGCAATGTCTACTTGCCCTTGATCCGTACCAAAGATCAACATGTCATCCACGTATAAGCAAATTATAACTCCATTTCCAGAATTATCAAATTTGCTATACACGCACTTGACCGATTGATTCAAGTTGAATCCATTGGACAACACAACCTCATCAAACTTTTGATGCCATTGTTTCGGTGCTTGCTTCAGCCCATACAAGGACTTGATCAATTTGCACACCTTATGCTCTTGTCCGGGCATAACAAACCCTTCAGGTTGTTTCATATAAACTTCCTCCTCTAAATCCCCATTCAGGAACGCTGTTTTGACGTCCATTTGGTGTATAACCAACTTGTGAATAGCCGCTAGGGCAATCAACAATCTAATGGTGGATATTCGAGCAACCGGTGCATAGGTATCAAAGTAGTCGGTTCCATACTTTTGTCTAAAGCCTTGGACAACCAATCGAGCCTTAAACTTGTCTATGGTTCCATCTACTTTCATCTTCTTCTTGAAGATCCACTTACTTCCCAAAGGTTTACAACTAGGGGGGAGATCAGCTAAGACCCAAGTATTGTTACCCATGATGGAATCCATCTCATCATTTATGGCCTCCTTCCAAAAAGACACATCATGTGACTTCATTGCCTCATCAAAGTTTCTTGGGTCATTCTCAATATTGTAACAATACAAATATTGAGAACCAATTTCATCCCTTGTTCCCTCAACCAAGTAAACTTGGAAATCAGGACCAAAGGATTTCTCTTTTCTTACTCGTTTACTCCTTCTGATTTCAGACATTTGTTCCCCTTGGGGTAACGATACCCCTGGAGGAACACAAGCCTCCCGATCTACACTAGATCCAGGAACCAAGTCCTTTGGTACAAGTGTTGATGAAAACCGTCTTTCATCAAAGATGGCATCTCTTGACTCTATAACGGTATGAACCGAAATAGACTTATTTGGTTCAATAACATAGAACCTATATGCCTTGGAATGCTCGGCATATCCAATGAATATACATTCAACACATTTTTCACCCAAAGTCTTATGCTTAGGGTCCGATAGTCTTACTACCGCCCTACAACCCCAAACCCGAATATAATTCAGATTGGGTTTCCTTTTGAACCAAAGTTCATATGGAGTATTTTTGTTCCTTTTGTTAGGAACTCTATTCAACAAGTAACAAGTCGTAAGCATGGCTTCTCCCCAAAATCCATCATTCAACCCCGAGTAGGAAAGCATGGAATTAACCATTTTCGTTAAAACTCGATTTTTCCTCTCCGACACACCATTTTGTTGTGGTGTATAGGGAGATGTGGTTTCATGAATGATACCTTCAGATTGTAAGTAATCTGGGTCAAAGTATTCACCACCTCTATCGGTGCGTAACCTTTTGATCATAGTTCCCTTTTGAAGTTCAACTTCATTCTTGTAAATTTTGAATTTACCAAGGGCCTCATCCTTAGCATGCAGTAAAAATACATAACAATATCGAGAATAATCATCAATGTATGTCACCACATATTTCTTATTCCCCAAGGACGGAGAAGCATGAAAATCACATAAATCACTATGTATTAACTCAAGCACGGAACAATCCCTTTGTACCCCAGGAAAAGGTTGTCTAGTTATCTTAGTAAGCATGCATGTTCTACACTTCTCTATATTCATATCAAATGTTGGAATTAATCCATTTTTAGACATATCATGCAAACGCTGATAATGAACATGTCCAAGACGCGCTGGCCATAGAGAAGAAACAATTTCCTCTGAGGGAACAAATCCCCTTGAAGTAACAGAGCCTTGTGCACAAGTCATGTAAACAGAATTTACAACTTTACTAATACTGAGTTTAAACATGCCATTACATAGATAACCACGTCCAACAAACAAACCACCTTTCGATAATATAAAATTATCGGCTTCAAACACTTGTCGAAAACCTAACTTGTTAAGGATAGTACCGGAGACTAAATTTTTCCTAATTTTAGGAACATACAACACATTCTTAAGAATTAAAGTCTTCCCAGATGAAAACTCCAACTCCACTTGGCATTGGCCCAGTATGGGGGCAGTTGACTCGTTTCCCATGTGAAGGACACGTCCATCATCCACAGGAACAAATGACTTGAACATAGTTTTGTCCCTACTCACGTGAGCAATAGCACTCGAGTCAACCCACCATGCAATCTCATCATCTTGCACAAAGAAAGCTTCAGAAATATTAGGAACATAATCCAAACCAGGAAATGTTACTAAACTGGGAACAGTTCCCTCTGAGGGAACAGTTCCTTTCTGACCTTGATGAGACTTCTGCCCATGGTCCTTGGACCCTTGAGCAGAATGGTTGGGAGGGTTTCCCTTCTTCCCCTTTCCAGCACGACAATCTCTTTTGAAATGTCCCGGCTTGCCACAATTCCAACAATCGATCCCTGTGGGGGAACGTTTCTTGTTGGGACCATTGTGAGTGTTGTTAAACGGCCTTTTCTTGCCCTTGTTCTTATTCCCTTTCTGAGAACCTTCTTCCATCATGTTTACAATGGAAGAACCTGGAGTCTCATTCTCCTTACCTTTTTCTTGCGCACGAAGACCTTCTTCAATACGCAAATGGCTTCCAAGCTCTACAAGAGAAACATTTTCCTTCTTGTGCTTCAGCATGTGCTTGAAGTCTTTCCACAATGGTGGTAACTTGTCAATTACACTTGACATCGAGATGGACTCGTCCATCTTCAAACCGTGTTGGGCAAACTGCCCCAAGATACGTAGTATCTCATGGAATTGCTCCATTATCGGCCGAGAATCAAGCATTTTATAGTTATTAAAATTGCTTACAAGGAACTTCACGCTCGAAGCGTCTTCAGCCATGTACTTGGACTCCAAAGAGTCCCAAAGTTCCTTAGCGGATTCGACGTTTTGGTACACATCAAAAAGAGAGTCGGACATACCATTTAAGATGTGGCCTCGGCAAATATAATCGCCATTCTCCCATTTGCTCCTACGCCTCACGGCATCCATCGGTTCATCATCGCCCACTTCGGGAATATGAGTGGAGAGAACATACGCCACCTTGAGGGTGGTCAAGAGGAAGTGCATCTTCTTTTTCCAACGTCGAAAGTCCACCCCTTCAAACTTGTCAAGCTTTTGGAACTTGGTTGACATCTCACGAACTGTTGCCATTGATCACCAAGATATTGATTTCGAATGTTGGTGTCAGAGCCTCCTCAGGAAACTGTTGATGCAGAAACTGGCTTCTCTAGGGAACATATCAAGTGGCAACACAATCCGGATACGATTTGAATCGCTTGTTAGCTTTCCGAAATCAATATTTCGCCCATTTATCAAGCCTTAGGGAGTCCACGAAATTTGAAGTGAGATAAGACAAACCAACCAATTCAAATCAAGGCTTTTGATGAGAATTGAACTTTAGAGAATGTGTTTTCGGAATTTAGCTTCGTATGGAATGATCTTAAGTGAGATCAATTTCGACCAACCCAACACTAATGCCCTAGAACCCTTTATATAGGATTTAAGGAACTTCCAGATCAGTTTACAAGTAGTTACCGGACAGTTACGATGGTTATCAAGCGGTTACCTTTTCTGGGAACTGAACCCAGCGGTTACCGACAGTTACAAGGTAGTTACACAAGTTATGGTGGTTATAATAGGAGTTACCACTGCAGACGTGATTGCAGTTACAAGCACGTTCCAAGACACGTTGTATATTACCCACGTGCTTAATGCGCTCAAATCAACCAGCCAGATGTACAGTTTCCTCATAGGGAACAAATCCCTAATAGGGAACAAATCCCTAATAGGGAACAAACCAGCAAAGTTCCCTTCGAGGGAACTTGCTATACCAGTAACAATACCTTATTGTTGCCCTCCAAAACTCGAATCCGCTTACACAAGTGTGTACTCCACACCCCTAAACCTGTGTTATAACGAAGTGAGCTCCCATAGTGTTGTGTGAATCTCGATCACACTAAATGACATTGTTCTCTCCAAGGAACAATATCATGATGACACTAAAATCACCAACATTTGTTTCTCCAAATCTTTCCCTATCTACCTCCCAATGAGTACAACCTTTTCCCCACAACATTCTTTTGGCTCCTCTTTTTCTCTCCACCTATTCTCAGCGTCGCCTCTGCATCTTCCCTTAGCTTTTCCTAATTTATCACATTTCTATGCCTCTCAGCCTTTACATAATCTTTCTCACAGATATCCTTCCTCTTTTTGCCCCTACTACCCATACGTTTCCTACCTGCACATTTATCTTCCATCAGCACCTAATACTTTTATCTCTCGTGTCACTCTTACACTCCACTTTTCCCTAAATCTTTCTAAATCCTCTCAACACTTTTCCCCTTCTCAGAACCTTTCTTCTATCACTGTTTCCAACTTTCATTATATTCCCCATTTTATTTTGAATTTTCATTATTACAATGCCTCTCTATCTGTATGTCCTCGTAACCCTTCTCTTATCTTTACCACTGTTTAACTTCCTCCACCCTCCATTCAATTCTCTCGCAATCTTACTCTCACTACGATTATCATGGCCACACAGTAATCTTACTCTCATGCACTCGTTAATTTCCCTCAACTTTTGTCCCCTGGTGCAAATGTTGAGATCTCGACTTCTGATACGCACCAGGACAATCCTTCCTCTTCTTTAATGCTTTTGTCTACTACTGCTTGTAATGACCCAGTTAACTCATCCTTTCCTGAAGCTTACAACACTGACCACTTGGAGCCTGCTCAGCACCCACCCATATCTCATAATATGCCTCCTCTCACAGAAGACCAAATTCTCTACTCCACTTACATCGCCACATCGCCCTCTCTGAGAAGATTCCAGCAACCCCTGTTCCTCTTCCTAATCCCCTTCAACTTCCAGCTGTGCAAAATGAAATTGCTCAC
Source organism: Rheum nobile (assembly GCA_027886185.1). Taxonomy (NCBI): domain Eukaryota; kingdom Viridiplantae; phylum Streptophyta; class Magnoliopsida; order Caryophyllales; family Polygonaceae; genus Rheum; species Rheum nobile. The sequence continues at coordinate 10,710,718 of WOAB01000020.1, forward strand.
CTCACGCATTTCTCCTTACTCCTCCGCATGGCCAACACAACCACATTCACTGCTCCTTCCACCATTATTGGGAGGCTTAGGACTCTTGGAAAGGAATTCGTGGTGACATTGAACTTCGTGAGGTTGGAAACTTCTGGCTTCTGTTCATCTTTGCCAACAGAGAAGCGCGAGACTGGGTTTGGCACAACCGCCCGTATCACGTTCAAGGAAAGCTTGTGGTAATGATCCCTTACTCACCTTTAATCCAACCTCTGAATGAACTTGTTTTTCGTATTGATGCTTGGATTAGAATCCCGCTGCTTCCCTCCTACTTGTACAACGGTTAGGCACTTGACTATATTCTCAAGGACAACAACATTGGCAACTTTATTCGCCTTGATGAAGCTTCAAATCTTAAGAACAAGATGAAGTTTGCTCATTTTTGTGTCAACATGCTCGCCCATGACTTTAAGAGATTCCTCTGTATCTTGCACACCGACGGCTCTACACTCACTATGATGGTCTGGTATGAGGGCTTTTCGTCGGGTTGCGATTGTTGTGCTGACTCTAACCATGTTTTTGATGACTGCCCATTGAACAACATTCAATTCCAACCCATGCAAGTCAATTTCATTGGAACCCCGGAGGAAGAGGAACAAGCCAACCTCAATCGCATGCGGCTTCTTGGAAACTTGTACTCTGCTGCCCCAACCACCCATGTGTCTTCTGCTCGCCCCAACTTCATCACTCGAACCTCCCCTGCTTTTCATCCTCCTGCGGCCATGGATAAAGGTAAGGTTATACTTCAACCCTCTCCCTCTTACACTTCTTTCGATCCCTTTGATGCTGGAGCTTCCTCCTCCAACCCTGTGGGTTCCTCGAATTTTATGAACATGCTCAATGTCTCTCAGCTCCTTACCACTCTCGTCACCCATACCTCTCCTAACCTTCTCCATGAGCAACTCTTTTATGCTTTGGCCAATCTACCTCTCCCTCACAATTTGCAAACCTTCTCTCCAACTTTACCTCCTTCCTTCCCTGCCATGAACAACCCCATGTACCTAGGGTTTGGCCCTGCCTTCCCTAGTGGTTTTAACTTCCCCATCCTGAAGGCCAGTATGACATGAAATCCGTTCGCGTGAGAGCAGCTACATCTCTGGTGTGGTTTCCCCTCCTGAAGGCCAGTATGACATGCAACCGGCCACCATCTACATGACTGAGCCACCTCCTGCAGATAACTCACCTCCCCAGACTAGAAAAAGAAGGAGCCGAGCTAAAGGCAAAAATGTCATTTATGCATGAAGATTCTGCTTCACATCAGGTTCCTCTCTTCTGCTTTGGCTTATGAATATCCGTATGGTATGCTTCTTTATCGTACTTTGACTATATCAACTTTTGTTGCTTCTTGTACTTATTCTGGACAGTTTTTTGGTTTTATCAGAAGCATGTTTCTTTATGATCCTAGGGTTGATTTTCCCAACCACTATGTAACCCTTGATTTCATATGCAGTGCTCCTTCTACCGCTACTGGGTATTTGACGTAGGAAGGCTGGCTGCGCGCATTGAAGACGAAGTTGATCGTCGCAAGGGTTCGTCCGGTCTTGCGCAGATTTGGCGTTCGGTGTCCGATTGACGCCCATAATATGTTTTCGGGAAGCGGACCGGCCCAACAAGTCTAAATTATTGCTTTGCCATGACTAATGGGCTTTTTAAGCCATCCGAGATCATTTCGGGCCTCAAAGCAGCATTTTAGTATTTTTCGCAATTTATATTTTATTTCGGTTTTGCTTTTTTTTCGCGTTAAGGTTTCGTTATCATATTTAAACACTTTTTGGATGTTGGCAGACGTTATCTTTTATTTAATCAAACCTTAAGAGTTTTCTCTTATTTCCTGGTGGATTCCAGAGCTTGTTCTTTGAGTTCGTCGCTTGCGAGCTTGTTTTTGATCCAGGTTTAGCGCTTGCTAATCCTTCACGTTTCCTACTGCGTCAGGTGGTATCAGAGCAGGCCTTCTCCTGTCTCTTTTCGTTACTTGATTCGCCATGGGAGATCAACCGGTGACCAGAGCAGATCTAGAAGGGGTTACTGCGGCCTTTACCACAACCCTTACTGCTTTGACGACACAGATGAATACGTTGATGACCCAGATGAACAACAACAACAATAACGACGGTCAACGACGGGGCATGAGAGAAGAGTTGAACGGAGTTCCGTGAGGCAGGAACAATCATGTTGCCGAGAGTTCTAGTTCGGAGGAAGATGTGGATGACGACGATCACCATGAAGTTGCAGGTAATCCCCAGAACAATCACGATTACCGTGTGAAGGCTGATATTCCATTGTTCTATGGAACCGTGGGAGTGGAGGAGTTTCTGGATTGGTAGATCGACGTTGATAGGTTCTTCGACGTCATGGGCGTCCCTGAGAACAAGCAGGTCAAAATGGTGGCGATCAGGCTGAAGAGTACTGCTGCTGTGTGGTGGGATAAGCTTGTTGTTCAGAGGTAGAGACAAAGGAAAGGACCAATCAGAACTTGGAGACGAATGAAACAGTTGATGTTGGAGCGGTTTCTACCAAAGGATTATGAGCAGATTCTATACAAGATGTATATTGAATGTGTTCAAGGAAGGAGGACGGTGACAGAGTACACGGCTGAATTTGTGCGTTTCTCTGAACGCAACGATCTAGGGGAGACGGATAGTCAGAAAGTGGCCAGGTACATCAGTGGACTGAAGGGTTCGATACAGGAGAAGATGGGCTTGCAGACTGTATGGACCGTGACAGAGGCTTCTAGCTTGGCTTTAAAGGCCGAATTGATAGAAAAGTCCCCTCGTGGCTTTTCATCTTTCCGCAGATACGCACCTCAGAGTAACTTCAAACCGTCAGGAGACAAGGAGAGAAGTACAGTAATCAAGGACCCTAACCCCGGAAGTAAGGGAGCTGGCAGTTCCAACGGTAGTTCCAGCAGTACTCAGCAGGGTAAAGCACATCCCCAGAGACAGGCTAATCCTTACACTAAGCCATCTGGTGACAAGTGTTTTCGTTGTGGCGGGCAGGGTCCCAGATCGAATGTTTGTCTAACCCGGAGGACTGTTGCCCATGTGGAGGAAGCAGAAGACGAGGAAGAGGATGATGAATATGCTAGAGTTGAGTTTGCTGAGGAGGAATCGCCTGAGAAAGTGAATATTGTGCTCCAGAGAATCTTGCTGTCATCCAAAGAGGAAGGGCAGCGTAAGAATTTGTTCAGAACACACTGTTCCATTCAGAACAAGGTGTGTAATTTGATTATGGATAATGGCAGTACCGAAAATCTGGTTTCTCAGAAACTGGTGGATCACTTGAAGTTGCCCACAGAGCCTCATGAGACGCCGTACACCCTAGGTTGGGTGAGCAATGGTACCCAAGTCCGAGTGTCGCAAACCTGCAGGGTTCTTATCTCCTTCGGAAAGCACTACAGAGAAGATGTACTTTATGATGTTATTGATATGGATGTTTGTCATGTTTTACTCGGTCGTCCTTGGCAGTATGACAATGATATAACGTATAGAGGGTGTGATAACGTGATGATGTTTACATGGGGCGTACATAAGATTGCCATGGCTCCTGTCTTGAACTTTACTAAGGGTCCAGGGAGTAAAAAGTCCAGCTTTTTGATTATGACACAGAGCGAAAAGGAGCTTGATGAGGCTTTCAAAGAAACTAAATGTTTCTGTCCAGTGGTGATTAAAGGGTTGTTGAGTGCTGTAAAGGAGGAAGCAGCAATTCCGGAAGAGGTGCAAGAGATTCTTAAGGATTTCGAAGAGTTGATTGCAGATGAGTTGCCAAACGATTTACCTCCTATGTGAGATATTCAGCATCAGATTGACTTGATCCCAGGGTCAAGCTTACCAAACCTTCCCCACTACCGTATGAGCCCCAAGGAGAATGAGATCTTACGGGAACAAATTGAGGATTTACTGAAGAAAGGATTCATTCGAGAGAGCATGAGTCCTTGTACGGTGCCAGTCCTTCTTGTTCCTAAGAAGGGCAACCAGTGGAGGATGTGTGTTGATAGTAGAGCCATCAACAAGATAACTATCAAGTATCGTTTTCCAATTCCCCGACTGGAAGACATGCTCGACGAGTTGTCAGGTTCTACAGTGTTCTCAAAGATAGATCTTCGCAGTGGATATCATCATATTCAGATCACACCTGGGGATGGATGGAAGACAGCTTTCAAGAGCAAAGATGGACTGTACGAGTGGCTGGTGATGCCTTTTGGGCTGTCCAATGCCCCTAGTACCTTCATGAGATTAATGAATCAGGCCCTTCGTCCATTTATTGGTTCTTTCGTGGTTGTCTATTTCGATGATATTATGATTTATAGTAAGACCAAGGAAGAGCACCTGGAGCATGTAAGGCAAGTGTTGCAGGTTTTACAAGAGAACCAATTGTACGTTAATCTGAAGAAGTGTACATTCAGCACCAACAAGTTGCTTTTTCTAGGCTTCGTTGTTGGAGAAGAAGGGATTCAGGTAGATGAAGAAAAGGTGAGTACTATCCAAGATTGGTCTGCCCTTACATCAGTTACTGAGGTACGCAGTTTTCATGGTCTGGCTACCTTCTATAGGAGATTCATACGAGATTTCAGTACTATTACTGCTCCTATTACTGAGTGTTTGAAGAAGGGGAAGTTTCGTTGGGGGCCTGAACAAGAGCAGAGTTTCGCCTTAATTAAGGAGAAGCTTTGTACCGCGCCAGTCCTGGCTTTGCTTGACTTTGACAAGATTTTCCAAGTTGAGTGTGATGCTAGTGGAGTAGGAGTGGGTGATGTGCTATCCCAAGAGAAAAGGCCAATAGCTTTCTTCAGCAAGAAATTGAGTGAGGCTCGCCAGAAGTGGAGCACATATGATCAGGAGTTCTATGCAGTATTTAGAGCCTTGAGACAGTGGGAGCATTATCTGATTCAGAGGGAGTTCATTCTGTTCATCGACCACCAAGCTTTGAAGTTTCTTCACAGCCAGAAGGTGATAAATAAGATGCATGCTCGATGGGTAAGTTTTCTGCAGAAATTTCCTTTCATCATTCAGCATAAATCGGGGGCTCTTAACAAGGTGGCAGACATTTTGAGTAGGAGGGTTTCCTTGTTAATTACCTTAGCACAAGAGATTGTGGGCTTTGAGTGCTTGAAAGAGTTGTATGAGAGTGATGCTGAATTCAAGGAGTTATGGGCCAAGTGCAGTGGGAAGCATCCTTCTGCAGATTTTCATATCCGAGATGGCTATCTCTTCAAAGGGGATCTGTTGTGCATCCCCTGCTCATCACTGAGAGAGAAGTTGATCCGAGATTTACACAGTGGTGGTCTTAGCGGTCACCTGGGTAGAGACAAGACCATTGCTAGCCTGGAGGAGAGGTACTATTGGCCACACCTGAGGAGAGACGCTGGTTCTATTGTCAGGAGGTGTTATACTTGTCAGGTTTCTAAAGGCCAGTCTCAAAATACTAGTCTTTATATGCCTTTGCCTGTCCCTGATGATATTTGGCTAGATTTGTCCATGGATTTTGTGTTGGGATTGCCTCGCACGCAGTGAGGTGTGGATTATGTGTTCGTGGTGGTTGACAGGTTCTCAAAGATGTCGCACTTCATTGCTTGCAAGAAGACTACTGATGCATCCAACGTAGCCAAACTGTTTTTCAGGGAGGTTGTGCGTTTGCATGGGGTGCCTAAGTCCATTACTTCGGATAGGGACATCAAGTTTCTCATCCATTTCTGGATTACTTTATGGAGGATGTTTGGAACGGCCCTAAACAGGAGTTCTACAGCTCATCCGCAAACTGATGGGCAAACGGAGGTAACCAATCGAACATTGGGGAATATGATTCGGAGTGTTTGTGGTGACAAGCCGAAACAGTGGGATTTAGCTTTGCCTCAGGTGGAATTCGCTTACAACAGCGCTGTGCATTCTGCTACAGGGAAGTCGCCTTTTTCTCTGGTTTATACTTATGTTCCTAAGCATCTGGTTGATCTGGTCAAGTTGCCTAAGGGCCCTGGAGTCAGTGTAGCGGCTGGGAATATGGCGGAGGAGATTCATGCTGTTAAGGAAGATGTCAAGGCTAAATTAGAGGCTACGGGGAAGAAGAACAAGGCTGCTGCTGACAAGTGCAGGAGGGTCAAGATTTTCAAGGAGGGTGATGATGTGATAGTTTCCTGCGCAAGGAAAGGTTCCCAGTTGGTACCTACAGCAAGCTGCAGCCTCGCAAGTATGGTCTGTTTAAGGTGTTGTGGAAGATCAATGACAATGCTTATGTTGTGGCTCTCCCGGGGGATATGAACATCTCCAATACTTTCAACGTGGCTGACATTCATGAGTACCAGGCGGATGAGGCCCTATATCCAGAAGAGAACTTGGGGTCGAGTTCTTCAGAGGTGGAGGAGACTGACGTAGGAAGGCTGGCTGCGCGCATTGAAGACGAAGTTGATCGTCGCAAGGGTTCGTCTGGTCTTGCGCAGATTTGGCGTTCGGTGTCCGATTGACGCCCATAATATATTTTCGGGAAGCGGACCGGCCCAACAATTCCAAATTACGCCTTTGCCGTGACTAATGGGCTTTTTAAGCCATCCGATATCGTTTCGGGCCTCAAAGCAGCGTTTTAGTATTTTTCGCAATTTATATTTTATTTCGGTTTCGCTTTATTTTCGCGTTAGGGTTTCGTTATCATATTTAAACACTTTTCGGATGTTGGCAGACGTTATCTTTTATTTAATCAAACCTTAAGAGTTTTCTCTTATTTCCTGGTGGATTCCAGAGCTTGTTCTTTGAGTTCGTCGCTTGCGAGCTTGTTTTCGATCCAGGTTTAGCGTTTGCTAATCCTTCACGTTTCCTATTGCGTCAGTATTTTATGCTTTGTAATCTTGTAAGGGTGTTATAAAACCCTCTAGTGTTTGTTATGACTTTAGTCATCTTTGTACTGCTTGTACTGATCCAAACATCTATAGTGATGGCTCCCTGGAGGCCCTTTTGAAAAGCTACATGAAACGTCCTATTCTTAAAGATGAATCCTACTCCCCATTTATTGTGTTAACTAAGTTTCTTCTGATCGTTTTCCAACCTTCCTTCTACACTGAGTTGAATGATTTATCCTTTTTGGCTTTGTTTTTCTTTTCTTGCTCTATTTCTGTTTTCTGTCTTTGGCTTCGTTCTTTTGGTTGGCTATTTCTGATTTTGGGTTACTTGTCTTCTGTTTTCTTCATTTCTTGGGCTGACTGTTTTGCTTGCCCTTTCCCTCTCACTCTGTTTTCTTTCCGGGTTTTCTTCTTTGGGCCTTGGCCCATTATTGGCTTTACCTATTCTCTGATGACACTGAACAAGGAACATCTTATGACCATTACTATGACCACGTCCAAGATTAATGATGACAATTTTTCAAACTATTTCATCGAACTCATAATCACTCCAAAGCATACCAAAATGACTGAGTTTTTTCTCCTACTACTACTGCTGTTGGAAATTAAATAATATATTTTTTTATATCTATCCCACACAATATATTATGACTCTCCAATCACACAATTATCTACAATTACAGTTTCCAATAACATCATGTTTTCATTACTGCATGACCATCTTTCTGTACATCAATAAACAAAATCAAACACTTACAACAGAACAATTCAAACATTTAATTTCTCCATATGATGTTCCATGAAAATTGGCTATTGGAACTGTAGAGGGGTTCGTCGAACCCATTTTTGGACAAAAATTGCCTTCATGAAACGATATAATCAACTCGACATGCTATGCTTAGCGGAAACTAAAACCAATGAATTACCAACTTCTACCTTTCTTGCAAAAATGGGTTTCAGATCAATTATAAATTCGCCAACTTCTGGTACCAAAGGTGGCCTCTGGCTCCTCCTCAGTAACTCTCCCATTATCCAGTGTATATCCTTACTGTTCAATGACAACAACATCTTAATAATACAAGTTACCCACAATAACCTTACTTTTCTAATATTTTTTCTTTATGCTCCAAGTCGAGAAACTCAAAAAAATGACTACTGGCAAGAGATTGAAAATTTAATTATCTCCTATCATCTACCGGTTATGTTAATGGGTGACTTTAATGACATTCTTACCCCCTCAGACAAACATGGTGGTATTTTACCTTCGACCCCAAGATTTAACAGACTTAATACTTTCTTATCAAATCTTGGACTTCTTGATACCTCTTACTCAGGATTTCCTTTCACTTGGCGAAAATTAGCGTCCTCTTTTAACACAATTTACGAACGTCTGGATCAGGTTGTTATTCATCCTATCTTTACAACAACTTTTCCCTCGATCAACATTCATCATCATCCATTCACTACTTTTGATCACTGTCTTATTACTACCTCTCTCGGATACTTACAACCCTTTAGAAAATTCCCCTTTCGCTTTGAAACTGCATGGACCAATGATCCTTCCTATAAATCTTTGGTTCAACGGGTTTGGAATTATCAGCATTCTGGATCCTTCATGTTCAAACTGTATATGAAACAGAAACTTCTGAAATCTTATTCCAAATCCTGGTCCAAGGTAAAAAATCGGAACAACTTTGAACAACTAAAAAATACTGAGCAGAAATTGCAGGCTCTACAGAATCAATTATTATCGTCCATCCATAACCCAAGCATTTTCACCCTCTATAAAAGACATCTCCTCAAATATCACAAACTGTTAGAATTCCAGCACAATTTTTGGAAACAACGAGCAAAGTCAATTCATCTTTCAAACACAGACAAAAATACCAAATACTTTCATTGCGTGGCTAAAATTCGAACATATAAACAACGCATTACATCCTTTCAGTCTCTTGATGGTTGCGTATTCCATGATCATCACCTTATCCAGGATATGATATCCAGAGAATTGAAATCTAGGTTCACACCTTCTTCTCACAACATCAACCCAACTGATCTTGACATTATTCCAACGCTCCTAACTTCCACCGACAATGCGAAGTTACTGGCTCCACCTACTCCCGCAGAAATTAAACAAATTATTTTTGATATGCCGACGATCAAAACTCCAGGACTTGACGGCTACCCGGCTGAATTTTACCAAATTTACTGGCCCTTTGTTGGGAGATCCTTAGTCTCTGCTATCCGAGCATTTTTTCATTATGGTCAACTACTTTAAGAATGTGCCCATTCCTTCATTACTCTGATTCCGAAAATTGATAATCCGATTACTATCAACCACTATCGGCCGATCAGTCTATGCAATACAACCTACAAAGTAATTACTAAAATTATGGCTAACAGACTTAAATTGATCCTACCAAAGCTCATTAGTCCGACTCAAGGGGCATTCTTGGAAGGTCAATCCATCCAGGAAAATATACTAATTGCACATGATATTTTTCACTCATTTCATGCAAAGAAGAAAGGAAAAAAGGGGTGGATGACCCTTAAACTTGATATGGAAAAGGCATACGACAAACTTAATTGGAACTTTATTCATAAGATACTCCTTCGATTTGGCTTTTCCCCACAATGGATTGAGCTTCTTATGACTTGTATTCAATCCACCTCCTTTTCCGTTCTTGTCAACAATGAACCGGGTCCTCTATTCTATCCATCATGTGGACTACGACAGGGTGATCCAATTGCTCCTTACATCTTCATTATTTCCATGGAATTTCTATCAAGAACCATTAATGCAGCTTCTCAAGAATCAAATTCCCATGTTGGAATTCAATTAAGCAGGAATGGTACATGCATTCATTCCCTTACCTTTGCTGACGACACGCTTGTTTTTGCTAATGCAACACATTCTAATGTGATTTTCATTCAACAATTTCTCAGTAACTTTAGCCGTATCTCAGGTTTGACCATTAACTTCAACAAAAGTTCCCTTCAGGCTTCGAGTAATATATCCCTCACACAACAACATTCTCTTGCCTCTATGCTTAATATTCAACTCATGATTTCAATGGAAAAATATCTTGGCATCCCGATTGTTCGTGGGAGAGTTAAAACTGAAAATTTTGATTATGCATTACAAAATCTTAAAAAACAACTTTCTAAATGGAAAGCCAATTCACTCTCTCAAGCTGGCAGACTTACTCTCATCCAATCAAACTTTCTATCCAAAGTGAACTACTTAATGCAAAGCTTCTTGCTTCCACAATCTATCTGTGATAGAATAGACAAGATTAACAAAGACTTCTTCTAGAATAAATCTACCCCCAATTACCACCCTCTTATTAGTTGGGACCATATTTGTAAGTCCAAATCCATAGGGGGACTTGGACTTTACAAAGCCTCAGATATGAATAAGGCACTCCAACTCAAACTTCTATGGAAACTTCTCACTGATCAGGATTCCCTTTGGAGCCGTCTCATTTCGAAAAAATATCTTTAAAATTCTGATTTATTCTCATACACAAAGAAACCTAAATAATCATGGCAATTCTCCAGGCTTCTACATCTTTGGGATTCCTTTCGAAAAGGACTCTGTTGGGAACTTGGAAATGGACACAACATCAAATTCAAGACGGAATGTTGGCTTCCACATGGAAATCTCTCATCTCATTACAATCATTCCACATCACTGGACATTCATGTTTCCTATTTTATCACAAACTGGAATCATTGGAATGTGCAGTTACTCCAACAGATGGTTCCATTTTCTGTTATCAATCAAATTTTGAAAGTGCACATCCCATCATTCCCTCTCCAAGACCGACTGATTTGGACTCTGACTACATATGGTAACTTTTCTGTTAAATCAACTCGTACTATGTTTCACTCTAACTCTCCTCACTTACAGTCCTCATCTCTATCCTGGATATGGAAATTACTTGTTCCACCTAAAATACAAAACTTCATCTGGAAAGCTATGACTGATGCTCTCCCTACTACTGAACGACTCAACAAGCACTATAATAGAGTTCCCGCATCCTGCAACCTTTGTCAAAGCTATAACGAGGATATCAATAATTTTTTCTTCACTTGTCCATTCACTCAACAAATGATCTTTAAATTTGAACAAAGGATGAACGTTACCTTCCCACTACAACTATCTGCAGATTTCCTATCCAATTTTGAACACTTCAGACACACCAACACAATCACAACTCCTTTACTATTCCTATGGTGGTCCCTTTGGAATTATAGAAATGACCTCATTTTCAGGGCTCCTAACACTCCAATACATACGTACAGTACCTGCCCAGTTAATCCTGCTTTTCTCCACTTCCAAGATTAGACTCTCTCTACATCAACCTCCACTCCACCACCCATTCGACGTAACCGTCTACGCTTCATCAATAGGACATGGAAGAAACCGCCTACTAGCTGGACCAAGCTGAACTTTGACGGATCTCAAAAACAAGATGGCTCCTCCCATTTGGTTTATCTACTATGTAACCATAACAGTAATCTTCTCGCTTTCCATCGCCAACAAATCCAACATACTACTGTGCTCAAAGCAGAAGCATTAGCTGCCCTTTTATGGAATCCAATCTGCTGCCCAATATGGTGCAAGAAATCTTATTATTGAGGGTGACAATTTGATTGTTATCAACTCCATTCGAGCGACTTGGAAAGTACCATGGGAAATTCACAGTATCATCAACGACATATCTTCTCTTCTCTCGTCCTTTGCTTCTTTTCAGGTGTATCACTGCTTCCATGAGGCAAACCAAGCTATAGACTTTCTTGCTACTCATCCTCTTCCTCCCTCGGCTCTCCAAGCTTTTCAGCGGCTGATCTCCCCTCCTCAGCTCAATCCTTCTGTTAATTCTATACTTCACTATAGATATGAGTTCCTCAGCCTGAACTCTAGCTTTGATAATTTTGGTTCTCAGTTTTTAAAGATCATCCATTTGGATGATTTAGGACAGCCTTCTTGTGTGTAAGGGTCCTTCTGTTTGCCTTTATTAAAAAAACAAAAAAAGTTGATATTTATATAGGGTGGACATCAATCCTTAGTCCTTGTATGTAAAGGTGTTAAACCGGTCAAACGGGTCGGGTTCGGATTTAAGCATATCGGGTTGGGTCGATTGTTGGTCAAAATTTGTGGGTCGGGTTGTTGCGGGTCAAGTATTTAAATTAAAATAATATTCTAAACAAATCAAAAGTTATTATTATATAATATTTTAATAATAAAATATATTATACTATTTAATATATAAAATATAAACACATTTGTAATGACCCAACGAGTCAATGACCCCAGTGAATGAAAAGGCGCACTCCATGCGCGCCTAGGCGCGCCCAGCCCAGGCCAGCGCCTGGCTAGCCTCAGGCGTGCCTAGAGTGGTTAGGAGCACCTCAGGCGCCCTAGGCGCTCAGGCATGCCTTGGAGTCAGGCTAGCGCCTCTCAGTTTTCCAGCAGCTTCTTCTGATATTTTGATATCTTTGTTTTAAAAAAAAAAAAAAGATTTCGTGATATATCCAAATAACTGATTTTCTTATTTATCTCTTACATATCTTTTCTCTCCCTTAATTACTCCAAAAAATCAAACGTTTATTATCTTCCTCCTATGTCATTATTCAAGTGCTACTTGTAATCCTTTCTTTCCCTTTATAAACCCCTAAAACACTTCACAAAATAAAAAAAAATCGTCTCTTTCCCCCTCCTCTGCTGGTTCCTCTATTTTGCAGTCTCTTCTTTCATGCACTCTTTGAGCTTTATGCTTCCAGTTTCATTACTTTATATGCTTTAAACTTGGTTTTCTTATGCTTTAAACTTATTTTCCTAATTGTTTACTAGTTTAGACTTGATTTTATAACATTATAAAGCTTTAAACTTCTTTTTATTTCATTATAAACATGTTTTTATGATTTTATAGCATTCTGCCACTGAACTTAGTCCTTTTCTACAATAGTGTGGCTAGGCGCGCGCCTAGCGCCTCTTAGGCGTGCCTAGGCTCTAGGGAGCCCTAGCGCCTGAGTGCGCCTAGCGCTTTTTTAATCACTGAATGACCCAAATCAAAAAAATTCAGATCGAATGGATCGGGCCGGTCACTTTTGACCCAATATTTTTCAGGTCGGATCTCAACCCAAAAAATAAGAATCGAGTTTACGAGCCAGGTTTACAGATCGGGTCAAATTTTGACAAGTCTACTTGTATGCTACTACATGAGGCTATTTTAAAGCTTCCACTGCCATGTGTCACCATCTTCTTGCACATACGTTCTGGTGGGCTTTCTGTCACCGCCTCTCTGTATTACATATACGGTCGCTGCTACGGAAAATGAGAGCAACAGTTTCATATTCCACCACACCATCACTTGATTCCGCCATGGCTTTTACCGCCATCACGATTAATTGAATTTGGTTAAATTGAATGTTTTTTTAAAGTTTATTTACTAAAAAAATAATAGGTGGAATCAATTTTACGTCACTAATTCTTGCTTGTTTAAGATTACGAACATATTTCATTAAAATAATTCTAATTATGTCTCGAGCATTCAAATATTAATAGCAATGTTAATGCAGAAAGGCTAACTTTAAAAAATTTCGAATATATAAAAGTGATTGATATTATTATTAATTCGAACCAATATGAATGGATTGAGCTCCAAAAAACTGGCCCTCCTTTAGATAATTTCTGGATCCACCACTTGGGGTGAGAGATGAGAGTAAATTCTTGTGACGTAGAAACCAAAATGAACGGGTTTGTCGGTTTAAACAAAAAATTGAATAAATATGCCTTTTTTATTAGTTTCTTCAACTAGATTTAGACGGCCATTTTCGGTCATTGCTTCTTATCTTAAAATATTCAAATTATACTTTTTACACAAGTTGTAATGTTATCTTAGATTTTTCATTAACGAATAAACTCGATCATTTAAAAAGTTGCATGAACTTATAAAATTAAATATATGTGACATAAAGAATATTTAATATGTTTAATTTATTTCAAATAAGTTAAACAAATACAATCAAACAAAATTAAACTCTTAAAACATTTTTTCATGGTACTATATATAACATGTTGCAAATATGCACATCTTTGTGTCTAAACAAAACGCACGGGTATTAAAAGAAGTAGAATTCTGACAAGATCACTTGATTGGTAACATGCAAGCTCATAATTAGTATAAACATATTCATATATTTAATTTATTTTGTCAGCTCATGTGATGATACATAATTGATGGACAAATTCGATCAAATTGAAAAGGAAATTAGGCAAGTAACAAATTAATTCTGAACTGCACCTCTTACGATTAATAGCTTCTTGTGCATCTTCAGCAGTTGCGTAAGTACCCGAATAATGTCTAACCTTTTTCATCCTTGGAGATCAAGGTCAATGCTAGATTCCTTGTGTCTTTCTTAAGTATTAGATATTATATGAGAAAGGATAGCAAAATACTTTTTTTTTTGGTAACAAAAGGTTTAGTGGAGTTGGGTTCCGAGGGCTCCACAGGGCCAGGGCAGACTTTTGGGCTCTTTGGGCACTTATTAAGGATTTACAGATCGTCCATCAATAAGGTCCTAACGGCTGACAGCGGGGATCAAACGCGGATCTTTAGGCTCTTTGAGCACTTATTAAGGATAGCAAATGACTAAGAAGGTAGTGTGAACAAAGTATATGGTGAACTTACCCGAACGATGAATCCGGTTAAAGGAAAAAAAAAGGGTAATAGCATATTGTTCTGTGGAGCTAAGGTCCGAAATATGAAAAAAATAAGTATTTTCACGACTCTACCGTCCTGTCAATTCTGTCCTATTGCCCTTTTTTTCCTAGCAGGAACGAGTTATGACATATAAGTAACATGTTTAATTTGAGATATATCCATCAAAACATTAAAACCTTTTACACATCCATCAAATTATAAGAAGAGAAAATTACAGAAAACCACCAATTATATATGCGATTTTTATTGAAATCACCCATTATATAAGAAATTATTTTAAATCACCCAATAAAGTCATTTCATCAAGCGAAGAACCACGATGAGCTAAATTGTTTGATTTTCCATAAAAGTATAAAAAGACTAAAATGCCCCTCTTTTCCTTAAAAAATCATAGCAAATTGCCCCTCCACCACCATGAAATTGAACGCTCAAACAATCTTATCTTCATTCATCATATGCAAACGTTACTCAACCAATGGAAACCTGGGAAAATGACTGCATATGATGATGTTATTTTTGCATCTGGATCTTAAAAAAAGGTTTTCTCATACTTAGTTTCCTTTTGTTTAAAGTCTTGTATATATCAGAAAATAAATATAAATTTAAAATCTATGTTTCTAACTACTTCATGGTTATAGAATATAGATGAATGATTAATATCAAGGACAGCTTTCAGGGACATATCTTTTGTGCATTAGCTTTTGGAGGAGGAGCTCAATGTACTTATAAATGTTGGTGATTTTAGTGTCATCAAGAGACCGTTCCTATGTAGGGAACGGTGTCATTTAGTGTGATCGGGATTGATGCAAAAACCCCTTCGGAATGGCTTCGCTTGGGATGGATCTAGGTAGAACGCGGATAAGGACCGACTCTTGTGGATTGGGTGAAGGATGATTCCAACAATTAATTAGCAAATGGTAGTTTACTAATTAATTTTGTATTCAGCAGTGACTTCTCTACCAAACAACGAAGGGCAGGGAATGGCTTGCTCGTCAATGGCGTGCTCGGCGACTGGAAACCGATCGGAGAGGAACTCCGGAGGGAAGGACGGGGAACGCGGGTCGACGGAGAAGAACTGGACGGGAGACAATATCCCGAACGGCACAAGACTGCCGTTCAACGCCGACTGGACGCCGGAAGGGATGAGGCGAGATGGACAGGGGAAGTGCGGTTCCGGCGGCGTGATGAAGGAGGAGATCGTCACCACCGTCGACGAGGCAACAGTGAATTCCGATCAGTGGATGAATCGAACAAGAGAAAGTACGTGGGGGCAGTGCAAGAGTACTAGGGTTAGGGTTGACGTTGAGCAAGGGGTGGAGAAATTCTCACAACAAAGCTTGCTTCAATTCCACGTGACAAAATTAGGGTTCCAAGTTTCAATATAAAGGCTCCTAAGTTACCGAAGATAGTAACTTTCCTAATGCCCAAAAATAGTAATAATGCAAAATACGAGAGTAAACACATAAAAACAATTCCCAAGATGTCTAATAATGTTTATGACTACTCCTCTTGATAAGTGGCCACCGAACACATAACAGCGGTAGGTGTGGAAGTTGAAGTCGCTCCATTCCTTGCAAATGCTTTAGCGACAATGAGCTCTCATAATTGGTCCGTCTGACCGAATGCTAAGCGACTTTTCCTCCTCGGCCTCCGTCAATGTCAAGGGTTGTCCCGCATCATTCTCCCCTTCTTGACCTCGAATCGTCCCCGATTCGTCAATGTCAAGGTCTGGCGGTGTGTAGGGGGAGAGGTCTCCAATGTTAAAGGTGCTGTGAACTCCATATTCTGCGGGAAGCTCAAGCTTGTAGGCATTGGGGCCGTAAGCTTCCAAAACCTTGAACGGGCCATCTCCTCTCTGGTCGAGCTTGGATCGTCTCTTTGACGGAAACCGATCCTTCCTCAAATGCAACCAAACAAGGTCCCCGGGCGCGAAAGTGACGCGACGCCGGCCCTTGTTGGCCTTCTGCTCCAGCTGCCGGGCTCTCATCTCCAACTGCTCCTTTGTCCTAGCATGCAGCTCTTGTATCATCTCCGCCCGAGCAGCTCCACGTACATGATCACCATCCTTCAGCGGGTATGGCACCAAGTCCAGCGGCGATAGCGGGTTCCGGCCGTACACCACCTCAAATGGCGACATGTTCGTCGCGGAATGGACAGACCTGTTATAAGAGAACTCAACAAAAGGTAGTAAGTCCTCCCAACGGCGCGGGTTGGTCCTAAGCATGGTCCTAAGCAAAGTCCCTACGGTCTGGTTGGTCACCTCGGTCTGGCCATCAGTCTGCGGGTGGTAGCTAGTAGAGAATAAGAGATTGTTACCTAGCTTACCCCACAAAGTCCTCCAAAAATGGCTAACAAATTTCACGTCCCTATCGCTAACAATAGAACGCGGTATACCATGTAAATGCACAACATTGTCGAAGAAAAGTGAAGCACAATCCGCAGCATTGTTAGTGCCCTTACATGGTATAAAATGTGCCATCTTCGAGAACCTATCAACCACGACAAAAATAGAGTCCCTCCCCTTCTTAGACCTAGGCAACCCCATCACAAAATCCGTAGATATGTCCTCCCAAGGACGGTCAGGTATAGGTAAAGGGGTGTATAGTGAGGGACTGGATCTAGACTTGGCCCTATGGCAAGTGACACAAGCATTGCAAAACCTAGTGACCTGGTTAGTCATGTTGGGCCAATAAAAATGCTCCTTAAGGGTTGCTACGGTTTTGGCTATACCGAAATGTGCCCTACTCTCATGTGCCTCTTTAACTAAGAGTTCCCTAATAGAAGAAGATGGTATGCATAGCTTTCCACCCTTATAAAGGTACCCCTGGTCAAGGAAGTAGGAATCTAAGGAGCCCTGAGATGCGCAAGTCTCATAAATAGATTTAAAGAAAGTATCATGCGAATACAATTCCTTAATCAATGAAAAACCAAAGACTGAAGCATCAAGGGAAGACAAGAGGACGTACCTGCGAGAAAGGGCGTCGGCTACCACATTCTCCTTACCTTTCTTATGCATCACCACATAGGGAAAGGTCTCCATGAATTCTACCCACCTCGCATGCCGACGTCCGAGTGTGGTTTGATGCTTAAGGTACTTCAAGGCCTCATGATCGGTATGGATAATGAACTCCTTTGGCCACAAGTAATGCTGCCACGTCTTCAACACCCTGATAAGAGCATACATTTCTTTATCAAAAGTAGAATAGTTAAGTGTAGCACCTGACAATTTCTCACTGAAGTACGCGATGGGTTGGCGCTCCTGGAGAAGCACCCCACCGATTCCAATGTTGGAGGCGTCGCACTCAACCTCAAAGGCCTTGTTGAAGTCCGGCAGTTGTAGTAATAGTGTGTGGCATAGGCGGTCTTTTAGCACTCTGAATGCTACCTCATGCTTTGGTTCCCAAGTAATAGTGGCGCCTTTCTTTGTCAACTCATGTAGAGGCGCAGAAATGGAGCTGAAATCGCGCACAAAGCGCCTGTAGAAGCCATCCAACCCCAAGAAAGATCGAACCATGGTCGGTGTAGTTGGGGTAGGCCACTCCTTGATGGCGCGGACCTTTTCTTCATCAACCCGCAACCCATCCTTAGAAACAACAAATCCTAGAAAAATCGTTGTGTCCGAGCAAAACACACATTTTGCCAAGTTGGCATATAATTGCTCGTTCCGAAGGCATTCTAGAACCTGTCTAAGGTGTAAAACATGCTCATGCAACGACCGACTGTACACTAAAATATCATCAAAATAAACAACCACAAACTTCCCCAAAAAATGACGAAGGACGTGATTCATTAACCTCATAAAAGTGTTCGGTGCGTTGGTGAGTCCGAACGGCATGACTAGCCACTCATAAAGGCCATGCTTTGTCTTGAATGTCGTCTTCCATTCGTCGCCTTCCTTCATGCGGATTTGGTGGTAGCCACTCCTAAGATCGATCTTTGAAAATAATGTGGCCCCATGCAACTCGTCCAGCATATCATCAAGGCGAGGGATTGTATGACGGTACTTCACCGTGATTTGATTGATGACTCTGCAGTCCATGCACATTCTCCATGAGCCCTCCTTCTTCGGTACGAGGATTACCGGGACACCGCAAGGACTTAGGCTTTCACGAATGTAGCCCTTGGCCAAGAGGTCGGTAACTTGTCAATGAAGTTCTTTAGTCTCCTCCGGGCTCGCCCTGTATGCCGCCCGGTTGGGTAAGGAGGCGCCCGACACCAAATCAATCTGGTGCTCAATCCCACGTATAGGAGGTAGACCGTCCGGCAACTCATCGGGCATGACGTCCGTGAAGTCCTGCAAAAGAGAAATCACTGAAGCGGGTAGCTCATCGACATTATTTAAAACCGAAAAACACGCATTTGGAACCAATAAAATACAAGGAGAACGTCCCTGAACAATTGGAGAGAGGTCCCGCGAGCGTGCCATAAGCAAACGACGTTCGCATCGACCCTTGAGCGCACTCGAAGGATCGCTAGAAGAAGGTGGAGGAGCATTCGCTGACTCGGTCCAGAACTCGGCCGAGTTCTGGGCCGAGTTAGGCTCGACTTTTTTGTGGCTTGGCTGACTCGGCCGAGTTGGTGTTGTATGGTGGCCGAGTTGTTCTCTGCTGCTGGAACTCGGTCCAGAACTCGGTCGAGTTCTGGGCCGAGTTGTCTTCTGTTGTGGAGACTCAGTCCAGAACTCGGTCGAGTTCTGGGCCGAGTCGTGGCCTGTCGTCTTTGCTCCTTTCGCCGGGTTGGGCACGGGCGGTGTCGGCTTTGGTGTCGTCGACTTGGCCTTCTCCAATGCCTTGATCCGGTCTCTCTCGACTTGATCATGAATGATTTCTTGTGGCATCATGGGTAAAAGTGTTACCCGACGTCCCTTGTTGTGGAAAGTGTACGTATTCAAGAAACCATCATGTACCGCTTTCTTGTCGAATTGCCATGGGCGACCTAAAAGGAGGTGAGTCGCATCCATAACAACAACATCACAAGTAACGGAATCAACATATTGACCAATAGAGAATGTAATGTGGCATTGCCTGGTTACCACATTACCTTTACCTTCCGAGATCCATTGCAAACTATATGGTTGAGGATGTGCAATCGTAGGCAAATTGAGCGCGTGAACGACATTTTCATTCAAAATGTTACAGCACGATATGCTATCCACAATCACACTCAACGAAGAAGTGCCCACAATGCAGCGAGTGTGGAACAAATTCTCGCGTTGGTCCACTAGAGACGCGTCCTTCACCGTCAAAGTACGGCGAGCAACAAGAGAGAGAGGCATACCTTCATTCAAATCCGGTGGTCCACATTCATACGGCTCCTCATCTCCGTAATCGTTGTACACCGGTGGTGGTGCGTCCTCGGTCTCCTCTTCGTCATCAAATGACTCGTAACCCGTGGCTTGAGAGAACAACACGCGTCTCGAGTTCGAGCAATCGCGCATGAAATGACCACGGCCGCCACATTTATAGCAAATCTGGTCGCTCGTCTTTTCCGAACGGGTGTCCTGCTTTGGGGGAACGCGCGTCATGGGCGGTTTGGGTGCTTCGGGACGAGGCGGGGCCCGGCTGTAGGGGGCTTGTGGCCGAGGCTGCGTACTCACAACGGGGTTAGGAGAAAAAGATGAAGGATTCGGTTTAGAATCATACCTGCGGGATGACGATCCCGATAGCCATGGATAAACCTTCTTGCGCACCAAACGTTGATGAACCTTTTGAGCGGCGTGCGCAAGAGCGGTCAAATCATTGATAGGTAACACATCGACCTCCTCTCGCAGATCGACATGCATCCCTTGGAGGAACTTCGTCTTGAACCCCTTCGGAATGGCTTCGCTTTGCTTGGGATACCAGTTGATGCGAAAACCCCTTCGGAATGGCTTCGCTTGGGATGGATCTAGGTAGAACGCGGATAAGGACCGACTCTTGTGGATTGGGTGAAGGATGATTCCAACAATTAATTAGCAAATGGTAGTTTACTAATTAATTTTGTATTCAGCAGTGACTTCTCGACCAAACAACGAAGGGCAGGGAATGGCTTGATCGGAGAGGAACTCCGGAGGGAAGGACGGGAAACGCGGGTCGACGGAGAAGAACTGGACGGGAGACGATATCCCGAATGGCACAAGACTGCCGTTCAACGCCGACTGGACGTCGGAAGGGATGAGGCGAGATGGACAGGGGAAGTGCGGTTCCGGCGGCGTGATGAAGGAGGATATCGTCACCACCGTCGACGAGGCAACAGTGAATTCCGATCAGTGGATGAATCGAACAGGAGAAAGTACGTGGGGGCAATGCAAGAGTACTAGGGTTAGGGTTGACGTTGAGCAAGGGGTGGAGAAATTCTCACAACAAAGTTTGCTTCAATTCAACGTGACAAAATTAGGGTTCCAAGTTTCAATATAAAGGCTCCTAAGTTACCGAAGATAGTAACTTTCCTAATTCCCAAAAATAGTAATAATGCAAAATACGAGAGTAAACACATAAAAACAATTCCCAAGATGTCTAATAATGTTTATGACTACTCTTCTTGATAAGTGGCCACCGAACACATAACAGCGGTAGGTGTGGAAGTTGAAGTCGCTCCATTCCTTGCAAATGCTTTAGCGACAATGCTCGTAGTCGCGTGGGCAATGGCTCTGTCACGAGCTCTCATAATACGATGCTTTATCATGTATTTTAGAGAAAAAGTTGAAAACTTAGCTGCCATATTTTCCTTGGTTGGTCCTTGTCTTTTTGGAAGATGATTTTCCAACTTAAACTCTCCCCAAGCTTGTCTTGGCCATTCTCGAATGTATGGGGTGCGCTCTCGGCTTTTTGTCTTTTCAAATTACTTGGCCTCTACCGCTTGGTGCTTTCTTGCGTTGAGGGTCTTGGGGCGTCGTGCGTGTGACTTGGACTTAGTGCTAATGTGACTTGTGAGATTCTCTTCACCAGTGATGATTAAGGCAAAAGCTTGTTCGGTTGAATCTTTCTCAGTTCATACATTCACGTAAAATTCAAAAAATCAAGTCAGGAATAATCTGCGTTTTCTAGGGGACATTACCCATATGATAAGGGTCGTATTAATGCTAGTACCCACTCGAATGGATATATTAATTGTTGGTCATAACAATTAGAACTTAATGAATTTCAGTAAAAAGCAAGTTTACTAATCTAGCATTTCATGTTTCTTCTGTACACATATTCATATGAATCATATAACATCAAATACCAAAGTAGACTTATCAACAGAATAAGAAAGAAAGGATGAGAACTTAACTTTGCTATTTGCTCCAACGGGTCGGACTAAGTCATGCTTCGGACCGGGACGACATCGGGATCTCGTCCCACTTATCCTTATATGTAAATACCACCACGACCAATTAGGTGGGTCAAACGACATTCGAATTATGTAAGGCTAGTGGCTACGGGCTCGTGGCACTACAAGCTCCTCAATGAAGGTGGGTAGTCGTGGTTGATCGTCCCCACCAGCGCCGGAAAACCCCAGCTATACAAGCTGTTTACGCACTCTTCAACGAGCCAAATTTGGATTGCTCGTACGTGCTCAAACGGAGTCCAAGTTGAGCGAGTCCAATGGCTATGGATTCGTGACGTTGCAAGCTTTCATCGAATGTGAGCGGTGGCGGCGGTTGGAGCATCCAGGCTGGCGGGAAGTGGGTGCGAACTGGGCTCAAAAATCTATTTTTGCGTGATTAGGACCGACCCGACGACGGCTCAAATGACGATGGAATGATCCGATATTGGTGCGGCTGCGTCTCTGGTGCCGAGAGGAGTCAACCAAAGCGACTTGGTAATGGAGATGCTTTCTTCTCTGACTTCTAGTCGGCCTTGAAGTAGCGTGTACCCTCCCTCGTCTTCCTGGGCTGCTCAGCGTCATTCTATTCTGAATTAGCAGTGTTTAACCGAAGTCTTTCAATACTAGAGTTGATCACTATACTCTTGACATTCATTTCCTTTCCCCATGGAAATTTGTGTGCAACCTTCATGAGCCCCAATGCAGCAATGCTAACTGCGGCTCAAATGCGGCCAACAAAACTATAATAGCATCATTCTCTTGCACACAAGACCCGAGGTTGGAGGCCTGATGCACCACTAGTCAGTAGTATAATAAATCACTGAAGAAAATCAACATAGATGACCGACACAATCGCACCAATCTAAAAGCTCATGAGGTACTGCTGAAGTTGTTTTTTTAGTAATTAATCTCTCTTGTACATCGCCTATATATAGCACCGTCTAGCCATGCTCGACCCCGAGAAAGACCCCTCTCGAGCCATCTGATCACACCATCCTCTTCATCGTGCTCAAGTTAGTTGAACTTGACTCCTGAGTCGTCTAGAACCATACTCGAACGGTATCGAATCACATCCGAACTTGTCCAAGTTATGCACAAAAAATCCGTGAACCTCGCCACTTTGAAGCATTTTTCCATGACCGGTGGAGCATCCCAGCTGCCGCGGCTCATCCCCGGAGAAACCTTGCAGGGCCACGAACCCGACGTCACCGGCCTTGCTACAAGTGGTTTCCGTTCGAGCTGCCAACGAACCACTCAAGACTCGACCCCCATAGCCTTATTCTGTGGCAAGATATTCTCATGAAGTACTTATCAACTTCATCTAGCCCGATAGCACCACTGACCCAAGTGCACTCCTACAATGCATATAGAGTGAATCGTCTCCACCGGTATGATTACCAGCAGCCTACCAACTCCAATATTACAGTGACAGAGAATGCCTTGACGGGCCCCATAGACAAGCCGTAGACCAAACTAACTAAGCACTAAATGCCTTCACAAGGGACCTAGAAAGCACTTGGTGACAGTGTAGGATCGATTGGATTCACCTCTGCAAAAGGCCCCGGAAGAAGTGGAGGGCGAGTCAGAGAGTAAATCCACGGTTACGGCCCTCCAATTAGCAGAATCCAACATCGCCAGCACCGTCCTGCTCTTAACCAAACGGTTGTAGCAACAGTCTCCAAATTTAGGGTCGGTTCACACGGCGCCTCATCTTGAAAGCAGAGACGCGCCACCGTGACCGACGCCATAGTCGCCGCCGACTACGATATCGTCGCGCTTCTTCGAGTAGACGATCAGGCGAAATTAACCACCTAGACGATTGCAAACATTCGTCGATGTTGCAGTCCTCCTATGTTAAATTCTCGTCTTCAAATTCCATGTTGACGCTCTAGGGCTTGATCCATCTCAGTCAGTGGCGAAACCATGAAAATTTAAAGGAAAATTTAAAGGGGGGATTGGGGCACATTGCGTGAGACGGATCGAGAGAGTTTAGGATGTTCGATTGTATATAATCATCATTAATAAAAGAATATGAACTATGTAATTATTTTCATATATAGTCTTTAACATAACACATTAAAGTTATCTTATATATATTTACAAGATTTATTATATTTTTAGATATAGATATAGTCCGATATTTAACTTTTCAAAAGCATACTAAAACTAATCATGTTAATAATTTAGAGGGTATTGTTACATGTAGATGAGACATTATCCATAATATATATTTCACATTGATTTTTATAAATTGATACTTATTTGTAAATAGGGATTTTGATAGAGACCAGTACATCTTTGTTAAGAAACAAACTATTTTAATGTCAACCAATAATAATAAAACATTATAATTAATATATATTATTATAATGTACTAATTAATGATATACTTAATTATTGTATATTTAATAACAAATTATATATCTACACACCAGCTTAATATTTCATAAGAGAAGTAATGATGATAGATTGATAGCAAAAAACGTAAGGGATAAAAGTGAAGCTAGGAAGTAGGAAAAGAAAATTAAAGATGTTGGGCTTGAGGTTCGAACACGGAACCCATAGACCGAACAACAGAGACAAGACCACTCAGCTAACTCCCTTTTACAGAATATGAATACTACAATAAAAATATATATTCAACACTAAAGGTAAAGAGGGGGCACGAGCCCCCCCCCCCCCCCCCCTGCCCCCCCAGTTACGCCTCTGATCTCAGTCCTCCGGGCGCCCTCGGCCGCCGCCGAACTACTCGTAGTTCTCCCGGTGATTATTCTTGCTTTCGATTCCCACATACGGCGTCAAACTGTAGTAGACGATGTTGACTTGAAAAATAATCACTTTGAGAATCCGATCTTCTGCCGTGAATTATCTTTGACCTGAAACAAGGAGGGATTGATTCACGAAGACACTACGACGCTCAAGTCAATAATAAAACGATTTTTGTATATGTCATAATGGTGACTTCTATTGCTTAATCAAGAAGTATGAGAAAAATTAGGGTTAGAGAATCTCCCTTTTTAAGTCATTAAAGTCTTGTCTATTTTTTTCTTAATTAAAGTCTAAAAAGACCTCTATCCAATCAGGATAATAATAAAAATAAATTAATTTAATAATGAGATATTTTCACCATCAGTCATCGTCATCGAGAATCAGTCAAATTGCCGAAACCTTTGAGAATCGGAAGCTGGTTGAGAAGGGTGAAAATGGAGGTGGATCGTCGTCGAGGTCGGGCATAATAACCTTATGTTGAGCTCTAGCTCGTCCTCTTCCAATTTGCTCTACTCGCTTCCATTGTTGTTTCTCTCTCCTAATCCTCCATTACCAAACTCAACGGTAAAAAACGAGAACGAAATCGGC
The DNA here is from genome assembly GCA_027886185.1 of Rheum nobile. Classification (NCBI taxonomy): domain Eukaryota; kingdom Viridiplantae; phylum Streptophyta; class Magnoliopsida; order Caryophyllales; family Polygonaceae; genus Rheum; species Rheum nobile. The sequence continues at coordinate 10,735,957 of WOAB01000020.1, forward strand.
AAAGGAGGAGCCGAGATCATGTACAGAGGGACGGAAACGACATAGCGAACAAGGGGTTGTCGAACCACCGCCGCGGAGACCGCCATGACCACAGATTTAGGGCGGAGATCCAGACACATGGAGGATTAAATACTGCAACATCGTTTTTTAGAACTAAAAATTTGCCTTTTTTATAAGAACTTAACGACGTGAGTTAAATTTAATGATTTTGGGTATTTCGTGAAAAAAGTCTAAATATCGGAGTTACCTCATTAATTATAATAAAGTTTGGGATATCAGATGAATTAAACAATACCTCAAGGAGAAAAAACCGAAAAAGATTTCAGCATATGAAAACATAGAAGTGTAGTCCTTGTATATAACATTCGAAACCAAGTTAGCTCAAACCAAATACACATTTGCTCCATTATACTCCCTTCATCCCTGAAAGTTCTTTCCATCCCAAATATTAATATTGTTCACAGTTGAAGAGAATATTTAAGATTTCTTCCAATATATAAAAAAAACATAGTCATATGGGGTCTTGTTTGATTCGTCTCAACGAGTACTTTGATAATATCAAAAAATTATAATTTTTAGGGTTATGTAATTAGAGATATTAACGATACAAAACCCGCCTCGGTGAGTGTGCCCTCCCCCCATGGGACTAACTTAAGGGGACCGGGAGTATTATAATACCGAGTTTGGATCATATAGGGAGTTGATTTAGGGTATAAAATATGGAGCATTTATAACCTTTCGATCTACTTCATCCAAGGGCTGAAAATCTTTCTTGTAATTACAAGAGGCAGTGGCATATTTGTAATATATGTCACTTTTTTATTTTTCGTTCCAACTCTACCCTTTCTTCTCCATCAGGTAATCTGCGCATAAGCCCCCTCCGCCATTTTCGACTATGTTTCGCTTGCTTGCTTCGAGAATTTGCTCCTTGGCGTGATGGAAGACATTAGTTCTTCTGTTTTAATTCATCTGTTTTGATTTGTATATCAAATTTGTTACATCTTCTTTGTGATTCGGCGGAATTAGGTCATAATTTTTTATTTGAGATTGCCTCAAATTCGGAATTAGGTCATAATTTTTTATTTGATATATGCCACTTTTTTTAATTCCAGTGAAATTGTCGACCTTGTTGACCTTGTCCTCTCCCTATTTCCTGAATTCCAGTGAAATTCGTGAATTCACCATTGTCGACCTTCGTCTGTTTTGTTGTCTCGTATGAGATTTTGCTATTTTGCATTCGTTTTGGTCTTCTTTAAACAATTAGTCCTTATCTGTGCACTTTCACTTTGTATACGTATTTTTTGTTGGAACTTCGTTTTCCTTTGTTATATATGTGCATTCATTGAACACTTGTAATTCTTGCACCAATTCATCTTATTCATGCACTTTCATACATTCTATATATTTTCTTCTGTTATATATGTGCATTCCTTGAACACTTCTAATTCTTGCACGAATTCATCTTATTCATGCACTTTCATATATTCTATATATTTTCCTCTGGTATACATGTGCATTCCTTGAACATTTATTATTTATGCACCAATTCATCTTATTCATGGTACTTTTTATTCTCCCTTCGTTGGCATCAAATTAAAACATGGTTTAACAACAGAGCTATTGCACAGTACGTTATATATTATCTTTCACAATGTTACTTGTAACATTTAAAAGCACCAAATAGTTGAGAACTCAAATTGACAAGCTTTCAAAATGTTTGATTATCATTTATGTAATGTAGCTGAAACCCATTGACATAATCATATCAAAGCTTATCCAAAATGCAATTGGGGGTGGGCCTCTTTCTCATCCGGAAAATGAAACCCAGTGTTGGTGGCTCCCACAGATTGTGGTTTGGCCGTATTTTGTAATATGTTGTTGCCTTCTCTAAAAGGAGGTGAAAGATGAATAATCAAGCTTGTATTTTGTAATTGAATCAACAGACTCTTGTAACTTAAAGATTGGTGTTGTTGAAACTTGATCAGAAGAGCAATAGGACACTAAAAATTGACATCATTCCAAGAGAAGAGTACAATTTTTTTATTCTATACATTTCCAACAAAGATTCTAAAGGCTCAAATCAAGCTACAACCTTTGTTGACTCACGAAGGATCGGACTTTAAAGACATAGAAAGTGGAGGGTGCAATTCAAACAAGGCTTTGCTACGAGGGCTAAAATTTCCTGCGCATATTGTGTCACCTCTGCCACGCCAAGTTCCATCTTGAACATTGTTCATCTCTAAAGTTCTTGCCTCCTAACAAATTAAGATCAAATGAAACCGAAATCAGACCGTTGTCTCAAGAAACGAGGTAGCCATTGATCATGGTAAAGAGGAACTGACCTGGGAGATGGAGCAACAGGGGTAAGCTAGATGGTACACACAATCGTCCAAGTAGTTATCGTTACCCTACAACCAAACACATGCATTTGTCAGACAATACATAAAGGTACAAGTTTTTTAGCATGTTTTCCATTGATTGTGTGCCACTAACCAAACAGATCATAACTTACCCTAATGGTTAACTTCTTTTCTCATTCGTGTGCGGAGAAATCCTGAATATGCTCCAAGACAAATAGTCAAAGCGAGCGCAAGGTATAGCTAACAACTTCTTCTAGTTACTACAAAGGTGACATAGTTGAAAGCCGCCAACAAAATGAACATCAGATACGCAGCTCCATGCAGTATTGGAAGAGTTATTCACATTTCAATGAACTAGAGAAGGATACTTGGAAGAAAACGCGACACGAAAATAAAGGAGCAGGCTAATCAATATCAAATTTAATTTCCTGTGGCAGTTTAAGGGAACAATGTTCTTAGAAGAATAGTAAGCTAATTATCTAACACAAAAATGTAATGAAAAACATAGGAAATAAATATCTAAAGCAAGGAAGAGTCAAGGCCAGCCCGTTTCATGTTCTTTCCAAATCAGTAGCATGGGCAACTGTGGCATAAAAAACAATCACACGAAAAAATGAGTGCACAGATCATGACCAATTTATGACTTGAAGTCTCAGTATACATTCTTAATGAAATGGGATTAGTGGTAATATGTAATCAAGTGTTTAGTGTTAAATTAAGAATAAAACTATAAGCAAGACAATAAGGCAGATAAGATAGAGCTAAGAACAATCATGAAAATCAAATCATAGTCAAGATCATAACTGAAAATCCCTTAGTTAATTCTCTAGTATAAAAAAGTTGGGTATAATTCAATTTACAAAGTATAGTCTTGGTTAATAGATCAGTTATTCAAAAAATCATGTGTTATAATGTACTTGGTTGGTACATTTGTTATTCAAACATGCTATTATTCAAGCACAAAATGCTCTTATTCATGCACATAAAGCTCTTATTCATGCACAAAAAAGCTATATTTTCTAATTTGTTTACCAATCATCAAAATGGCAGCAGAATAATTCATGCACATAATCTTTTGTTCATGCACTAATTTACATAATTCATGCACACAAAGCTCTTATTCATGCATAGAAAGCTCTAATTTACAGATTTCAATACCAGGGTTCAATGGCATGGATGATGACTGATATAAGAAGGGCAAAAAAAAACTTACCAATCATGCACAAAAAACTTACCAATCAATGGCATAGCTTGTACCTTCAAACATGCTATTATTCAAGCACATAATGCTCTTATTCATGCACAAAAAGCTCTTATTCATGCACATAAAAGCTATATTTTCAGTGTTACCAATAGTAATGATTTATCTCCTAATATCTAACTAATCAGTAAGCAATTAGCCTCATTATGCAACTACTACTGCTACAATCTTTAATGTATCTGCTTTGAAATAATATCTCGTTCAACAATCACATAACCGGATTAAAAATTTATTTCCCATGCTTCCCCGATAGAATAATTTTCAATTCTCTGTCGTTGAATCATATGTTTACTTCTATGTTCACTCGCTGAACAAAACTAAATTTGTTAAATTTTGCATCAATAAAATGTTCCAATTCAACACAAATAAAAGAACACAAAAAAACTGCAGTTTTGTGTGCCTTCCCCCAAAATAAACCTCAGCAGCGATAATACCGACAACGCGAAAATGACCACACAGAAAACAACAAATTGACAATAAAATCAAGGAAATTAAACACAATATTAAACAACATACAAGGAGGTTGTGGCATAAGAGATGAGGACTTCTCCAATGAATCACAGATGAATGATCAAATCAGACAGGATCAACAAAACAAATCAAGGACCGCTTATTCAGATCGAAACAGAAGTGGAACTGAATTTGCCAAACGTGTGGAATGTGCAAAACACTATACAGAAGGAGTGCAAAACGCTATATAAGAAAGGCAAAACGCTATACAGATGCACAAAAGGCTACAATCGAGCACAAAACCCTAACCTAAAGGATAAATTCGAGAACAAAACTCTGGACATGATGCACAAAAGGCTACACAGATGCACAAAACCCTAACCTAAATGACAAATCCGAGCGAAAAACGCTAAACAGATGCACAAAAGGCTACACAGATGCACAAAACTCCAACCTAATGACAAATCCGAGCGAAAAAAACCCTAAATCTGAAAATTAGGATGATCGAGCCGAACACGCTAACCTTTGGATGATTTTCCCTTTCCTTTGGCCATGTTTTTCGAAGGTCTTTGTTCGTTGTCGAAGATTTGGAAGGATTTGCGTTGTCGAGGATTTGAGATAATCGTTGTCGAAGATTTGTTGGAAGTGTTTCAGAAGGAGTGCAAGAGAAGACTCGTTTAAGAGGGTATAATTTGTGCAGGGTTATGATTTTTTATATATTTACGCTAATGCCACTCTAAATGAAGCGTTTGCTCCATTTTACCTCTTGTTTCAGCTGGATGACGTGGCTCCATCAAAGCCTTCCATGCTATGCATCCAACGGCCACGGAAATTTCTCACTTTACATTGTAGAAGATGTCCGTACAGGAATCGCACTCTTATAATACCATTATACTTTACGAACTCCAACATAAATTATAAAAAAACTCTGTCTAATCTTAATAAGGAATAAACAAATAAAGTTATGATTTGACAAACACAAGTTGACCACAACAAGAAGGAACTTCCCGTGGGAATTTGTATTGGCCCGCATGAATTTTTAGTATTAGCTGACTATATATATCAGCCTGTAAAGCAACATACATAGGCATTATGATGAAGCGCGCAGTGGCATTCTATTGCACAATGATAAAGTACATATCAGTTAAACAACTACATCTTTGGAACCCAGTGGCCTGATTGGAGTAAAATTTCCAAGTGCATCAATCATTATACCATATAAGATTAGTCATGTTCTATAGTTGTCAGGATGTATCTGTATCTTGTCCTTAATTTGACGATTCATTCTTATTTTGGACACCAGTTTGAAGTGTACGTGGATGATATGGCGGCATTGAGAGACTAGGTACGTAGTAGTCTGGGTGAGTGGTCGGGCAACGAGCGTTGAGCAAGATTTGGTGTGAATTACATGTTCAAGGGCAATAAGGTCATTCATTTAACGACTAGTAAGTATGAGTGATTTTTTATACACAAACTCTTTTTAATTGGTAATTTTTCATAAATTCATATATAATAGGTGTTTTTTGAGAAAATCATAATACCATGTCTAAGAAGTCAGGTATTTCGTTCATCAATTCATTATAACAGAAACATTATTACCAACAATGGAAGCGATGAAACCTTGCCCATAATTTCATGACCACATTTAATTCATCACTATTTAAATTGACAAGACTTCTTTATAAATACACATTATCAAATTGTGAAACGATGAGTGGATATAATTTTTATATAAGAGAGCCTTGAAAAATAAATAAAGTTTAGAATATAAAGTTATATTTTCTTTGTTTGGTATTGATACCAAATATATAAGATATCGGACATATATATAGGTATGTGTATCATGATATGAGCTTGATTGAGTGATATCAATGTATCACACAAGGGTATAAATATGAGTGATATTTTTTTTATTTGTAAAAGATATTAAAATAACACTATGACATCACTTTTGATATTATTTATATTCGATACTAAACACAAATATAAGTATAATTAATATTCATAGTCATATGCACCCCGAAGTACCATTTTCTAATCTCTATGACTATGGTATAATCTAATAATAAGACACGAATGAGTGAGTGAGTAGTAGGAAGATTCATTGACGTGAAAAAGGCGAATGCAGCGCAAGTGAGGAGAGCAACCGACTTCAAACTTGACACACCCAATCCAGCCACAATCCAGAGGGACTTGCAAAAATAGACGTTTGCATGATCCAAGAAGCCGAAACTAAGTCGGCAACCCATATTCTTGACCCGGTCCACTTTCCAACAACCCCGTCTTTTCCTCCTATTTAAACCCATCCCCCCACCACCATCCTCCTCCTCCCTCACACACACACAAAGAGAACTTCCATTGCTCTCTCTCTTCCACAGCGCCGAAGATCTTGCTTCGCTCTCGCTCTCTGCAAAACAATCAGTTGAAAGTAAATCTAGCAGAAATGGCTGCTTCCGTATCTGGCGCTGCTAAATTCCTCTCTTCTCTCGCTCGCCACAATCTCTCCAGGTACTTGCCAAATTCTTCCTCCTCTTTCCGCTCTGTTAAAAATTACGATGAAATCGCCGCTTTCGTCTCTACTTCCAAGACCGAGCTGCGTGTTTATATGCTCAAATCTTGCATTTTTTTGTGCCTATTCGTCTCGATTGTCGCGGAATCTGGCTAGATTAAGATAGCTATGATGATTGCTAAATGCTAATTGAATTTTTCAAACGAATTGTGCAGGCGTGGATACGCTGCGCCGCCGCAAGGAGCCGTGATTGCGACGAGTGGAAAGACAGTGACGGAGGAGATCGGACGGTCTGCGGAGAGCGCGTGGGTACCGGACCCCGTCACCGGCTACTACAGGCCGGCGAATCGTGCGAATGAGATCGACGTCGCTGAGCTGCGCGAGTTGCTTATTACACAGAGGATCAGATCTCACTGAGACTGAGATGGTGATGAAGAAGAAGAAATCGCTTCGAATTCGGATCTGGCGGGAGGAAACTGATGGATGGGAGGAGCTAGGGAAAGCAGAGATGATACATGGCCGCTCTTTGGAAGGATGGCATTTGGCGGTGGAGGAGAACCTTTTTTCCTTCGCCATTTCCTAATTATAATATGCAAAAATCCAATAAAGCAAAATCATGCTGATACGATCTTCTATGTAATACTCCGTACTATTATATGATGAACTGGTTAACCTTACCGGAATTACCAGGCTACCGGTATTAATATTGGAAATCTTCACAACCAAACAAAATATTGAACCTTTTTATTTACGTTTTTTTCTAGTGTGTGACCGTTTTTTCTAGTGTGTGACCATGTGCTAATAAATTTAAATAAAAAATTTATCTTCAAAATATTTCCTAATAGAAAATTGATACACCCTTAGTAAATAAGATTAAACTAATGACTAAATAAATAATTACTAAAAAAAGAGTTATTAGAGTGTGTCCATGGGCACACACTAGAAAAAAAAAATTTATTTATGGCCTACGAAGGAGAATTTTTTTAAAAAAAAGGAGATGTGAGACTCTCACGCGTTTTATTAATCTATAAATAGAGTTATTGTTTTATCATATAGCCATACAGTAGCCGGTGACGGGGTCCGGTACCCACGCGCTTTATTAATCTATAAATAGAGTTATTGTTTTATAATTATACCCTAACATCATCTAAAAGTAACTAACAAACACTATTAATAGGTTAATTTATAACATGAAACCAAAAAGAAAATAAAAAGCAATAAACGCAAGATGGTCAGTGTAACTCGCGGTAAATACTACGAAACTAGATTAACCAGTCTCTACTAATAAAGCTCTTGCCTGACTGCACCAGGCTAACAAGGGGGTGGCGAGTAGCAACAACTTTCTGAATCAAGCCAATAGCAAGAGCGGAATCAGATTCCAAGATAACACGACGAATCCCCTTCTCCCATGCCAGTTCCAACCGATGATAAATGCTCCATAATGTCGCCATGGGAATCGAACACACACCGACATTCCGAACAAAACCCGCCATCCATCACCCGTCAATGTCCCTAAGCACCCCCCCAGCGGTAGCGATACCAACTGCCTCTTCTTCGCCCCATTAGTGTTGCTCGCCACCCAATCTCTCGCCGGCCTACCCCAAGACACCAACTTCTCAACTCTAGAAGAAACAGTTGTCAAGGCAGGAGGCCCAACCCCCCAGTAGCAAACTCCTTCACCTGTTGGACCGAGAAAAGCCGAGGGTCAGGGATCATCTAGTCCTCCCCAAATATACGGTTGTTTCGTCACCTCCACAACCATCAAAGGATCACCCCAAATAGAACATCATTAGGAACTCCTTTCGCCAAGTTGAACTTACCATGCATCCCATAATTCAGCGATTTTTTATTCCAATCTAGGCACTTTTTAAAAACTTATTCTTAAATTAGGCTTGGATTCAAACTTATTCTGAAAATAGGCTAGCGGCAGTAGCTTCGGGATAAGTCGTTGTGCCGTACAGCACAACGACTCATCAGAAATGAGTCGATGTACGACACAACGACTTTCACCGAAGCGGAATGGGTTATTAAAAAAAAAAAAGGTATGAGTCGTTGTACCGTACAATGACTCTTGTCCATATTTTATTTTTTTAATCATCGGATTTATTTCATACGTAAAAAAAAACATATGAGTCGCTGTACGGTACAGCGACTCATACATTTTTTTATTTATCGGTTTAATTTGGGAAATATTTTTTTTTTAAAAAAAGGTATGAGTCGTTGTACGGTACAGCGACTCATGCCTTTTAATTTTTTTATTTCCCAAATTAAACCGATGATTAAAAAATTAATAAAAGGTATAAGTCGTTGTATGGTACAACGACTTATACTTTTTTTATTTTTTTAATAACCCATTTCGCTTCGTTTAAAATCGTTGTACCATATAGCGACTTATTTTTGATGAGTCGCTGTATGGCACAGCGACTTACCCCGAAGCTACTATGACTGCTTATTTTCAGCATAAGTTTAAATTCAAACCTAGTTCAAGAATAAGTTTCTGAAAAGTGCCTAGATTGCAAATAAAAACGTACAAGGTTCCACGCCATAGAATTCAGTTGTAGCGGAACTGCGATCAGCAATGAATGTTCTTCACACCTCATTTGCTCCACCGCAATCTCAAAAAAAGATGAATGATGGTCTCATCAGTTTCACCACACGCTGCACATGTAGGGTCAGTATCAAAGTGTCTACGAACCCGTTTCATCCCCGACTTATGTCGATAGTTCCACACGTCAGTGACCTCAGACTTAAAAGTCCAAATTCATCTTAGGCTTTAATCTAAACAATTATAATTAAATACAATTATAATAAAAAGTAAATAGCGGAAGACTTGTATAACGAATACTCAATCTTTTATTAAAATTCCTCTTGTAAATTGAGAAGGATAGTTTTACAAATAATGTGAAATTATAGCGGAAGATTTTTTAAATAAACCCTAAATACATGACTAAGTTATCTAAAATATGACATTTATTTAAGAAGATTAAATCGATACTAAACAACTTCAAAATAATATTACTTTAGAACACAACCATCAACTGCAAGCCTTCGCCTTCGATTTGTTACTCAATGATAATCTGAGACTAACAACTGATGTGTCGTATAGGGACAGATGACACCAACCAACCATGCAAGGAAAAGAAAGGTTGGTTAGTCTAATGAAAGACTATGCAAGGTCAATTATATGGGGTTCTATGTAGTCGTATATAGTCACTACCCTTGTTTCTCAAATAAAATTCGATAAACGGTATATGACTACTATAATTCTACTAAAACAAAGAAAGAGGCATGATTCAAGAGAAGACATCCAATGAAACTGAGTCTTATGAGAATTATATGTATTTGTTTGGGAACATTTATAATTATTACACAAGATTAGTTCTTTGTCCTCACTTGAACCATGAAAATGAAGAGCTCTTGTTGACATGGGTAGCACTCTAGTCCTTATAAAGGATTATAAATCCGAAGTATTACAATCACCCCCACTTAAACCCTTGACGACCTTGTCAAGCCCAAAAACCACCCTCTGGGTCGAGTGACTGCCATACAGGCCAAGTCCACTCGTAACCCAGAGTTGGCTCTGATACCATAATTGTAACACCCCTAAATTAACTTATAAATATTACAGGCAGTGACCTCGGATCACATATCCAAAATTACCCAAGGCTCTACGGTATTGATCGCAAATACAAAATAATGCGAATAATATTAATATTAAATCCAAATTGTCTTACAAATGACGTTGCTAAAAATGGCAACTCAATAATGTATCGAAGTATAGCGAAAGACTTTATTAAATGACAAACTCTAAAACAGGATCATAACCTTGGTCGAACAATCAACACAATATCAAAAGAAAACGCAACTGCCTTCAACGTCGTTCCAACGTCTTCAACTTAAGAAGCTTTACCTGATGTGCCTTATAGGACGGATGCCACCAGCCAACCATGCAAGGAAAAAAAAAGGTTGGTTAGTCTAATGAAAGACTAAACAAGGGCTCAAACATAATGGTTCGTGTGATTGTATCTAGTTGCTATCGTTGTCTCTCGAATAATAGTCGGTAGAAGATATATAATTCAGATACTCTCACTGAAACGATAGAAAAGGGTATGCGACAAGAGAAGACTCCAAAGAAGATAAGTCTTATAGGAATATGTATGTTTGTTTGGGAACATTATAATTATCACACAAAGTTTGAAATTGACTACTTGAATATTTGAGCCCTCGACCAACCTCACCTAGTACGGTGCCGATTTCCAAGGCACCTTATCGTATGGCTCTAGTGGAGATGCAAGAATTGAAGAAGCAACTTGAATAGTTGCTTGAGAAAAGGGTACATAAGACCGAGTGCGTTGCCTTGGGGTGCTCCGGTCTTTTTTGTCAAGAAGAAGGATGGCTCATTCCGACTGTGCATTGATTACCGAGAACTGAACAAGGTCACTTCTAATCCTCCTAAAAAAAAGTGAGCGACATCCTCAAGAATAAATACCCTTTGCCAAGGATAGATGATCTTCTGGATCAGCTGCAAGGAGCTAAAGTCTTTTCCAAGATCGATTTGAGGTCTGGGTATCATCAGCTCAAAATTTGCGAGGAAGATATTCTGAGGACTACATTGCAGACGAGATATGGTCACTACAAGTTCGTAGTCATGCCATTTGGACTTACGAATGCTCCATCGATTTTTATGGATTTGATGCACAAATGCTTTCATTAGTATTTGGATAAGTTCGTGGTGGTGTTTATTGATGATATTTTGATATACTCGCCAAATGAAGAAGTTCATGAAGAGCATCTTCGCATCGCGTTATTGATAACACCTAATTTATACATATTTTAGGAGTCTAATTGCATATTAGATTAGATCATTTTCATGCATATTTTATATTTTTTATAATTAATTTTATATTATTTTGCATTCGGAGTCTACACAAGTATTTTTATTATTTCAGGTATTTTAGGTGCAATTTAGAGTTAATACGAGACTATTAGCAACAAATAAAGGATGAGTTGGGTAAATGACTTATGTGCGACGTTTTTATTAAGAAACTAACCCCTTAGAAAACTAACCTCCTCCCCATAAATCCTAAACCCCAAAAAGCAATATTTTAGAGAGAGAAAAAACAAAGAAGAGGGGGGGGGGGGGGGGAAATAATAAAATAAGCTAGTAGGGGTAGGAAAAATACATAAAAACTAGTATGGATAGTTTTGTTAATTGAAAACTCTTAAATGGCCAATGGGCCCAAAACCCTCATAATAAACGGTGAGTTAGATAAATGACCATTTTACAAACCTTTTTTAAAACTAATGGACCCTTAGTAAAAATGGACCCCTCTCCCTAAACCCTACCCCTTAAACCGTAAACCCTAAATCCCAAATAACAATATTTTAGAGAGAGAGAAATCAAAGAAGAGGGAGGAAAAAAAAAAAAAAAAAAAGCTAGTAGGGGATAGAAAAAATATCTTTTTTATTAATTGAAAACTCTTAAAGGGTCAATGGGCCCAAAAACCTTCATAAATAAATGGAAATAAGGTTGGACGGAGGCACAAATTACAAGTCCACGTGAGAAATTGATGTAGACGATCAAATGGGAATAAGCTGATGGAGGCGGTAGTCCTTTTGGGCTTTTTGCAAGGAAGCGGCCCACATAATAGTCGTTGGAGGGTTTGTGCCAGCAGGCACAACATTACTTACATATTGCTCTTTTAGGTTGGATATTTTTTAGTTTTTGGTTTTGGTTTGAGTGGAAACAGCCGCCGCGGGGAAGATTTTTAAGGAGGAATTTTAAGCTTTAGTAAATTTGGAGATTGGTAATGTTGTTCTAGCATTTGTCAAATTGAATTATTTTTGACATTGAGATTAAGTTTTTTTATCTCTTATATTTATTGAATAATTCATATATGTTATTGACTAGTTTTAATCTATTGAATATGTCTTCAATTATGTTTGGCTAAATTCATAATACTAAGGTTGGGGTGATCCTGACGATGTGTTTATGTAGAATTATTTTTTTGTCTGAATTGAAATAATATTTGATTCATTCCTAGATGTTTTATGCCAATAGTAGCCTATGCGAATTGGTTCCTATTAGGATTTGCAACCGAGAGGTAAAAACGTTAATAGGTAGTCAGATAGGGTTTGAGACCGAAAGGTAATAACTTCTATTGGATTCCTATGAATTCAACATGAGATTTTATTATTGCGATAACATCTTAATTTCTCTTGTGGATTAATAACTATCATAGAAACCCTGAGATTATATTGGATTTAGCAAGTCACGAGAGTGAATGTTAGTTCAGTTTGACCTTAGATTTTAAGTGCCCAAAGGGTCAGATCTTAATTAGCAAGTCGCGAGAGTAGATGTTAATTGAATCTAGGCACATTTGCTATCATCCAAGAGGAATTAGTAATTACCTTAGATAGTTACCTTCAAATAATTTGGACTAGATTCAGGTGAATGGTGATTTTATTTACAGAGGCATTGTTACGGTGATCTTTAACCTTAGACATATTTATCGCATTGATTTTATCCTTTTTATCTGTTTTATTAGTTATTAGTTTAGTTATAGATTTCATCAATTCTTATCTTTCCGGCCTAATTCACTGGTAGTGTTTCAATTAATATTACATTGGTCTTTGTGGGATCGACACTTGACTACTACAACTGATCCCGTACACTTGCGGGTAGGTTTTAGTCACATCAGTTATCAATCCTTAGACAAAACAAGTTATATGCTAAGTTGTCTAAGTGTGACTTTTGGTTGAAGGAAGTGACATTTTTGGGCCATGTGATCAACAAGAATGGGGTAATGGTTGACCCTCAGAAGATAGAAGCGGTAGCTGACTGAAAGCGACCTCAGAATGTGAAGGAGATGCGCAATTTCTTAGGGCTTGCTGGTTATTGCCGACGGTTCGTACAAGGATTTTCGAAAATCGCTCTACCCATGATCGGATTGCTCTGCAAGGTCCATAAGAAGTTTGTATGGGATGAGAAGTGCAAGGCCAACTTTCAAAAGCTGAAAGAGTGCCTGACGTCAGCACCAATGCTGGCATTACCAAAAGGAAATGATGGGTATGTGGTCTAAAGTGATGCTTCGAAGCAGGGTTTGGGATGTGTATTGATGCATAAGGGAAAATTTATTGCATACGCATCTCGGCAACTGGAGCCTTATGAAGCAAATTACCCGACCCATGATTTGGAATTAGCCGTTGTGGTTTTTACGCTGAAGATTTGGAGGCACTATCTCTACGGTGTCAGATGTGAGATCTTTACCGACCACAAGAGTCTGAAGTATGTTTTTACTCAAAAGGAGTTAAACATGAGGCAACAACGCTGGTTAGAGTTGCTCAAGGATTATGATATTGAGTTGTTGTATCATCTGGGCAAGGCTAATGTGGTAGCAGATGCATTGAGCCGAAAGACGCCGCATGAGACTGTAGTAGCTCTACTCACTGTTCAGACAGAATTGCAGCAAGCATTGTGCGAAATAGAGGTCTTATTTGATCATCGACAAGGACGCCTGAGTATGCTCGAAATTCAGGCTACGTTGCTTGATCAGATTAAGGAAGGACAAGTTGATGACTTGGTTTTGGTGAAACTGAGTAGCGAATTACTAGATGGGAAAGCTCCAGGATTTGTTGTTCAGGAGGATGGATCACTGTGGTTTCAGGATCGGATCTGCGTACCTGATAATGACAAAATTCGTCAGATGATAATGAATGAGGCTCATTCCTCTGCATATTCTGTACATCCAGGATCTAGCAAGATGTACAAGGATCTGAGGAAAAAAAATTCTAGTGGCCCAACATGAAGTGGGATGTAGCAGAATTTGTGGCAAGATGCTTGACTTGCCAGAAGGTGAAGATTGAACACCGGAGACCAGGGGGAGAATTGCAACCTCTTCCGGTGCCAGAATGGAAGTGGAAGGATATTGCAATAGACTTTGTTACGGGTTTGCCCAAGACACAGTTAGAAAGATGCTATATGGGTGATCATTGATTGGCTCACGAAAAGTGCTCATTTTGTGGCCATTAGGTCAACTTGGGGAACCCAGAAACTGTTTGAAGTGTTTTTGCACGAGATAGTTCGTTTGCATGGTATGCCCAAAACCATCATATCTGATCGTGATGGTCGATTCATGTCGAGATTCTAAAAGAGTTGCATAAGGCCATAGGGACTGAGTTAAGATTCAGTACACGTTTCATCCTCAAACGGATGGGCATTCAGAGAGAACAATTCAGACACTCGATGACATGCTGAGAGCCTGTGTGTTGGGTTGTCCGACCAATTGGGAGAACAACTTGAGTCTGATAGAGTCCACGTACAATAACAGCTGGCACTCAACCATCAAGATGGCTCCATTCGAAGCCTTGTATGGTCGAAAGTGCAAATCACCAATCTGTTGGGATGAGAATGCCGACAAGATTTAGTTAGGACCTGAGTTGGTCGAAAGAACTACCTCGGAGATTGCTTTGATTAGACAAATGATGCTTACATCTCAGAGTCGACATAAGTCTTATGCTGATTTGAAACGAAGAGATGTTGAGTTCAACGTTGGAGAAAAGGTGTTTGTCAGGGTGTCGCCAACTAAGGGTGTGTTCAGATTCGGAAAGTGTGGGAAGCTCAATCCACGCTATGTTGGGCCATTTGAGATCCTTGACAGAGTCGGATCTTTGGCATAGCGCTTAGCATTGCCACCCTCAGCACATCCGGTGCATAATGTGTTTCATGTCTCTATGTTGAGAAAGTACGTGCCAGATGAGTCTCATGTTCTGAGTCATGACGACATCGAGATTCAGTCAAATGGTACATACGAGGAGAGGCCCGTGCGTATCCTAGAACGTCGAGAGAAGTATATGCGGAACAAAGTGGTACCTTTGGTGAGGATCATTTGGTCAAAGTCTGGAGCCGATGAAGTTACTTGGGAAACCTGGGAGATTGAAGCTGATATGCGTAGTCGTTTCCCTAAGTTGTTTTCGGCCTAGTTTCGGGGTCAAAACTTTTTCTTAAGCGATAGTAATATAATAACCCTCGTTTTTAATAAGGGTATTTATGTAAATTCCCAACTCTATTTCCAATAAAGAAATTTTGGTATTTATTTTATTATTCCAAAAAGAGAAATAAAATAGAGATTCTTATCTTAAGTTGCTACAACTTCAAGTTGTGAGTTATTTAAATTTATTCTAACATGGTATTCTTTTAAATTTAAATAAACTTAGCAAATTTTAACTTAGAATGCTTGAACCAATTTAACAAAGTGTTAAAAATGGGTTTAAGTATGGTTAAATTTATAAGAATGGGTAACTTAAGCTTTATTTTAACCTAAGTTAATTTTTATACATCTTAATTTTGGGTTAAAATAATATTATAAACTTAGAATTTTAAAATAAATAAGTTTGGGTAAATTAGGTAATTTTTGAAAATTTGTTAGGGGCATTTTTGCCACAACGTAAAAAGTTGGGCAAAATATTGCAATTAAGGTAAAAGTGGGGGGACCCAGCTACTGTTCATCATCCTCTTCCCGGTCCAGCTCCCTCTCGGCCAAGGTGCGTCCATGGCAGCTTGGGCCAATTTCGGGCACGATTTCCGCTCAATTAAATCATGGGCACAATCGTAGTGGAATCGGAAGGTATAAACCGCGTAAGATCGAATTCGTTCATAGAAGGCAAGACATATATCTGAATTGCGTCGATCGTATTTTTGACAAATTCGGGATCAATTCGAGATCTTTTAAACCCAAATTTGATATGGATGCGTAGGGTGTTCCGAGATCTTTCCAAATCTTATAAATAGGGTCTCAACCGTTGAGATTTGGGCATTCGATTTCGCATCCTAACTCTCGAACCCTAGAAGCTCGCCGCCGATGTTTGTCGACCGAATTCAGCCACCACCGAGCTCCGCCGCCTCAATTAGCACCACCACTAGTTGCGCCTTGAAGTCATATTTGAAAGCCCTCTTGTCCCGACTCCGGAGATACACTGACGAGCCCCAATTTTTCCCAGAAACAGTCGGTGCCAGTCGCGATTCCGGTGGGTTTTTTTTACCCAATCTCGATTTTTGCTTTCTTTTATTTGGCCTAATCTTGATTAAATTGATTAATCTGGTTTACTGGAAAAAATAAGTTAGGATTAATTTAATTTTATGAATATTAAAATTAAATTAATTATATTTATTTGGGTATTATCTTATTTTATGAATGGTTAAATTATAACTTTTCATCTAGATAATATTTTAGGTTAGAAATTATTAGGATTATAAATAAATTAGTGGATCATTTATTTATGATATGATTATTTAGAATATACGACTAATTAATTGTTAGAATCATATAAATAATCGTTGTACTAAAAAGCTTTGAAATTGATTTATTTTTTAGTTAAATAAATTCAATTAGAAACGAGACATTGTATCCTTCAAATTTAGATATTGAATAAATTTTATAATTATAATTTATTTATTGTATGTGATTTGGGTACGTCTCGGATTTGCTTTTGGAACGGAATTAAAACAGAAAGTTAATTGCTAGTCGAAAGCAACCGCCCCCGTTACGCCGTTCAACCTTCTTCGCGGTTCAAGACAAGTCGCGGTTCGCTCTTGCTATTTTACTCCATATTTTTCTGAATTGACAATTAATCTATTGTCTTAATTAAGTTGGAATAAATAATTCTATTTAACATTTGAGAACTTGTGTGATAAAATGGTGTGATTAATGAACATTATTATTAGGTTGTATATTTGCTAACAACGACCCATATATATATTATTGTAGGGTGCTAGATGGACTTTGGTGTGAATTGTTGTGCATTGGTGTGGACTTATATGCTAGCTAGTTAGAACGAGTATTCGTAGGAACGCTACCTACCTTGCGAGGTTTAGTTATTTCTTTATAACTTGTATTAGGAGGATTATTGTCCTAATACTTTTAGTCATGACCTACCCTTATTCGAATATAAGTGGTGGTGCACTTAGCTAATGCCAATATTTGGGATTCGTCACATTCTATATCTCACTGTGAGATTGGTTGTGGAAATTAAAAGCCTTAATGTTAATGCACGCTTTGAAATTAAATAAGATAAATGTCTCGTTGCACATAATTAATATACCCTCAGGCGAGAAGTACAGCGTGGAACCCGTCCGGACTCTTGTTTAAAGTAAGTCCCCTTTTCAATATGGATTCGCATTACACAGTGAGGTTGGTCGAGGACCCAAATATTCAAGTAGTCAGTTTTCAAACTTTGTGTGATAATTATAATGTTCTCAAACAAACATACATATTCCTATAAGACTTACCTTCTTTGGAGTCTTCTCTTGTCGCATACCCTTTTCTATCGTTTCAGTGAGAGTATCCGAGTTATATATCGTCTACCGACTATTATTCGAGAGACAACGATAGTAACTCGATACAATCACAAGAACCATTCTGTTTGAGCCATTGTTTAGTCTTTCATTAGACTAATCAACCTTTCTTTTTCCTTACATGGTTGACTGGTGTCATCCGTCCTAAACGGCACATCAGATAAAGCTTCCCAAGTTGAAGACGCGGGAAGACGACGTTGAAGGCAGCTGCGTTTTCTTTTGATATTGTGTTGATTGTTTGATCCTAATTTTGCATAGATGAAAAAAACCCTCAAATCTAAATATAATTTTGCATAGATGATAAAACCTAGCACTTGCAATGGCATGACATTGTGCCATAGTTTGCATACAACCTGTTAATAATATAACACTTATAACTTGCATAAAATTTTGGTGGAGAGGAGAAGTGTACCACATAAAATTTTAGGATTTTTTAATAACTCGGGCCAGACCGGACCGAACAGGTATTTAGCCCGAACCGGACCCGAAAATCCTAAATTTCTAACCGGTCTGGTCTAAATTTCCGGTCTGACCCGGAATTTACTCAACCCTAATTTATAAGATACTAACGGGAATAGTTTTTTTATTGGACGTTACAATTTAATTGATTTATTTTACATGATGAACTTCTATAAAACCAACGCGGTTTATTGATCCTAATTTTCTCCGGTAATTACTTGCCTAATTGTTTGCTTACTCTAACAAGTACCATATTAACATACCAAAGGTCGGAAATCGTGTGCAAGAAAAGTGAAAATTTGGTAAAATGGCCAATCAGTCAAGCCCATCTCTTTACTCTATCGCCAATTTATCAAAGCTGAAGCTGTCATTTGATGTCATTTCACTCATAATTTGAATTTTCAGAAAACAACCCAAACAAGCAATTGAGCAACTAAACATTGGATGCCGACATTCTAAATCTTCTTCTCTATATAATTTCCAGGATCTCTCATTTATCCACACACACTAACAACTCCTACATTTTCTTCCTCTTCTCACAACTTCAATGGCCGATTCCAACCGTCCTAACATTGACATGGAGATGAAGAACGCTTCAACAAAACCCACTTTGGAACCAACATGTGCACCTTTGAGTGGTGGCTTCTCCAAAGCCGATTTCATACTCAGGCTCTTGGCAACCATAGTGTCAATAGTTGCAATCTCCTTGATGGTAACTAGTGGCCAATCGACTTACTTATTCGCCATAGAGTTCAAAGCCCGTTACACTTACTCATCGGCTTACAGGTACGCCTCATCTTAGACTCATCGTACAATGGTTGCACGTTACATATGATCTAATTAGTTGAAATACATATCTCACATCTGAAGTTGATACATATAACTAGATCATTGGGCTTATGTATTGGGCTTGAATTACGTGCATGACCTCAGTCTACCTATCTACTTACCAGCCTAGGGACTTTATCATAATCCAACTGAATCATGTGGTCAGGTTCGCAGTTGGAGCGGATGTGATCGTGTGCGCTTGCTCCATGCTTTCCATGGCAGCTACCTTTGCTTTCTCTAAGCTAAAGCTCACCTCTCATGCTCAGAAGTGTAACAACTTTTACTTCTTCATATTTCTGCATGATCTGGTGAGAGTAGCGTCACTTTCATGTTTCATCTTCATTTTAAGATTGAAGGTCTTGCATAGATTCTTATGGCTATTGGATTGGGGATATAGGCGTTGATGGCGCTGGCTATTTCCGGATGCGCAGCATCAACCGCAATAGGATATGTGGCACTGCATGGACAAGATCAAACCGGGTGGACGGAGATATGCAGCCGGGTTGATGTGTTCTGCAACAAAGTGATTGCCTCTATAGCCTTGTCTTATGCAGCTTTCTTGTGCTTCTTTGCACTAACCATCTTGTCTTTCATCAAAGCAAGGGCCATGCCGAGTGCGCGTCTATGTTGAACCGGAATCTGTATCAAGTGGTTTCAGATATCATGTATTTCTTGAATGTAGCAGAAGATAGCAAAGGGGTTTTATACCGGTTGCTCGTGTGATGATATCTTGTTTCTATGTGTACTTGAGTAAACAAATAGGTGTAATGAATTGTATGTTATGATATCTTGCGTCCATAGATTAAGATGAACAAGAAAGAAGTCTGAATATGAATAAACAAGAATGAAGTCATTCATGAAACGACAATGTACCAACTAATTGTGATGAATTGTATGTTATGTTATAGTTCTGTTACATGTAAGGTATTCTATATGCTTAAAAAATATAACATAACATAGTATAGTATATCAGTTGCCACATCAACATAGGAAAAACAGATTCCATATGCAATTCTATATATCTAGGATATATCTCAATAGTAGTTGGCTCATGAGTCATGACTATGTACCACAAGCAATTGACTTTAGTAGTTAGATTGTAAAGTATCATGGAAGTGCAATAGTAGTTAGAATTTAGAAAATAAGAGAGTTGTTAATACTCATTAATCTAACTCCTTGAGATAACTGACAAACAAATTGCTGAGTGCTGACAAACAAATTGAACATCAAATCCTTGCTGAGTGCTGACAAACAAATTGCACAACAGCTTAAGCACAGACTCTTCCGAAATCACAAAATCATCAAAGTTTTCAAGCGGAAGAAACAAACTTGACGTGGCTGTTCATCTTCATCTTCATCCTCCCAGTCTCCGCAGCCCCATTACAATCGAGCCCACACCCACACTGCGGACACTCCAGGAAATTATCGATCGAGAAACTCGCGGACGCAATTCCGACGGAAAACTCGAGGTCGTCGCCGTTCCTCGTAACTTGGACGATGTTCAGCCAGAAAAACAACACCTTGACGCTGATGCCGCTGAGATTCGTAAGCTTGTTCTCGGCGATTTGGCCGCCGAATTTGGACTTGTAACTGAGCTGATAGGAGCCTTCGAGGGAGAAGGAACAGGATCCGTTCAAGTATGCGTTGAATTTGCCGGTGCTCTCGTCCAAATCGTAGCCCACGGCGCCCTTCGGGATGAGCCCCGCCGGGAAATTGAAGCTTTCTAGGGCTTCGTAGATTGTGAGATCGGAGACGGCGGTGGTTGTCGCTGCGGCGGCGGCTATGAGGAGGAGGAGACAGGAGATCGTTGGCGTTGAAGCCATGGCGGTGATTTGATTGTGGAGTTGTATTTTGGGGATTTCTAGGGATTGGAATTTTGGATTTTTGTGTATCCGTGTGTTTTGTTTCGTGACAGGAAAACAAAGATGCAACCTGGCCTTGTGCACAGTTTACGTGTCATCAATATCTTTCACCAACTGACTTTAAATATTACTATTTTTAGGGATTTTCTTTAATTATTTTTTATACCTTCACTATTTTTCCTTCTATTTTTGTATGTTTTTCTTTACAAGGTCACCAATCATGAAATCGCCTTTCCCGGCCTTTAGTTACTTGACTAAAAGCCCACAAAAGCCCGTAGAAGAAGACACCATCAAGTTTTTAAACCTTTTGTTGAGTTTTGAGATTTATTCACATATCACACCAAATCATACTCCACATCACATTTTTCATATTTTTGTACAATTTTTTTTCCCATTATCTTTCACTTCTTAATTCTTTCCCATTTACTCCTTCCATCATCCCATACTCATCCCAATCCATCCCCAACATTTATTGTACTAATCTTGATAATATAGTCATTTAAATTTATTAAACTCTTTAAGAGTGATTGAATATCATAAATGTTACTATAATTTCCAAAAGACTATTGCTCGTCTTTCACTAATTTACTCACCCGAGACCTTACTAGGAAGGAGAGAGACGGGAGGAAGAGAGGTAAAGTGCCATTTTTAATTAAATAAGGAATATATTAGACAAATGCCTAATGCGAAGGAAAAAATGGGTGTGAAGAATAACATATCTCTTTATTCACATGGTATCTCATTTTATAGTTTGTCACCTTACTCTTCAAGTGATCACATTTGCTCATTTTAACCATTTTAGTCTATTCTAAGTTGTAATGTTATCGAAATATCCCTACATCATTGTAATTTGATTAAACGGATAGTATTGAAGTACCCAGAAGGTTTTATTAAGTTGGATTAAAGTGATAATTTATATTAGTTTTGGCAATTTACAATTCTGACAAGTTTATAAGTACTAATAATAGGGGTACTAGAGCATTTGACATGTCTAAAAAGCCGGAAGATTTGTTCACTCAATTGGCGGAGGTGCAGTAGTATGTTATTGTCCTGGACCTCCTTGATATTTACATTTGGTGGATAAGGGCATTCCAGAAACCCTTATCTACAGCTATCCTATATAGTGCTTATGGTGTAACTCCACCGGATCCACACCGGTGCTTATAATATTTGGAATTCCTTGACTATATAATATTAGCACACAGGAGAAAGTTGGAATGAGACTGGCATATCTAGATATAAAAGCTATATCACTGCACAAACATCAGCCCAGGAACTTAAGGAATTGAATCAGATAGCATCTTTTCATTTGGATCTTGGAGGACTGCCTGAGAAGTGAGAACCCATTTTTGCTAATAATAAAGATTAAGAAGTTCAAAATTAGACTTGCAACTTTCAACAGAAGGCAGAAGTTACCTAAATCTAATAATCTACGCACATTACTTACAGGGTAGAGGTCCACAACAACAGAAAGTCATCCTGTAATTAGGAATCAGGTCCATTTATAAATTATAACAGTTCACCAAAAAGCCTCATTGACTTCCACAAACCATCCCTCTTTCATCAAACTTCTAGTGGCAGTATCTTCACCTCACAATCAACAAGTTCTATTATATAGGAAGGTAAGGAAACCAAAAATATGCATATGCCATACAAACACCAGCAAGGTCAAGGGAGAGGCCAAGTAAGAGGAATGACTTAACAGAAAGGGCCACAAAAAATCAAGCCAAAATTGCAAATTCAGTCACATACTTCCAAGCTTGTACTATTATTGTTACCAGTTTGTTGATGGGTGTCAAACTGTCAATGTATAGCATTGGCATCAATTCAACCAGAATATACTCACTAGAGCATACTCTCTATAGAATCAAGATAAAATAACTCAAAACACAATCTGAAAAATGAATCCAATACAATGAAGGACTTTTAAAATGCAGCTGCAGGAACACTACATACACAATCAAATTGCATGAATCATCATACAATCGTAACCTTAGATTTTTACAATCAGAGATGCATAGGAAGTTACCAAAGAGACACTAAATGCTAGTCAAAATCAAGCCAACAAGGATAGGAAGAAATGACTACTTACAGCTCTGTTCTAAATCAGCTCACTTCCTTGAGTCTTTTAATCAAAGCATCTAAGGACTTCTTTTTGGGGTTCTGCTTGGCACCCCTGGTTGTGAAAAACATCCGTTCTGCGGGATCTTTTAGCTTTTCAGAAATGGTCACCAATTTCCTGTAGTCCAAAGCATTGTAACTCTTCCCCCTTATAACTGGGTTAAGGAAGTTCTCTGGGTTGTTACTTAGGAATAAATTGATCAACTGTCTGGACTCTGCAAGTGCAGATTTTAGCTCCATAGAACCTGAGTCTGATACAACAGAGGCCTGACTCTCTGCAAATGATTCCAGCTGCTGAATGTCCTTGTCAAGACCCATGACAGCATTGAGATTAAACCTCTTAACAGAATCTCCAAGTAAAGTTCCGATAATCTTATCAGATATATGGGATAAAACATCCTGCAAAACCCTTTTAAGAACTTGAGCAGGCAATATCTGTTGTGCAGTAGAAACCAGAGTTTCCAAAAATATTATCACTTCATTGACATATTCATTCTCAAGCTGTGGAGCTTCATCAGCTATCCAGTTCACACTCTCAAGCAACATCAGAAAACCATCAATCTTTGCCTTCAGCATCCCAGAAAGCACCTCCTCAGCAGCATCACGAGCCTTCTTCAAAGGGAACTGCTTCTTACCCCTCTCTGCCATTCGCACAGGTACACCAGAGAGTTGAGCAGCATGCTTGAAGAAGAAATCACAGGCACGCTCAAAAACTGCCATATTAGCTGCAACCTGCATTGCATGGGATACCCCATGGACAGAAGAATTAATTAACTTCACCAATGCCTCATCCAGGACATCAGTCAACAGCCTGTCCAAATACTTCTTCACCACATCATAAAAGTCAAGCTGCCCGCCATAAGACATAAAGCTCACAGAATCCTCAATAAAGGATCTAACGATTCGACAACAATCAGGCACAGTAGATGAAAATGGAGCAACATAAGGAAATGCAGGAACTATGTCAGATGTTTGCAATTGAAACGCTAGCACATTCATGGAATACTCATACTCTTTCCTCATCAACATCTGCTCAAACTTATCGGCTCCAAGCGCATCAGAAATCTGCTTACGGCAATCCGACAGCAAGAGTTCATGGTATTTATCCCAGTGCTTACTCAACACATCAAGCAAAGGATCAACGGGGTAGCCATACCTTCTTAGAGAAACACCAAGCAGACTCACATAATCCTTGATCAACAGCATATGGTTTGCAGTCTGCATCCTAGAGAACTGATCCTCCAAAACTGAGCACATCTTGCTCACTGCAGTCTCCCACAGGTTCTCGACCTCCCATTTCGATATCAACCCCCCACCAGTCCTCAAAACCCGATCCTCCACGATAAAGAACCCCGCAATCTGAGCAAAAAAAGTCTGGTGCGACTCAAGGAAAGGTGTCATTGACGAGACTTGGAAATCTGATGTCAATTGCAGCTTCCTATTCTCAAAATAGTATTGCTTGAACCGATCCTGAAGACCTAGAGACTGGTGTATATGATATGCTCTATACAGAGGAGTCAAAT
Organism: Rheum nobile; assembly: GCA_027886185.1. Classification (NCBI taxonomy): domain Eukaryota; kingdom Viridiplantae; phylum Streptophyta; class Magnoliopsida; order Caryophyllales; family Polygonaceae; genus Rheum; species Rheum nobile. Next base: position 10,760,683 of record WOAB01000020.1, read on the forward strand.
CAAACCCTAAAATCGCACCTACGTTGCTCCCACCACGCTCAAGTCCACCGCCGGCACCTACTAGATCCAAGCAATCGTCTTCCTCCTCCAACGCGTAAACGCAATCTCGAACGCTCGACCTTGACTGCTCCTCCGCCATCCTCTGCTTCATCCTAAGCTCCTCCTCCCTTTGCCTAGCCGCCGATGCCTGTCCAATTGCGACCTGGCCGAGATTCCTACTCACAACCCTAATATCAACCAGCCAATCCCCGAACTCCTTACTTGTCTTCTTCTCCACGTAAACCCTAATCGCCGGAATCTGCCTCTCCAGCATCCGTTTCAGCGTCGTCGATGGCGCATTCTTCAAGTACGACCTCTCGATCTTATCCACGCACTTCAGCACCAAGTAGAGGTTATCGGACTTGATATGCTCGTTGGAGCGGGCACATAGATCCACGATCTGAGCACAGACATTGACGGATCGGAGGCATAGGAGGATATTATCGGAGACGGTCGCGGTCTCGATGAGTTGATCGAGAGAGGAAAGGAGAGGGCCGGCAACTGACTGGAGATGGGAGTTGGAGGAGTGGAGGGAGGACTTGAGAGAGTCGACGTCGGAGAGGAGGGATCGGAGGTCGTCAACGGCGTTGATGAAGTCCTGGTAGTGAGCTTTGCAGACGTCCTCGATCTCGGATTCCTTGGAGCGGGCAAAGTGGCGGAGGAGTTGGAGGAGGGAATCGGGCTTGCCGGAGGCGAAGGCCTTGCGGACGAAGGGGGAGAGGTCCTCGCCGTTCCAGATGGCGGAGGAGAGGAGAAGCTGATCCTGCTTGTCTCCGGTGTCTCCGTCGGCAGGCGCTACTTTCCGGCGACTTCTGGTTGACTGCATCATTTGGCGCTAAGGAAACGGCGATGATTACGAAGAGACGAGAATTTGGGGATTTTGGTCTGGGCAAAGGAAGAAGAGAGAGAGGGGCTCATTATCTGGGCCGTCGGGGTTGGAAAATGTAGTTTGGGCAGTTGAGGAGGGGTGATTTGGTAATTTGGTAGAAATGAATGAGGGCTTGTGGAGCTGTGGGTGTCGAAACGGGGAGAAAACAGAACGATGAGGTGCTGAAATTGGGCGGACCAACGCGCTATTCAGTTGCGTGCGGATTACAGAACGACGATCGATGGGGTGCTGAAAATAGACTAAATTTCTGAATTATATTTATGTAATATTTCCAGTCAACCTTTTTTTTTTTTTTAGGATTTTGCTATTTATTGTTTCCGGAACAACAAATAAGATGTCAAAAATGAAAATATTTTTGTGAGGGTTTATAATTTTTATTCTAGGATTTTATTTCTAATATTTTTTACCAAAATTTAGATATAGTGAGTTGTTTGTTAATGAAAGATATACTTATAGTAGCTAAAAAATAGAAAAATAATAAAATTTTAAAATTTTAATTAGATAAATTCATATATCTAGCATCTTATCAATCGCTCCGGGGGCGACAAATAGCAAACCTTTTTTTTTAAACTAGTAGGGTCCGCGTGCACTAGGATTGATGCAATTATTTCATAAGAATAATAATGAAGTAGATGTAATAATCAAGTATATCATCAAACAACGCATTGAGTAGTATATGATTAAAGATAAAAACATGGATTGCTTAATGAAACACTTGAACAATGTTAAAAATGTCACTAACAAACATTCAAACCAAATGTATTACCAAATATCACTAACAAACATAAGTTAACATATGAATATCATTAAGAGAATTGTTTTGATTCATGCTCGAGTGGCCTGACACAAAGAAGATTTTATAACCATTGTCATATCTTTTGTATCTTTAAGTGAGAACTCAATGTGAAGAAGTTATATTTCAAGCTACAAAGCACACAACATGGAGTCAAATATGATATGCAAATATTGATAAATTAACATGAAGTGAAAATTATTATGTGTCGTTCATTTTGGTTAGCGAAAATCTCATACGGAGTCTAGGGGTTACGGTTGAGTAGTTCAGTTATTTTTTGGTTGACCCTCTCTTTTTCTACCAACAGTCCGGTGATTTTCCGATCTTCATATTGTATGCTCCGCATATATTCGACAACCCTTTCAAAGCTCATTGCTTGTTCTAATAATAGTTTTTGTTGTTGTGAAGTAAGTATGAAATTAAATTTATTGCGATTATGTATGAAGAAAAATGTGACTGATTGCCGCCATAGGGTCTGGTTGTCCCCCTGGCAGTTTGAAGTAGGTCCCATAATTCTTGACACACTGCGTTTTAGGGTCTGTAACCAACGCTTGCGTTGGCTGCCATAGAATCTAAAGCGGTGTTCAAACGGTTTAGAGTTAGAAGGTTTCATTTTTTACATACAAATTATTGATGTAAATTGCATGATGTCAGTAGTGTTTCACTCATATTCAAGTGTCATAGTAATTGAAATTATAACACCAATGTAACGAAATAAAGCCAATAATACGTAAATTGTCCTGAAACAATTATTGTTTTCATGGGATTAATCAACACTCACAATTATATTATATATTTTTAATAGTCGATCCTGCAGTTTCAAAGAAGACCAAAGACAGATTTCTAATACAAGCAATGACTTTAAAATCACATAATAGGCAGAAACGAAACAAAAGATTGATATAACAATATAAGAGAAGCGCAAGGGATATGAAATGCCATAGTTAACAATTTCTATTTAGTTGTCTTAGGGTATGTTCGGATGACCCTCTTTTTCTGCTTATTTTAACTTCTCTTACTCCCGTGTTCTTATTTTTCCACAATAAGCATCAGCGGAGGCGTTCAGCTTCTTCATACTGGAAAGTGTTTCTCAACACTCTCATCTCCTCAAATCTACTCCCGCTTGCTCAAAAATGGCCAACAACAAAAGATGGATCTCAGTGCTTTTCCTACTTATCTCAATTTTAGGTACAAAACTGCCCCGACCCTCCTCATCAATGCACCCAACAAATCCTCCTTCGAAAGACCTCCATTCGTGGCTGTGCAGGTATGTGTTTCGATTTTTCTTCACACAGCTTCAAATGCAATTGTTCTTCTTGTAACACCCGCCACTGTGGAGCTCCTGACCTACAGGCCCAGCCATTCCCTACAGGGCGTTGTCCAAGGGCATGCAGCCCATACACCCAACCATTTCCCCATAAATGGGTAGGTTGTTGCCGCGAGGATTCGAACCTCCGGCCTTTTGATACAAAGGTAAATCCTTACCACTTGTATCACCAATTGCGCTGCAGCACAATTGGTGATACAAGTGGTAAGGATTTACCTTTGTATCAAAAGGTCGGAGGTTCGAATCCTCGCGGCAACAACCTACCCATTTATGGGGGAAATGTTGGGTGTATGGGCTGCATGCCCTTGGACAACGCCCTGTAGGGAATGGCTGGGCCTGTAGGTCAGGAGCTCCACAGTGGCGGGTGTTACAAAAAAAGTACACTTTTATGTGAGTGCTCAAGCCACGGGCCTAGCCCAACATGAGACACTCCATGAGCCGCAGCCCATGTACCCCAACCCATCCTTGGGGGCTACTCCAAATTAATGAAAGCCATTAGCCAAGAGGTTGTTGGGAGCGCTCGAACACGAGACCTCTCCCCTTTATCCACTCCCCACAAGGAGTGATACCAATTGCGCTACAGCGCAATTGGTGATACAAGTGGTAAGGCATTGCCCTTGTATCTAAAGGTCCCGGGTTCGATCCCCGTGGGCAACAACCTACCCATTTATGGGGGAAGGGTTGGGTGTGTGGGCTGTATGTCCTTGGACAACGCACTGTAGGGAATGGTTGGGCCTGTAGGTCAGGAGCTCCACAGTGGCGGGTGTTACAAAAAAAGTACACTTTTATGTTGGTGCCTGACCCAGCCGACAACGGCATGACAGACACCCCGACACTGCCATCCTTAACAGGCCTACAGGCCGTATACCCCAACCCTTCCTTGGTGGCTCCAAGCCCCAAGGCCCAGCCATTTCCAAGAAGTTGTTGGGAGCGCTCGAACTCGAGACCTCTCCCCTTTAACAAGCGGCTTAACGCCCACTTGTTACCAATTGCGCTGCAGCGCAATTGGTAACAAGCAATGCTTTGGCCGCTTGTTAAAGGGAGAGGTCTCGAGTTCGAGTCTCACCAATAACCTGCTAGAAATAGCTGGGCCTTGGGCTTGGAGCTACTAGTGATGGGTTGGGGTGTATGGGCTGCAGCCCTGTGATGGGCCGGCCCAAGTGGCTGAGGTATTACAAAAAAAGTACACTTTTATGTGAGTGCTCAAGCCACGGGCCTAGCCCAACATGAGACACTCCATGAGCCGCAGCCCATGTACCCCAACCCATCTCTGGTGGCCTACACCAAATTAATACAGCACAATTGGTATTCACTCCTTGTGGGGAGTGGATAAAGGGTGAGAGGTCGCGTGTTCGATTCTCACCAACAACCTGATGGAACTGGCCACCATTAATTTGGTGTAGGCCACCAGAGATGGGTTGGGGTACATGGGCTGTGGCTCATGGAGTGTCTCATGTTGGGCTAGGCCCGTGGCTGCAGCACAATTGGTGATACAAGTGGTAAGGCATTGCCCTTGTATCTAAAGGTCCCGGGTTCGATCCCCGTGGGCAACAACCTACCCATTTATGGGGGAAGGGTTGGGTGTGTGGGCTGTATGCCCTTGGACAACGCACTGTAGGGAATGGCTGGGCCTGTAGGTCAGGAGCTCCACAGTGGCGGGTGTTACACTTCTTGGGTTAATTATTCTTTTTCGCTTTCAATCTCTAGATCTTTGTTCTACCTAGGGTTTCTGATTAGGGGGATATTCGCGACTGTGCAGGTATGTGTTCTTCGAATTATCTTCACGGCTAATTGAAATTGTTCTTCTTGTCTTCACCGCTTGAATCTCCAAATCTTTGTTCTACCTAGGGTTTTTTTATTTCTTCGATTTTCCTTAGTTGTTTTGCTGTGAATTTAGGGTTTTTTTGCTTAGGTGTATTTTTATTATGCAGATTATACTTTTCTCGCTCCTGAAATTAGGGGTTTAGGATTAGGTGTAAAAAATCCATTTGCTGTGAAATGAAATCCCTTTTCTGTCAATCATATCCTTTGTTGTCCATTATTTGTTTTCCACCAGATTCATTTATCTGTTTTGTCAATCATATCCTTATCTGTATATTTATTTGATCTATGGTGATACAACAGAAATGGCCAAAAGGCAGATGAATGACTTCATTTGGTTAAATGCGAGGTTCAGGGTTTGTGGTGTATAATTGGTTCCATAACAAACACCAATTGGTTCAATATTATGATAAGATGAATGACTTCTTTGCTTATTCTTTTGCTGATTCTTTTGTTTATTGTTTTGCTGAATCCTTTTTTGATTACTTTTATAACAGTCCTTAGTTTTTCTTCCATTCTTTTGCTACTCTTACTTACATGGATGTCTGAATCTGACAGCCTCACAACGCATAGTGACATGAATGATTTTACGCTCAAATCGCAAAACTCCTTCCAGTCCGACTATGGAATGGACTTTAGGTTGCCAAGAGAGGTGTTGGAGACAATGACTGATTTTAGTGTGTCATCCCCTGGCATGCTATCTGAAGATATAAGGGTGAATTATCTCCTAACTACTATGTGATTTTTGTCTAATTTATGCATTGAAATTATCATATTTAAACTCTAATTACAGTTTATTACATTACAAAAATTAAGAGTGAATACATTTAGATTGGAAGGTTTAGCACTTGGAAAGTTGTTAAAGGGCTTAGAGCAAAGAGCATGCTTAGCTAATGTGGTAGTACTTGATTTGCTGATGTATAAGAGTGTGTTAATTGAAGGACAATATTTGCTTTTCTATACATCAATTTCTTTGTAGCAGGGATAAATAAGGGCTAGGCCAAATTTTGGTCCATACAGATTATGTACATGTTTTGTACTAGATTAAGTCATCATGGATCACTCATTAGAGTCTCATAGTCCGTGAATGATTTGTATTGTTGTGTCATCATATTGTTTATTATGGTCTTTTGTTATCTTATATATGCTGCTAAAGTTGTTTGTTGGTCATGAATTATTGCAAACTAGATTGAGAGTGACTAATACAGTATTGAGCTCTATATGCTGTTATATATGCTGCTATAGGACGTCAATATTTTTAAAAGTAAGTTGGCTACTGCAGTATTGTTCCTGCTACTGGTTTATCTATTATATACTCATGTTATGAATCACTTGTTGGCATTGGATATATTTTTTTGACAAATTATTGCCTCAACTCTAATGTTTTTTGATATTGTGAAATGCAGGCCCTTGAGGATGAGTTCAGGGATGAAATCGCTCTATTGAATGAAAGCCCAGTAAGTGCGAGGAGTGCAAGGCTACATGCACTAGCAACCAGACAACGAGATCTTCTCAAAAACGCCGAGCTCGACATAGCTGCTTACTGTGCCCATCAGACGGTTGCCGAGAACGTTAACGGCGACTTGTCGGAGAGATTGTCTGGCTTAACGATCGCGCATGTGCTCGTTTGCTTGGAACGAGACGAGTTAAGAAGGTTCAAGCAGTTTGCGAAACCTTTGCTGGCTGTCCTTGTTATTGTTATTCTACTTGGTTTAGTGGGTTATTTGGGGCACTTTTTGGGTGTTTAGGGTGCAGAATGTGTTTGTAATGTAGGGTAACAAAGGTTTGTGTATGTCATTTTGATACTTTATGTGTGGTAGTCGCTAGGCATAGATGTATGCCATTTTGTACCAAATTGGCATGTCCTTTAAACTAAGTTATGCGGTGGATTAAACATGTTTGTAGGCGATTAATTTCTAGTGTTTCCCATTTTGTAAACTAAGTTATGAGTAGGCTTTTCAGGGATTGCCTCCCTTTGATGTATATATATATGTGTGTGTGCTTCTGTCTGTGTGCAGTTATATATATGTGAAAAGACTTATCTCTTTCACTTTATGTCTTGGATGTGTCATTGAATTTATGACTTTTAACAATCACTTTGGAGTTGTTGGCTTTATATGTGTTTTGTTGCTGCCAATGCATGTGAACTCTCTTTATTTCATTGAATTATTGGCTGCCACACATGCCATGTGAACATACAGTGCTCTATTGAATTATTGGTTCATTACTCCCCTATATATATTACCTACTAATGTTCACCTTCACTCATATATGGTTCTTGATGAGTCATAATATTTCACTTGATGTGATCAAGGACTCCATTTTCATGGCCGTACTGACGATTAATTGATCTTCAGTAAGGTCTGGAAATTGGAGTCATTGATTGTATCAATTAAAATAGTCTGACTCAATCAAATAAAGGGATTCACTTGCTATTTTGTGTTCTTGGGCATCATAATTTCAGGAAAGTTGGTGTTTTGTGTTCTTGATGAGTTGGAATATTTCACTTGATGCGATTAAGGAATCCAATTTCGTGGCCTTATTGAAGAGTGTTTGATCTTCAATAAGGTCTGGAAATTGGAGTCATTGATCGCATGAATTGAAATAATCCGACTAAATCAAATAAAGGGAAACAACGACTGCTACCACAACCACCTTCTGCAAGAAAACGCATCAACATATTCCCAGGTAGTACCACTAATGCACAAATATTTAAGGACCTGGCATTCCTCAAAAACTCATTGAACAATACAAGAGAGAAGCTTTTATGCACAAGTTGCGATAACAACAGCAAAGACAATCCAGAACACAAGTTTCCCAATAACAGAAGAAGCTTTTCTGCACAATCTGCGAGAGAAACCTCTCCTGACTCCTGAGCCTAAGCAAATAACAGAAGAAGTGCAAGGATGATTCAAAATCCTGAAGCAAAGCCAACAACAAGGCCATCCAGAACACAAGTTTCCCAATAGGACTTATCAAATCATCTAAACGAAAAGAAATAATTTAGAGGATACAAAATACACCACATCTGCACCAGGATTTTCATATAATGTTGCACCAAAAGATTTTCTACTCAGAAACTTGTCCATCCTAATAACAACAAAAGAACTTGAAAGGATGCAACTTAAGGATTTCCAACCCTAAATCCTATACAAAAAACACAACAATGAAGATTTGACTTAATACACATATAACATGCTTGAATCCTTCCTAGTTTGTTGCTTTAAAAAATGATTTTCTACATTAATCCTAGTGGTAAACATCACAAATATCTTGATTTGTTTCTCCAAATTTCACGCGCAATTGCAACTCTCAAGTGACCCATGCCCCTGGGAAGGTCTCCGCAACCTTCATCTTCTCAACCTTGAAAGACTTCTTCAAAGTCCTCGTCGTCTTCAAATAGTGCATCGTAGTGCTTGTGCTGTAGAATGAAATTGTGGAGGCCAAAACAAGTTAGAATAAAGTCATTCTGTGTTTGAATACTGTAGTTGGGCATTAAATGTAAGATCTTCCATCTCTTTTTTAGGACACCAAAGCATCGCTCAATGGTTGTTCGCAACGAAGAATGGATGCGGTTGAATCCTTCCTCAACATTTTTTGGAATATCCCTCTTGAATTGTGATTTATGATATTTCACTTTTGAATATGACACCATTTACCCTTCTCTATCTGGGTATCCCTTGTCAAGTAGATAATAACGACCTGAAAAGCAATACACAGTATAACAACAACGACCAATATGTTAACTTTAAATAAAATATAATGGTTTACTATGGCAACATTTAAAAGCCTACCTGTCGGTGGGTGTGGGAAGTTAAGACCCGGCGTTTTTATAGCATGGTCGAACACTCGCGCGTCATGCGCACTCCCTTCCCACCCGGTAGAAACAAAAGTGAAATACATGTCGAAGTCACACACGGCCATGACATTAAACGAGCAATATTTTTTCCGTCCAAAATACGAATATTGCTCGTGCTCTGGTATAGAAGCAGTTATGTGAGTCCCATCAATGCAACCAATCGCCCCCTACAAGTTATATTGAAGGACTAATTATAAGTTCTATAAAAGTAATTTAATTAGGGAATAATAAACTTACCTTAAAAATGCCATATCTTTCTTGTGATTGGATTTTGTTAGGAATTGTAGTGAATTTTCGGTCACGGGGTTGTAGGAGCTTTCGTACGAGACCCCTAAATCCAAATCTCCGACCAACTAATGCATCCAATACTTGATGCAATACCCGACTAATTGTGTCTCCTGATCTCTGAAAGCGTTCAGATGCATTTCTGTTTGACTCAGCATGAACAATTGTGAATAAAAACACTCCCACTTTCTCTAACACAGTCATATGTCGAGAAGCTTTTAGGCCGTAAGTCTCCAACTCATCACACAAGTTTTGAAGGACATGTCGTTCCATTCTAAATGCATTGACGCATCTCACATATGATCCTGAATCCATGATATCTCTCATCCACATATACCCCGTATAGTCAAAATCAAAACAAGGGACTTTACAGATGAACCTTCGTTGGTAAGTTGTAAGTAGTTGTACATTCATGTCCAACCATAGCTTGCAACGAGGATACCACTTCTGACGGGCCTCTCTTTTGTTGATTTTGCCCTTCACTTTACAAGAGCTTTTGGGGCCCATTATCTTATTACCACTAACCTAAACCCTGTAATAGGTGAAAATAAAAACAATATTAAAGCATATTAAACAACTCAACCATACTTTGCCCAATAACTAATTAAACAAAGCACACACAAATTTGTTTTTAGGACAACATTTGAACAACAAAGACAAACCTGAACAACAAAGACAAACACAAACACAAACACAAACACAAACACAAACACAAACACAAACACAAACACAAACACAAACACAAACACAAACACAAACACAAACACAAACACAAACACAAACACAAACACAAACACAAACACAAACACAAACACAAACACAAACACAAACACAAACACAAGATAGTAAACAACAAAGTCAATTACAACTAAACCATTAAAGAGTGCACTTGTCCAAATATTGAGCATCTAAAACACATCTTATGAAAGGGAGCAACCAGTCCATCTATGGTCTACAGAAGACCACGTACTCATGTTGCAACCAGTTCACCCTGTATTCATCGTTGTTTATCTTCATAAAAATGCGACGTCTTTCTGCATGGACTAGCTCGGTCATGGCAAAACACCAAACAACGGATCCACCACTCAAGAGACTACTTTGAATAAGTCGTTCAAGCACCGCAACAACTTCGTCATACGTCCTCGGGCTGCCACCAGCTTCAGCATTACTAGCTTCAAAATCGCTCTTCATCAAAGACAACATTTGTTTACCTGTTTCTCCCATAAGTGCCAACTGTTCGTTATACATGGCTGATGTTGGCGATTGTTTTTTCTTCCTTTTCAGGGCTTGCCTTTTTGTTGTAATGCTATGGGTTTTAGCCTTGGTCTGTGATGCCACCCGTCCTGCCATCACATTCGTGCATGGTTGACTGTTCAAGGTGTTCGCAAAGTCTTCAATGTTGTCCTCTACAGCATCTTTATCCAATTGATGATCAAGGGAATTCTCTTCCTCAGAGAGGACAACATCATCGCCTAAAGTCAGAGGAACGGAATCAGGATCCATCGATGCAGCTACAACATGTTTCCCAGACGTCACAAGTTCAGAAAAAATATCATCCCACAAATCACTAATCTCTGGTTTCACACATTTCCTTCTGAATGTGCTATACACATCACCTAACTCCTGAAGAAATACACGATAATCGTTAAAATTTATAAAAAGGAAACATTTATTGACAAATTGAGGATCAAACAAAATATTGTAATCGTACCCCTTTTTTCTTTTTCCACCATTCTTCATCAGCAACTATACAACCAATTTGCTCGTTCCATCCTACACCAGTCTCCATGTGCCTTATTTTTCCCCAGTTGGTCCATAGTTTTTTTTAGTGTTATATTTGTTTTGGGCGGTTTTAGGGATTATAGCCTTCTTTGTCCTCTTCTCAAATTCACCACATATCTCGGCCCAACAAAAGCCGATACCGTACCCATTTTTTCTTTTCAGATATCTCAGGATTTCCAAAAAAGTTAACGTAAGCGGCTCAGTCCAGTGGAATGTCTTTTGAATTGCTATGGCCTTTCCCTTTCCTTTCTGCGTACTCAAAATATCGCTTTCTATATTTTGTTCAGCCATGTCCTAAATTTATTTTCACACATGACACAACCATTTCAAATTAGATACAAATAACATGATCACAATACTTGTTAAGTAATAGCACATCAGTAATATCACACAAATTTATTTTCCCTGACTGCTTACGCATCAGTAATAGCAGACATCAGTAATAGCACATCAGTAATAGCACACAAACAGCTCACATACTTCTTTTGACTGCTTGTTAAGATATACAATTAGCAGACATCAGTAATAGCACATATACATCAGTAATATTATTAGACTTGTAAGGAAACAGTGATTTATTTCACACCTCAAATATTCTTAGATTTGTCAAGATATACATCAGTAATATAATTAGATTTGTCAAGATATACAATTAGTAGACTTGTAAGAAAATATACATCAATAATTGCATTTGGAATCAATAATAACAAATCGGTTATAGCACACATCCGTAATGCACAAATTGTAGATAAATATAGACACATTAATCATAGCACATCAGTTATAGCACATATCAGTATATCACACATCAGTAATGCACAATCAGTCATTTATTTCACACATTAATGAGACTTGTAAGGACATGACACCAGACAACAATCACATTGTACATAAATATACAATCAGAGGCCACACGTAAGAGAATTCCCACACAAGTTGGAGCTTAAAAATTTTTGTACTTTTGGAACATACCATCTGAAATGAAATTTTCCATGGAACAATAATTTGACAAATTAATAGCAGTACGTAGTTGTTTAAAGAGGCAAAGAAATGCACAAATTGACAAGAACGGTATCATCTCATAAACTGATGAATCAAAGAACGACATATAACCTGTTGATCTTGAACAACTATTTCAGAGGAAAGAAACCTGCAAAATCAGATGGAATCTCTTTCTTACCGGAATGATGCAGCTCCGACGCGTTGCGAAACTACCTCAGGGACGGACGAGGAATCAACGCCTCAGCTCTGTCGCACGCCTTGCCTGATGCTGTCCAATGGAGGATGAGAGGAGAAGAAGGAACGAGTGAGAGATGTGGTGGGTGGGAGCCTGGGAGGAAGACAATCGTGAAATTTAGGTTTACCATTCACAACTCACATATCACGTGAACAAAATTTAAAAGCATCACGTGCAAATCACAAGAAATCTGGTAATTTTGAAGCATCTAGCTCACATGGGTATTTTGGTCATTTTTGCTACTTATTTTTAACATTTAAGTATCAATAAGTACTATTTATCGAACATGTCAGTACGAAATAAAGTATAAGTATCAGGATTTTAATTAAGTACAAAATTCAACATCAACATCAGCATAAGTTTCATTTTTTAAATACAAATTATTGATGTAAATTGCATGATGTCAGTAGTGTTTCACCCATATTCAATTGTCATAGTAATTGAAATTATAACACCAATGTAATGAAATAAAGCCAATAATACGTAAATTGTCCTGAAATAATTATTGTTTTCATGGGATTAATCAACACTCACAATTACATTATATATTTATAATAGTCGATCCTGCAGTTTCAGAGAAGAGCAAAGACATATTTCTAATACAAGCAATGACTTTAAAGTCACATAATAGGCAGAAACGAAACAAAAGATTGATACAACAATATAAGAGAAGCGCAAGGGATATGAAATGCCATAGTTAACAATTTCTATTTAGTTGTCTTAGATGTCTTGCATTAGAAAAGTGGACTTCATTGTCCATAGTTAACAACCTTAAGAAGACAATAAGTGATGGATACCAAATGCAAGGGAAAGGTTTACATTATGTAAGCATATATCATATAAGTGAATCAATTAAACTCTGATTAACCAAATAAGCATTTTTAGACCGGCATTCCATGAACACAGTGAGGTAGTCTCTATTCTCATATCCTTATAGGCATTTAATCAAACAACTTGAATGTTGCAAATCTTGAAACACTTAGTAATCACACATCAACGGACCACAAACCCATAATTTCCTCAAATCTGAAAGTAAATCCAATATTGTGCACTCCTCAAGAAATAGATATAAGCAGAAAAAAACCTAAAGTGTTCGATCAGAGTAATAGAGTAGAAAACAGGTAAAATGGAAAGTTATGTTAATAATGTACCTTAAGATCTGTTGAAAGTAAGAGAGGGCAAAAACCGAGATGAGTCTGGGAAAGATAAAGGGGTTGCTGTGAAGAGCGAATTTGAAGGCGTGGTGTTGGATTTGGAGGGCAGAGCTGAGATCGGTGCACTTGTGGAGAACGAAGAAAAGCGAACAATGCTTAAAAGGGAGACATCAGAGATGATGTGATGGACTTGTTTGACTTTTGGATTTCCACAATAAATTTGTATGCTTTATGAAATTGGTGGACATGACTTTACAATTTTTGTAGGGGAATTAAGAGATGAAGGTGCTATAGAGAACATTCAATAGGGTGATAAGATAGAAAATAAGGTACGTAGAATATAAAATTATAATTAAATTATTTTACACATATGTAGGCTATAAAATGAATGTACAGATTTAAAATATACAAAAATAAGGTAGGATTTAATATATTACGACTTTATTTCAAATAATTGTATTAAATCCTTTCACACGTTAGCAATAACTGAACCTTTAGTTATATAAAATTAGTTACAACCATTTATTAGATGCATATACTACATATATTTTGTTGTTATGAATAAGATACAATATTTCTAAACAAAAAGATCCTCTAAAGTAAAATCGTCGTTTATTAAATTCTAATTTGATTTTGTTTATAGTGTATGATCAAATGGTTTCAAAACATTTTAACATAATTAAATAAATTCATATAAAAAATAATGTGTTGATATATTGTTTAAATGAAATTATTTATTCGTTTTGTAAGTATAGACATTGCATGACATAGATAATATGATAATTTACGAAAAACAAAAAAGACTTGATTAAATACATCCAAAACAAGATTCATCAATAACAACCATAAAACAAAGCAAGCTCCCCAAAGACCCTTATAAACTTCACTGATGGCATGCAAACTCCAATGATGACTTCAGGAGCATTGCAATGTTAATGACCGCGTCCAGCAATTGGTCATTATACATCCATTCCCTTTGGATATGCAAAATATGTAAGTTTTTGGTAAATATAAGACTACATTATGTATATGACAATACAAGCCTTACATCTACCTAGTGAAGTTGCATATCCCAAGTCCTATACTCAATCTAGTTGTCGGGAGTGTGTTCCTTCAATGCACGCACCCGGTCGGTGAGTTTGCGTTGTTTGTCCCTATACTTATAGTAATCGCGCTCACATTTCTTGATAGACCGCATGTAAGTGGACCACCTATCATTATCCATTCTTTGCCCTAAAGTGTACCCAAAAATATAACCAAAATCAGACCACAATAACCACCAATCAATTTTATAGATATATTTGACAGGGTTAATAAATAAAGATGTTTCATTACTACCACAATCATAATTCATGCCATGTGCAGTTTGGAGCATATCCCAGAGCTCGGCAAATGCGAGGATCGTGGGTCTGGACTCATCATTGTTGTCAGCCATTTGGTATCAACCTACATCATATCATGATCAACTCACAATCCAAAAGTCATTGAGTGAATTTGACAGCCTATAAAATGATGATGAACTTTAAACAGAAACATGACATACATAGTGAAACAATGGAATTCATACGGAGTAGGATACTGTTGATGAACCAAACCTAATAGACAATAAAATGATATGTGCACAATTACACATGTTTAAGTAATTGGAGATCTAATTTATCATCAATTCCTAAGTTACACCATTACTGAATTTAATTTTGTGTTGTGGAATCAAAATTCAATTGTTTTGATGGTCAGAGCACTGAGAATGATTGTGCAATAAAACATGAAAATACTATATTACCTGGAAAAGAAGAAGAATGTTGCAATATGTGTATAATCCATTGTCAGACAATGCACCAAAAGAACCATATAGAGACAAATTCAATTGTCACTTATGTGACAACAACTACTTAAGTGGTTATAGTACTATTCAATTAATTTAGTCTACCCGGAAAAGTGGACTTCATTTTCCATAGTTAAGAATCTCAAGAAGACAACCGATGATGGATACAAATGTCAGGGAAAGAAAAAGAAAAAGAAAAAAGAAATGAAAAAGGCAATTGTTGCCAGTATGCTATAAGTACAAAATTGAGATGTGGGAGATGATTTAGAAACTATCCTTTACGAACACTTAAGATGATTTAGAAATTCTCCATCATACTCGATGAGACTTTACAAGCATATAACGACTATCACACAACTTTTCCCCATAGAGAGCTTAACACTCAATTTAAATCAAGACAAAATGAACTTCATGAATTTTAATCTAGGTCTTGCAAGCCTCCTATTCTGACATCTAATTCAAGAACGCCTTATTATTACTTCCAAGGACACAGATTGACCAATAAATTGTTTCCAACTATCTATTTCTTCGCGGAAAAGAAAAACAAACGTGTTAAAATTTTATATGGATGTACAACTCAGATTTCAGTAGCAAATACATGTTCTTCATAAAGAAATTCTTCTATAACCTATAATATTGACTTGCACCAACAATAATATTAAACAAAAAATCTGAAATATTACCTTTCACACTTCTAGTGCAAGCACAAGGGACCTTAAATTTCCGAGCGAGGTCGTGCTCTTGGAAAATTCGACACTCCACTGTATGGATCAATAGCTCGTCTTCACCCAACACTTGATTCTCCTTCTCATTCAATCGATCTAGGACGACGATTAGGGTTTACAGATGTGAAAGAGTAAGGTTTAAAAGGGAGGTATCCATCAGCAGTTTGATGGAATTTTCTGACGTTTGGATTTCCAGAATCAAATTTCACGATTTACAAAGTTTCTAGCTAGGTCTGTGCATTTTTTGCATGTAGACGAAGAGATGGAGGCGCAGAGCGTGTACAACTCGGTGACCAGATAGACAAGAACATATGATGTACACATTTAAAATGATTTAACTAAAACATAGGTTGTTTTGGGAGTAATATTTTTAGAAATCCAATAATTATTTTTTCTTGTACGTTACATATTTTTTGGGAAATGCATAACATCCATATTGTTGTTTAATTAACGACACCGGATATTAATCGTCCAATTTTATAAACTATGCCTGATGTTAGTCCTCTCATTTCGAACTTCATGAAAATAATGATGGTTTCCCTTATTTATATTTTGTTGATGTTGGTTAATATTTTACAATAATGTATGACTTTATTATTCACAATGCATGTTTCTATAGTTTTTTTCTTTTATTAATAAGTAAAAAGAAAATCAAGTAACATTGCTTTTTGTTATAACTTTTTTTCTTTCTGATACAAGCCAAATACTAAGACCCTTCCAAAAATGAAGACAATCCTAAATCATTGCAATTGATGATCTTTCCACACATTAGTAAACATGAGCAAACACGGGCCGACCCGCCCGCCCTCCCGGTCCGTCCGACATAAATGGACGGATATGGACACTGATAATATCCCATTTAGCCCGAATAGCCCGGACCGCCCGTTTATATGGGCGTGATACGGACACTGATAATATCCCATTTAGCCCGGATAGCCCGCCCGGAAGCCCGAATTAATGTTTAAAAATAAATAAAATAAAATATTTTTATATATAATAAAATTCATAAAAATATTATATAAAATAAATAAATATTTATACCCTAAACAACCTAATATTTATACACATAAGACACTTCAAATTGGCGATGTTGGTTATGACGAGTTTGAGGACGAAGAAGATTCACCTAAGATGTGATTGTGTGATGTATGCACTATGCTAGAGGCAATAAAAACAGACAACCAGCTCCATTTTCTTTTGAAATTTGCTTAATTGTGTAATGTTGTGTTATTTTCTGTGGAAATTTGTTATGATAAGTTTGTAACAATAACTATGTTTACCGTTTGTAATAAAAAGACATTTTTCAATGGGTATTTTGCGTTAAATTATATTTGCTATATTTCATTTTACGACAGATTTCTCTTGTCTCGCAGGCTAAATGGGACCCGCGGGCTACCCGGATCCGGATGTTCGGGCGGATCTGGGAAGCCTTCCTAGCCCGTTTCCTTGGCTTGCCCGGATCTGGCCCGCCCATTCGGACATATTTTTTGTCCAAAGCCCGGCCTGATTCCCGCATGGATCCGGGTTTGATCAAGTCTACACATTAACAATATGTGAACCTTTAATTATATATAAAAAAATTAAAGCTATTTATCAGATGTGTATAGTACAATCTAATGATCTCATTTAAGACAAAATAAAATTAGGACTTAGTAAAAGAGTGATTTACTTTAGAGGATGTCATTGGTTTCAATACATTATAAAATGGCCTCGCGCTGTTAAGGAAACATGATTTGTCTGAGCCCTGGAATTATCTTCGAAACGGTTCTGGTCTATATGAAATTCCAAACGGGTTCTCATGCTTCAAAATGCACAACAACATATTCATCAAGAACATAATTCAATTCGACAAATTGTGTTGATTGGATGTTGAATTCATGACTTACAAACGATGACATGACATGTTTGATCTCTTCTCGCTTGTGACCGCAAACTTTGCAGATAATACCAATCTCCTCATCCAAAATCAAATAATGCTCCCCTTGATTGCAAAGTTTTTTTTTGAATTACCTATCCTACCTTATCGTGATATATGGTTGTGCATGGCCTCATGTCGGATCCAACTCCCCACCATCGTCAGATCCAAGACCACACAAGTAGGAATGGTAACTCATTTTGAACTACAAGAAGCGGTGTGGATTGATTCCTTGTTGCTTATGTTTTTTGGGTGAGGACTCTTTTTTCAGCTACTAAGATCTTCAAACAATGATGAGTGAGCACATACTTGAGTCCGATATGCCACTTCATTTTTTGGTTCGAGTGGAAATCCCTGCTATCAGAATGAAAAGTACGTAATCGAGATGAAAATACGTTAGTATATGATAACAAATTTGTTAGTGTTTTGTGATGATATCGTGAACATTATGTATATGATATTTATTTGTAAATCTGTTCTAGTGCAAAGTGTGCTTAGAATCTGTTGTTTATATTGGTCTTTTAGGTCATAAAAGCTAAGATTGCAAAAATAAAATGCAAATCTTTTATAAAGTTACAATTTAATCAATAGTATAAGAAAAGTGTGAGAATAAATCTAAAGCACAATTGGTATTTTCCTTACATGTGAAAACATACAGTACGCCTTCATTTCTCTACTCAATAATGTGTGTATCTCATTACTACCGAGCATATGTACATATAAATAGCCCATTTGAGTTTGTAGTCAGTGAGTCCTGGGCAAAAAAAAAAAGGATCTCACAGATGACGTGGATAAAATAACACTGCTAAGCCTTTTATGTAGGTGATTTTTCTTTTCTTTTTTCCGAACCTGCTATAAGATAACATAAAGCTGAACAAAGGTGAGGTATTTTTCCTGGTAGGCTCGCATGATACTTTTTATGTGGCTTTAGAGAATTCATATGCCATGCTAATTACCAGAGTTGACGAGAATGGTAAAGAATTGTTATGCGTTCACGTGAATGATTTGGATTTTGTGCCTTTTTTTGCTTTTTTGTGTCTATAATTTTAATGTGTTCACGTCAATGATCTGGATTTGTGACTATAATTTTGCCTTTATTTGTTTTTTTTTCTTCGAATTTTACAAATTTCAAAATGTAATTTCTAGAAACGGTTGTATTTTTCCCAGAAATTATTATTATGTAATTGATTTTTTTCTCTTTTTTCTGAACCTACTACAGGATCACAAAAAGCTGAACAAAGGTGATGTACTTTTTCTGGTAGGCTCACGTGACACTTTTTCTGTGGGTTCAGATAATTCATATGCCATGCTAATTACCAGAGTTCACAAGAAAGGTAAACAGTTGTAATGGATTCACGTGAATGATTTGGAATTCGTGCCTTATTTTCAATCGAAGTTGAGATTTTTCTTATGACTAATTTTTCGTTTTTTTTTTGTTTATTTCGAGTTTTAAATGTAATTTCTAGAGATTGTTAGATTTGTAAATTTGTGTGTCTATGATTTTTATGTATTCATGTGAATGATCTGGAATTGTGCCTATAAATTTACCATTTTTTTTCCCGAGTTTTACAGATTTTTAAATCTAATTTCTAAAAACGGTGGTATTTATCCCACAAATTATTATAATGAATCGAATTTTTTGCAACTGCCTTTTGATCTTAATCTTTGTTTGGGTTTACTAAATCTTATTAGAAGAAAAAAAGTTAGATTCAGTTGTGTCGTGAAGCACTACGTTTGTGTATGCATGCAACTACTTAAAAACCCAGCCCTATCTTTCTATGTTTAATGTATCTCGATATGGATGATACTATTGCATTTTATATCCAAACAATACCTCTTTCTATTTTTTTGAGTTATTATAATTGATATTTACAAAATTTTGAATAATCTATTTTAATGTAATATTTCATACCTTTTTCTAAGTGTTAGAGATCTTCTGGATGTTATTCCTATAAACCTTTCTCGTTAGTCCATAAGTTATTACAATTAATTGGATTTTTGCAATTATGAGTATATATGGTGAGACTTTTATTTTGCATGTTTCTAAGGAAGTTCAATGAAATTGTAAAACACATTATAATAAGCAATTGATTTTGCTAAACATAATTAAATTCCAAAATAAAAATGTCACGAATTTTCTAAATTCGAATGCTATTTCTCGAATCCTTATTTGTTGGAATTTTTTTGTTTACCTTATTAATGAAAGATTGAACACGTGAAAGTGTTGATATTAATGTTTGCTTGCTTTATTTTTTCTTGTTTTTTGGCTACAATGTGCACCTCATGTTAATTGCTCAACCAGTAGTAATAGACATGAAACAAAGGTGAAAAAATTGTACTTGGATAAGCCAAAAAGAAATTGTAGTATATATATTTGGACATTACATGTATTTGCAATTAAGAAATGAATTATAGAGTAAGGGGTTGACGTTGGAAATATTTGTGCGACGAATCTTGAAAGTTGTTTTTTTCCCAACCCATTTTAGTTGTTCTTTAAACATAAGGTGATTTATTCTTATCGTCCAGACAGTTGCGGTGCTCCAAAGGCATATCGTCCTGAGGGACGTCAGCCATATCCCACCTTCCTTGAAGCACCTCTACCTGAGGTGTTGCCGTCCCTTTTGGAGGAGGGATTAAGGATGAGAATCAGAGGCAACGACCCACAAGTGATGAGAGCCACATTCATACAGAGTTCACAGGCTGATGTCAGCATAACCTGGGATTGGTGGCATAATATTACTGCACTCCAAGATCTATAATTTCGTTGCACATGCCTCTTCTATATAATTTGTAGCACCAATATTGGACAACGGAATATTATAGAGATGGTTGGGTTCCTTTGTTTTAGGACGTTGTGTATGAGTTTTTGTTCAGCTACTAAGATCTTCAAACAATGATGAGTAAAAAGGTACTTTATTGTGATATACCAATTCATTCTTTGGGTTGAATAAAGCTGTATAAATCACTGATATCACACATAAAAGTAGGTATTAGAAATGAAAAAATATAGGTGTATGGAAAGAAAAAGTTGATAATTTCTGTTAATAGTGTGAATATTATTATGATAAAATTGTAAATATACGTTTTTTTCAAATGAAAGTGCAAGAATTGTTTTGTAAACTTATAATTTAATTAACATTATAAGGAAAATGTAATTATAAAGCAGAAGCATAACTTGGATTTTATACTTGTCAAAATATATGTTATCCTCTTATGTCCTTTTGGTTGATGAAA
Source organism: Rheum nobile (assembly GCA_027886185.1). NCBI lineage: Eukaryota > Viridiplantae > Streptophyta > Magnoliopsida > Caryophyllales > Polygonaceae > Rheum > Rheum nobile. Next base: position 10,781,568 of record WOAB01000020.1, read on the forward strand.
GCATTTTTTTTGGTAACTAAGAAAGCTTTGCTCAACTTGTCCTCATATCCTCATATAAATACTGGAGTTTGCTCAATTTTCACTGAGTCCATTGGACCAAAAAATGGCCCACACGTTATGCCGGTAGGTTCACGTGTTTTTTTCCTGGGAGCTTTTTTCTTTCAGGTGATACCTGCAAGTTTTTCTATTTGTGTTGACAGATTCACGTGAATTTCTGCTGCCAATGTCTTCTTCTTCTTCTTTTTTTATTTTTTGTCGTTTTTTTGGCTTGCATTTTGTACACATATTTATTTTATTTATTCAAACGGAAAGAGACTTGATTTTTGTACAGATATGTGGTATGCAAAGAATTGCATTTTTCGCCATTGGCTCTTTGAACATGTAGGTATTTACAGGTTCTAACTTCTAAATGATGGATTGATTATTTATCAACAAGTATTGGACGTATACATATCTCATATTTTTTGTAGATTGTTTAGGTCGTGAGGGGTTATGGGTTTATGGTTGTTTTGACGAAAATATAGTTGAGCAAGAAATCGAGAGAAGTTTTTGACCTCTTAGAGCGAGTACTGATCTATATATGTTAATTGGGTACATGACTGTAGGACACATTTTCTTAAGCACATAAAATTGATTGTACGTTCCCAAATTAATGAATTGTATCAATTGTATACTTAAAATGGATAGACTTAAACATTGGTCCTTTGTTGTGTTGTTGGACAACGAACACAAAACTGGCCATGTGAAATCACAAATAAGATAAATGTTTTCTTAACAATTCTCCATATTAAAGTAAGTATACACAATTGTGAAGTGAGATCTTAGCAAAAAACTTATAAATGTCAGTAATGACAAATAAGACATGTGTGATACTAAGAATACAAGAGTGAAGGTGAATATGTAGTTTCAAAGATATTTTACCAACCACATAAGGAGGTTTCCAAAGACGACCACAATGTTATGGCGACGGTGGAACAAAGACTCCAAAACCGGGTTCTCCTAGACCCGGTAGAGATGGCCTATTTGATGATGTTGTTGATCAGGTAAGCATCTTCCAACTGATGGGCCTTCACCTCTTCCTTTTCAATTACCTCTTCCACCTGATCTTGTTGTGCGAATGTTTATGTTCTAACGTCAAATCCAAGATCACACATGGTATGAGGCAACTGATTGGGCAGTAAAGTATTCTAGAGATGGCTTGATTCATTCCTTTTGACATTTTTTGGATGATGATTTTTTTCACCTACTAAGATCTTCAAACAATGTTGAGTAAAAAGATACTCAATTATGATATGCCACCTCATTTTCTGCTTTGAGTAGAAATCCCTGAAAAATATGAGCACATAAAAGTAAGTAATATGAGATTTATGGAACAACCGGGTTTGTGAAAGTACATTTTATCTAGAAGATAGTGTAGAATTTTTTTGTAAACCTACAATTTAATCAATAATATAATGAAGGTATAAGAATAAATCAAAACCATAAGGTGGATTTTACTTACTGTAAAAATACGTGGTATTGTTTTGTTTCGCTTGCATAGATTGAAATGATTTTCTCTGCATGATAAGGCTCCTTCAAATTTAGTAAGCAATGTGTGTATGCGACTACTTCCGATCATACGTATATATAAATATTGGATTTTGGTTTAACTGTAGGTGAGTCCATTGGACCAAAAAAATCCCACTCAGATGGTGCTTTCAAAACAGGCTTGGTAGCTGTGTAGCGGAAAAAGAAAAGAAAAATTACAGCATGTCACTGGATTTAAAACAAACAATACAATTTTATTGTTCTGCAGATTGACGTAATGTACTATTGTATTTCTTGGTTTTGGGAAAGTACTCTCTCCGACCGAAATTGGTCTTTGTGCCTATATTTTCATTTTCACTTCTATTATTATTTGTCCAGTGTCGAACAATTTTCTTCAGCTTCTACGGTTCCCTTTTAGACATGTTTCATTAAATATATCCTTTCGGTTCAAATTTATTTGACATTGAAGGAAGTTGCAAAGTTATTAAATTCATCTATTCCTCTATAATGAAGATAAAGTAATTTTTTTGATACGGTAGTAATAACCACAGAGTGTAAAAAGAACTCCTTGAATGAAGATAAAGTATTTCAAATGCCTAGAAAGAAGAGAAAAACTGTAATTATAAAGGGGAATTAAGAGTAATGTGTAGGAGCATGTACATTGGTGATACACTAAGGCCATCTTTAACAATGAAATTTGAAGTACCATAGATATTTAAAAAAATGAAAATAAAAAGAAATGTCAGATTTGGTGCAAGAACCAATAAATTTATTGATTCAATACAAATATCTGACATTTATTTTACTTTTGATTTATTTAAATACATATGAAACTCAAAACAAATACCATTGTTAAAGATGGTCTAAAAATGTCAACTTAAATACGTAGTATTAGGTTTCAAAGGTGTAATCAATTTAGATTTGATCAAACCCATAAAACGCTTTTTTTCAACAGCAAAAAATAGTCTTCATCAATAATTAATGGAATGTTACTTTAAAGGTTTCTCTAAAATGTTATAATTGCATGCAACCAATTAAAACAACAAGGCCATCCACAATGGTGGTTTTTTAGCATCAAAATATGATAAGTTTTTTAGGTATAGTGTACTTTAGCTAAAAAGTCTTCTTTACCTTTGCAGGTATTTTACAAACCGAGAGTGTTTCAGTTTTGCAGGTTCACGTGAATCTGTACATATTCACGTGAATGGAGTGTAGTGTGTACTCTATCTTCTAGCATGCAATGCTTTTCATTAAAATTGTTTTTTCTTGTATGAATTGCTATAGGCGTTTCTTTTTTTTCTTTTTTTTATCTGGCCATGCATAAGCTAGTTTTGTTTGTTTTACTTACTCAGTTATGATGTGCGTTGAAACGCAAATTTGACTGACATTGGAACCTGAAGCCAAACTAAACTCGATGTGTTTGTATCTTGCTCTACAGCTATATAGTACATATCTATTTTTAGCTATACTAAAGTGTACTTTGTTTTAAACTATTTATATTGTCTTTTCAAATATGTATTGGACAAAAAAGGAGCGTTAAAACGTGTACGTCCTCATGGTAAATTTTATATGTCGCTATTTTTTTTCTATAAGAACTTCAAATGTCATTGTGTTTCTTATAGTAATTTTACATGTGATATACTGATATTTTTTTTTTGGGTTTCAATAGCTTCAACATGACTACACACTTTCAATTGGAGGAAAATGTTGAAGTCATAGGATTTGAAGAAGGATTGATCGGTTCTTATCATTCTACAATAATAACTGAAGTTTTATCATTAGTATGATTTTATCATATTACATACGATAGATTATCGCGTGATGACTGTCTAGGCCGTCTTCAAGAAATTACGTACGACAGATTATCGCGTGATGACCGTCTAGGCCATCTTCAAGAAATTAATTTCAGCTGGATTGTTACGCCCTATTCCTCCTATTAGAACTCGAGTTGTGTATGAGATAGGAGAGCACATAGATCTATGGATAACAGAGGGGTTGTGGTATGGTACTATAATAAGAATTCATGATGTTGATATATATGAAATTAATTTCTCTTATTTTAATTACAACAACGTTATTGTGAGTGGGCAGGATCTCAGACTTCATCTTCATTGGAATGGGAACACATGGATACATCCTACAATTGATGTGATTAATATAGATTAGGAAGCTATGGCTTTTTTTTGGCAACTTTGTTTGATGTTGTTCGTGTTCACATATATTTTTATTTCAGTTGAAACTATCATGTAATAAGAGTGCAAAAGACTGTGTGTCTTTGTGTGTTTTCCCTGCTGTTTAAATAGACGTGTTTGAAGTTAAGCTAATTTGTGATAAATCCCCACTTCCATTCTTGTGAACATTGCTTTGCGAGGTGAGATACAACCAGTTTATGATAGTCTTTCAACTAGAAGCACGTTTCATGTAGTGGTTGCCAACCTTGTTGGGTCTGTTTTTGATCGTGTTGGTTTGCACAGACAAAAATCAAGTACGAATAATCCGATTGAGAGTCCATGATTATGTTGGGCTCGTTTCAAAATTAAGGCCCAATAATTGACCCAAGGAGAAAAGATGGATCACGCTTGGTTTGGCTGCTATTATCATGTGTCATTCACGTGTTGGATTTTTGGGTTTAGCTCTCACCGCCTCTCTTTTTCCTTCTTCTCTTCCATCTGTTGCTCTCTTTACTGTTCTTTCTTACACATCTAGACCACAATATCCTTATCTAAAATTGGGTGTTCCCTTGTCACTTTATCATGTCTCCATGTCCTCACTTTTCTGTATTTCCATATACAATTACGTGGACTTTTTGTTCAGGGACTTGCTTGTGCCGGTTTCATCATGTTTTGCATTGAAGAACACATGAGCAGACATACATATCGTGTTGACCATTTGCGTGAGTGGAAGAAGGATGCTCGTGGGTTATACAAGTGTTCTCAGAAAAGTCAAAAGGTTCCGGATTTCAATTTGTGTATGTGAATGATACATTAGAGCATTATGCCAAAAGATTTCGAGTAGAGCGAGAAGACGTTTTTTTTCTTCATTTGATCGAATTTAGTATATTAACTAATCTGGTAAACAATTTGAAGTAAGATATTACTCACCTTGTTAAGAAGTACGTATTCTGCCATTGACTCTTTATATATGTAGCGATAAGTATATATAGGATGTAGTGATGGATCAATCCTTTAGCAAATCTATGTAAACATCAAATTTGATAAAGGAATTGAGCCATCTCTAGAGCTCATATATAAAATTATGTGTACAATGAGATTATTCCAACACTACGCATATACATATAAGGAGATAATTTTAGAAAACAATATATAGGAATGTAGATGTTTGATGCCAATTCATATATTGTACATGTATATATAAGTGGGGATGGACGTATGGCCCTCTTTTTTTTGTAATAAATTAGTAAGCTTTGAGTGATATGAGCTTATTGTTGATTGGACCAAAATATAGTCCTATCTGAATCTGAGACACATTAGCTAGTTGCTAATGCATATCATGTAGCCTTTGTAAGTGTATACTGTGCGAATAAAAAAGACATCCTAAAGCTATCCTACAAGAAGTTATGAACAGTAATTTACGCAAAAGGTTTCCTTCCTTTTTACCAATGCTACTTTGGCTACTGGAATTATCTAAGGAGCGATCGTTCTACGCAGTGAAACTGTAACACCCCGGGCCAGAGGTGCTACAGTGCCATAGTCCCGAAGGACTATAAGGCGGTTTTTTAAAAGAAAAGAAATCCAAAACTCTTCCAAATACACAAAAGTTAACAACATTAAAATTCCCTGCTCAAGTTTGAAACTACACTTAAACATTTCATCCAATTCAGTGCATCAGTTTAATTCCAAAACAACGAATAGTTAATACAACCTTTTCAAATCCGCAGTAAAACTAAATCTTTAACTGTGAAGACACATCTGTGATCCAGAACCCGCTTGTTGCTGCAAACCTGCAAAGCCAAATTGACTAGGGGACCCGATACCCCAGCCAACCATGGCACGTAAACCGAAGTTGGTCAGTCTTCCATCAAGACTGACAAGACTCCTTAAGCCAAAACAGTTTAAAACCAGAGAATTATCACAACAATCAAATAATACCAAACAACAACATGCCACACCATATATAAATATATATATCATAATAATATCACTATCATATCAACCAACCAATATCGACCACACATCAAAACATAAACACACACTATCACATAACCATTCATTACCCCTCTTATCCAACTCTTCAATATACTAACATCACTTATTCCAACCTCAACCTCACCACAAGTACAGACGACTAAAAAGATCCAAACCAACTTTCTCTATTACTAATACCTCAATTATCAACCCTACGAACCTATACACATATATTACTACTAACACGTATAACCACGACTAACCACTTACAAAACTCACTACTGTACTAACACGTCCAACTAATCTTCGCATCAACAACATTTGAGCACAAGCAAGACAATCATCACATTATATAAACATGACAAAATAACAACCCAGGCCAGCCACCCTTCTGGTGCCGCCTGATCGTTAACATGGGTCGTAACCCATACACCTCAACCCAACCTATGTTGGCCCACACCCTCAAGATGGAAAACCAACCTTCACAACATCCCCATAGCCCTCTTCATAATCACTCAATATACCCTTCTATCCGTAACTAGCTAATACCAGCATCCACATCAACAGAGATTCACAACTTTGACTAGTTACAATTAACAATTATAACACACGTAATTTCACAACCATAACCAATGGCCAACAATGACCCACAACCACCACTAATAACAATCAACATCCAACAAAAACCAATTATCAAGCACACAACCAAAATTACCAACACAACCACTTAATCAAGTACATAATTAATATTCGTCACATAATAGATATCACCACAATCAACCAATTATAACCAATAATAATATAACTCAATATTGCAAACCTAAACAACTCCAATACACCTCCAATCCAACCTCCGTCTCCATTCCAACCCACCACCGGGTGAGACTTTCATCACCCAAAACCAACTATCCATGCATAGGGACGGTCTTGTACCATCCAACCCTTGGCCCTTAACGACGTAGGCGTATACCCTACGCGGTTTGGTGAGGCTATCATCACCTGGCCCTGAATCACCACTCTTCTGGATGGGACTTTCACCATCCAACCCTTGGCCCTTAACGACGTAGGCGTATACCCTACGCGGTTTGGTGAGGCTATCATCACATGACCCTTTGACTCTGAATTAACACTGGCCCTTAACAACGTAGGCGATACCCTACGATGTTTGGTGAGGCTATCATCACCTGGCCCTTGGACTCTCAATCAACAACAATCCATCACCACACCGACACTCAATCAATTATCACATACGACAATATCACCAATCATCTCTTCATCCATAATTACTTACAAACGACTACCACATCAACATCCAATCGAACACGATACAAATCAATTACTAACACGCACACACACACACGTATTCACACACTTTCAAACAATCACAATTAATCACTATTAGTCATATTTGACTACCACGTCAACATTTAATCAAACACAACACGAGACAAACACTAACACACACACATTCAACCAAGTAACTCCACGATCGATAATCCAAATTAACATACTCAGACAAGGATAAAATCAATTACTGAATCAAGATAGGAACAAAAGTACTTTTATAAAAATATACGGAGGGTTAGCAAGAATCATCTTGCCTTAAACTCGACAACCACGACCTCAGAGACCTCCAACCAACTCGAACGAACCTGAGACAACAATCCAAATAAATCCTTGGCATTAATTAACTCATACAAATCCACTACGAACAAACCCCCAAATTCAAACCCTAGAATCATACCTCCAACTTACCAATTCAGCAACCACCCGAATCAACCCTTACTCCAACAGCTCAGTGGTCTGCACATGAACAACACAAGAAGCCAAGTACAATTTACAGCATGCCCACAGCCCTGCAACACAACCGAATTTGTCCAAAGTTCAGCTAGAATTTAATCGTTCAATTAATCCAGAAATTTCGGAAGGTAACAGCCGAGAGTTCTAACCCACGCAACTCTGCCTTACCTCGCTGTCGACCACGTCTACGCCGCCGGAACTGGCTCCTGTCGCCGGAATATCAGCCACCATCTGTAATATCCCTCAATTTTTAATAAGGATATTTGGGTAATTTTCCCAACCTTCGTTCATTAATTATTTCGCTTTCAGTGGAGTTCGGATTTTCCGTAACATCCATGATGTCCGAAATAATTCCGTGAGTGGTATAAAATACATTCGATGTATTTTCGGGACTTAGAATATTTGTTTGGATACAAACATATAATTTCCGGGGTTTAAAAACCCATACCAAAACTAATTTTTTTATAACAGTGCCACGAGTTTCCTCCGCCTGTGCTTGTCTTGACACAATACTCCCTCCCTGTAACTTTGTCCGGGCACTTGTCATGAGTTTGGCTGAGGAAGTGATGAGTAATCCTCTCCTCCTTCAGCTATAAAAGAGGTCGTGGGCAGCTCTCAGAAAAGGCAACCCACCTTCTTCCTCTTGGCCATATCTCCTCTCGTTCAAGTCCGTCGGCAACCACTCCCGTCCCCGAGCTCGTTCAGCTCTTTCCCGGCGTCGAGGCGGCGGAAGCCCAGCGAAGTCCCTCCTCCCCGGCGTGTCCATGGTGGAAGCCGAGCCCCTGTTGCTCTGTTTTGCTGTTGAAAATTGTTACGTGAGTTTTGGGTTGTTTTGATTTAGGAAGATGGATGAATAGTAGCTGGTGGGGCCCCTTGCTTGTTTTGCTGATGGGCCGTGTTGGCCCAAATCAATTCCAGTCCAGTTTTGACCCGAAATTTATACGAACGTTAGACCGTGATCTGCTGGATCGCGTGTGGACTCGTATTCTGCTAGGAATATTCTGAAGCTTTAGCCATATCCTTGGGAAGGATATTTTCGGTAGTCGTCTCGTCTAGATTCATCGCCGAATCTATTCCATGCAAGTGGCGGTTCGCTCTTGCTCATCATTCCATATTTCCATTAATTATCAATGGTTTGATTGTTAATTAATTTGGAATGATTTACTGTTTTGTTGGGAACAGTTTTGATAAATAATATGGATTAAAATATGATATTATAATAGGTTGTATATCTGTTAGAACAACGCTATTATAGATATATATTTTATGAGGATTGCCAGGAGGGCAACAATATGAAAAGAATATGATATTATAATAGGTTGTATATATGCTAGAACAACGCTATTATAGATATATATTTTGGCCTGAGGGCTTTGATATGATTATTACTGTGTTGAACTGTTTAGTTAGCACGAGTATTCGTAGGAGCGATGGACTAATTGAGGTCTAGTCGTTTCTTGATAATGAAAATGGTGCTAAGGGTTCTAAACTCAAAGACCATTTGGTGGGTCATGACCTTTCTCTATACTCGGGTATAGAGATGGTGGCATAAAGCTGGTGCTACAAATCTTGGGATTCGTCCCATTCAGGAGTATGTCCCTCATGGCGAAACATATGTCCTATATGTCCCTCATGGCGATACATATATTTAAAAGCCTATAACGTGATGCGCGTTTTGGAATTAAATAAGATAAGTGCCGTCGTAGCACATGATTAATATACCCTTGGCGAGTAGTGCAACTAAGTAAATAGTGCAGCTAGGAAAGCTCGTCTTGACTTTTGATCAGAGTACGTTCTCTTTCCAATCTGGATTCGCTGTAAGCGATGAGGTTGGTCGTGAACCGAAACATCTTAGTCAGTTCTTAAATCATCGTTATGTGGTTCTGTAAGATTCAGACTTTGATGTGATTTGTTGATGTGTTTAACTGTTTAGTTAACACTTGAGGATTTGATGTGATGTGTTGATGAGTTTAACTGTTTAGTTAACACTCGAGGGCTTGATGTGATTTGTTGATGTGTTTAACTGTTTAGTTAACACTTGAGGGCTTTGATGTGATTTGTTGATATGTGGAACTGCTTGTGTCAGCATTTGTGTGAATTAATTGTTAATGTTTTCCGCCCTTGCTTAGTCTATTCATTAGACTAACCCCTTGTATTTTATTTATCTGCAACGTCATGGTGGTGTCGTCCGTCCGTTTCGGCACATACATGTCCAAAAAGGCTAGATCGACTATGAACATGAACGGTATTTGAAAATGTTTTAATCAGGCTACGATCTTTGGGCGTTGACTACTGAAGTCAATACTCTTGTAAATTATTTTAAGTCTTCCGCTGTATTGTAATAACTCTGTATTTTGTCGCATTTGGAATTGTGTTGAAATTCCGCGACTATGTTCAAATGAAAGTTATGGTAATTTTGTATCATAATTGTTCTTTATGAATTGTGTTTCAATGGTAAAGCCTGGGGTGGCTTCGGTGTGGAAACCGAGGTCACTAGCGGTAATACCTTTCCAAATGGGTTAAAATTTGGGGGTGTTACACCAGCAGTAGTCGCGAACGCACAGCAGCAGCAACCGAACGCAGCAACAGTCTGCGGTCTCTTTCTCTCCAGCTGGACGCGGCTCGAATCAGGGAAGGAGAGGCTACCACTGCTGGTTCGAGCTCACCAAAGAGAAGAAAATGGCGGAGCACAGAAGGGAGGAGGAGGGAGCATAGCTGCTCAACAAGCTGCTCACCGAAAGGAATTAAGGGTTTTTCCCTTTTCTGATTTTTCCCCCAAAATCTGCCTTTTGATGATTTAAATAGACATAGAATTATTTTACCATTTAACATATATATTTATCGGGTATTTCAGAAACACCATAATTAAGATAACATATTTACTAACCACTAAAAACCAAAATATGGTAAGTGAAGTTGTATATATACATTTGTGTGGGATTCTCATTCATATCATTTCTATATACCTAAATTTGTACTAAAACATTTAAGACAAAAGTGAAACAACTGAGATAATTTTAGTACCATGCAGTGAAATCATCCTGGATGCATTGATAATCATCACCAATCATACATTACCAAACACTTTGCACCTATTAGATGATCAAAACAACTTTGCCTTTCGTTGTCCTGTAAAATAAGTACAAAAATTCTTATTAAATTTGAATACAATGCAGAATAGTAAAAAAGATTACGAAATCAAAGTATTTAGTACAAACAGTTCTCACCTTAGTAAACCATTTATAAAAACAAGCATACCTATCAGTTGGATATGCGTCTGTATAGCTGCAATTACAATCTCATACAATTTGAGTTCTTTAGTTTAGTAAAAGGTGTTTCATAAAGTCATTAAAATACAAATTTATTTATTTTTACATGCTCACAATGTAGTGGTTTTCATATTTGAGATGGAGTAAAATTTTGCAACACATAAACAAATAAATATCACAAGCCCATGAATCAGTTAACTTATCAGTTCCCAAATATGCCCTAACTTCAGACTTACCTTGCAACATGCTTCTAATGTTTGATAACATACTTCAAATTTCATGAAATGTAAGAAAAAAGAATATTTCATGAAGATTGTTTACAACATGAAAGATTGAACAGTTATAGATGACCAATAACATAGTTCGACAATAGCAGGTAGTACATGCTATAAACATCATAAGCATATCGCAATTCATAAGTGAAAGAACTGAGAGAATTTTCATTCATATCATTTGTATATATAATCCTAAATTTGTACCAAAATACCTAAGATAGAAGTGAAAGAACTGAGATAAATACATTTATTTGGAATTTTCATCGAGCATGATTTTACTGCATGCTATGAAGTACATTTCTCTGGGATTTTCATTCATCTAATGCCTTATGTGGTCTGAAAGCTTGATTGTCATAGTAGTTTTAGTCATCTTTTTAATATTGAATCTTGTAGTTGAGATGATGTTTTCATTATACCTTCTCATCTAACAATGCAGCAAAATAACATAAATTAAGAATTATACATAAATAGGTATACAGATGGACATTCAAAAAATGTAGATAACATATTTACTAACCACTAAAAACCCAAATATGGTAAGTGAAGTTGTATATATACATTTGTGTGGGATTCTCATTCATATCATTTCTATATACCTAAATTTGTACTAAAACATTTAAGACAAAAGTGAAACAACTGAGATAATTTTAGTACCATGCAGTGAAATCATCCTGGATGCATTGATAATCATCACCAAGCCATACATTACCAAACACTTTGCACCTATTAGATGTTCAAAACAACTTTGCCTTTCGTTGTCTTGTAAAATAAGTAGAAATTTTCTGATTAAATTTGAATACAATGTAGAATAGTAAGAAAGATTACGAGATCGAAGTATTTAGTACAAACAGTGCTCACCTTATTAAACCACCTATAAAAATTAGCATAACTATCAGTTGGATCTGCATCTGTATAGCTGCAATGACAATCTCATACAAATTGAGTTCTTTACTTTAGTAAAAGGTGTTTCATAAAGTCATTAAAATACAGATTTATTTATCACATATGTATAGAGAATGAATGATTATATAAATAGAAAGATGGTCAGAGTTTTACTACATACAGTCATGAAGTTTACAAGAAATGTTTTTTCTTGTATTCTGAAGGTTCAGAAGAGAAAGCTCCTTTACCTGCTTGAAAGCAAACAATAGGACTGAGTATTGCTGAAGTTCAATGCATTTATTCCTCTACTTTTGATCATATATATCTTCATGATACAAATAATGGGATGGCAAATCCTAAGAACAATGCAATAATTATAAGGATTGTAATTTTCTATTTACATAGTATAATGTGAGTTTAAAAGGATTGATAGATATACCTTAAGTGATTCATCTGTAGCCGTAAAAGAGCAACTATTTTATATTACTTCTGCTTTCGTTAGAACTTCAAAGGATACCACATTTTCAACCATTTGTTTGCTATACTGTAGGTCTGTAGGCGGCTTTGTAAATACTTTAAGGGTAGTCCTTTCTTTTGCCCTTGAGCAGCCAACATATAACTGTCCGTGCAAAAAGCATGGTTGTCGTAAATATATCCCAACTTGATCAAGTGTTTGTCCTTGAGATTTGTTAATTGTCATTGCAAAACACAATTTGATAGGAAATTGTTTGCGCTGAAACTGAAAATGATACTTGGATGATGATGGAGCTTTAAGGGTAATCCAAGGAATGAAAACTTGTTCACCTTTATAATAGTCGCACGAAATTTCACAAACAATTGTATTGCGATAATTTTTTTTTACAGATCATCCTTGCACCATTACACAAACCAGACATTGGATCTAGATTTCGCAATATAATTACAGGATAATCTTTTTTTAGAATTAATTCATGTGGACTCATTCCTGAAGGACATAGAGTATTTATGAACTCGAGCGGATATACTTTGCAGTTGTCATCTATTGAAGAATCTATACTTGTATATTTGGTCAAAACTCATGGAAATATTTCAATCAAAGTTGTGTTTATCATATCTACATCTTCATTCGTAGGAGTTAATATGGCTCGGCCACAAAAAATGGAGTTATCGAGTGAAAGGTCTAACCATTTCTGGGAATATGTATTGCACTAAGAGATCAAAGCAATTTTCATAGATGCTAATGCAGTCTGAAATTTTAATTGGTATTTCGATTAAAGCCTTTTCTGTATTTTGTAGAGATCCATTACCAAGCCACAGTAGAAATTCTGAAAAAATAGGGTCTTGGCTTGCTCGTATATTTTTTGTTAGTTTGAATTTTATGAGTTTTGGCCACATGTAAGAACTCACCAAGCTAGCACAAGCTGCTTCATGTTGTGTTTTGTGCGGCAAATACCGATAAGACATGTATGAAATCTCCACCAAAAACTATCATCTTTCCTCCAAAAAAGATATTTGTTATCACATAAATCTTGCAAGAGTAAATCCAATGCTTCTATGTTCTCTTTTTTTGCCATAGATGCTTTATCCCATATTATAAGAGAAGATTCTCTAAGCAAGTGTGCAAGACTCCTTTGTTTGGAAACATAACAGACTAAAGATCCATCATCGTCAATGGGTAGCTTGAAACGTGAATGCGCTGTTCTTCCAGTAGGTATATTTGATGCCGCAATTCCCGAGGTGGTGGTTGGAAGAAAAATATTTCCAATGGATGGGGTTTTGGCATAAAGCGCACAATAGAGAAAGGTTTTTCTTGTTCCACCTGAACCATCAATAAAAAAAAGTACCGGGAGTATTTGATTTAATGTGTTTCATTATGCATTTGTATGCGGCTCACTGTTCTTCGTTAAGTACTTTTGGTGCATTAACATAACATGCAGGAACATGAGCATTCAATGCATCAGTGATATCTCTTGTTATCTTATAACTACGTGTCTCCAACTTTTGATAAACATCCAACTTATAAAACTTTAGATTTTTTCCCATGGCATCCAAATACTTCTCAATCTCAAGACATGTTAGATGTAAAAAAAATCAATTTCTCCTTTATACTGATACGCAAAATCTTCTGAAATATATTTGTACTGTTGTTCCCATAATGATATTGGATCTATATGTTCACAATGCACAAGCAATGTCGCAAACAATCTATGCAATGCTGATGGCATCTGAGTTTCTATTGCCTCTTTCATGCATGAATCAGCATTGTCATCTCGTTCAACCAAACCTTTCTTTTCTGCCGCTTCTTGGAATGTACTACATGTGTAGCCAGCAATTGTTCGAAGGTCTATGAATGATTTTGCTGACTTAATGTGTGTGAGAAGAAGCCGAAGGTAATATCGTTCTCCTTCCGCAGGATTAACATACGTAAGCCTTCCAATCGCAACTGGAAACTTTCTCTTTGTCCATGACTTATTAGATTTATTCCATACATAGTGCATTGGAAATTCAGAATGTAGATATGGAGGGTCATTTGGATGATCATTGTTATAACTAAAAAAATCCCATCAACATAGTTTTTTGACGATTTTCATTTGCAACCACATTCTGCAAATTCTCAGATTCATGAAATGTGACAAGATGCATGTTTGGTAAATGTACTTGCAGTGGAATTAGAGCAGGAGTCATTTGATATAAGTCAAATCCAAATATTCTCCAAGCAGATTCTAGAGAAGATACCCATCTAGCAGATTGAAATGATGTGATTTCATCTCGGATATCAGAATCCCTATCAGATATGTTAAAAGAAATTCGATCATGTCCTTTGTATATATACTTGTAAATGTATTTGAAGGTGGGGATGGCACTAGGGCGGGGAATCCCCGCCACGGGGATGGGGATTTTATACGGGGACGGGAGCGGGGATGGGGGAAATTATATCCCCGCCGCAGAGATGGGGACGAGGTTGGGGATAGTGGTCCTCGCCCCGGTACCCACCCCGCCCCCGTCCCCGTCGGGGATCCCCGCCCTCGTTTCCGTCGGAAGGATTAGAGGAGCTAAATCCACTATCCACCATTGCTTAATTTGGACTAGAATTCCAACTTTGATACTAGTATTACTTGTTGGTTTTTTTAAAATGATTAAGGGTATTTACTATTTGGAGTTGTTTACGTATTGAATGGGTACTTGATGTTAAACTATCTTTTCTATGCTTGTATTTGGTTGGATGTATTGTTAGTTAGCTTGTCTATACCATGTTCTTGGTTACCTATGCTTACGTTTTGTGATTTGTGAATGAATTGTTTTCTAATTAGGGCTATATTACGCATGGGAAAAATTAGCGGGGATGGAAAATCCCCGTTGGGGAATTTAAATGGGAAAAATTAATAGGGATGGGGATTCCCCGGTGGGGACGGGGATGGGGCGGGGATGGGGACAGGGAAAATTTTAAACAAGAAACGGGGATGGCGACGAGGACGGGGAATGAAATTCTAAACGGGGATGGGGATGGGGAGGGTACTCCCCACCCTAAGGAGGGTACTCCTCGCCCGTTGCCATCCCTATTTTACGGCTTCTATTGTGGAACAAACTTTAACATTTATGTGACAATCAAAAGATGCAAGAAGATAGGGATTGTAAGGTATAACCCATCGATTATCCAAGTCAACACCTTTAATGGAAATAGAGTCCTCATTTTTCCTTCTTCTATAAATTGGGTAGGAGTCATTGCCACATGTTGTAAAATCATAATAGTCTTTTGGATAGTTAAATCTGCAGTAACTGCGAAAACCTTTTTTTCTATGCAAGAACAACATGGATCAAGAATTCCACACGGACCATGAAGCATTTGTTTTATAACAAGCCTGTGCAAATATGGATTTTCAGTGGAAGGTAACTCTGCACATACAAATTGATCAAAAACGTATGGCCTAAGTATCTTATGTGTAGAGCACAATATTACTAAGATATGCGCATGTGGTAAACCATGCTTCTGAAACTCAATAACTTCAACTCTTTCTTTAACTGGACCAAAAATATTCTCCTCCATTATTAATTTTTTCAACAATGTAAGTTTAGATAAAAAAAATCCTAGCTACTATGTCAAGTCTATCTTGAGCCTTCTCTCCCGATTCTAATTTTTCTTTTATCTTTGGCAAGCCTGGATTACAAGTAATTGTAACAAATAAATCTGGTTTGCCAAATTTCTAAACAAGGCTCATCGCATTTAGATACATGCACCTCATATCCCTAGGACCACCAAATGAATGAGGGTGGCAATATCACACGTTGTCCAATACAAGAGGCATTTATAGTGCCATCATTTACATTGTCAATAATACCCTGATACAACTCACTTTTTTTTTATTCATACGTAATTAGTCCAAGCGAGTATTCTCAATTTTCACATACATATCAACTATATATTGAAGAAATATTCTGCTAGAGCGAAGCAAGAAATTGTTTGGCCGTATTTGAATTTTATAAGCATAATATTCTCTGCAAGATATTTCATAATCTTCTTTTGGCACTCTTAACGTGGATACTACCCAAAAAATGATTCAAGTTACTAAGCATCAGAAGAATATATGAGAATAATTGGTAGAAAGGTAAAATAAAAACTTGTTGCTTCTTGAAGTAAAATATCAGACGCGTCTTGCACCAAACATGTTGATATCGAAAAAGTGATATCGTCATTTTTACGTGTACTCTTTTGCTTCACTCTTTTCAGGCTGCGATGCCATCCTGATTCTCCTTTTGGAAATAATAGAGGATATTGTAAAGGATCATAGCAGCCATAGTAGTGTAGAATTTTGTGGGGCTCATTTGATTTGCCATAAACTATAATATGGGGACTGTGTATCTGATCAGAGTTTGCATCTTCAACAAATATTACAGCTACTTCATTACATGTTGGAGCATTATAAACTCGTTGATCTAATACTGGATTATGAGAAATCACAATTCTTGAACTTTCTGTTATACAAACCTCTTGTAGGGATCGGAAGAAATATGCATATGGATTTTGATTCATTACTGTCATGAGAATTGATATGATATCTGCATTTAGGTTTTAAAACAGTTGAACCCTTGTGTCGATTTTCAGAAGCACCATCATAGAAATACATCTGGAGATAATTTGGATTGTCTCCAGTAGGTAACAAATCAGAAATGAAGTGATAGATTTGTCCTTCTAGCACCAAAGTGTATATACCATTCTTTGACTCTTTCTTAAACTTTCCACCAATTGAAGTGAAAGGAAAGAAATTGTTATATACTCTAGCATATTTTCTAAATTTTATCCCATGATCATCATCCTTTGTAAATAAATCAACAAGTTCCTATGGAGTTTCATTTGTAGCAAGCCGAATTTCCCCATTAGAACAACAAAGTGTTGAAAATTCATATGCAAATTTCACTACATTGCATTCCTTGCATGTTGTTGAACTCGGGAGCACAATTGCTGTTGTTGGCACATGTTCCATACCAAGTGCTGCAAAGACTGGTTCATTTTGTATGCGGCTCCTTCGTCTTTTTTTTCTTGTTGACGCTATTGAAGTAGAACTGCTCGTCACTTTTGCATGTGGTGTGAAATGCGAATCTTCCTAATAGTAAAATACCCCAAATAAGTTGATAATGGCATAAGGGTAAATAAAGATTTTTGTGGGACTTATAAAATCTGAAGGGGTAAATCAAAGGGTCAGAAACCGATCTTCTTCTTCGGCGAGCCACTCAGCTGGGCGAACTCGAGCTCCCCGACTCTCTTCCGTGTTCAGCCTTCTTCCCGCCGGCGAGCTAGACCCGGCCGCCTCTTGCCACCTCTTCCTTCCCCTGAGCGAGCTGCGACCAGTTGCAGAAGAAGAGCCACGAGTCGCTGCTGCTGAAGGCCGAAAGCTGTTGTGCTGTTCACTGCTGCTGCGTTTGGGTGTTGTTGTTGCCGGAGTTGCTGCTGTTGGGGGTTGATATTCCGGCGACAAAGAAGCCAGAACCAGGGGCGAGCTTCAGCAAACAACAAGGTAAGTATGGGTTCTTCAATCTGATTTTTTTGGGCTGCGACCTTCTGCTGATCTGGGTTGACAGATTGGGCAGATTTGGTACGGTTATTGGAAGAAATTTGTGGACAGATTGGTTAAGATTGCAAGGGGTAGTGAGCAACCAGTAATTGTTAAATCGCTTCCTCTATTGTTGACAGATTTGGATGCTTGGACTGAACTGGATTATGGGCAATTTCAGTTGGAAATTTGCAGGAATTGGATTTTTGGTAAATTCAGTTTGGAAAATTGAACGTATAATTTTAGGGTTTGGAATTGGGGGTTTGTTGGTTGTGGATTGATATGAGTTAATTAACGCCAGGGTTTTGCTCGGATTGATTTCACAGGTTCATTCGGGTTGATTGGAGATCTATGGGGTCGTTGTGGTTCGACTTGAGGCAAGAGGATTCTTGCTAACTTTATATAATTTTTTATAAATTGATTTATGCCTAGTGTTTCATAATTAATTTTATCCTTGCTTGAGCAATTTAAATTGGATTAATTGACTATATAGATACTTGGTTGAAATGAGTGTGTATGCATGTGTTAGTATTTTGTCTCGTATCGTGTTGAATAAATGTTGACGTGATAGTCAATTGTGACTAAATGTGATTGATTGTTGTTGATAGTGTTTGTTGACACTTGTGTGTGTGTGTTGGATTGTGTATGTCGACACCTGTGTGTGTTGGCGGTTGAGTATTAAATTGTGTGCGTGCTGGCAGTTGTATGCTGGGATTGTGCGTTTGTGTGTGAATGTTTGTGTGTGAATGTGTGTATGCTGTTGACTGATGTGGATTGATTGTTGTTGTTTGATTGTGGCGGATTGATTGTTATGGATTGATTGTTGTGGATTGATTGTCGTGGATTGATTGGATTATTGATTTTAAAGTTTCTTGGTTGAATATATATATGTGTGAAAATGTGTTAATAGAGGTCGTGTGTAATAATTGATTGGTTGTCGGTGTGGTGGTTGGATTGTTGTTGATTGAGAGTCCAAGGGCCAGGTGATGATAGCCTCACCAAACATCGTAGGGACCGAGTGTCGCCTACGTTGTTAAGGGCCAGTGTTAATTCAGAGTCAAAGGGTCAGGTGATGATAGTCTCACCAAACCGCGTAGGGTGCACGCCTACGTCGTTAAGGACCAAGGGTTGGATGGTGAAAGTCCCATCCGGAAAGTGTGTTGATTGTCTCACCCGGTGATGTGGTGGTGGAGACGGAGGTTGGATTGGAGGTGTTGGTGGTTGTGTGTGTTGGTTATGTATTGATATTGGTTTTATACTTGATTAGTGGTTTTGTGATGAATATTAGTTGTGTACTTGATTAAGTAGTTGTGTGATGATATTGATTGTGTGTTTTGGTTATTGGTTTTATGTTGGATAATGATTATTGGCTAGTGACTTATTGCTCAATATTAGTTCTTTATGAGGTGGGTTTCTGTTGGTATGGTTGTTTATGGTAACTAGTGGATTATGAAGGTTGGTTGTGTTGATTATTATTAGTTGTGGTTGCGGGTCATTGTTGTCCATTGGTAGTGGTTGTTGGATCTTGGTGCGAATTGTTTTAGAAAGTTGGTTATGTGGATGTTGTGAAGGTTGGTTTCCCATCTTGATGGTGTGGGCCAATATGAGTTAGGTTGAGGTGTATGGGTTACGACCCATGTTATCGATCAGACGGCACCGGAAGGGTGGCTGGCCTAGATCGTTGTTTTGTTATGTTGGTATCATGTGATGATTGTCTTGTTGAAGCTTATGTGTTTGTTTATGTGAAGGTTAATTGAATGTGTTAGTGCAGTAGGGAGTTCAGTATAATTGATTAGTCTTGGTTGTAAGTCAGTAGTAAGATATATGTATATATGTTTCATAGGGTTGATGTTTGAGGTATTAGTAATAGAGAGAAAGTTTGATGGGATTGTTTTATTCATTTATACTCGTGTAAGGTTGAGATTGGCTGAAATGAGGTTAGCATAGTGAAGAGTTGGATAAGAATGGTTGTTCAGATCGGTTATGTGGCAGAGTGTGTTTATGTTTTGAGATGTGGTTGGTTTTGGTTGGTTGATATGATTAAGTGTAATTTATGATATTATATATATGTATACATTGTGGCGTGTTGTCGTTTGTTGTGAGTTGATTGGTGATATATATATATATATGTTTTGAACTGTTTTGGCTTGAGGAGTCTTGCCAGTCTTTCAAAAGACTGACCAACTTCGGTTTACGTGTCGCGGTTGGCTGGGGTATCGGGTCCCCCAGTCAATCAGGCTTTGTAGGTTTGCAGTAACAAGCGGGTTCTGGATCACAGATGTGTCTTCACAGTGAAAATTTTAGTTGTGCATCAGATTTGAAAATATTGTATTCGCTTCCGTTGTTTTAGATTTAAATTGATGCATTTAAACTGGATGACAGGTTTAAGTATTGTTTAAAATCTTGAGCAGGGATTTTAATGTTGATGATTTTATGTATTAGTAGAGTTTTGGATTTCTTTTCTTGTAGAAACCGCCTTATAGTCCTTCGGGACTATGGCACTGTAGCACCTCTGGCCCGGGGTGTTACAGAAATTGGTATCAGAGCATTTACGTTCTAAAATGGTTTTCAAAAGTTTGATGTGGATGAGACCACTCGTAAAAACTGTAAAGCAATCGTGTGATCAGAGACCCTTGTTGTTGCGCATAGGTGAGTTTGTGTTTGATATATTTTATATGTGATGTTGAGTATTGATGATTAATTTCATATGCGATGTTTAATGTGGTTAAGTAAATTTTATGGTGTGTTCCCTGGTAAGTGGGACGTGCTAGAGATTTAAAGAGTATGAGTATGGTAGAGGATGAAGCCGTTGGGCTTATCGTCAAGAGATTGATGCAGGTAGTCTAGTAACTGATGATTCAGTATGAAGTTGTTGTGTGCTGTTGTTATTGTTAGGGTTGAGCAGGATAGATTAAGCGCATTCAGATATGGTTGTGTTCTGAGATGAACTTTGATGGTAAGGCATAGCTGTACAATCCTTGAGTATACTGATGAGTGCTGATCAGGGAAACTACTACAGTTGATTCTGATCAGACTATTGATGCTTGAGATGATAAGAAACAGAGGACTCAGTCTGCACCGGAAAAAGGGGGATTTTACGACTATGGGTTCGGCTGAGTTGAGAAGCAGAATGTGTCTGTGACTACAGGAAGATGACAGTTACTGTAACAACAAATAAGGGTTTAGTGCATGTGTTGAAAGTCATGATCCTAGAGACTCTGGCAGAATTGTTAGTGCGATGTCAGCTATAAAACTGCTAAGAAAAGGTTATGCCGGTTATGTGTGTCTGTTGAGATAGAGAAAGCAGATAGAGGAATTTATGGAGTTAGGCTTTATTAAGCCAAGTGATTCTCTTTGGAATGTGCTGTATTGTTGGTTAAAAAGGAAGGATGGTTCCTTTTGATTTTGCATGGATTATAGGGAGTTAAGTACATGTTGGATCAATTGCCAGGAGATGCAGTGTTTTCAAAGATTGACTTGAGATCATGTATTCTCATCTTAGGATTTGAAATGAGGATATTCACAGGACTGTCTTCAGAACTAAGTATGATTACTATGAGTTAGTTGTGATGCCTTTCGGGTTGACTAGTGCTTCCGCGGATTTCAAGGGTTTAAGGAACTGATGTTTTAGAAAGTACTTGGATTATTATGGTGATTTTTATTGATGATATTTTAGTATATTCTTGGAGTAAGAGAGACTACGAGAACAACCTTGAAATGTTAAGGAAATTGGGAGTATTCTCGGATTTACAGATTACTACAGGCGGATTGTGGCAGGGTACGTAAGACTTAAGAATTTTGAATGGAACAGGAGATGTCAGGAGAGAGTTTCGAAGAACTCAGGAAGTTTTTGATTAGTGCGCTTGTGTTGGTTTTACTGCGGAGAACAGAAAGGTTTGTCATCTATAGTGATGTGTTTGAACAAGGTTTGGGCTACGTTTTAATGCAGAATGGAAAGGTCATTGCATATGCTTCTTATTAACTCAAATTGTGTAAGAGAGAGTTGAACGTGAGACAAAGATGGTTGTTAGAATTGATTGAGGATTATGAAAAGATATTGTTTATCAATCAGAAAAGGGCTACTGTGGTTGCTGGTGCTTTGAATAGAAAGTCGACTCTCGAGCATATGGTTGCTTGTCTGACAGTTCTGCCGGATTGCAACTGGAATGGTGATGAATGAAAGTGAAATTGGTTCGGGAAAGAGCGGACACAGCAGAATATGAGGGAATGTTGAGTAAGATATGCAGTGAGATTGCTCAGGGAAGAGTGTTCGGATTTTTGTTCAGGAAGATGGAGTATTGTGATTTCAGAATCTACTATGTGTGTTAGCTGATAAAGAGATCAGAGAGTTGATTCTCAAGGAAAGTTATTCTTCGGCAAGTCCTGAACATTCTGGAGTCAGTTATGCAAGGCAGTTATCCGAACTTGTTTGATCTTAGTTTCGAGGATGAAACTCTTATAAGGAGGGGAGAATGAAATACCCCAAATAAGTTGATAATGGCATAAGGGTAAATAAAGATTTTTGTGGGACTTATAAAATCTGAAGGGGTAAATCAAAGGGGCAGAAACCGATCTTCTTCTTCGACGAGCCACTCAGCTGGGCGAACTCGAGCTCCCCGACTCTCTTCCGTGTTCAGCCTTCTTCCCGCCGACGAGCTAGACCCGGCCGCCTCTTGCCACCTCTTCCTTCCCCTGAGCGAGCCGCGACCAGTTGCAGAAGAAGAGCCACGAGTCGCTGCTGCTGAAGGCTGATAGCTGCTGTGTTGTTCGCTGCTGCTGCGTTTGGGTGTTGCTGTTGCCGGAGTTGCTGCTATTGGGGGTTGATATTCCGGCGACAAAGAAGCCAGAACCAGGGGCGAGCTTCAGCAAACAACAAGGTAAGTATGGGTTCTTCAATCTGATTTTTTTTTTGCTGCGACCTTCTGCTGATCTGGGTTGACAGATTGGGCAGATTTGGTACGGTTATTGGAAGAAATGTGTGGACAGATTGGTTAAGATTGCAAGGGGTAGTGAGCAACCAGTAATTGTTAAATCGCTTCCTCTATTGTTGACAGATTTGGATGCTTGGACTTAACTGGATTATGGGCAATTTCAGTTGGAAATTTGCAGGAATTGGATTTTTGGTAAATTCAATTTGGAAAATTGAACGTATAATTTTAGGGTTTGGAATTGGGGGTTTGTTGGTTGTGGATTGGTATGAGTTAATTAACGCCAGGGTTTTGCTCGGATTGATTTCGCAGGTTCATTCGGGTTGATTGGAGATCTCTGGGGTCATTGTGGTTCGACTTGAGGCAAGAGGATTCTTGCTAACTTTATATAATTTTTTATAAATTGATTTATGCCTAGTGTTTCATAATTAATTTTATCCTTGCTTGAGCGATTTAAATTGGATTAATTGACTATATAGATACTTGGTTGAAATGAGTGTGTATGCGTGTGTTAGTATTTTGTCTCGTATCGTGTTGAATAAATGTTGACGTGATAGTCAATTGTGACTAAATGTGATTGATTGTTGTTGATAGTGTTTGTTGACACTTGTGTGTGTGTTGGGTTGTGTATGTCGACACCTGTGTGTGTTGGCGGTTGAGTGTTAAATTGTGTGCGTGCTGGCAGTTGTATGCTGGGATTGTGCGTTTGTGTGTGAATGTTTGTGTGTGAATGTGTGTATGCTGGAATTGACTGATGTGGATTGATTGTTGTTGTTTGATTGTGGCGGATTGATTGTTATGGATTGATTGTTGTGGATTGATTGTCGTGGATTGATTGGATTATTGATTTTAAAGTTTCTTGGTTGAATATATATATATGTGTGAAAATGTGTTAATAGAGGTCGTGTGTAATAATTGATTGGTTGTCGGTGTGGTGGTTGGATTGTTGTTGATTGAGAGTCCAAGGGCCAGGTGATGATAGCCTCACCAAACATCGTAGGGACCGAGTGTCGCCTACGTTGTTAAGGGCCAGTGTTAATTCAGAGTCAAAGGGTCAGGTGATGATAGTCTCACCAAACCGCGTAGGGTGCACGCCTACGTCGTTAAGGACCAAGGGTTGGATGGTGAAAGTCCCATCCGGAAAGTGTGTTGATTGTCTCACCCGGTGATGTGGTGGTGGAGACGGAGGTTGGATTGGAGGTGTTGGTGGTTGTGTGTGTTGGTTATGTGTTGATATTGGTTTTATACTTGATTAGTGGTTTTGTGATGAATATTAGTTGTGTACTTGATTAAGTAGTTGTGTGATGATATTGATTGTGTGTTTTGGTTATTGGTTTTATGTTGGATAATGAGTATTGGCTAGTGACTTATTGCTCAATATTAGTTCTTTATGAGGTGGGTTTCTGTTGGTATGGTTGTTTATGGTAACTAGTGGATTATGAAGGTTGATTGTGTTGATTATTGTTAGTTGTGGTTGCGGGTCATTGTTGTCCATTGGTAGTGGTTGTTGGATCTTGGTGCGAATTGTTTGAGAAAGTTGGTTATGTGGATGTTGTGAAGGTTGGTTTCCCATCTTGAGGGTGTGGGCCAATATGAGTTAGGTTGAGGTGTATGGGTTACGGCCCATGTTATCGATCAGGCGGCACCGGAAGGGTGGCTGGCCTAGATCGTTGTTTTGTTATGTTGGTATCATGTGATGATTGTCTCGTTGAAGCTTATGTGTTTGTTTATGTGAAGGTTAATTGAATGTGTTAGTGCAGTAGGGAGTTCAGTATAATTGATTAGTCTTGGCTGTAAGTCAGTAGTAAGATATATATATATGTTTCATAGGGTTGATGTTTGAGGTATTAGTAATAGAGAGAAAGTTTGAAGGGATTGTTTTATTCATTTATACTCGTGTAAGGTTGAGATTGGCTGAAATGAGGTTAGCATAGTGAAGAGTTGGATAAGAATGGTTGTTCAGATCGGTTATGTGGCAGAGTGTGTTTATGTTTTGAGATGTGGTTGGTTTTGGTTGGTTGATATGATTAAGTGTAATTTATGATATTATATATATATGTATACATTGTGGCGTGTTGTCGTTTGTTGTGAGTTGATTGGTGATAGATATATATATGTGCTTTGAACTGTTTTGGCTTGAGGAGTCTTGCCAGTCTTTCAAAAGACTAACCAGCTTCGGTTTACGTGCCGCGGTTGGCTGGGGTATCGGGTCCCCCAGTCAATCAGGCTTTGCAGGTTTGCAGCAACAAGCGGGTTCTGGATCACAGATGTGTCTTCACAGTGAAAATTTTAGTTGTGCATCAGATTTGAAAATATTGTATTCGCTTCCGTTGTTTTAGATTTAAATTGATGCATTTAAACTGGATGACAGGTTTAAGTATTGTTTAAAATCTTGAGCAGGGATTTTAATGTTGATGATTTTATGTATTAGTAGAGTTTTGGATTTCGTTTCTTGTAGAAACCGCCTTATAGTCCTTCGGGACTATGGCACTGTAGCACCTCTGGCCCGGGGTGTTACAAATAGGATATGTCCCTACATATGAAAATGAAGCATATATTATTTGTAGTTTGCTGACGTGAAGAACAAAACTGTATGGCATCCATCATACAATCCAACAAAAGTATAACATATTATTATATATTCATCAACATGCAACCTACAACATACGGCAAACACAATAAATGACATCAAGCGACGCACAAAAATAAGAAAAAAAAAGACCACCAATCTAGAATTTATATCAAACACATCTTATTTGAACAGATAAGAAAAAAGTAAGCGCAAATTTTGGAGTAAATGGCATATGTTAATATAATGCCTTTCTTCAATCTTTTACACTCGTATATTGCATAAAAGTATACACCATCAAATTAGACTATAACGAAATAGCAACATAATCACATCATGTACCAAACAACTAACTGAAATTCCTCCACCCAAAGGCAGATCTCCGCCGCTCTTCAGATCACTGTAATAAGATCAGAATCAAAATTAAAATAAATATATTAAAACGGCAAGTAATTTAAATTAAAATAAAATTAGAATTTTCGCGTGGTACCCTTGAGTTTTTTGCAATTTTTGCCAAATACCTAAAGGCTTGTTATATTTCGTGTGGTACCCCTGAGATTTTGACAAATTTCGCCAAATACCCTTGATGTCAAAAAACGTTAAATTTTGGGATTCAGCCGTTAACTCCTAAAAAAAAGAAAAAAATATATTAAATTACAATATAAAAAATCAAGGTCTATTTGGATCGTATTTTATTTATAGTTATAACATGGAATTTAGTATAAATTTATTTAATCTTGAATTATAATATAATAAAATATATCGAAATACATAATTTAAACAAATCCTAAATCACTTATATTCTCCCCTTTTCAAATATAAATGTATCATAAATAATTAAGTCGAGAAGTGTTATTTTCTTTTTTTTTCTTTTTTTTTTTCTGAATTTTCTTATTTAGTCTGTGTGATACTCTAAACTACAATTCTCATCCCCATACGATGTTGATTTTATAATATATATATATATATAAAAGTAAAATATTATTTGTCTGTACATATAAATAAAGCATAAGACCACCAACTTTGATATTATTGTTTGAAAAAATAAAAGCACACGACCCTTCCACTGTTTAGATTTATATAAAACAAAATACATAGTTTACTTGTAGTTATGATGATTTTTCGTTCATATTTATGCTTAGATATTTTGATTTCTGAATGGTTTTATACATATTCATCTCGACTTGATTATTTGTGATACATTTATATTTGAAAATGGGAGGATAGAAGTGATTTAGGATTTGTTTAAATTGCAGATTTCGATATATTTTATTATATTATAATGCAAGATTAAATAAATTTATACTAAATTCCATGTTATAATTATAAATAAAATACGATCCAAATAGACCTTGATTTTTCATATTGTAATTTAATATATTTTTTTCTTTTTTTTAGGAGTTAACGGCTGAACCCCAAAATTTAACGTTTTTTTACGTCAAGGGTATTTGGCGAAATTTGTCAAAACCTCAGGGGTACCACACGAAATATAACAAACCTTTGGGTATTTTGCAAAAATTGCAAAAACTCAAGGGTACCATGCAAAAATTCCGAAATAAAAATTTAAAGCATATTCTATATAAATTTGCTAATAAAGAACATGGAAAACCGATTATGCATGTTTATGAGTAAGAGCATAGGCATGAAGGAAAGAAGTAGTTATTCATATATATATATATATATAACCTTAGCAAACATAATTAATACCCTTGTATAAACACAAAATTAGGGATACATCATTGGTCATAGTAATCCCATATCCTATACAAAAAAAAAAGGTTTTTTTAGCATCTTTAACCACACAAAACCACCTTCTACATACAAAAAGAACACCCAAAAGTAACTGCAGTATGATTCATTACAAAAATCACTACTGCTTCATGCAGGAGCATGAGCTTATACCATAACAACACTAAACCGTCTAAAAAGGAGCATATCACATATATATGATATGTTCATTTTCAGAAGAAGCGTTTCACCTAGAGTCTAGACTGTATATATAGTTGCAGAGAGAAGAAATTATACTATATCTTTCAACATCCACCTTACGGTATTGTGATCCTCAAGCAATGTCACCACAGGACACAACAACATTTCAGTCTTCTTGCTACGAAGTGTCGTGCTCAATTTGTCTACAAACGAAGCACGCTCCTGTTACACAAGCGTTTGTCACGATACAAACACAAAGGAAAAAGCTAAGAATATGGAAGACAATGAGTTCACTCAAATAAGTGTAGACAAGGTGAGCAGAAAAGATAAATATATGTTCTAGCAATAACAATTATGAAATGATTAGAGTTGCAAACCGTATAACTAATATATGTGCATACAGATACGACAAAGTATATAGATGTTGAAGATCTAATCAAACAACCTGAAGAAAAAAAAAACAAGAAGCGTAAATTTATCTACAACCAATTACCTTGTCATTCATAGAACATATATCGGATGGTTTAAGTTTCAGCAACTGTTCTGCATAGCGATTATGCGCAACCAACTTCAAGGTTCCAGTATCATCTGTAGCCGTGAAATCAAAAAAACACCCTACACAAAGGTAATTATACAAGATGAATATATGGTTGGTCTAATCAAAGTAAGAAAGCATTACGTTATAGTTTCCTTACTTTGCTTTCGACACTGAATACTGTTCACAAGAGTCACACACATAAGAAGTGTTGGGAGGAACATCACAACCCTTACCATACCAATTACAACTAACTGACATGCGTAAGCAATCGGTGGTGAAATCAGGAATATAGGCATCGATCTTAACCATACCACTGGAACTAATGTCAGATGCCTACATATACGACAAGAAAACAATATATATATTTTATAAAATACATAGATAATTGATTGTTATAATAATGTGAAGGGAAAATAGCTAGTCCAAACCTTTATTCCTAAGGCATGTTCAATCGTAACAATCGGCATACCAACTCATCCATTCTCCTTCTTGATAATAGTACTATCTCTTGCCATCACCAATTCTTTGTTCTCTTCAAACCTAAAAACATTACAAGAAGTGGTGAATTGTAAGAAAGAATGTACACATGCCGCTAGTTTGAAAAATACAATCATAAATACAGTTGTCCATATATATCTACTTCTCTTAACTAAGTCATTAACAAACCCCTCCGTGACTATTTTATAGCGATCAACATCAGTTTTTTTCTTTTAAAAGAATTAATACCAACTCAATAATACATATCTACTATGAGCAAATTCTTATAGACTAAATTAGATCACAACAGTCTTGTTATATAACATTGAATAACACATACCATTTACGAAGCTCATTTGCCCTGACCCCGTCAAGATTGATTATAATCTTGCTATGGCAGTTTGTAGACAATGAGAATTCTATCCAAATAAAAATTTAGGAGCTAAAGTTAGTGAAAAAAATAAAGCCGAAAAAATGGATATATATTTATGAGACGCAAAATGGTAGAAATATAGTATTTGAATACTAACCATTAAAAGTTGATGTCTTCAACCCAGTAAGTAAAATAACATAACCACAAGGATTAACACAATCAGGTTTGTCAAAAGTAAATGCGAGTTGATTCCATGCAGAAATAAGTGTAACCTCAGAACAGTTGAAACCAATTGCATATAAAAATGAACTTAGTTATAGCACACGAGAGAGAAAATATGCAACATGTTTAACAAACTATACCTGCCATCAGTAACGTGTAGCTCACATATATCAGATAGATTAGGTGAGAACCTATTCGCCACCTTCCGAGGTGGCGTGCAACGGAGAACCACAACTATCATATCTAGAAGAAATAGGGGATCAAGTGAATTATACAATTATGCTACTATTTGTGTATAGGAGTGAAACATAATAAATACTTTTCACAAAAATGTACCAAATACCGCATTGCAAGGACTTGTTTCACGAAGTATCTCAGAAATCCGAACAAACTTTTGCTTGAACTCAAATGACCATTCATGCAAATCAATTACTTTAACAAAAGAGGAACTATTGATATTGATCTATTTTTCGTCTGGGAAGCGCTTATAATCTCCACCCACAGGTGACACCACAACATTGATAAGGTCATAACACTGATCCTCCTTAATGATATCATCGAAGTAGTCAACATTGTTACCAAACAGTGCGGCTCTCATAGTAACGCCCTGCAAAAGAACAAAAATGTAACAAACATAGACTAAGCATTAGATAAAAATTAAAGTCAAACCTTTTCATCGACAAGATATAGACGTTGGAACTTCTATTTTTCTAGCTTGTTAGAAAAAGTACGTTTACTGATCACCTTAACACACACAACATGATCCTTAGATTTTGTAATAATTGAGTCAAGATACACCTTTTCTGGACTCATCCTACAAGAACACAATTGCATGCATGATCACAAACAAACCTGAAATAACACATGTTGAACAAAATTTGCATGCACAGAATTAAACAAAACGTATCATTTATATTAAAAAAATCGCATACACAACAACAAAAGTACACAAAACAACAACATATCACATAAAAACAAAAAAAAAAGCCCATCAGAAAAAACAAAAACAAGCAGAAATCAAAGTTAACTCTACATGCAGAACTCGGGGGAATGTGGTACGAAATAAGGAAAACAAAACAGAAAGGACATCCAACCAGAGAAGAGAGATGCATAAAATCATTCAAAATAAAAAACAACAATATACACACATGGACATTTAGCACACAACTCAAAAAACTTTTTAAAAAAGCATGAAATAGTACCATATAACAATTAGTAAAGAAAACCATCACAAAATGTTTGGTACAGACTACCTATAACATAAATAAAATAAAAAACATCATAAAGAAGCAAAAAGAGACAGAAAGCAAAACAAACTCTGCATGCAGAACTTTTTTTAAAAAAGGCACCGCATACTAAATAAGAGAAAGAAAACAGAAAGGACATCCAACCACAGAACAAAAAAGAAGTCTTTCAAGAGAGTAAAACAAATATGGCAGGGCACATGCAACCCAAAATACTCTTAAAAAAAACGTAAAAACTGCACTACATGACAACGCTTTAACAAAGAAAAAAAAGGATCATCGGTACATGTAACACAAAACATAAAAAAAACATACCGTAAAAGAAACTGAAAGCACACCCAATCAGAGAAGAAAACAGAAGGTGGAGGCCGTCCCCACCATAGGTTCAAGGGAACAAAAATTCACCGGTCATACAGATTACATCACCTGACTCAAAAGGTGGAGAATTTTGGGAATCGATCTCCATAATAGGAGGTCGTCCCCACCATAGGTGCTATCGTAGCACCTTGAACGACTACACAGGCTCGCATTAGCTTCTGACCTTATTTGAAACTTATTAAGCCAATAGTAAGGCCCCAGCAGTTGTCAATGCACCTGACATTGTAATAGACAAACTCCACGTAGTCAGATTAGAAGAAAGTCATCCGTCAGACAAAATTGCAGCAATCAAAGGACATGAATAGTGAAAGATCCAATCCAAACAAACTAGAAAAATAAGTTTGGCCATTGAAAAAAAAATATATATATTCAGTACAGCAGGAGCACAGTATCGCAAATTAGTCAAAGACTCGATATCCTATCAATGAATTTGAAAAATCCTACACATACAAAACGACAAAGAAATAAAATCAACAAGGTTTAAATGACTTACTTGAAACTTTAAATGACCTACTAGTAAGTTTATATGAGTAGATGGACTATAGTATTTCAGTATATCAAGATCATAAGCCATTGCAGCTAACCTCCAAACAATACAACTCAACATGACAAAACAAGAATAAATAAAATAAACATGAGAAAAATGAAGGCAAGACGAAAATCCATTATGTATCGAAACGTTCAGCAAAGAGGAATGATATGAAACCTTGTTAAAACCTGTGCTGGATTCAAACCCAAGACCTAGGGATTTCTCTGCATGAAACCTTGTTAAAACCTTACTTATCAGGAGGATATGAAAGAACAATAATTGAGCTAGCGGCAGAGTTGCCACCACCACCAAAATAACTTGAGACGACTTGTCATAGCGCAAACTTATTAGCATTAGAACGCTCCAACGAAATGAAACTCAACATTTAACACAACCAA
Organism: Rheum nobile; assembly: GCA_027886185.1. Lineage (NCBI taxonomy): Eukaryota > Viridiplantae > Streptophyta > Magnoliopsida > Caryophyllales > Polygonaceae > Rheum > Rheum nobile. The sequence goes on from WOAB01000020.1 coordinate 10,813,077, forward strand.
AGAAGGAACAAACTTATTAACACTAACCACTAGAATAACATATGAAAACGGTAAAACTGCTTCTTATCTTATACACATTGTCTTCATTGAATCTCTTCCAATCTAGAAATCAACAGATTAACATAAAGATTCTAATTGACCATTGGAAAAAAAAACTGTATATTCAGTACAGATCAGTATATCAAGATCATAAGCCATTCCAGCTAGCCTCCAAACAATACAACTCAACATGACAAAACAATAATAAATAAAATAAACATGAGAAAAATGAAGGCAAGACGAAAATCCATTATGTACCAAAAAGTTCACCAAAGAGGAATGATATGAAACCTTATTAAAACCTGTGCTGGATTCAAACCCAAGACCTGGGGATTTCTCTGCATGAAACCTTGTTACAACCTTACTCATCAGGCGGATATGAAAGAACAATAACTGAGCTAGCGGCAGAGTTGCCGCCACCACCAAAATAACTTGAGACGACATGTCATAGTGCAAACTTATTAGCATTAGAATGCTCCAACGAAATGAAACTCAACATTTAACACAATCAAAGAAGGAACAAACTTATTAACACTAACCACCAGAATAACATATGACAATGGTAAAACTGCTTCCTAGCTTATACACAATGTCTTCACTGAATCTCTTCCAATCTAGAAATCAACAGATTAACACAAAGATTCCAATTGACCATTGAAAAAAAACTGCATATTCAGTACAGCAGAAGCATAAGTATCACAAATTAGTCAAAGACTTGATATCCTATCAATGAATTTGAAAAATCACAAGGAATAGATTTAACTTAATCCTGCCCTGAGATCAATAGAGCTTCATACAAAATTGTTTAGAAGCTAGCAGCAGAGTCGCTGTCACCACCAAAAGAAGTTCAGATGGCCTGCCATAGTGCAAAGTTATTAGCATTACAACACTCCAACAAAAGGAAACTCAACATTTAACACAATCCAAGAAGGAAGAAACTTATTAACACTAACCACCATAATAACATATTAATCTTGTCCTGAGATTGATAGAGCTTCATACAAAATTGTTTAGAAGCTAGCAGCAAAGTGGCCGTCACCACCAAAACAAGTTCAGATGGCCTGCCATAGTGCAAAGTTATTAGCATTAGAACACTCCAATAAAAAAAAACTCAACATTTAACATAACCAAAGAAGGAAGACACTTATTAACACTAACCACCATAATAACATATCACAATGCTGAAATTGCTTCCTACCTTGCAATGCTCTGATTCGTGATTTAAAATGCACACATAATAATGATATCTGAAGACTTTTACATACCTCGACTATGCTTAGGATGTTATTCAGCACAAGCTCTATCAAATGTTATTCAATTCTTCCACCATCGGTCTTCCAATCATTGAGAATTCAAAAACAATATACATATAATTTCTACAACACCATCAACCAGAATATACATGAAACACAATCAAAATTAATATCAGCAAGCAGAATATACACAAAATACAACCATAATTGCAAGCAAAATATACACATTAGTATATAGTACAAGTAATTCGTTTGCCTCTACAGAATTCAAAAACAATATACATATAATTTATACAATACCAGCAACCTAAATATACATGAAACACAACCAAAATAAAATACAACCATAATTGCAAGCAGAATATACAAAAAATATAACCATAATTACATGAAGTTGCAATCAAACCGTAATTCTTTTGCCTCTACAGAATTCAAAAACAATATACATATAATTTATACAATACCAGCAACCAGAATATACATGAAACACAACCAAAACAAAATACAACCATAATTGCAAGCAGAATATACACAAAATACAACCATAATTACATGAAGCTATAATCAAACCGTAATTCTTTTGCCTCCGCGGAATTCAAAAAGAATATACATATAATTTATAGAATACCAGCAACCAGATATACATGAAACACAACCAAAACTATATCAGCAAGTAGAATATACACAAAATACAACCATAATTACATGAAGATGTAATCAAACCGTGATTCTTTTGCCTTTGCACTACTCCACCAAAATAGAGAACCAGAATATACATGAAACACAACCAAAATTAATATCAGCAAACAGAATATACACAAAATACAACCATAATTACATGAAATCGTAATTATTTTGCCTCTGCACTACTCCACCAAAATAAATAAAGGAAAAACTTAAACACAGACCGAACGACCAACCAAAAAAACATATGAAACAAGCATCGTTTCTGAATGGCAGGGCCAAAAATTGACACCACAACTATAAACCTAGATCAATAATTTAATATGTGACCCAATACATAGAAACATGTAACTCACAATCACCAAAAAATACAAAACAACAACACAATGCACAAACAGTCTAGTTATAATTATTACAATCGTAGACAAAGACAAACTTAAGAAATACTTGTATAATGACCGCGACGGCACAAGACAAACGCAAGAAATCTAACATGAGAAATGTGGAAACAAAGAGAATCTCAAATCAGATAGCAGACAAATCCATAATCCAGTGTAAAAACACCGAAAGAAACAGAATCGGAGATTAGGGTTTTTACCCGTACGATTACCGCGACGGCACGAGACAAACACAAGAAGCCTAAGATGAGAACTGTGGAAACAAAGGGAATCCCACATAAAAAGCCGAAAGAAACAAAATCGGAGATTAGGGTTAGTAGGAAAAAGACGATAGAGATGAACGAAGATCAGAAACCAACTTCACATATGGAGATGGCCAAACAGAGAAACCAAATTCACACACGAAGATGGCGAAAGAGGAATTCGCAGATAGAGATGAACAAGATAGAAGATTCGGGAATGGAAGCAGGAGAGTGTCGAGGGAGGAGAACCGGAAAGAGACGGAGAGTAGGCAAGAGAGATGCAGAGAAAAACGACACGAAAGCAGCAAGCATAAACCCTAACCTCCAAAGCCAACTAAAGGACCCAAAAGCTCAGCCCAATAGAAGCACACGACTTACACGTGATATGGGCTGCTATTCATTTCCGCGAGCCAGACTTTTAGAGTAAGTAAGATATGAACAAATCAAATTCTCATAAGTAGACGGTTTTCACTTTGGGTTAAAATAAGTTTCATTAAATTTGTTTGTACAAAGAAATTCCCCTTTTTAACCAATAACAAAATAATCGGGTAGTTTAGAAAACGAATTTCAACAATCTTCTCTATTAGAGGAAACAATCAGAGATTTATATCACTTGAGAATTGAGATGGAAAGAGATGATTTTTGAGACTTGGAGTGAATAATAAATTGTTGTTTAATATAATTCGAGCTTTATATTAGCCCAGTTTGGGAGGCACGTATCATACGAATTAGTAGTATACAAGTCGTTGCTTTTTAAGTGGATTTATTATTTATATAAGATATGTAGTATAAATTCCAAAACTACGACTAGGAAATGAATATGTCGTGTTTGTTTGATTGATAATTAAACTTTTATGAATTAAAATATTGTAATTTTTTTTTAATACTAAAAATTCAATTAGCTAAAGGAGAACAACTACAATTTTTTTCATAATTCACATAATTTGAATTTTAACCAAACAATAATTTTCAATTCCATGAAATACAATTTACAAGATAATATCACAACAAATAACTTTATAGGATTAGACTTTCAATATCCAACTAAACCGGCACTATTTTGCTTGTGCTTTACTCATCATTCTCCCTTGGTCATTTAGGCTCTTATTTTGCTTTGTTGTATTTTCTTTACTAATTTATAGTCTTCTCATGCTGGTTTGCCCAACTGTCGATTTATCGGTAGCTTGAGTTACACGACATTGTCAGTGGCGGATTTATGTGGGGCTCAGTTGGGGATGTAGCCCCCTTTTATAAAAAAATTCCTAACAATTTTTCTTCAAACAATTTTGGGAAAAAATGTGTTTTTCAATTTTTTTGATAAATTTATTTTTTATATAGGATTTTTATGTATAATCCTCAAAAATACCAAAAAAAAAACACAACTATATCTAAATTTTTGCACAAATCTTTCAATAAAAAAATCTAATATTTTCTCTCTATATATCCTTATTTGTGTTAAAATTTTCAAAATTTAAGGTTTATGAATTTAAATTTTGAAATCAATTTTTTAAGCAAAGTTGTTGAAATTACGCAGTGAACTTAGTATGTAATAATGAAATTTGTTTATATTGTGTAATTGTTGGATCAATTTTGAGTAAAAATTCATTTGCGGTTCGATTATAGGGTTTGTTGTTGAAATTGGAGTTGTATGTGTAAGATAGACGTACTACTTAAATAAACGATAAACTTCAAAATTAAGATTTTGTATAAGATAGACAATATTTTTTTACACTTTAGGATTTTAGCCTTCACTGAATTAAAATCATATATCCATCTCTAAATATTGTTACATCGGATAAATCGAATACTTTCCTTATTAAAAAAAAAACAGCACTATTGTAGGCAGCTCATACCAAATCCATCTAGAAAGACACAATTCATTTTTTTTAACTCATAAAAGGGAACACCTAATTAAAAGGTAACGAAAAGAATACAGTAGACTATTCTATAAGGTTGGCATTATGAATATCATATAACCCAGCCTGTGCCTCGTGGCATTATTAGGTACCAAATACCAACCACCAACTAAGCGAATCCAATACTTGACCTTCCATAGCTTAAAAATAAATAGACTACAGAAATTACAAAGCATATGCAAACTTATATTTAATCAAACCGGCCATGAGCTTATCAGCCCAAACATGGTGGCCCTGGACACTACACAAGTCCATTTGCATACAGTTGGTAGATCTAGGCAAACTCGGGTTCGAGTGCCGAGCCATAAGAAACTTTAATTTAATGGAGGTCCGATGCGATAATGGTGTGTAAATCGTTCTTCCGACTTGGATATGGGAGAAAAGACCGATATGAATGATAAAAATATGTAAATCTACAAATATGTAATTTGTTTGGACATTTGCAATCTACTCTCCGTATGTGGTCGTACGTCTACAATATGTGTTAAACCCGGATTATCCGTGTTCTTAGGCCTAAAATGCATGTTAAACCCGACCCATTTGCTTAAGCCCCGTGTTAACTCATTTTGAATTTGCCTATTTGCTTGTCACTGTCAGTATAGTTAATTGCTTCTATATCGGCTATTTGATTCCTTCAATAGTTGATCAATCTTGTGTAGATCTTAGGGCAATGAACCTGCATAAAGGTATGGAATTGAATGATGTATTTTACTACTAACAATATGAATGTAATCAATGGTGGATCTGTAGATTGTTCCAAGGGGGTCAGAATCCCTTTGTGAAAAAGCATACGAGATTATAAGTTAGTTAATAACAAGAGATTCTATATATAGTATAAAAGTTCTACTTATATCTTATACATGTCAGCAAATCAACTATGTCATTGTTAGACAAATGTAAATATACTTGTACAATTTTGCCCTTCTTTTTTATAGAAAAATACATTAACGTACTTCTTCCGATATAATTTTTCTTTTTTATCAAACTAGGTGGAATGCGGGAAGATGAAGGCTTAAAAAGGTTGTATTTTTTCCTTGTAGTGCTGCTATGGTAGATGTTGAAGAGGAAAATAGAGAACCACATAAATTTCAATATATGTATGTATTCCAGATGCAGCCAAAAGAGCATTTGTTTTCAGAGCAGTTTGGATCAACACTCTGATAAAGCAATGGTAAAAAATAAAGCAATGATTAAATTTAAGGGTCAATTATCGGAAACAACCCATCCAATAGGGCACATTACCTGAAACCACCCGGATAATCACTATTTACCGTAAACCACCCGTTAAACCATGTCCGTTACATTGTTACCACCCAACTCGTCATTCCGTTTAAAATTCCGTTAAGTAATTACATATTTAAGCCGAACTTTTTATTTTCATTCAATTTCTCCACAATTTCAAAACTTGGGTAAAAAATGCAATTAAGCTAAAATCGGGGGACCCTGATTGGGTACTGTTCATCACCCCCAAGCTTCAGCCCAGCCGATCTTGGAAAGCTCTCCAATGGCGGTTTTTCGCCGAGTCGAACCTCCATATGGGCTCGTTTGGTTTAATTATCCCATGGGCTTTTTAGTAGGGGATTAAACTCGTCCAACCTAAGTGATTTCGGATGGAAATAATCAAAGACGAGATCGAATTTGAGTATTTATGGAAAGAGAATTTCGGTTTTTAGCTTTATGGAAATTGGGCGATATCGGGGCCAATTCGATATCGTTTTAGGTCAAACTTTATACGATTTTGAAGCTCTCCCCGAGACCTTTCCAACCCCTATAAATAGGGCACCTTTCAATGAGTTTTCGGTATCCAATTTAATCCCAAAAGCTCAAGAACCCTAAATGACGTTCGGATGATTACGGATCAAATTGAAGAATATTTCGGTCTTTTAATTCGATCAAATCCCACCATTAGATGCGTAATCTTCTATTCTTAAATGGACATGGGTTAAAGAAATTCTTCGGGCTCGAATCCATGCCCAGATCCGCCATTAAAGCTAAAAAAAGGAGCTTTCTGCTTGTCCGCGCGGAGGAAGAAGAAAGACTTCTTCGGAAATTACGAGTGTGGCCCTCTAGTTTCTAATTTGTGGCAAATCTGCCCTCCCCAAAATTAATAAATTACAATTTTAGCTCATATAATTTATAAGAATTATAATATTTAAGCTAAAATAATATTACAAAATGGCCCAACGTTATGGGCTTGTGGCAGAAATGCCCTTTTTTACTTTGCAAAAATTACAAAAGTTGCCCAAATTAATATTAATTTTGTAATATTATTTTAGCTTAATTATAATTTTTACCCAAGTTTTGAAGTTGTGGAGAAATTGAATGAAAATAAAAAGTTCGGCTTAAATCTGTAATTACTTAACGAAATTTTAAACGGAATGACGAGTTTGGTGGTAACAGTGTAACGGAGATGGATATACGGGTGGTTTACGGTAAATAGTCGTTATCCGGGTGGTTTCTGGCAATATGGCCTATTGTACGGGTGGTTTCCAGTAATTGACCCTAAATTTAAAGAGTTTAGAAACAAAATAATAATTTCGCAGTACTTTGGAATATGGCTGAATATCTTTCTTTAGATATCCCCATAAAGTTGTGATTTGTGAAGTACTAATATCATTATGGAAGAGATGTAAGGAAGCACATATATGATAATAAAAAATATAAGGAAAATCTGATAATAGTATAGCATAATATACCCAGAATCTAACAAAACGGGGAATCTGAGAGTAAATATTATATGACTTGCTAGATTCGAACCATTAACGTCCCAAGGATTTCTTTACAGGATTGTCCACCAACTACAGCCCCCCGCTCTACCAACTGAATGCCCATTTGCATTGCCACAATAGGATACTCCGGCATATTGGACAACAACCCATAGATATGCTACATACATATTGAGCAGAACAAGGTATTTATCAAATCACCAAACAACTGATAAAAAAAATATAGTGAGCCAACTGATTTGACAAAATTCTCTAATATGACAATCAAAAGGCAATGGCTGCATAAACTATGAATTGATTTTCAACACCACGATTCCTTGTTTTCGATTCAATGTTTCGGAATAAACTAACAATCACACAACAAGCCAAATCTCATTCAACACATAGCTTAATCGATCTATTAAATGTTTGATATATCTTCTGAGAAAATTGTGATTAGTAAGTTGTGCAAGGGGAATCGAAGAAAATTTTCCACTTGTTCTAGTTATCACAAATCACGGGCCAAGTACCAACAGTTTACTAGAAAGCAGATTGAAAAAGGCGGTATCTTCCTGATCTTCGTAGCCTGCTAAAGTCATATGCAATCTCAATGAGCCTTGGTTCATAACCTTTCAATCTCAAATCTTACACCTTTGTACTAAAAAAACTCCATTCATGGTCTGGCATAATGAAATCCAAACACCTTAGACCTAGATAAGCTGCATGAACTAATCAACAATAATATATGACAGCGAAAAGAACAAGTTTTACTTCCATTACGGCTCTCCTTTTTGCAAGTTGCATCTTTGCAACAAAGCTTTAGTTCGTTTCTTATCTGACTTGGAAAAAATAGTTTAGAGAACTAATGAGAAGAGCTAGTCTGGAATCTTTCCTGTTATATTGCTAAAACTCAAATCACTGCAAAAACATATTTGTCATCCCGATCATAGAGTTACATAGCTACTATTCATAGATTTGCAACATGGAAATTCAACAACAAATAATAATTGGACAACAAGATAAAGAGAGAAATAAAACATGGTGATGAAAAGGGACTCATCTGCTATCAACTACTTCTGTTATTGAATGAACAAGAACTTTCTTGTGCTTCTTTCCTTTCTTCTTCGTCTTCGGTAGAGTCTCTGCAATTACAACCCATGTTTCAAACCTACCGAATACAAAAATCATCACTCATACATTTAGCTATGAACGTGGCAAGGCTGATATCTCCAAGATTAACTCTCCATGATTTCATTGGTGATATATCACACTTCAGATCTGTGAATCACAAGGGGGTGATTGCTATGAAGATAGCGTGCAAGATCAAACTAAGCCAACAAGCCTTCAGGAATATGATTCCAACTCCTATATATCATCACATAACAATAATCTCTAGAGGGTCATGACAACAAGAGGGTGATAATTCCGGCTCCTATACACTGACAACACGAAATTAGCGCTTAGATGAAAAAATGAAGAGTTCCTATATCATAGCATACTGGTACCTACCTGATGCAGAGCATTCTTTGCAGTTTCGTACTCAGCAACAACAAAGACATAAACATGTACCATTAAGGATGAGACTCAGATATATACAATTGTACATATATGGACAAAGTTGTTCCTCATTCTGACTATAGAAGTAAAATAGAAAAGATAATGTTGCAGCTTCCAAAAAAATGCCCCAACCAAAGATTATAAGCTTAAAAAATGTAGGTTCAAAAGCTACTTCAGGTTAACTATATTTCTAATGTGATCAGCTGTCAGGGAGAAAATTTATTACGCTTAACAACCTTCAGCTAGGGGACAAAAAAGCTCACATAACTTCACTCTGATTCATCACTATCATTACAGAGATGGACCAAATCAAAAGCCACATCATTTAATTATTAACATGAACCAACACATCTCTTTTAGACCAAAATATGAGTAGCATGAACTTTCAGCTAATAGATATACTCATATACATTAAACAGCAAGCACATGAAATACCTGCTTTCTTTTCCAAGTAAACATTGACTCAAGTCCGCTGAAATATTCAAAGTCAAGCTGGCCTGCATCCCAAAATTCAGAAAGCTCAAGCGAAAGTGAAACACTACTAAACCTTGCAAGATAATAATATAATCTTCATGTATTTCCTCCTATCTATTTTAGAAAATAGGAACTACTGCAACCTTATACCTTTGACAAAATACGATTGTACATCACTAAAAAGATTACAAAAACTGAATTTTCAACTCAGTGATAAAGGCAACACCACCGGACAAAAATAAAATGATAGAAGCTTTTAAATTTATAAAAGAGTTAATACATAAAGGGAAAGTCGTAGTCCCTTACATTTCTAACATCCGCATCCTTACATCTAGATTCTTCGTCAACAAGATAAATTTCAGTTTGGTGTTCGTCAGATACCCATACCGAAAGCAATCATAAAATTAACCTCCATCAATTTGTGTGGCTACAAACCTAAGCAAGGAAGTGTTACACATAAAATTTAACCACGATCCAGAGTACAGAGGAAACCTAAATGAAGATACTTACAATATATAGTTCTCTGTGGTATAGAGCAGACAAAGTAATGCTTCATTCAATAGGTCCTATTTTCTTTGGAGTGTTCACTAAAGCAACAACCAAATTTGATTTTAGGCAAAACACTAAGAAATCCTTGTTGACACAACACACAAGTAATGTTAAATTAATCCAAAATATATCCTTCAAAATCTCATCCAGTTGTTGATCTTGTGAGGAAAGAAAAAAGGAAGTAAATTTGGCATATTCTATCAGAGTCAAACCACTGATTTTAGCAGAAAAGCACATTTAGCCAAACCATTATTGAGACACTTGCAGTTACTATTACTGGAAGAGTTCGTAAATGCGGTTTCACTTCAATAATGTATTTCCCACTTTCTTAAAGTAATAGGCTCATTCGATAGAACACTTTTCAATTGATCTAGCAACTCCTTTGTCAGGGAGGACGCAAAACTCGGGTTTGCATTCCTACGGTGCCAAACCAAGGCACTCTCCTTCCGCTAAATATAGGAAGCATCCGTAGATTCTGCATACGCTTCATTACAAGCGCATGTACTTGTATCCATCCAAAATCACCATTTTGCCTACAGGTTTCCCATTCATCCCCAGTAGGCCACCTGATAAAAACATGTATTTATTCAATGTATTGAAAAAGAAACATTTACAATATATTTAAATTTTCATTACCTCACAAAATATACATGCTCAGCAGCAATGCCTACCCTCTCGCAAGGATAAAACCATTTCCATAAACTATCTCTTCGTATACTGCTGACAATAAATACTGTATTGTTGGAGTTGTTGCAGAATGTGTCAACTATAGATAAAACGACTTGACTGGGTTTCTTGTTAATCGAGTTCTGTGGCATAATGGTGCCATCATAATCCAAGTACGGCCCTACTTTTTTTCCTCGAAAAGGCAGACACAATGGCATCAAGAAATTATCCAAAATTATTGAATTGCACATTATTGTAAGCAAATCCTATTCTGAGAATTGATTAGTAACAGAAAAAGAAGAGTTGTCAATTATTCACAAGCAATGATGCACATTCAGATAATATAAACGCAACACAATTCTACTAAAACGCATGAAATTGATCTTTCAATTTCCACACAATAATTTCATAGTCAAATTCAAAATAGAACAAAATGCAAGCTAATGTTTTCGGTTAAAAAAAGAACACAATAATTAAAAAAAAAAAAGAGAAGCAAACTGATCTTCCAGTAAACCTGATCTTCCAGTAAACCTGATCTTCCAGCAACATATGTGATTAAATGAATTCCAAGTAAACTAATGCTTACTCATGTGAAGGAATGGTACACGGTTGAACAATAGTATCAAGCACATAGGTGAAAGGGGTACCGTAGTACCGTCCTTGAAATTATGAAACCAACATTAACTAATTATTAGTTAATGATTGCAGAAGCTCCCAATAGAAACTTAAGCTAATCCGTAGCTAACACTTAGCATAAGCCAATAACAAAACAAAGAAATATTAAAAAACACACAAACACCCAAATCAACACCACCTTTACTAATTCAGCGGTTCAGCCCACGAAACGAAAACATGAAAAAATAAACAAACAAAACAAACGAAACACATATAACATAGAGCAACAAACACAACTAAACAACATAAATAAACAACACACGGGAAAAATATAACACCTTCTTTGAAGATTTGAGAGAAGAAATTTGGGGAAAATTCTCTATTGATCGTACTCTGTACAAGCTACTCCTAGGCTATATATACAAGAAAGTAAAGCAACAACAGCCTACAACTAACTCTAACAAACTGCACGTGATACTCACGTGAGTCACATTATTTCATATAGTCTCATATCCCCCCTCAAGCTGGGCAAGAGATGGGAAGAACTAAGCCAAGCTTGGATGATAAGAACCGATGTTGAGAAGCACACAACGCCTTAGTAACAAATCAGCAAGCTGTAAGGAAGAAGACACATGAACGGTTTGTATGAAGCCTTCCTGAACCATATCATGTACGAAGTGGCAATCAATTTGGAGGTGTTTGGTGCGTTCATGGAATATTGGATTCGCAGCAAAATGTTGTGCCACCTTGTTGTCACAATGTAAGGAAATGGGCAATGAAAGCTGAACACCCAAATCATGTAAAAGACCATGGAGCCAAACCAATTCACTAGCAGTCATAGACATAGCACGGTACTCACTCTCAGCAGAAGATTTGGAAATGGTTTTCTGTTTCTTAGTCTTCCATGAGACCAAGGATGAGCCTAGAAAAACACAATACCCTGTGAGCGATTTACATGTGAAGGCACAGCTTCCCCAGTCAGCATCACTGTAGGCGGAGACTCGAAGCTCAGAACTAGCAGGATATGATAAGGAAATGTTGAAAGTGCCTTTCAAATACCGTAATAAGTACAAAGCAGCCTGATAGTGAGGTAGACGAGGAGAATTGAGAAACTGGCTTAGCTGTTGCACAGTGTAGGAGATATTAGGCCTAGTAAGGGTGAGATACAAGAGGCGACCTACCAGACGACGGTAAGATTCAGGATCAAAAAGTAGTTCTCCCTAATCAATGGATAATTTAGTGCCTCTCTGCATAGGGAACTCAGCAGCCTTGCAAATGAGCATTCCTGTGTCATTAAGAATATCCAACACATACTTGCGTTGATTGAGCAAGATACCAGATGGAATGCGAGCAATTTCCATGCCCAAAAAATATCGAGCAACCCCAAGATCCTTAATGGTGAATGCCTTATCCAAAGCAGCTTTGACAGAAGAAATAACAGATAGACAATCTCATGTGAGCAACATGTCATCTACATACACAAGGGCAACAGTGAAATGACCATCCTTTGTCAAAGTAAACAAGGAATAATCTTATTTAGACTGAACAAAACCCAGTTGTAAGAGTAGTTTAGTGAGCTCGATGTTCCACTGTCGACTGGCTTGTTTCAAGCCATAGAGAGAACGTGTAAGACGACATACCTGACCCGGTGTGGCCTTAGAATATCCAAGAGGAGGCAACATATACACTTCTTCATCAAGGAATCCATGAAGAAATGCATTATTGATGTCTAACTGATGCAGAACCCAGCCCTTAGCAGCAGCCAAAGCAAGAACCACACGAACTGTGGTGAATTTAGCAACAGGAGAAAATGTGTGTTTATAGTCTTTATCCTTCACCTGGTTGTATCCTTTTGCCACAATGCGAGCTTTGAACCTTTCAACCTCACCATTTGCCCTGTACTTGATTTTAAAAATCCATTTGGAGCCAATGGCTTTCTTACTAGGAGGAAGAGAAGTGAGTTGCCAAGTATCATTACTTTCCAAGGCAGATAGTTCCTTGTTCATGGCTGCTACCCATTCAGGATGTGTCTTAGCTTGGTCATAAGAATGGGGTTCAAAAGTAGTGAGAACATTGAAGAGGGAGGAGACATAAGAGGGAGATAAATGTGAAAAATCTTGGATAGCTAAAAAGGAATGGGAAAGAGAAGAAGAGGATGAAGGAAGAGTAGGACAATGGAAGTCCTGTAACTTAAGAGGGATATGAGGGACTCTTGATGATCTGCGAAGATCAGGAAGAGGGTTAGAAGGTGGGACAAGAGAAGCAGGTGAAGAAATAGTAGTAGGAGAAGAGGTCTCAGAAGAGTGAAGCTGAGAAGGTAGTAATGGTGACTCTGCTTGAACAGGAGAAGAGGAAGAGGGAAAAGGTGGTGGAGTAGGAAGAGTAGGTGAGGATGAAACAAGAGGAGGAGTCTCATCACAACCTGCAGCAGGGTTAACAATTGGTAAAGATGTAACAGGAGGTGAGGCATAGGCACGTGGGTTAGCTTTAAAGGGTAAGACATGTTCATGAAAAATCACATGCTGAGCCACAAAAATAGTATGGTTGTCAAGGTCATAGAGCTTGTAGGCTTTTTTACCAATAGGATATCCTATAAGAATGCACCTTCTGGATTTAGGAGCAAACTTATCCCTAGGATGTGTGATAGATAAGGCAAAACACAAGGAACCAATGACCCTAAGATCATCATAATGGGGTGGAGTTTTGTGTATTACCTCAAAGGGTGACTTCCATTGTAACACAGCAGAAGGCAATTTGTTGATGATAGTAGTAGCAGCTAGCAAACAATGACCCCAAAACTTGATAGGTAACCCTGCATGAATTCTGATCGCCCTTGTTGTTTCCACTAAATGTCTATGCTTCCTTTCTACTCGAGCATTTTGTCTAGGGACTCCAGGGGCTGACCTTTGGTGTATAATCCCTTTCTCTCGAAACAAATCAACACAACTTCTCTGGGTAAACTCTGTCCCATTATCTGATCTAATGGTCTGAACTGTGGTATGAAACTGATTTTCAACATAGGCAATGAACCCAGAAATCATCCTAAACACTTGCAACTTATTATTCAACAAATAAGTCCAAGTACATCGCGAACAGTCATCGACTATCGTTAAAAAGTACCTTGCTCCATCAATGGAAGGTACTCTGTAAGGACCCCAAAGGTCCATGTGGACGAGCTGGAAGATAGAAGAAGCAATAGAACAACTCCTTTCAAAAGGCAGTTTGTGGTGCTTAGCCATAGCACAACTTTCACAAAACAATTGTTGTGTATCTGAACTATTACAACCAGCAATATGCTTCATTTTAGACAATGAAGAACGCCCAAGTCTAGCATGTTGTAAAAGCAAAGTGTCAACATTATTACAAACTGAAGAAAAACTGTTTTTGACAATAACAGAATCCTGTAAACTTCCAGCATTATGTGGCTCCACTTGAAGTTTGTACAAGCCTCCTTGTACTGGGATAGATGAAATCAAACTCTGACTAGTACGGTCCTGCAATAAGCAACTCATTTCATCAAACAGAACTCTGACCTTCTTGTCACTGACCAAACGAGAATCAAACTCTGACTAGTACGGTCCTGCAATAAGCAACTCATTTCATCAAACAGAACTCTGACCTTCTTGTGACTGACCAAACGAGCAACTGACATCAAATTGTGTCTAAAACCTGGTACTAACAATACATTGTGCAACACTAATGCAGAATTAACCTGAACTGTCCCTCTGTATTCAACAACCTTTGTTGTTCCATCAGGTAATGCCACAAATATAGCCTTGCTAAGCTTGTGCAAATCAGTAAACAATGATGAATCATATGCAATATGATCTGTAGCACCAGAATCTATGATCCATGTATATCTATCATGAGTATGCAATTCTGGAACAAGAGAGGTATTCATATTACCTGCAAAGTTGACAAATGTCTGCCCATTGTTTTCTGCATTCTCTGAAATTGCCTTTCCTTTCATCATCTTGACAATTTCTTGAAATACTGCATTCACCATAGATGGGTCTGGAGTCTGAATATCAGTATTGTCCAAAGGAGTATCCTCCATTTGCACATCATGAATATTGGCTGCAAACTTGCCACTGACATATTGATCTCTTGGACCCTTATACCACTCAGGGTATCCAACAATCTTGAAACAAGTATCCTTGACATGTCCTCTTGTACCACAATGACTACATTTCAAATCTCTTTTATCTATTATGTCCCTGCTAGGATCCTTTCTGCCTCCATCATACTATTTTCTAGTATCTTGAAATCTTCCTTGTAGGTATCTATTGACTGCAAATGCCATTGTATCCTGTGACTGTGCATTCGAATTACTGATTCATTTCTGCCTTTCAACTCTCATTACTATCTGAAAGACTCTGTTAACACCTGGCAATGGTTCCATGGAAAGTACATTACTACGAACATGTTCATAGCAATCACTTAGTCCCATAAGAAACTGCATAACTCTGCTCTTATGTTCCCTTTCAAGCATTTTCTTTAACAGCAAACACCTACAATTTTCCATAGCTCCACAGTCACAAGTAGGAATTCCTTCCAAAACCTGTAATTCGTCCCATATCTTTTTCAACTTTCCATAATATGATGTAACACTCAGGTTTTCCTGCTTGATATTCACCAAATCTTTCTGTAACTAGTATACTAAGAGAGCATTAGACTCTGAAAATCTTTCAAGAATCTCACTCCATAACTCTTTTGCCGACTGAACACGCATAAAACTTTCACCAATTTCACAGATCATCGAATTGATTATCCAACATCTCACCATATAACCAGATCTAAGCCACATCGCAGACTTTTCTTCGCAATCAGTAGGAATTCTACAAGTTCCATCTATATATCCTAATTTCATCTTTGAACCTAGTGCCATTCGCACTCCTCGAATCCAAGAAATGAAATTAGAACCATTGAAATGCGTTGCAATTATCTACAATCTAGGATGATCTGAATTTGATAAGAAAAGCGGATCTCCATAGCCATTCTTACCTTGTCCAGCAGCGTTTCCTGCATTTCTACCTTTGGAAGCATCGCGAGCTTCATCTTCGCGGAATCCGTATGTGTGAACTCCATCTTCGCGTCCTTCAGTTTCTCCAAAACCTTCATCCATCATCATCTTCCGTTGTCGGAGAATAGTAACAAGGAATCGTCTCGATTTCAGTTCTTTGATCCAACTAGATCAACCAATTGATCTGATCTTCAACGAAGCTCTGATACCATTTGAAGATTTGAGAGAAGAAATTTGGGGAAAAGTCTCTATTGATCGTACTATGTACAAGCTACTCCTAGGCTATATATACAAGAAAGTAAAGCAACAACAGCCTACAACTAACTCTAACAAACTGTACGTGATACTCACGTGAGTCACATTATTTCATATAGTCTCATACCTTCGAAGCTCAACACATTACAATTGCAACTAAAGAACAAACCACAATAAGCATAATCATCTGCATTCTAAATTGAAATATCAGTTTCTTTTTCTTTTTTTTGGTCAAAAGAAATATCAGCTTCTTGTACAACATTTGTTTGCAGTAAATTTTCACTCGGGAACTGTTTGAACTGAAGGCACAGTAGCTTGGTTTTCCTGATTTTTGGAGTTGTTACCTGCACCATTTACTGCCGATTTGTTGTGCTAATGTCGCACTTCTCGGTTTGTATTTCTAGAGCTATAAACGGCTGTCTGGGTACCCAAAGTTACCTTGCTATAGGCCTTTTGGCTGGTTGTTGTTGAGTTGTTTGTTTAGCAGCCATTGAACTTTTACAAGCTTGCGCTGTGTGACTAAACACAGGGTGGGGAAGTCATTCCACTAAATAAGCACTTTTTTGTACAAAAACATCAATGTGTTTCCAAATAGTTAAAGAGTTCATTTCAAGTGCATTTTTCTTACTTATCACTCCAAGAGATTGTATGGTAAAATATACATCTCAATACTTCATACCAATACTTTTGGTAAGGAAACATAAACGTACAAGTCAATTAAAATGGGAAATTGGACAATATGCCATGTTGTGTACTAGAGGCTAATGACCCAATTATTCTTTCTTAAGATTAAAACTTACTATTGTTACATTATACAATATAATTGAGAAACCGACTCCAAACTATAAGCGACCGAACACGCGTGGAGTCGCAATTTCACTTTTGTGTAGTCGTGCGTGGTTGTATTATTTAGGGCATTGTTGACAAATAATATTGTTGTGTTTGATTAGGATCGGGCCACGTTCAATATTATCAGCAAGTTTCCTTGTGGGCTTCTTATTTGACATCGACCCACTTTTTCTCTCTGTTAACAACCCTGATTTGTCTCCCATCTCTTTGTCCGTCATCGCTTCTCCTTTCGTTGTGCAATAGCGCTTCCTGTTTCTCCAACCGCCTCCAATTAGGAAAAAGCAATTCGGGGCTTAGCACCAAAAAGTGTCTATGTTGGGCTCAACACCAGAAAGATAAACCACAACAAAGAGTTCTACGAAGAAGCAAACAGGAAGAAAAAAAATATAATTGACGGCACAACAACGAAAAAGCAATTCAGGGCTTGGCACCAAAAATTGCCTATGTTGGGCTAAGCACCAGAAAGCTAAACCCAGAAAAATTAAGATCGCCAGTAGTAAACCATTTCCA
The DNA here is from genome assembly GCA_027886185.1 of Rheum nobile. NCBI lineage: Eukaryota > Viridiplantae > Streptophyta > Magnoliopsida > Caryophyllales > Polygonaceae > Rheum > Rheum nobile. The sequence goes on from WOAB01000020.1 coordinate 10,830,812, forward strand.
GTATTTTGGCCGAAAAAAAATGGTGCTCGTCGGAGGCCTAGTAACAAAAAAGCAGTTCAGGTCTTCCCCACCAAAGTCACTTTTTTTTTATTTTGTTCGTCGAAGATTCTCAACCAACGCCGCCCCTTCCCAATCTTCTTCTACATCTGTGTTTGATATTGAAACCACTACAATTACACCCATACTCCTCTTGTGTTTTTGTAATACACATGTTTAACAATAAAAAATGGCAATAAGTCTCGTTCAGTTTCTTGCTCTCTTCCCCACAAAAGGTATTCTGTTTTTTTTTTTGGGCCGAAGGTTTTAAGCCAACGCCGCCCCTTTCCAAGCTTCTTCTAGATCTGTGTGTTTGCTATGGGAACCACTCCAATTAAACCCATACGCTTCTTACCCATCTCCTTCACATTTCTAGATGTCAATTTCACTAAGATGTAAGAGCAACAAACGTAACGCATAAACAACTGGAACACCGGAGAAGAAGTCTGAAGCAGTGAGGTGGGATTAGATTCGAATCGGAACAATTGAAGAGTGGGGTGATGAGAAGTTTCGACTGATGGCAGGCTAAAAAGAGGTTCCTTCATCTGGATCTGATAGCCGTTATTCAACCAATTTTGTGAAGTGAAGCAAAGTTGATTTTTTTGGTTCTCTTGGCAATCTCTGCACTGTAAAGGGGAAAGATAATACACAGCAAACGGGAAAAAATCCCTACCAGAGCCGCTCAGGAGCACATAATTCAGAAAAAAAAATATACTGTTATTCCTCGTCTTCCCTGTCAAAACGTTCGCAAACACAAATGTGCAATTTCAGCAAATTCAGAGCACAAAGAAAGCCAAACTAAAAATCTTACCGAGCAACGAAAGCAATAGGAGGAGAGGAGTTGTGGTGCAGAAACATATTGCCAACTACTACCTATATAGGGGAAGAACATCACACGCGGCTCACATGCAAGCATAGAAGCCCAAAAAAGCCCACGTATAACAGCTGTTGTAGGAAAGCTAAAAAAAGGAAATTCACAATCTGCTAATAAATTAGCTCAACCAATGGCACTGAAACAAATCAACAAAATTGCACATGTGTCATGTTGCCACAACTCCACGATTGAAAAAGGCTGCTACTATATACACGACAAAAATTGCCTATACGCACGACATTTTGTACGCAACATAACGGCGTACGCAATCAATGGGCGTACAACATGAAAACAGTATAATTATTTGAATTTTGTTACTTATACATGTATGATGTATTTTAGCGTACGCTAAAATATAGCGTACAGGAAAATAGCCGTTGGAAATGGTCGTTGGAAATGGCATGTACGCCAGCTCCTAGCGTACGCCCTTATATGGCGTACAGAATTAGCCGTTATTCCAACGACTATTTTGTGCCCTATAAAATAGCAAGCCATTTCCTCATTTTCTAAATCCAAAACAACAAATCTTACAAAAAATGGCATATAATGAAAACACATATTGGAGTAGTAGTGGAGAAGAGAATGAAGATTACGACGATCAAGATTTCGACGATAAAGATTTCGACGATGGCAATTTCGAGGTTAGTAATTATGGAATGATTAAGATTGAAATTAGTTATAATTAATATAGCTTAAGTACGTATAGTTAATAATGGAATGATTAGAATTGAAATTAGTGGAGAAGATGATGACGATGTTGCGGTAGAGGCCTATATTTATTATGTTAAAAGATTAGTATTTAGTTATAGTGGACAAGATGATGACGATTTAGCGGTAGAGGCCTATATTTATTTTGATATATGTTACAAGATTAGTATTTAGTAATAGTGAAGAAGTTGATAATTGTTGTGAATTTGATATATGTTAAAAGTCCTATATTTATTTTCATATATGTTAAAAGAACATGGTAATGGAGAAGATGATGACGATGTTGCGGTAGAGGCCTATAATTATTATGTTAAAAGATTAGTATTTAGTTATAGTGGACAAGATGATGACGATTTAGCGGTAGAGGCCTATATTTGTTTTGATATATGTTAAAAGATTAGTATTTAGTAGTAGTGAAAAAGTTGATAATTGTTGTGAATTTGATATATGTTAAAAGTCCTATATTTATTTTCATATATGTTAAAAGAACATGGTAATGGAGAAGATGATGATGATGATGATTTAGTGAGATAAGCTATCAATTTGTTTTTCTTTAGTTTAGTTATGTATTACAATTGTAGTTTTGTCTTAAAGTTAATATTGGTTAGCTACAAACATATAAATTTCACAAATCGCAATCCATATATTGTAACATTATTGATTATGTAAACATGTATAGGGGAAAGATTATGTAGATGAATTTCGTAACAATCTGAAGTGGGATAGCCGAAAGGAATTGATTGAGTGGGTTAAGAATAGGGTCAAAGATTTGATGATGGTTTTAGTCATTCGTAACTCAAATGTCAGAAGTGTTAGTTTGACGTACGAGCATTTTGGTGAATATAGATCGGGGAGAAAGAAAGGTAGTGACTCAGAAGAGGATGTTGAGGTAATTCGTAAAACAAAGTCAAAGAAGTCCGGATGCACATTTGAGTTGTGTGGTGTTAGATTGAAGAAGAAGCCAGGGGAAGTGACTCATAAATGGATCATGAAGAAGAAGCCAGGGGAAGTGACTCATAAATGGATCATGAATGTGATAGATGGATGCCATAACCATAAGCTTCCGACTAGCTTTCTTGGGCATGCATACATGGGCAGAATGACCCCGGATGAGGAGCGCCTTGCCAAAAGTTTGGGCGATGAGTTCGTGACGCCTAGGACTATTGTTGCGGAGTTGAGGACCTTCTTCCCGGAAATGTGACATCCATGAAACAAGTTTCCAACTTTCTGCAGAAGATGCATTACGAAGATCGTGGGGAATTGACGGTTACGCAATGGACTCTGAACTTTTTGCAACAAAATAGTTATCGGGTATTTCCTCTTAGAAAGTTGTCTACGAAAGAGACTGATATCCTATTTTTTGCTCACCCGAACTCGCTCCACCTATTGAAGATGTTCCCGTACGTGGTAATTATCGACGCCACATACACGACAAATAGGTACGTGATGGATTTGTGTTACATTTTCAACACAATTTAATAGTAGTGATTTATATCATCGATTTGAATTAAATCTTATATTCTACGACTTCTTACATTCATTTGTTTTCTTACATTCATCCATAGGTATAACATGCCATTGGTGGAGATTGTCGGTTTCACTTGCACGCACAAGACTTTCAACATTGTGTATGCATTTACACGGCAAGAAGAAGTTGTACATTACAAGTTCATAATGGAGAAACTTTTGCGCTTGTTTAAAGATGCGGGTGTTATGCCGACCGCCATAATGATTGATCGAGAGAAGGCCCTCATTAATGCAATTCGGATAGTTTTCAAAGATGAAGTAAAACACCTTTTGTGTTGGGTGCATATTAAGCACAACATAGAAGCATATGCTTTCCCAATATTGAAGGATAAAAAACAAGTGAAAAGGTTTTGCGGCCAATGTTGGGCACTTTGGTGTTCAACCACCGAGGAAAGCTACAAAGAGAGGCTTGCGAAATTGAGGACATCGTGGAAGAGTGGCCTCGTTCGATACATTGAGAAGACGTGGACTAATCCTCACAAGGAAAGCATAGTCAGAGCGTGGACTGATCATCATCTTCACTTCTTCACAAGGACTACAAACAGGTAACCCTTGTACAATGTTCAGTAGTTTCTTGGTTCAGGGCTCAATGTGGGACTAACGCAATGCTTTTCATGTGTTTTGATAGGGTTGAGGGTATGCATCACGTGTTGAAGACAATTCTGAATTCTAGCGTTGGTGGTTTTAATAGAATGGTAGTGAGGATCCACCATGCGATCGAGGGTCAAATTGGGCAGGTGCGTGCGACCATGGAGATGTCACGGATCAAAACACCAACGATGTTTGATGGTGTGCCGCCAGAAATAAGAGTGTTGTTTTCTAGGCTATTCTTCAAAGTGTCGGATAGGTGCTTGGGAATGTTGTTTGATCTGTATAAGCAGATAGAGGAGGAGGATTTCCCTGAGGATTGTGATGATCATTGGATGAGAGACTGCTTCGGCCTGCCGTGTGTCCACAGAATCGCAAATGCCATCATTAATAAGACACCGATCATGCCGAGTGAGATACACCGCTTCTGGAAGCAATTGCAATGGGATAGGGTTTACACGGAAGAAGATCCAGTTGAGGACACAACATAGATGTGTGTTCAAGAGTTGAGATGGAAGCTAATGGATGACATGTGGCGCGCTAAAACATTGAGCAAAGACCAAATAGACAAATCACCGAGTTGTTTTGGGACACGCAACACCCGCATGAAACTTCGTTGCAGGAGCCCACGAGAATCATTTCAAAAGGAAGGCCAAAGGGTTCGACAAAGTACGACACCAAGAGGGAGCCGAGCTTGTTTGAGCATCGGAGGGCTGAGTTAGATGAGATTGAGAAGAAGAAGAAGGCCAGTGGAAGCCAAGGTAGAGGTCGGGGTCGTGGCAAGAAGGGACCAATTGGAGCTTCGCCGGGCATTGGGACCCAAGGCAGCCAATCCGAAGGGACAGGGTCGCAGCAGCTCCCTGAACAACCCATGATTTATATGGGGGTGAACTTTGGGGTTAAGAATGTGGATTACTTTTGGTTTCCGTACATTAACGGGGCCAAAGATGTATTTCCAGATGGGCATTATGGATATCGGACATTGGCTGTATTGTTGGGATCAGAAGAGACTGCATACCCTATGGTTCGAATGCAGATGACGGGCGAGTTGTTTGACAACAGAGATGTGTACATGCCCATCTTGCCCGTACTACACCCAAGGATCCCTTACGATGACCTTATATTTCGGGTCAACTATGTCATTAGTCCTTGCAACGAGGAGTACTGGCTCGACATGCCGATGATTGGTTTAGTGTTTGCCACGCTATACCAAGTTTCTCTTGTCCTATTATCCTGGGATGGCCCGTGCTTGTGCTTACCAATGAGGGCCTCTAACGGAAGCCTCGGCCCTCCAACACAGATATTGACAATGGCCCTCATAGGGAACCGAAACCACTTCGTACCGGTATAGCTATTGTTTTTAAATAACACTAATGTTTGTGCTTACCCTAAAACACAAAGCTCGATCATATTTTGTGTTTTCTATGTAGGTGTCGCTGAAGGATGGTTGTCCACTACCTCCCCCTCCCTACGCTTGGCGTCGATTCAAACACACAAGTGTTGATGGTTGGGACTCTCAATTTCAGTCGAGGATTCAACTATTTCGGGATTATCGCACTAGATATAACCGTCCTCCAGATCCTCCGATGTATTTTGAGATGTAGATTATATTTCAGATGTAATTTATTTTAAGAGCAGATATCAACTTCACATTTGGGTCTGGTTTACTTGTTTAATCTCAATTTGAAAACCCCGATAATATATATGTTTTCTTAACATACATAAAATCCAAAACAAACCCTATAAGAAGCTTTGCCCTAACCAAGCAAGCCCTAACATAAGCTCTAACCGACGTCAGAGCACAGATGATTGGGCCGGCCTAAACGACACGCCCAACATCTTGTGCGCTTCTAACTGGCGTACGCCGTAGGCTAGCGCACAAGATGTTGGGCTTGTCGTTTGGGCCGGCCCAATCATTTGTGCTCTAACGTTTAGCGTACGCGATATATACGCGTACATATATAATATAGTATAGTATGTGTAACGTATATACTATAGTATATCATTATATTTGATGTAGTTATACTTATATACTATAGTATATAATTATATTTCATATAGTTATACTTATATACTATAGTATTTCATTATATTTCATATAGTTATACTTATATACTATAGTATTTCATTATATTTTATATAGTTACACTTATATACTATAGTATTTCATTATATTTCATATAGTTACACTTATATACTATAGTATTTCATATAGTTACACTTATATACTATAGTATTTCATTATATTTCATATAGTTATACTTATATACTATAGTATTTCATTATATTTTATATAGTTACACTTATATAATATAGTATTTCATTATATTTTATATAGTTACACTTTTATACTATAGTATTATATTTCATATAGTTACACTTATATACTATAGTATTTCATTATATTTCATATAGTTACACTTATATACTATAGTATTTCATTATATTTCATATAGTTACACTTATATACTATAGTATTTCATTATATTTCATATAGTTACACTTATATACTATAGTATTTCATTATATTTCATATAGTTATACTTATATACTATAGTATTTCATTATATTTCATATAGTTACACTTATATACTATAGTATTTCATATAGTTACACTTATATACTATAGTATTTCATTATATTTCATATAGTTACACTTATATACTATAGTATTTCATTATATTTCATATAGTTACACTTATATACTATAGTATTTCATTTTATTTCATATAGTTACACTTATATACTATAGTATTTTATTATATTTCATATAGTTATACTTATATACTATAGTATTTCATTTTATTTCATATAGTTACACTTATATACTATAGTATTTCATTATATTTCATATAGTTACACTTATATACTATAGTATTTCATTATATTTCATATAGTTACACTTATATACTATAGTATTTCATTATATTTCGTATAGTTATACTTATATACTATAGTATTTAACTATATTTCATATAGTTATACTTATATAATAACATGCAATTTAACCAAAATAACCAAAATATAAATACATGATCCAAAACACAACTGTCTAATCGGCATAATGTAAGTCCTATAATCTAGTCATCGTCGGGGACTCTACCGCTGCCCTCTCCTCTCTCGTGCTGTGAATCAGTAAATCTCTGGGAGGCACGCGGTAGGGGATCAACCATGGGTGCCTCATCACCTATCAAATCCTGAATCCACGAAATAATCGTAGCGGTAACATCTGGTGGAAGCCCGTCCCTCTCTTCCAAAAAACGCCGCATCCGACTGGCAAGAATCTGGGTCCGCTGAATAAAGGACAAAGATTCCCATTACAACAAAACCGATTTTAAAACATAACAAATGATAAGCGATAAATAAAATGTATCATACCATGAGAGTAGACACCGGTGGAGCTGGAGGGACGACAGGAGCCAAACCTGGACGATCCTGTCTAGGGGACCGTGCGTCCATGTACGGATGTGACATATGCTCTAGCCAATCGATGTACGCATCATCAATGTCCCTAGCGAAGGTGGTATGGATCATGTCCCGAAGCTCGATTGTCGGTCTAGGGTCGGCATCCCATGTGCACTGCTCGTCGTCGTATTTCAAAACGTACGACTTCAAGTCGACCCGCCTCTTCACCTCGCGTGGCTCTGGTGGATCCTCAGGAACCCCTTGCATGTAACCGAACTGGCGGAGGACTCGGTCCGGCATGTACAGCTCCTGTATCTCGAGGCACTCAATAATGCCTCGGTACAAAGAAGGAGCGTACTGAGGGGTCGTAAAGTCTAACTGACCCCACGGTGTCCAAGCAACCTAAAATGTCAAAACGTATATTCATAATTTTAATTTCCTAAATTCAAAACGTTTATTCATAATTTTAATTTCCTAAACGAAACGCAATAAAGCAGTAAAGTATTATCTCATCAAATCTCACGGCGTCTAAAATGCGGCGAATAGCAATCAGCCGCTCCGGATACCGTCCTTGAGGAGCCTCATTCCCGTCTCTCCGATCGGCCCTCGTATCCGCCATGGCCTCCAAGTCAAGGACAGCGTGACCTCAGAAAGTAGGAAAGTACGCCCAAATCCAAGCCTACATATATATAAAACCCGTTAGCATATAATATCATATATTACAAAAATAAATTAAATAAATAATTACCCTCAGAAGAAGTGTGCAGCCTGCAATGCCCTTCGCCCTGGCCCTTGACGCCTCACCCAAATTTCGGTAGAGGACAACCAATACGCCGACTCCCCAGGCATAACAACCGGTGCGGTCGTGGTCAACGACTAGTGCCATGTACTTGTACTTGACGGCATTCGTCGACTTGTCCGGGAAAATGGTATAGCCGAGGAGCATCATCAAGTACATGGACGCTATGCGTCGGTCGTCCCTCTATGGGCTGGACAACTGCTCAGTCAACCTCAGCCAGAGGGACTCCATCGGGATACCGCCACCACCGAACCACTGGGCCACCAACTCCAGGTTTGCCCTAGTAATGGCGCAAACGTGCGCTCTGACGACGGGGTCCGCCATATCAGTGGTGACGCTCAACCCATCGATGGGGATCTCCAGGATGCGTGCGACATCGTGGAGCGTGATAGTGATCTCGCCCCACGGGAAATGGAATGAGCTCGTCTTCGGATGCCAGCGCTCGACGAACACAGAAATAAGCACGTCGTCGATCCTCCTGAAGTCCACCTCCCTCATGGAGGTGATACGGCTCCGCTGAGCAAAATCTCACCAAGTGTCCGGAGCCGCTGTAATGTGGGCGTTCATCTGCCAATGCCATGGCTTCCTGGTGTACGTCTTCAGAACCTTCCTCATCTGAAAAAGAAATAACAAAATTAGTATTATACTTATAAATATAAATTTATATATAACGTTTCGATATTTTTATTTAAAAAATCTTAAACCAAATCAAAGACGTACCGTATCATCCACGCGCGCAACGGGTGGTAAGGGATCTGAAAGTGCCAACGCCAATGTCATGTCCCATAGGACCCTGGCGACGTGGCTCGTATACGTAGCGAGGAGGTGATGAACGAGGGGCCCTCCTGGCATCTAAGGCTCTGTGGGGCCCGTTTGTTGGGGAACCGGATCCGCCTGTTGGGGAACCAGATCCGCATGTTGGGGAGCCGGATCCGCCTGCTGGGGAGCCTTGTCCATCCCTAAGTCCGTTGCGGGTCCGGGAGACTCTTCAAATCCCTCATAATAGTCGCGGTGGAGGGACGCGTCAACTGCCTCCTCGTCCAGCTCCATGGACGAGGCCGATGAGGAAGACGAAGACAGCGACGAGTCAGACCTGGCCGCGCCCTCCTGCACTCCCGTCGTGACGTCCTGTGTTGCCTGTAGGACGGGAAGCAGATCCACCGAAGCGGCCCGACGAGCCGATGCTGTGACCGGATTCCTCCGCGCCAGCTAACGGGACCCACGTCGGGGCCGTCTCACAGACAACATCGAGGCTTGTAAAGCCTTTTTATAACATATTAATCAAAATTTTAAATTCATAAACAACTACAACATTATAATATAAATTTCATAATTCAATACCTATATTATATGCCAATTTCAAATATAGACCTAATTTGTCATCTTCATTTGCTAATTTCAAATATAATTTTTTAAATTCAATCCCAATTTAATAAAAACATAAATTCCTTAATTTCTAAATTTTAATTTAAATATCTAAATTTTTCAAATTTAGTTTCATATCTTGAATTCAACGTGGAAGAGTAGACTCCTTTGTTTTTCTAAATTCAAGTTTAATTATTATAACTAAAATCCAAAATTCAATACCTAAATTCAAATTCAATTTTTGTAACATAAATATAAATTTCAATACCTAATTTTTATAAAAAAAATCTAGAATCAAATACAATATACAAAAAAAATTCTAAAATACCAACAATTTCTAAATGCAATACCTATTTCTAAATTCAATACTTATTTCATTCTAAATTTTCATAAATTCAATTTCTATAATCCATAAATTTCTATTCCGTTCATACCTCTCGACTACCCTATGTAGAAGTCTAACCGGGTGTCGCAGGAACGTCTCCGCGTCCGCCTTCTCGTCTGCCACGGGCTCGGATAAATCGGGTCCAGACACCACCTCGTTCACCCTCAACCCCGCCCCCGCCACCGCTGGACGGAGAACTAGGTGTCGCCGCCTCGCCTCCATTTGTATCGCCGCTGGCCACCACCACGGCCACCTCTCCGCCGCCGACAAACTCGTCGGCCGATTCTGCAGAACCACCAGGAGCACCGCCGCCAGTCGTCGCGCTCTCCACGCTGCCTGGAGGACCGCCGTCTCCTCGTCTGCCGCCAATCTCACCGCCATGAGCCTCACCGGCGTGGTCGCCACCGCTATTGTTCGCCATCGTCGGAGAAGGAGAAGGACTGAAATGGAGGAGGAGAAGGAAGAAGATCGCCGCCGTCGGTCTCGCGTACAGGGAAAAGGAGGAGGAAGAAGAGGCCGCGCGACGCGGCCTCTTAACCTAACATGTACGCCAGAAAAGGACGTACGCTCTCTTCTTGCGTACAGGTCTATTTTATTTATTTTAGAAAAACAAAAAAAAAATACGTATTTGTATAATTATTCTACGCTAGAATACAACGTACAAAAATTGTACTTTTTTGGTACGTATTTCAAGTGTACGCAGTATGATGACGTACGCCTATTGATTGCGTACAGAATGTCGTGTATTTAGGAGGAAAAAATCGTGTATTTAACAGGCTCGTTGAAATATCATGCATATATAGTGCAAGTACATCTCCCACTGTTTTCATTGTAAGGGTATAACTTACAATATGTAATATCAATCATTTCTACAAAACTTAATTTGGTAATATGTATTGTACAAAACTTTTAAAATATTGTTTAATGTAACTTTATCATTTTTTATCCTTTCAATTAGTTATAATAATAATAAAAAATTATTATGTGTATATCGATACGCATTTACTTATATCTAATGTATACTTTTTCAACTCTTAAATAAGTAATATGTAATGGATAATAAACTATATCAAACCCATTATAATGGAAAATATAAGCTTTTACTATAGACTTTTGCCTATTTTTCAAATATTAGCTTATTTTAATTATACTAATACAATTTAATTTGTGTGAGATATCACAACTGAAATATATAAGCTTTTTACTTTATAGGTAACACACTTGGTCAATTCAAGATGTAAATTTGGCAATATATAAATTACACCGCACTAATTATAATAGAAAATAAAGGTTTTCATACTAATCATTTATAAGCTAGAATATATATATATATATATTACTATACAATTTTGCTTATTTTTTAATATTAGCTTAATTTAATCATAATACTTCAACTTAATTGGTGTTATATGACAAGCAAAATACATAAGATTTTATTGTATATTTAATAACATGGTCATCATCATATACTTGGTAAATTCAAGATGCAAAATTGATAATATATGATGTATATAACTTTCAAATCATTATACTTAATATAGTATTAACCGATTTTAATATAAGCTAGTCTTACCAACTTCTCAAAGATTATCTTATCTTAACACGATTACTTTTCGGCGCATAGGCATTTTGCCGTTTGGCGCATAGACTCGCACGTAACGTGAGGGTACAAACCACACGTTACGTGTCACAGTGCTCCACACGTTACGTGTGGGACAATTTCACACGTTACGTGTGGTTTATACCCTCACGCTACGTGTGGGTTAGTCAATAGGGTTTAGAATGTTTATTTGTAGTATTTATTTGTTTATCTAAAACCCTACAAAAAATACCCCAAAATAATCAACATAGAAGATAGAATAGAATTGTTCATTACGTTGGATGAATACAATCACATACAAGAAATAATACAAGTTCTTCATAAACTTAGAAAACCTAGCACAAAATAAATGACATCGTCTAGTTGCGTTTGAAAAAATTAGGATAGTCTCTTGTAAAACTTCGCGACATATCATGTCTCTGCTTTGATAAAATTGTTTGCTCCCTACAAATGTTGATAGTACGTAAACAACATTACACAAAAGATACGACATCAAGGCATTATATGATGTACATCATTATATAGATTGAGGTTATACCTACGCATCTTATCCATATCTTGTAAAAGTTCTTGCTTAACAACATCTTGATTCACCTTAATAAGATCTTGTTTTTCCCGCCATTGTTGTCGAATAACCGCGTGTGCCCTCTCCTCGTACACAGGATCAATCCAATTCCTGTATAAACACCCTAGTCTTGGGCATCCCCAATACCTCCTTCCGTAGTTCCACTGCAAATCCCAAGTACGGACAATGGTTTTCAAATTACACTCGCATTGTGGAGCACTTATTTGTTGATGGTGCCTATTTAGGTTTGATGATGATTCGGATGAAGATGTCATTATTTGATGTAGTGCTTGGTTTCCTACAAATCCATTAATATGAAAAGGCCAATTAGGGTTACTAAATCGAAAGAAACTGGAAGAAGAAGCTTACCCACAAATGAATCTTCAATCTCGCTTGTGTTGGAAGTGTTGTAGTGAACAAACAACCCTAATGCCTCTTATATAGTGAAATGATATATACAGCTGTAGTAATTAAAGACCACAACCACAAAAAGTAAAGACCTCAACCACTAGCATTAAAAACCTCAACCACTAGCATTAAGGACCTCAACCACTCTTACCCTAATAACCCTAAACCCTAAACGTCAACCACTCTCATAAACAATGTAACTCGCATACCCAAATTCACCCTTAATAATTAAAGATAAACTCTAAACTCAAACCCTAATCATAACACTAACCCTAAGACCTAAACCCTAACCCTAAACCCTAAACTTAAAACTCATTATTCTAAACTCTACCGAAATGCCATAACCCTATACCACAAAAAACCTAAACCCTACCCCTATCCATCCTATCCTACCCTACATACGCCTAAACCCTAAACCCTAGTAATCACACGTTACGTGTTAGTGTGTTTCACACGTAACGTGCCAATCTACTTCACTCGTAACGTGTGGAACGGTTTGACACGTAACGTGTGGTTCAGTCTGTTGCAAAACGCATTGAATTAACCGTCTTGTCCCCACCTAACTGTAATAATGACCCATCTTCTTTGTCCGCTAACAACCCATTTCGAATCCATTTCGAACCTAAACCCTCATCCTAAACACTCCCAAAATCTTGATTTTCACTCACATTTTTTGTACAAAAAATGGACAATCCGAACAACAACGAGTATTGGAGCAACAATGGGGAAGATATTCCACTTTGGAACGAGGTAATTTCTATAAGTAACCCTAAAGTTGTCTTTTTTATTTCTTGTTTTGAAAATGTTTAAAGTTCTTAGCTTCATGGTTAGGGTTTAGAGAAGTTATTTTTGATGGCCCATTATATTTGTTGTTTAGGATTTAGGAAAGCTATTTTTGATACTTATTGTTTAATATTAAAGATCTCATTTTATTGTTTAGGGTATTAGAAACAAAGATTGAGCGTTGTTTAGGGTTTAGGGCTACGAATTTGTTGTTACATTGAAGAACAGTTTCACACGTTACGTGTGAAGAATGTTCACAAATAACGTGTAAAGGTGTTCAACACGTTACGTGTGGGTGTGTTTCACACGTAACGTGTGGACACTCTTCACACGTTACGTGTGTAATCACCACCCGAAACCAGGTTTCATTCTGTAATATGGCACGGTTTGACAGTACGTGCTTTTTTATAATCAGTGCACTAATTGATGACATGATTTCGTGTATGCAGATGAACTATCATTTATACGAGGGGTTAAACAATATCTCCCTCAATGACTGGAGCACTCCATAGAAGACATTTCCGGTTTGGGAAACGCCGGAAAAACTGCAGGATTGGAACATGCCTCAACAAGTTATTGATATACCATCATTTGATGTTGGGATACCGTTTCCTCCAGAAGCATCTTCATCTCATGCTACCCCACAGCTGTGCTTTCCATCCCTACACACACAGCCTCAGTTCAGTGTACTACCGGAGGAGGATGTGTATGTCTCGGCCGATTATTCAAGGTTCTTCACATCTGATCAAATCTGGGAGTCTAGAGAAGAAGCCTTTTTGTGGGCGCGGGAGATTGCTATGAATCAGCAATTCTGCATCAAAAAGTGGAGGAATAAAGCTTCCACCCCTTCGACCCTCGGGGGGACTTGGTTACCGTGTGATAGGCATGGACAAAACGTCCCTAAAGGAGCTGACCAAGTGAGAGACATCACAAGGTCGAAGAAATGTGGGTGTCCCTTCATGTTGAGGCTGAAAGAAAGGCCGAAGTAATTGTGGAGGATCACTGTACAACATGGAACTCACAACCATGTCATAGGAGACAATTTGTATGGTAGTGCATTAGCTGGGCGACCAACTGCTGAAGAGAAGGAGATTATAAGGGTGATGACGGTCAATCATTGCAAGCCTCAGAAGATTCATACTACAATCCAGTCGTCCCCTGGAAATTTGACCAAGATGAAGCAAGTATACAACATCATGCACGAGATAAGAAAGAAGGGCATGGAAGGAAGAACAGTTGTACAACAGTTCTTGTATGAGTGCAATGAGAAGGGGTACTTCATGGAGTATAGATTCAACAAGGAGACCAACAAGATAACGGATATCTTCTTTGCAAGCCAGGATCAGTTGCGGTTGCTGAAGGCATTTCCGTACATTGTGCTGCTGGACTCTACATATGCAACTAACTGGTTAGTAACAAACATATGAATTATACTCTTCATTTGTTCATGTCAAGGTTAGGACGCCATTGTATTTTATATATGATTATGTGTGCAGCTACAATTTGCCCTTCCTTGAAATTGTCGGCATCACATCTGTTTGGAAAAACTACAATATTGCCGGGGCGTTTCTGGAGAAGGAGGGCGAAGACAGTTACAAATGGGCCATAGAGCAACTTGCTAAGATGTTTGCCAAGGTGCAACGAGCACCCACATGTGTGGTCACTGATCGGGAGAAGGCGTTGATGAACGCATTAGAGTAGCAGTTTCCAGAAGCAAAATTCCTCCTATGTAGGCGGCATGTGAGAAAGAATATTGAAGACTTCGGGAAGAAGGCCATGGGCAAGTTTAGGGGCACAACGTTTTCCAACGACTGCATGAAGCTCTTCAAGGAAACGACCATACAAGGGTACGAAAGATCACTCTGGAAGCTGAAGTGTGATTGGAAGAAAGCTCCAAAATGTGTTCAGTACCTACAAAAAAACTGGCTTGACCCCTACAAGGAAAGAATCGTCTCTGTATGGACAGATACAGTGTTCACGCTCGGTACTACCACCACTAACAGGTATGTGCATCAATGGTTTATCTAAATTTAGCTAGTTATTTGAACTTAGTTAGACCTTTACAATAATCAAACAAATTTTCGGATTCTTGATTGTAATACAGGGTTAAAGGGGTCCATTCCAGTCTGAAAAGCTTCTTCACAAGCAACGATGGCAACCTTTGCACTGTGTTCGATCAATATGATACACGGTTGCGCAATCATATTACTGAGATTCGGGGGGCATTGAATGAGAGCATTGGGAAGAGATATACGCTGCTAACAGACGCACATCTTTTTCGTAAGCTGCACTTCAAGGTGTCTGCGGTTGCACTAGCTCGTTTGATTGAGGAATACAGGAAAGGAGAAGCTCCAGTGTGGAGCACTATATGCAGATGCCAGATGAGGGTCAGAGATGGCTTGCCTTGCGTTCATGACATGGCGCAAAATGTTCGGAGCGAGACCCCAATTGAACCTAGCTCGTTGCATCCGTTCTGGAGGCAACTGACCTTGTCAGAAGTGAAGACATCAGAAGAGGAAGAATTATGCACACGCAACGTGAATAGATCTTTGCTTGACGAATTTGCCCGAAGCGTCTTCCCCACATTGCCAGTGGAGATTCAACAAAGAGCAGTCTGTACACTTAGAAGTATAGCACATCCAGAGTAGACTACTCTGGAAGAGCCAGCCAAAGTCAGGCATAAGGGTCGGCCTCAAGGAGCTCTGAACTTTGCCACCAAAAGACAACCCTCATCATGGGAGCACACTGACCAACAGATGGACGGAACACCTCCGAAAAAGCAAAAAGGAAGACCACCGAAGACGGGCCTACCCTTACCGTGTGGTGCCACGTCATTGATCAAGAACCCGTGGCGATATCTTTCACAGTTCCCCAAGTGTATGAGACCACACTTTGGAGGATGGTATGAGATAGTGGGTGATGGAAACTGCGGGTACAGAGCCATTGCGCATGGTCTGGGCTTAGGTCAAGATAAGTGGGAATTTGTTCGACGTACCATGATCGCTACGTTGAGAAAAGAGTATGAGCTACTCGCGCCACTTTGGGTGTCTACGATGACACTTGAGGCAATGGAGGCGAAGCTTGATTGGTTTCCTTCGCCGAACAGGCCGGCCCCACCGGAGACGTGGTTGGAGCTCCCGGATATGGGATGTTTGGTGGCAACGGCATTCACATGTGTGTTCGTTACCGTCGGTCGTGGCGTGGGGATGACATACCTGCCTATGAGGGGGAAGACAAACGAATGTATGATGCATTGATTTGAAGACGGTATGCATTTGCCATGTCGAGAACGAGCAACATTTTATTGCGGTACGTTTATACAATCTTGTGTTAAAACATCTGTTTATACTATCTTGTGTTAAAACATCTGTTTATACTATCTTGTGTTAAAACATATGTATGATGCATTGATTTTCATGTAGATTGGGCTGGCCAAAACTTCGCCCTTGCCTTCTATTTACTCGGGGTGGCTGTATCATCATGACCCGTCTTCGGGTGATTACGTAGATCAATGGCTATTAGATCGTTCGTTGGAGTATGAACCAGACAAGGACGAAAAGAAACCAAAACGAAAGAATAAGGTCAAAACAGTCGATTTATGTAATGAATGATATGAGTACGACATTCCTATAGTATGCTGCAATGAGTACGACATTCCTATTGTTGTCATAATCCAAACAACTTCCCCAAAACATTCAAACTGAAGTCATAACATTCAAACTTCAACAAAACATTCAAACTCAAGTCATAACATTCAAACTTCAACAAACACATTCAAACTCAAGTCATAACATTCAAATTTCAACAAAACATTCAAACTAATGCTCAAATGATGAAGCAGCCAAGTTCAATGGTTCGAAAGGAAGGGATACATTTGCTCCAATGATTGCCGTAACGCCTCGGCTACGTCTTCACATCGGTCATCTCCATGGTGATGATCGCGATATGGATCCATACGTGAATAGCAACTATCAAGGCACTGCACAGAAGATAAGTGGATACGATTAATAAACATACACGAAGTCAAAAATAAACAGGATATAATTACATGATTACTTACCTGCTGCTGAGTGTAACGATCCTCTTGAGGGATGATGAATGGATGTGTATGTTGGAGGTACCACTGCATGTAATCATCGGTACACTGGTGGTGTTGACGAACTGGAGGACCCATGGCTTGCAGGCTAATGGAATGTTCATTGCGGGCATTCCATGCATGTAAGGATCTATCGTACTCCATCGTGTAACTGCTAATCTTCACGCCCCTCCATGCCTTAATGGGAACAATCGGTGGTCTTGGACATTGTTGTACACGCCCAAACTGCCGAGCTACTCGATCCGGCATGTAAGGCTCGGTGACCCACAAACAGGATATGACTCCATGAAATCGCGATGAAGCAAACATCTCATTATTGAAGTCAATGGAGCCGTATGGCATCCACTCAACCTAAACACAATTGAATTTCAAACAACTTATAATGCATATATATTTTAACATAATAGATAAGGACCGTATATGCACTTACACTATCAGCATGCATCCCATCCAGCTCCTCCCTATAATTCCTGGTCCGGTTGGGTTCATGTGACATGTCCCATTTTCTGGCGTATGGGATCGGTTGTTGTGGGTCCCAGTAAACACTCTGTGCAGGTCTAAACATGGGAAAGTACTGATATATCCATGACTACAAAATAATTACACATATGTCAATTCCCTACATAACAAACATATAATATATCTATAACAAAAATTTAGATATTTTTATTCAAGCCATTTAATACCTGGATCAGAGTGAAACATGTGGACATGACCCGTGCCTCTTTTCTTGTGCACTCGCCCAAGCTGCGGTACACGTGTGCAAGAACACCGGTACCCCATGCATAGTTCGTGACTTTTGTGAGATCAGTCACGAACGGAGTGTAATAAACGGGCAAGCGATGCTGAGACTTGTCAGGAAAGAGGGCAGACCCCACCAAGTACAGCAAGAACCCAGCCGCCAGCTTCTTCGACGCCAACTCCTCGCAATGAGTCTTAAAATCTCCCGCGTGCAAGTTACCGGCGACGATAGCACCATCCTCCAGCTCAAAAAACTCATGCGTCTGCTCCATCAACGCCTTCTTCAAATCATTACGGCTTAGCTGCTCGTGCCATTTCTTTGGGGGACCCATGTCTTGCCCTTGTATGTTAAGCCCAAGGATCATCCACACATCATGGAGAGTTATAGTCATCTCTCCCCATGGCATGTGGAATGAGTTGGTTTCTGGTTGCCAACGCTCGACGAAGGCACCAATCAGCGTCTCATCCACATGCTCATGCATGATGTCCGATAGATGACATAGCCCGGACGCCAACGCCATGCTACCCCACGCGTCTTCCGTTGTGAGACGCCATGAGCGTAACTGCTTGCCTCGCTGCTGGAACCTCAAGGGTTGCACCGACTGTATATGAACATAATTAAGCAATCATACAGACTTATTTAAAACAAGATTAATAATTAAAAAAATTGTGTTACGTGCAACTTACAACGCGCTGGTAAAGGAGGTACGCCACGTGGTTTACAAAACTCTTTAGGAGTTCAGGTCTCTTCGGACCTCCAGGAATGCTCACCACCAGTTCAGGGTCGTATCTGACATTCTTCTTTGACCGGGGTGGTTTTCCCCGCGAAGAAGAGGCTTCCTGAGGCTCCTCGCCCGGCTCCTCGCCCGCCGTGTTTGGGGCGTCTTCTCTTGGAATCCAGGCATTGCTGGACTGGGCCTGAGTCCCCTGGTCCTGAGTCCCCCATGTACAGGCATGATCCTACATTTATTAAATAGATCAGATGCAATAATGAATTGTAAACAAATGCATGTTATACTAAATGTACTTACCATAGGCTGATGATAGGCAGCGTTCGGGTACACTGCCGGGTTCTCCCACGGGTTGTCCTGCTCCTCATCTCCCTGATAATAATCCCTCGGGCTATGATGAGGGCTCACATGCGGCGGTAGTACCGGCAGACTAAAATTCCGCCCGTAATAGTTATTCTGATCTATTGTATCAGAATAACAATGCAGCGGACTTCCTTCATAGTCTGGGTCCCTCGGAGGCTCAGAGCCTGCTCTACCCCCAATAAACGACGGCACTGCCATTAGGCTATGCACTCCTATCATGCCAGTATCGCCAGCAGTCCCACTACTGCTACCGACTCCAGTTTGAAACCCTAAATCAGCCCCAGTACTGCTACCTGCTCCAATCTGGTATGCGCCGGTCTCATCATCCCGGTAGCACACATCCCTCCGTTGCCTCCTTTCCGACCTTTTGACCTCTTCGCCAGTCACATACGACTGTTGGCGTACAAGGTTGCGACGTATCCTGCGTTCAGTTCTTTCCCCAGGTTTCATCTGCGTTTACATATCAACACATTTTAATCAACAAAAATCAACAAACAGAAAATCAACGTTCCAGATATCAAAAGAAATGCAAATTCACACGTTACGTGTGACTTGTTCTCACACGTAACGCGTGGTGCACATTCACACGTTACGTGTGACTTGCTCTCACACGTAACGCGTGGTGCACATTCCAATTTCACCGACAAGCCGCCGGCGACTTTCCGGCGATATTCCGGTCGACTTCTCCGGCGAGACAGTCCGAATTTTAATCAACAAAAATCAACAAACAGAAAATCAACGTTCCAGAAATAAAAAAAAATGCAAATTCACACGTTACGTGTGACTTGCTCTCACACGTAACGCGTGGTGCACATTCACACGTTACGTGTGAATGTGCACATTCCAATTTCACCGGCAAGCCGCCGGCGACTTTCCGGCGATATTCCGGTCGTCTTCTCCGGCGAGACAGTCCGAATTTTTTTTTTTTTTATCAAATATACCCAAAATTCAACAACAAATCCACAATTTTTACCAATCTAACAATATCATCACTTCCACTTTCATTTTTCCACACAAAATGTCAACAAACCTAGATCTACCTAACCAAAACCCTAAGCATCACAAAAACTTCTACAAAACCTAGATCTACCATCCAAATCATCTCCAAATCGTAGATCTACCATCCAAACCTAGATCTATCTAACCAAATACTATGTATGGATCTACATTTCCTAACCAAACACTTTAAATTTATTAAAAACAAAATCAAATAATTATTTCTAGGAACTAACCTTACGCGGGAGGGGCGAGGAGGCGTTACGCGGGAGGGGCAAAGAGACATTACGCGGGAGGGGCAAGGAGGCGCAGCGGCTGAGTGCTGATGATGAAGAGGAGGAGCCGAATCTGGCTTTTATAGCCAGATTCCCACACGTTACGTGTGATACAATGTCACACGTAACGTGTGACATGATCCCACACGTAACGTGTGGAGACAATTCACACGTTACGTGTGGGTCTTGAATGGGTCAGTATCGACGCGTAACGTGGGAAGTCTATTCTCACGTTACGCGCGGCCCTATGCGCCAAAAGGCAAAAATGCCTATGCGCCGAATAGTTGAGCCCTATCTTAAACATGCTACTTAAAACATTCTTAATAAAGTGCAATGGTAATCGACTTAATTGTACACAAAAATAAAAGTATATCATAATTTACACGAAATTCGAATTTTTAAAATAGCCTAATCTTTACTTTAATAGCATATATTATTTTTATTTATTGGTAACCTAATCCTTTCCCATATTTTTGTAGCATCCCAAAATATTATAATTTTTACAATATTGTATTTGCATTAGTCAATAATATGTCACATAATAAAATCATTTCACGGTTAAATATATAGTTTATATATATCCAAACATGTGCAGGACATGTGAACATATGCTAGTTACAATATAAGATAATCCAAAATTTACATATGTTTAGACCATTTTTTCTAACTTATTTTTTATAAATGTCAGAAATTAGGTGGAATACTTATTTTTATAAGAAAATTTATGAAGTAATTCATAATTTTGAACCAAAATCAGTCTCGATTATGGTTTTGGATTATATAGTAAAGAGAAATACAAATTTGAGAATAAAAATGTTATTCATGTAAATAAAATTTTCATTAAATATATTCTAAGAATTTATTGAGGTTAATTTAATAATTTTTGAAAATTTATAACCTAGTTTTATAATTATTATGGACAAAAAATGGAGAATAAAAATGCTTAGGTCAAAACAATAAAATAACGAAATTACGGCGCATATCAAAATTGTTATAAAAAGACTAAAAATTGAAAAGGAGTAAGGAGATTTGTCAACTAGACCAGTTACTTGCCATTTGAGAGAGCATGAATCCAAAGTAGTTGTCACTTGAAGGGTCGTAAATTCCACATCGGATGCACAAAAGAATTGTTGGGCCCAACATTCTCCAAGAGGATCAAACAAGTAAGTTGGGCCGAGAAACCAGAAGGAGACGTCGGACATCTCTCAGACGCGTAGGATTCGACCTATTCCGAAGATCTCGCCCAGGGCATTAAATGCTTGATCGGTGGCAACGGCTATGGCATTAAACGCAGACATAAAACTGGTAATCAAGGGCATATCCCCAAGATCTCGCTCGAATTTAATAAGAGGTATTGCGAGACGAGAGTAACGGTCGAAAGGAAGCAATTGCCATATATAGATCACGACAAGGCAAGGAAGAACACACACGTCTACATCCTGCATTCGCTCGCTTGCTCCGAAAAGAACTTGAGAGTACACCCACTCTGGCTCAGTCTCCCCGAAATCTTGCTCAATCGTTGCCGGTCGTGTCACAAAAACACCTGTCGAGCAGGACCCGACCTTTTGTCCTACAAGGATAAGTTGTACTCTGATCTGACTCAATCATCAATAGATCAATAAAATTACCTTGTTATTTCGTATCTATTCTTTAGTTGTTGATTGTCTGTTTGGTTTGGATTGATTTCTATTACCCGATCGACTCGTTACCCCGTCTAAGGCGATTTAGGTCGTCCGATCTTTTCGCCCCAAAACAATTTGGCGCCCACCGTGGGGCAACTTGCCGATCACCATCTCAAAACCTTCCAACCATGACTATCAACCCACCTACCGATACCGAGGAGCCACGCCTCAAAGACGACACCCAAGCTCAAGGAAACACGACCGAAAATCCTACCCCAACCCAATTCCAAGAGCTTGCCCAAAAAATGACTGCCCTACAAGAGGAACTTGCCCAGCAACGCCAAAAGACCGAAGCCTTGGCTACCTTATCCACCCAATCCGAGGCCGAGATTGCACAACTAACCCGTGAAAATGAGTCTCTTAAGTCGCAGGTACAATCAATGGCTTCTGGATCCAGGCGGATGCCCGTCCATAGCAACATCCAGACGCGTCTTGACATGGAGCATCGAACTGACCCCTCCGAGCGTACGACGTCCCGGAAATACTAAGGGTACATCTCGAACTCCTTTGGTTAATCCATTTTCGACTAACAATGTTACTTTCTCCACACCGATCGGGTCGGCAAGGACCCGAATCGATGAACCACAGGTTACCAATCCTCCCGACATCCTAGCTCTCGTCCAGCAGACGCTAAGCCAACATATGAAAACGCTTGACGATCGTATCGCTAGGATTCCCGGAGTTCCACAGCCGATCGAGAAGGAGGCGTCGGGCGGATTCGAAGAATCTCCGTTCGTCGAAGAGATCACCAGGGTCGAAATCCCAAAAAAGTTCCATCTCCCCAGCATGGCGACATTCGACGGCACCAACGACCCAGATGATCACATTTCTCTCTATAAACAAAAATTGAAGACTGCCAAGGGAGAGCCGCGAGGCTGTCATGTGCAAAAGCTTTGGCACGACTCTCGCGGGTCCCGCACTGACCTGGTTTATGCGTTTGCCTCAGGGAGTGATCGCATCGTTCGCGGACTTGGTCAATTCCTTCAAGATCCAATTCGCTAGCAGTCGGAGGCTCGAAATACAATCGAGTGACCTCTATCGAATCACCCAAAGGTATAATGAACCCCTCCGAAGCTATCTTAACAGGTACAATAAGGAAAGAGTCGCGATTCCCCATTGCGACGTCACCACTTCCATCGAAGCCTTCCGCCAAGGTTTGATCAAAGACAGCAACCTCTACAACGAGATCACCAAGTACCCGTGCAAAAGCTTCGAAGATGTCTAAGCCAAAACCATAGCAGAGGTACGTCTGGAAGAAGATCGTGAGTCTAGAAAGGCATCCCATGGGCCCGACCAATCCGATCGCAAATCCTCCTCCGACAACCGTCGGGACAGACGCCATCACCCTTATCCTCATAATCGAAACGAATAAAATCAGGTAAACTCTTTCCAAGACAGGTCTCAAGACTGGAGAGATGGTCCAACGTTGCCTCCCAGGGTTCAATCTTACAACTTCAATGTTTCCGTATCGGAGCTCGTCAAGAGTTTCGACAAATATTGAAAAGAGGTAAGATGGCCCTGAAAAAGTGACCGACCAAACGTCAAAAAGGACATGAGCCGATGGTGCGAATTCCACGATGACCACGGTCACTCGACGGATGAGTGCATCGCCTTGCGTAAAGAGGTCGCTAGGTTGCTCGCGTGGGGGCTCCTGCGTGACGTAATCTCGAAACGAGTCAAAGCCACCATGGAGCGACGAGATCAGGTAAAACAAGACAAACCTCCATCTCCTGTCCATACAAAAATCATCAATACTATTTCAGGTGGTTCAGACGTATGTGAAAACACATACTCCGCGGCCAAACGACATGCAAAGGAGAGCAAAGGCAGTGAGCCCGAAGCGCCAGAGTTCAGGCCAAACAAAGTCTTCGACCTCCCAACGGTCACGTTCGACGAGTCCGATGCCGATGGGTCGGAAAGCCATCACGACGGTCTGGTAATCTCTTTATCTATCGGGAACTGTTTGATACGTAGAATACTAATCGATACAGGAAGTTTGACCAATCTCTTGACCTTTGACGCCCTCAAAGGGATGGGTCTGGGTGAAGACGACTTGATCAAGAAATCGACTCCACTAGTCGGATTCAGTGGCGAAGTTAAACACACTATCGGCGAAATCGTTCTCACAACGTACGCTGGAGGAGTCAACCAACAGGTGAAATTTCTAGTCCTAGATTGCCAGTCTCCCTATAATTGCATTCTTGGCAGGCCATGGATACACGCTATGAAGGCGGTACCCTCGACGTACCACCAAATCATCAAGTTCCCTACCAAGTGGGGAGCCCAAGAAATCAAGGGAGACCAGAGGACGGCCAAGGAATGCTACGTCGCCTCCATGAAAAGTGTCGTCGAGCATAGGGTCGCATAGCAATCACAGAGCGGCGAAGGACCTAATCGATATGTCGAACCAGAAATGGAAAAACTCGACGAGATCGTACTAGATCCTTCAAAGCCAAACCAAACGGTAAGGGTCGGGTCGGACCTGGACGACTCGACCAGACAACAAATTCTTGATTTTCTCAGATCCAATACTGATTGTTTTGTGTGGTCACATGAAGACATGGTCGGTATATCTCCAAACATTATTACTCATAAGTTGAACGCAGATCCATCTCACCCCCATGTAAAGCAAAAGCGCATGAAATTCGCCCCAGAGTGAAACAAGATCGTCGACGACGAAGTCAAGAGCTTGTTGGAAACAGGAAAAATAAGGGAAGTCAACTACCCCGAGTGGCTGGCCAACGTGGTCGTAGTCCAAAAGAAGAATGGCAAATGGAGAGTCTGCATCGACTTCACCGACCTCAACAAAGCCTGCCCTAAAGACTTATTCCCACTTCCTCACATCGATGCCATGGTTGACGCGACGGCAGGACACGAAATGTTAACCTTCATGGACGCGTTCAGCGGCTACAATCAAATCCTCATGGAACCCGAGGACCAAGAGAAAACGGCATTCATCACAAGCCAAGGTATCTATTGTTACAAAGTAATGCCCTTCGGACTAAAAAATGCAGGGGCTACATAGACGACATACTGGTCAAATCAAAAAGGAAGGAAGATCATATCGACCACCTTTGCGACAGCTTCGAGGTACTAAAAAGATATAACATGAAATTAAATCCTATGAAATGCTCTTTCGGGGTGTCGTCAGGAAAGTTCTTGGGGTACATGGTGATGCAAAGAGGAATAGAAGCCAGCCCAGAACAGGTCAAGGCCCTCATCAACCTCTGATCCTCCCGATGCATCAAGGACGTGCAAAAATTGACAAGTCGGATAGCAGCTCTGAACAGATTCATCTCAAAGTTATCCGACAAGTGCAAACTCTTTCACGACGCTCTCAAGAAGAACAAATCCTTTCAATGGACGGAAGAGCACGAAGCTGCATTTCAAGACCTAAAGAAATACCTCGCCAGTCCCATGTTGCTAACCAAACCCAAGGACGACGAGCCACTATTGCTATATCTAGCAGTGTCGGAGTCCGCCGTGAGCACCGTACTGGTCAGAGAAGAGGACAGCAAACAATCGCTGATATACTATGTCAGTCGAACGTTACTGCCAGCAGAAACAAGGTACTCGTCGCTAGAAAAACTTGTACTATCACTGGTATTGGCATCGAACAAACTCAAACCATATTTCGAATCCCATACTATAATCGTCTGCACTAATCATCCCATGAGAGCAATCATGAGGAAACCTGAGTTCACAGGACGAATGGTCAAGTGGGCCATACACCTCAGCGGCTATGACATCGAGTACGAGCCCAGAACGGCGATCAAGTCGCAAGCCCTGGCTGACTTTGTGGCAGACTTTAGCCCGACCCTAGAGCAAGAAGCCACCAAGGAAGCAACACAGTTACTCGCGACGGAGGAAACAGATAAATGGGAGCTCCACACAGATGGTGCGTCGAACGCCAGAGGATCGGGGCTAGGAGTCGTGCTGAAATCACCACAAGGGGACAAGATAGCCCATGCCATGAGATGCGAATGGGACGCGACCAACAACAAAGTTGAATACGAAGCACTTATATTTGAGCTCACCCTGGCCCGTGACCTAGGAGTCCAGGAAATCGAAGTCATTTGTGACTCTCTCTTAGTCGTAAATCAAATACAAGGGTCGTACAGTGCAAAGGACGTCAGGATGATAGCTTACCTGGGAGTGGACAAGAAGCTGATCGACCAATTCCAAACATTCGACATCAGACAGGTACCCAGAGATCTTAACTCTCAAGCTGACGCACTAGCCAATCTGGGGTCCGTCCTGGATCCAAAGGAATTTCCGAACATCCCATTGGCATACGTCATGACACCAGCTGTCCCGGAAACACCCAAGGAGTCGATCACACCATTGGAGGAACTTGTCACGATGGAGATAGGCGACCGACCAGAAGAAGACATCATCAGCGCTCATGACGACTGGACACTACCTTACGTCAAATGGCTAAGAGACGGTGTCCTGCCCAACGACAAAACAGAGGCAAAAAAACTAAAGGTGCAAGCACTTTCTTTCGACATTATAAATAACATCTTGTACAAAAGATATGTCACAGGGATACTCCTACGATGCCTCAAGACTCCAGAAGTCGGACGTATCCTACAATCGTTACATGAAGGAGAATATGGGAACCACACGGGCGGACGAAGCCTCTCGGGAAAAGCCTTGCGAAACGGATATTACTGGCCCACAATGAATAAAGACGTGATGGAGTACACCAAGAAGTGCGATGCCTGTCAACGACATGCACCCGTTCCTCACCAACCCTCGAAACTTCTCCATCCGACTCTGGCGCCGTGGCCCTTCATAAGATGGGGGATGGATATCGTCGAAAAACTCCCACCTGCATCGGGTCAACGGGTCTTCTTCCTTGCCATGACAGACTACTTCTCTAAATGGATCGAAGCTGAAGCCTATCGAGAGGTAAAAGATCAACACGTCATTTCATTTATAAAATGCAATATCTTGTGCAGATTTGGCGTCCCATCAGAAATCGTATGCGACAATGGCTCGCAGTTCATTAGTCATAAGACTAGAGCCTTTTGCGACCAATGGAACATCAAATTGGTCACCTCCACCCCTCGGTATCCACAATCCAACGTACAAGCCAAGTCTAGCAACAAAATCATCATCAACAACCTCAAAAAACGCCTCACAAGGGCTAAAGGCAAATGGGCAGACGAACTCCCATTCATTCTCTGGTCCGATAGGACCACTCCAAAGAACGCGACCGGACAGTCACCATTCTCACTCGTCTACGGAAGCGAAGCAGTCATCCCCACCGAACTATTGGTTCCAATAGCTCGTTACAGCCTTCAGACTGTAACACCCCCAAAACTTAACCCTTTTGGAAAGGTATTACCGCCAGTGACCCCAGTGTTCCTTACCGAGATCACCCAAGACTTTACCATATAAATACAATTTATGAAATGCGATTGATACACAATGATCAAGCATTAAATTCCAAAACATAATATTGTCAAGGAAACAAGAGTTACGGGATTACAACCCAATCTCGAATAGGTCAAAACATAGTTTAAACCAAACACAGCGGAAGACTAAGAAAGTAAATTACAATCGGAGTTATTGTCCAAAGGATCATAACCTGATTAAAGAAATAATTAAAACATTCAAAAATCACCGCCGACTCCATAGTCCTTCTAATCTTCTGAGCTACTTCTTAACTGATGTGCCGAATCGAACGAATGACACCAGCCAACCATGCAAGGGAAAATATTGGTTGGTTAGTCTAAATGAATAGACTAGCAAGGGTATAAAGCAGACTGGTTCGAAGCAGTCATATTAGGTTAGACTCATCGCTTCTCGAATAATAACCGATAACGGTAGTCAACCATCATATTCCTACTGGAATAAACAAGAGGTATGCACAGGAGAAGATTCTGGAAGACTGAATCTTCACAGAAATCGACTCGAAAGAAGACTCCAACTGAAATGAGTCTTTAAGGAAGTATGACAAATCTGAAATGTTTACAGAATCATTCAACAATGATTTAAAACTGACTGAGATGCTTCGGTTCACGACCAACCTCATCGCCTACAGCGAATCCAGATTGGAAAGAGAACGTACTACATTCAAGTCAAGACGAGTTTTCCTAGCTGCACTATAACTTAGCTGCACTACTCGCCCAAGGTGTATTAATTATGTGCATCAAGGTAGCACTTATCTGATTATGTTTCAAAAACACACAACACATTATAGACTTTTACATGTGTACCCCACCAATGGGACGACACATCTTAGTATACGTTTCGTCGAGAGTGACGTATACCGAAAGGTTTGTGACACCAGCTAAGTGTCCTGTCTCTACACACATGTGTAAGAGACCGATCATGATCATAGAATAGTACCAGATGGGGACGAGCCACCCCGATACCAGATTATAAAGAAACGACTGGACAGAGTCCGAGTAACGTTCCTATTTAACAGTGCTAACTAAACAGTTATAGCACAACAACAGTTACAGGATAAATCCACATAAAGGCCCGAAAGGCGATCACAGATAATAGCGTTGTTCTAACAGATATATAACCTATTATATGATTTTCAAAACAGTTTATCAAAACCGTTTCCAGACAAACAGAATATTCATTCCAAATTAATTACTCAGATAAACTACTGATAATTAATGTAAATATGGAACGAATGAGCAAGAGCGAACCGCCACTTGCCTTACTCCGCAGAATAGTCTAAAGACGTCAACTGGATTCCGGGCTCGACACGGTATAGTTTCGATAGTACAACAACCTTCGAGTCGACCCATAAAAGGAACCATAAGTTAGATCTGACATAAACAGTACGAATCTAAACACGGCGAAAGAACATGAAAGGAAAGACGCCACGACGACAACCGACCAAGCCAAAGCCACGAAGGCATTCTGGGCACTGGCGGCGGTCGTCGTTCTTGGCGGCAGTCACCGTATTCATCACGGCGGTCGCCGCGAAGAACACGGCGGTCGCCGTGACAAACTCAGACGACACAGAACGAGAGAAAACTCACCCCACAACACGAGCGCGTTTCGACCCCTTTCAGCATGGCTTGGTTTCTGACCTTCCAAGGCAACCACAAGGCTTCACAAAGGCTGCTGGAAACACCACTAACAACACCGACAAAAGCTTCGAAATTTCCGGCGAAGGCACAACTCCGGCGAGAGGCGAATTTGGCAGAGGTTTGGTGCTTGGATGGCTCAAAACCTCTCCCCCAGCACCTCCTTTTATGGCCAACACATCTGGAGTTCGAAGACGAGGGCCTAGAGCTACTGCGGCGCTCGCCAGAAACAACTCCGGCGACCAACGGGCAACGACTGTTGGGCAACGATGACGGCACTTACGGCGGTCGCCGTAATTTACGGCGGTCGCCGCGGGATGACACATCAGCTGCCTCCTCGGGCGTTGGAACGGCGGGCACTGTATCTTTACGGCGGTCGCCGTGCTTGGGTCTCACAACGGCGATCGCCGCGACTTTACGGCGGTCGCCGTGACCCTTTTTCCCGCCCGTTCAGCTTTGAACGGATAAGACATTAAACCGGGATAAAAATTATCGTACGCGAACGACAATTAAAATCTAAGGCACCTTGTCTGTATATTATTTCACTGAGAAAAATATTACAGATACAGAGCACATTACAGAATGTCTCAAGCTACCTGAATTAAATCCGACGTACACAACGGGTACTCGGGAAAATTCCATAATTCCCAAAATAACCTTACAAAAATACGGGGTATTACATCTCCTCCCCCTTACAAGAAGTTTCGACCCCGAAACTTAGGTCGAAAATAACTCGGGAAAACGCCTGAGCATATCTGACTCAGTTTCCCACGTCTCCCAAGTAACTTCTTCGGTCCCTGACTTGGACCACAGCACTCGTACCAAAGGTACGATCTTGTTGCGCAAATGCTTCTCCCGACGCTCCAAAATGCGCACGGGCAACTCTTCATAAGTACCATTAGCTTGAATCTCGATGTCCTCGTAACTAAGTACATGAGACTCATCTGGTACATACTTTCTGAGTAAAGACACGTGGAACACGTTATGCACCGGGTGAGCCGATGGCGGCAACGCCAAGTGGTACGCTAGAGATCCCACTCTATCCAGAATCTCGAATGGTCCCACGTAGCGAGGGTTAAGCTTCCCACGCTTACCAAATCTGAAAACTCCTTTGGAAGGCGATACCTTGACAAAAACATTGTCACCGACCTCGAACTCGACAGTCCTGCACTTCCGATCTGCGTAGGACTTCTATCGACTCTGAGCGGTCAACATTCTTTGTCTGATCAAAGCAATGTCTGAAGCCGTCCTTTCGACCAACTCTGGTCCAAGCAGAATTTTGTCGGCACTATCGTCCCAACAAATCGGAGATTTGCATCTGCGACCATACAAAGCTTCAAACGGAGCCATCTTGATTGTAGCATGCCAGCTATTGTTGTATGTGAACTCAATCAGACTCAAGCTGTCCTCCCAACTAGTCGGACGATCGAGCACACAAGCTCTAAGCATATCCTCCAGAGTCTGGATGGTCCTTTCAGACTGGCCATCTGTCTGAGGATGAAACGCTGTACTGAACCTCAACTCGGTCCCCATAGCCTTATGAAGTTCCTTCCAGAATCTTGACATGAAACGGCCATCTCGGTCCGATACAATGGTCTTAGGAATGCCATGTAAGCGGACAATCTCCTTCTGGTAAACTCCGGCTAGCTTCTGGGTTTCCCATGTGGTCTTGATGGCTATGAAATGAGCACTCTTCGTAAGCCTATCCACAATTACACAGATAGCATCTCTCTGACTTCGAGTCTTGGGTAGCCCAGTGACGAAGTCCATGGAAATGTCCTCACATTTCCATTCTGGCACGGGGAGAGGTAGCATCTCACCACCTGGTCTGCGGTGTTCGATCTTGACTTTTTGGCAAGTTAAGCACTTTGCCACAAAGTCTGCTACGTCCCACTTCATGTTTGGCCACCAAAACTTCTTCCTGAGATCCTTGTACATCTTGCTAGAGCCAGGATGCACAGAATAAGCAGATGAATGAGCTTCTCTCATCACCAACTGACGAAGACCTTCTGTGTCAGGCACACAGATCCGATCCTGAAACCAAAGTGATCCATCATCCTGAACCACAAAACTGGGAGCTTTCCCATCCATCACCTCACTGCTTAACTTTACCAAGATGATGTCATCGACTTGTTTTTCTTTGATCTGATCCAGCAGTTTAGCCTGAATCTCCATCATACTCAGGTACCATCTATGCTGGTCATACAAGACTTCAATGTCGCATGACTCTTGGTTTAGCTTGGTCTGAGCAGTAAGTAGAGCAACTACAGTCTCATGCGTTGTCTTCCGGCTTAGTGCATCAGCTACTATATTAGCCTTGCCCGGATGATACAACAACTCCATGTCGTAGTCCTTGAGCAACTCTAGCCAGCGGCGTTGTCTCATATTTAACTCCTTCTGAGTAAATATATACTTGAGACTTTTGTGGTCGGTGAAGACTTGACATCTTATACCGTAGAGGTAATGCCTCCAAATCTTCAGCGCAAAGACAACCGCTGCTAACTCAAGATCATGGGTCGGATAGTTTTCTTCGTAAGTCTTGAGTTGTCTAGATGCGTAAGCAATGACTTTGCCCCTTTGCATCAAAACACAACCAAGGCCACACTTGGAAGCATCACTATAGACCACATAATCGTCATTCCCCTCTGGGAGTGCTAACACGGGTGCCGAGGTCAACCATCGCTTCAACTCCTGGAAACTGACCTCGCACTTGTCATTCCAGACAAACTTCTTATGGACTTTGCGGAGTAGATTGGTCAAAGGTAGAGCGATCTTTGAAAATCCTTCTACGAACCTTCTATAATACCCGGCAAGTCCAAGAAAGCTGCGTACCTCCTTCACGCTCTGGGGCTGTGTCCATTTGGCCACCGCTTCAATCTTTTGGGGATCAACCATAACCCCATTTTTATTGATCACATGGCCTAAGAAAGCCACTTCCTTTATCCAGAATTCACATTTAGACAGTTTAGCAAAAAGCTGATGTTGTCTAAGGATCGACAAGGAAATCCGTAGATGTTCCTTGTGGACTTCTTCATTCGGAGAATAGATCAAGATGTCGTCGATGAAAACCACCACGAACTTATCCAAGTACTGGTGAAAACATCGGTTCATCAAATCCATAAAGATAGCTGGAGCATTTGTAAGCCCAAAAGGCATCACTACGAACTTGTAATGACCATATCTGGTCCTAAACGCAGTTCTAGGAATGTCCTGCTCCCGAATCCTGAGTTGATGATATCCAGAAGTCAGGTCGATCTTGGAGAAAACCTTTGCTCCCTGCAATTGGTCCAACAAGTCATCAATCCTAGGCAAAGGATACTTGTTCTTGATTGTCACCTTGTTCAACTCTCGGTAGTCGATACAAAGTCAGAACGATCCGTCCTTCTTTTTGACGAATAAAACCGGAGCACCCCACGGCGATGCACTCGGCCTGACATAACCTTTATCAAGAAGATCTTCAAGTTGATTCTTCAACTCTTGCATCTCAGCTGGAGCCATCCGATACGGTGATTTGGAAATCGGCGCCGTACCAGGCTCGAGATCAATTGAAAACTCTACGTCACGGTTCGGGGGTAATCCAGGAATTTCTTCCGGAAAGACATCTGAAAACTCCCTAACTACAGGAATATCAAGAACCTCAGGTTCATCCTTCGCGAGTGAATCCAAGTAGCAAAGGTACCCGACACATCCTTGTCGTAGTAGCTTAAACGCAGCCATCGCATTGATCAGCTTGCCATTATCAGCGTCATTTCGACCTTTGAACTTGCACACGAATTGACCCCCGGATGACACCGTCACCGTTCTTGAACTGAAGTCGATCACCGCCTTGTGACGCGTCAGCCAATCCATACCGAGGATAATGTCGTATGGAGCCATGGCTATGCAGATTAAATCTGCCTCGAATTCCTTACCCTGAATGGTAATCGGAAAGTCGGACAAATGCTTGGTTCCCACCAAACGTTCTCCATTAGGAAGATTAACGACAAAAGGGTCGCACGAATCGTTGCACACTAAGTCTAACTTGCTAACACAGCTATCCGAAATAAAGGAATGCGTAGCACCAGAATCAAACAGAATGCACACTGAGGTAGAGTGAAGGTATAGAGTACCTTGAGCAATCGGAGCATTGGGTCCATCTGCCTCACGCATCTCGTACAAGCGTTGGCCCTGACTTCCAGAAACAGTTGGGGCCTTTCCCCTGTTCTGAGCAGTCGCCTGCACTGAAGGGCTAAGAGTCTCGGCAGGCTTAAACCTAGGTCGGTTGCTCTGATGAACTGACCCTTGCTGCGACTCTACTCCCTTCTGCTTCCCCTGCTTGCAGAACTTTTGCAGATGACCATCACGTCCACACCCAAAGCATGGCCTCTTCTCCTTCCGACACTCAGTGCTCTTGTGCCCAGCAGTACCACAGTTATAACACTGAACTGTACTCCTGGTCTACTCTGACTGCTGAGTCGATCCTCCTTGCGTCATCTCCGTCCTAGCTCGGCCGGACTTGGCGAAGTTAGACGATGGCGCATGGCGCTTAAAACCACCTCCCTGGTTCTGATTCTACATCGACTTCTGTCGGTTGCGCCTCTTGGTCGACTCCTCGAGAGTTACCTCCAGCTTATAGGCACAATCCACATACTGCTTCAAGGTAGAGCATGTGTGGTGCACCATTAATGGCTTGATATCCGGGTTCATCCACTCGTGGAAGTACCAGATCTTTTGAGCCTCGCTGGTGATCTCGGCAGTGGCGAATTGTAGAAGATGGTTGAACTTAGATGCCAACTCGGTCACTCTCAGACCATCAGTCTGAGGGTACAAGAACTCTTTATGCTTCTCCTCTCTCATAGCACGAGAGAAAAAGCGATCAACCATCTTGGTCTTGAACATCGACCAAGTCAACACTGGGCTCTCAGCCAAACCAGTGCTCTCCCACCACTCGCTAGCCTCCTCCTTCAGCTGAAGAGAAGCGATATGGACCTTCTCGGCCTCCGTACACTCCACGTTCCTGAACAACCTCTCCATATGGGAGAACCAATGAGTCACTGCCACTGGCTCCCATTTCCCGTTATAGCAATCGGGTCTCATGGAAGTAATGGTCTTAAGAGCGCGACCATAGCTGTCCCTCGCCCTAACGGCAGTCTCCTGTATCACGGGGTTTCTGGGTTCCACAACATCAGGAACCGTTGCGTGAATAGGCATTTCTTGTGCTTGAGGCGCACTTGGTCTCAAGACATCTGCAATAGCCTGCATCACGATCCCACGGATCGCCTCAACAGCTGTAGCGTCAAATAGGGTCGGCGCCTGGGTCTGATCCTGACCTTCACGCCTCTGTTGGACGCGAGACTCAGACTCGTGTTCATCTTGAACACCTCTTCCTGCTGGTCTGGGGTTTTGGCTAGTCCCAGCACCGGCTCAAGTCGAATTCCTTGTGCTTCTTGGGTTCACCATCTATTTACCGATCAAATTCCAAGCATTCAATATATTAATATTATGCAATATACTTATGCAATATACCAACGTAAATAAATTACTCAGAATAGATCAACTTGGTATTTTATAGATGAACCTTCGAATTCTTACACAAGTTACACATAAGTTTATCATTCGAGCGTTTGGACAACATTGCTCGAAGATATAAGTGTTTCTCAGAGTACTTGCCGCAATACTGAAATATTACACAAAGTACAACTTGGAATACTAAGAAATGAAACTACTGCGATAGGCAACGCCACTCCTCCTCAAGGCGTTCCAAAATGTCTCCCATACGACTGGCTACTCGTGCATGGTCTCTTCGGGCTAGGCTCACCATCAAGCTCTGGCGATGGGTTTCGCACCCTGCTTGACCCTGAAGCACATAGTCCTAGCTCAGTCATGGTAAAGTATGGGTCGTCCATGACTGGTCCTCCTATTCCAGCCCTCCTCTGAGTACTAGCGATCAGCTCATCCCTCTGACGCTGTTGTTCTGCGGAGATTACCTCACTCTGGCGGAGAATCTCCGGCAGCTCGGATTCCGACCTCCATCTCCTTGGAGTAGGGATAGGCTGAGATTCCCTGTCACTTCTCCCAATACCGTACTCGGTATACAGTGCCTCCCAATCAGCTTCTGATATGGGTGTGTACTCTGGCACTAGTGACAATCCTGTATCGGGCTCCTGATTTTGCCTTCCAAGGTCCAACTGTGGATCCTCTTCTGGATCATCCTCTATGGGATCCTCATCCTCGGGATCATCCTCGATGGGATCCTCATCCTCGGGATCATCCTCGATGGGATCCTCATCCTTGGAATCATCCTCGATCATATCCTCGTCCTCGACAGGATCTTGCTCAAGCATCTCCTCTTCCTCCTCCTCGTACTCGATCTCCTCGGGAATTGGTCCCAATAGAAAGTCGTCTTGGTAAACCCCTTGTTCATACCTCGATAACTCATCTTCCTGCTCCCATTCCTGTACTTCCTCCACCCTTGGTGGCGGCACAGGTGCAGGCTCAGGGACCATAGCATTCCTGGCTACAAGGACAACTAACTCGGGGAGAACGTGCTTGACGTCTTCGGGTGGGCTACTCGGGCCTCCAACCTCGAAACATCGCTGAGGTAACGGAAAATCTAGCATCGGCTGATCCGACTTGGCGTCTTCCGACCCCCTACCAATAGAAAAGTAGACACCCATCCTATCGAACAATAAGGAAGGAATTAGTCTTTCTAGACATAGAAGCAAGCTTACTATATCAGACTATAAAGAAGACACGACTATGAACGGTGTTTTTAAATTCTTTTCAGAATGAAAATTCAGAGCCCTTTTGAAAGCATTTCGAAAATGGATAAATGGTTTATAAAAATTCCAAACCCATTTTAAAACCTTTGGCTCTGATACCACAACTATAACACCCCCAAAACTTAACCATTTTGGAAAGGTATTACCGCCAGTGACCCCAGTGTTCCTTACCGAGATCACCCAAGGCTTTACCATATAAATACAATTTATGAAATGTGATTGATACACAATGATCAAGCATTAAATTCCAAAACATAACATTGTCAAGGAAACAAGAGTTACGGGATTACAACCCAATCCTGAATAGGTCAAAACATAGTTTAAACCAAACACAGCGGAAGACTAAGAAAGTAAATTACAATCGGAGTTATTGTCCAAAGGATCATAACCTGATTAAAGAAATAATTAAAACATTCAAAAACCACCGCCGACTCCATAGTCCTTCTAATCTTCTGAGCTACTTCTTAACTGATGTGCTGAATCGAACGGATGACACCAGCCAACCATGCAAGGGAAAATATTGGTTGGTTAGTCTAAATGAATAGACTAGCAAGGGTATAAAGCAGACTGGTTCGAAGCAGTCATATTAGGTTAGACTCATCGCTTCTCGAATAATAACCGATAACGATAGTCAACCATCATATTCCTACTGGAATAAACAAGAGGTATGCACAGGAGAAGATTCTGGAAGACTGAATCTTCACAGAAATCGACTCGAAAGAAGACTCCAACTGAAATGAGTCTTTAAGGAAGTATGACAAATCTGGAATATTTACAGAATCATTCAACAATGATTTAAAACTGACTGAGATGCTTCGGTTCACGACCAACCTCATCGCCTACAGCGAATCCAGATTGGAAAGAGAACGTACTACATTCAAGTCAAGACGAGTTTTCCTAGCTGTACTATAACTTAGCTGCACTACTCGCCCAAGGTGTATTAATTATGTGCGTCAAGGTAGCACTTATCTGATTATGTTTCAAAAATACACAACACATTATAGACTTTTACATGTGTACCCCACCAATGGGACGACACATCTTAGTATACGTTTCGTCGAGAGTGACATATACCGAAAGGTTTGTGACACCAGCTAAGTGTCCTGTCTCTACACACATGTGTAAGAGACCGATCATGATCATAGAATAGTACCAGATGGGGACGAGCCACCCCGATACCAGATTATAAAGAAACGACTGGACAGAGTCCGAGTAACGTTCCTATTTAACAGTGCTAACTAAACAGTTACAGCACAACAACAGTTACAGGATAAATCCACATAAAGGCCCGAAAGGCGATCACAGATAATAGCGTTGTTCTAACAGATATACAACCTATTATATGATTTTCAAAACAGTTTATCAAAACCGTTTCCAGACAAACAGAATATTCATTCCAAATTAATTACTCAGATAAACTACTGATAATTAATATAAATATGGAACGAATGAGCAAGAGCGAACCGCCACTTGCCTTACTCCGCAGAATAGTCTAAAGACGTCAACTGGATTCCGGGCTCGACACGGTATAGTTCCAACAGCACAACAACCTTCGAGTCGACCCATAAAAGGAACCCTAAGTTAGATCCGACATAAACAGTACGAATCTAAACACGGAGAAAGAACACGAAAGGAAAGTCGCCACGACGACAACCGACCAAGCCAAAGCCACGAAGGCATTCTGGGCACTGGCGGCGGTCGCCGTTCTTGGCGGCGGTCGCCGTATTCATCACGGCGGTCGCCGCGAAGAACACGGCGGTCGCCGTGACGAACTCAGACGACACAGAACGAGAGAAAACTCACCCTACAACACGAGCGCGTTTCGACCCCTTTCAGCATGGCTTGGTTTCTGACCTTCCAAGGCAACCACAAGGCTTCACAAAGGCTGCTGGAAACACCACTAACAACACCGACGAAAGCTTCAAAATTTCCGGCGAAGGCACAACTCCGGCGAGAGGCGAATTTGGCAGAGGTTTGGTGCTTGGATGGCTCAAAACCTCTCCCCCAGCACCTCCTTTTATAGCCAACACATCTGGAGTTCGAAGACGAGGGCCTAGAGCTATTGCGGCGCTCGCCAGAAACAACGCCGGCGACCAACGGACAACGACTGCTGGGCAACGATGATGGCACTTACGGCGGTCGCCGTAATTTACGACGGTCGCCGCGGGATGACACATCAGTTGCCTCCTCGGGCGTTGGAACGGCGGGCGCCGTATCTTTACGGCGGTCGCCGTGCTTGGGTCTCACGACGGCGATCGCCGCGACTTTACGGCGGTCGCCGTGACCCTTTTTCCCGCCCGTTCAGCTTTGAACGGATAAGACATTAAACCGGGATAAAAATTATCGTACGCGAACGACAATTAAAATCTGAGGCACCTTGTCTGTATATTATTTCACTGAGAAAAATATTACAGATACAGAGCACATTACAGAATGTCTCAAGCTACCTGAATTAAATCCGACGTACACAACGGGTACTCGGGAAAATTCCATAATTCCCAAAATAACCTTACAAAAATACGGGGTATTACACAGACGAACGAATAGAATGACATCGAACTAGCACACAACTTGGACACAGCGGATGAGGCTAGAGAAAGAGCCAGAATTAGAATGGTCAAGTTCCAACAACAGGTCGCAAGAAGTTACAACAAGAACGTTCGAGCCAAAGTCTTTAAAGTTGGAGATTGGGTCCTCAGAAAGACATTCCAGAACACCAAGAACCCAACCGACGAAAAGCTCGCACCTCAGTGGGAAGGACCCTATCTAATCAAAGAAGTAGTCGGACAAGGAGCATACCAACTAGAAGACAAAGACGGACGACCAATCCCGAGAAGTTGGAATGCGACACACCTAAAATTATACCACTTCTAAACTAGTAAGGTAAGGCACTAACGCCCTTTCACCTATCATGCATTACTTGTTGTCGCAAGCATAAGTCTATTTTTTGAAACTGGGCATTTACATCGAGTAAGGACATTCTCCTTGCAAACCTAAGTACAGGACGACATCAACATACACACTGGATCCAGTCACAAACAAAAGCGCTTACACTATATTTACACGATCGATCGGAACACGGAGAGATGAACAACACAGGCACATCGGCACACCGCCTGCCTTACACAATACATAAGGTTAAGACACCTTATTACATTTACGCAATAGAAACATATTGCTTCTTCCTCCTCGGCTTAAAGTCATGACTAAACATAAAACACATACATTTGCAGGCCTCCTTCTTCACATACATACGGCAAGCCCTACTCGACGGAGCACACGGGCGAACCCGACATACAAAACAAAGGCGTCAACAACAAACTTCTCTAGAAAGTCTGATGAAGCGTACGAACACACAAATGTACGATCCTTTGTAAAAACAGATTGCATCAAATAAAAGTCTAAACATTTTTTACAAACATACGACCCGCGATGGTGGACGGGTCGCCAAAACACATTGTTCGCCTACACACATGTAGGACTTCAAGTCATCCGCTAAAAACATTCTACGACCCACGATGGTGGACGGGTCGCCAAAACAGAGAATATCCTACACACACACAGGTGGGGCCACAAGTTAGATTATGAAAAAAACAATCAAGGATCGGGGTCTGCAACATTACCTTTAGCAGGGGCCGGGTCAGGAGAAGGATGGGGCTCAATCGGCTCGGTGTCGCCAAAGTTGGCCTCGTCCTCACCGGCGCTTTCATCCAGAGATTCCTCTCCGACACCGGCCAAGTGGAAAAGCTTTGAGCCCGGATTCCCCTTCGGAAACAGGGTCTCCATGGTCTCCTTCTCCGCCTTCAAATCCCAGGTCCCCTGCTTGCCCTCTTCAAACTCCTCCATCATCTCAACACGCGACTTCAACGCATAAAAAGCGCCTACGTCGCCTGCGATCCGACCAGCCTCGATCCTAGATTGCTTCACCTTCTATTCGACACTCGATTGGCTCTCGCTAAGCTCATTCCGACAC